>CM052886.1:13730377-13825247 GCA_028534135.1 Potos flavus
GGAGGAGATTATGCTGAGTGAAATAAGTCAAGCAGAGAAAGTCAATTATTGCACGGTTTCACTTACTTGTGGAACATAAGGAATAACATGGAGGACATTAGGAGAAGGAGAGGAAAAGTGAATTGGGGGAAATCAGAGGGGGAGACAAACCATGAGAGACTATGGACTCTGAGAAACAAACTGAGGGTTTTAGAGGGAAGGGGGTTGGGGGGACGGATGAGCCTGGTGGTGGGTATTAAGAAGGGCACATATTGCATGGAGCACTGGGTGTGGTACATAAACAATGAATCTTGGAATGCTGCATCAAAAACTAATAATGTATTTTATGGTGACTAACATACACAATAAAAAATTAATTAAAAAATAATAAATAAATGAAAGAGCCAAGGTAAATTGTGGGATTCTTTAGTTTACAGTTGTCGGCGAAATCATCCTCAGCAAGTATGGAGTTGGAGCCTAAAGATTCAGATTTACTCCCTTCCTCTCCTTAGCTTTGTACTTCGAAGCCTTTGGAATAGTTGGTCATAAAAAATAAAATGAAATGTGCTAGTATGGCAGAAGGGGTGGCACCCCAAATGCAATCGAGTTACAACAATATCGCTCCAATTTATAAAGCACCAAGCAACAAAGCCTCGCGGGGGATCTGGGCAACTGCGGAGCATCAGAGCAGAGAGCAGTGGAGACAACACGTGCACAAATGGGCGTGGCCGTGTTCCAATAAAACTTTATTTGTGGGTACTGAAATTTCCATTTGAAAATGGAAAAACGATGCTCAGCTTCAGGACCCTACAGAAACAGACATCAGGTCGGGTTCTGCTCACGGGCCAGAATACCCACTCCTGGTTTTTTAAAATTATTTTTATTCATCTTATTTTATTATTATTTTATTGAAATACAGTTGACACACAATGTTACATTAGCTTTGGGTGTACAACGGAGGGATGCGTTAGGCTGTGCTCACCCCAAGTGTAGTCACCACCTGGCCCATGCATCGTTGTTACAATACCATTGACCACATGCCCTGGGTTGAGCCTTTCGTGCCCATAATGCCCACTTCTCTTTTAAAGGATGGTCCTAAATAAACACTGAATCTTACCAACCCATTAGCGAACAACATACCTAAAGCCTCTTCTCTCCATGCTCCAGGGCTGATGGGCTCTCTGTCTCCAGGGCTCGGGAAACCCCTCCAAGTGATTCATGCTCTGTCTGGTACCGTTTGCGGCATCCCACCCCTCCTTCCATAGCAGGTGCTGTCTCAGAAGCAGCAGAAGGAAACTCAGAAAAAATCTTATCACTCCAAACAGAGGGGATCCCAGGCTCCTGCCACCATTAAGAAAGAGCTTCTTTTAGCCTTGTGACTATTGCCAGAACTGAATGAGCTCAATTCAGTTGCTATAACTCATTGGTACAAACCCCCGCCCCCCGTGCTGTGCAAGGTGTTACGCTAGATGGATCTTCTAGGCTCTCAACCTCTAGGAAAGGGACTTAGGATGTGCTCGAGGAGAGTGACATGTAGGACACTAAGGATATAATACACTATAGAAGCAACATGCCCACAGTTACGCAGTCTTTGATTTGTAATCGGGTTGGTTTGTATATTGAAAGGATTTTTTTTCTTTTTATTTATTTATTATTTATTATTTTTTTTTTACATATAATGTATTATATATATTATATAATATATATATTATAATATATAATATATATATATAATATATATATTATATATATTATATATTATATATATATTATAATGTATTATTTGCCCCAGGGGTACACATCTGGGTACACATCTGTGAATCATCAGGCTTACACAGTTCACAGCACTCACCATAGCACATACCCTCCCCAATGTCCATAACCCAGCCACCCTAGCCCTATCCCCTCACCCCCCAGCAGCCCTCGGTTTGTTTTGTGAGATTAAGAGTCTCTTATGGTTTGTCTCCCTCCCGATCCCATCTTGTTTCATTTTTTCCCTCCCTAACCCCCACGACCCCCCCACCCTGCCTCTCAAATTCTTCACATCAGAGAGATCATATGATAATTGTCTTATTGAAAGGATTTTTGAAATGAGTCACAATAACCGTGGGTGCAGCATTCACAGGTTGGTGCAGAATGAGGCGTGGGCGCTGGATGAAAAGGGGAGAGGACAGAAGAGGAGAAGAGGGACTGGAGTGCACTCCCCTTAGCGCTGGCCCTCTGTCTCCTTCGACAGCGAAGCCAAGTCCACAAAGGCCAGTGGGTCTTTCAAGTTCCCCCAGCTGGCCGCTGCACCCGCTGTCCCAGGGTGGGAAGGACAGAGGGCCAGACTTCTATGATCAAACAGGCTGAACCCACAGGGTTGACACCCACGGGGTCGTAAACTGATCGTCAGTTTACCCCGACGATCTGCAGTTCCTCCTTGTACGGAGGTGGGCATTCGGCTGGGTGTCCAGGAGAGTCTCGTGTATATTTTTCCAGGGTCACTAACAGCACCCTCTTCACTCTCAACAGCGTCGGGCTGAACATCAATGAAATGGTCATCCTACTATTTAATGAAGGTAAAGAACTTAAGGCTCTGGACACTCGTGCAAGCGTTCACCAGGCCTCCAGGACAAGTAGAGGGAAGGTGTCCCCCAGACCCAGCTGGAGGACTGCAGGCCCCCTGGGATGGCCCGAAGCATGTGTCCCATCATGCCCTTGTTTGCTGCCTCCAGCTCTTTCCCAAAGTATTGGTCAAGTTCAAAGAGTCTTTTTTTTTTTTTCTTCACTGCTCAGTCACGTTCTTCATGCACAAAGCTCATAGCTTGTTTTCAGAGAACCCAGTTCCAGAGCAAGAGCGGACCAGGTGCAAAGAACACTGTTCAGCCCATCTGCCCCCCGCCCCCTGCCCCCCGGAACAGCCCAGGCCCTTCCAACAGTCCCCGGGGAGCAGCGATAGCAAAGCTCAAAAATCCTTTCCCCCTTGAAGTTCTGGCTTGACATTGGGTGCTCTTGGAGAAACAGAAAGGTTAGAGATGTTTGAAAATGCTTGGTGTCAAACAACAAACACACATATCTGGACAGAAGAAAGTTAAAGGTAAACATCAAATGGTCCCTAGAAATACAGTGGGACTCTGAGCATCCCGGCATTCAATACAGAGAGGAGAGACAGCGGGTGACAGCAAAGGGAGGAGAGACAGTGGGTGACACTGCTCTGAGCAGGTTTCCCGAAGCACGGACTGAGGACTGCCTGGGGCTGTGGTGACTACAGATTCTTGATCTGTGTCCGGGACCCTGAGAACAAGGTCAGAAGCTACGTCTATAAAGACTCCAGGCTCTTCTAATCTAAAACACGTGCTGGAAAGAAACTGATTTGGAAACATCTTTCAACACACTCTGGCCATTCTCTTTATACCTTTTTTTACGCCACCTTGCAGTTGCTTAATCGGCCTTTTTCCTGAGATCCCCGAAGACACATTTTGGTTAATGATGGAAAGAATCAATCAATCGATCACCAATCAATCAATCAAAGAGGGGCAAAGGGAAGTAAGGGAGGGAGGAATCAGTCATGTGAGCATCAATCTCCAGAAGAATGTCAAGCTGTCTGTAATGAACGGCCCTCGCCCCCTCGGATAACACAGCGGACCGGGCTCGTGGGATTCAGAGTATTGTCCCTGGTATTGTCCCGGTGGGTTGCAGGCCTCATTTCCCCGTGGCCTCGCCTTCCACTCGTCCTGTTTGCTTCAGTGTGCCGTCAAATATCTTCTCTTCATGCCACGATGCAGAAAAGATGGAGAAGTGCCGAAATTATTTCACCACGAACATAGCTGTTAGCCTTCCAAGATTCTGCACCCAATTCTAAGGGGTGCAGGACTCCCCATGGACGAGGAAGTCTCCCACAACTGCTGCGTGTTATGCAATTCAACTCAAGTCTGACGCTATCCACCCAGAGATAGCATCCGATCCCACAGGTTAAGGACTCAGTCCACAACACTGCCCCCCAGCCCCCCAGCCCCCCAGCCTCTCCCCCACACTTCAAATGCCAAGTGCAAGCCCGGGTAGTCACCTGTGTTCCTAACTGCCCAACTATGGATTGGAGCTTCCAACGACCCCCCACCCCCGGAATTCTATTGATTTGCTAGAGTGGCTCATAAAACTCAGAGAAATATTTTACTTAGTAGATGAATGGCTTATTACAAAAGAATGTAAGTCAGGAACAGCCAGATGGAAGAGAGGCATAGGGCAAGGTAAGGGGTAAAGGGCAGACCTTTCATGCCCTCTCTGGGGCACCAGTCTCCCAGCATCTTCCTGTGTGCACCAGTCTGGACGCTCCAAACCCCGTCCTTCGGGTTTCTATAGAAGCTTCATTACATAGAGATGATCGATTAAATTATTGGCCATTGATGATTGATTCAACCTTGAGCCTCTTTCCCATGCCCGAGGTGAGGGGGTGGGACTTAAAGTTCTGACCCTCTAATCCCACAGCCTGTTCCTCTGGCCACCAGCCCCCATCCTTGTGGCTACCTGGGGACGGGTCGGGGATGCTTCCTAAAAGAGACGTCCTCCATAAAACAAGCGATGCCTTTATTGCTCTCATCACTTAGGAACTTTCAAGGGTCTTAGGAGCTCTGTGCCAGAAACAGGGACAAAGACCAAATATATAATTTTTATTATAAACCACAGTATCACCCCCTCTCTTTCGCGGGTTGACTTTGGGTGGAAAGTGCTTTCAGTCTGCTTGTTACTGAGTGGGGCAGGGAAGCAAAGTTGTCATATCTGCGTGTTCTTTGTCAAAGTCCAACCATCAACACAAGGCTGGTTTGTCGCCAGGACAGATGGAAGGTTGTGCGTCTGCCCCGTAGTTTTGCTTCAGAAGAGGCCGAAGCTCACACATGAATCTGACCTGAGAACCTTGGATCTTTCTCCTCCCTCTTCTCCCCATGCTTTCCTTCTGAGTTCACTTCTCCTGCCACATATTCTGGAGGCTTCTGAGGTGTCAGCAATAAAAAGGAAAGCGTGGGGTGGGGGGGTAGGGAGAGTATCTGAGAGGAGAAGAGAACAGGAGACAGAAAGTGCTGAGATGATGCTCACCAGCCCGGCCCGGCCCAGCCAGGGCCCGTCTGCCCGGCAGTCTCACCGGAAGATCCGAGAAGCCAATGCATTTCAGACCTTTAATGTTTCTGCAAACTGTATGGCCCAAGGAGAGAAAACGGATATGGCTTTTCCCCTGAGAGAATCCATTTAGGACCGATTTGCCCTTTCAAGTCCCCCAAGTGTGATGCCAGAAGATGTGTGAGGCTCTATTAAACCTCCAGCCCAAGCCCAAACTTCAGCCACGGTCAGGGTGGGCTGCTCGGCCCAGGAACGAGCCAGCATTGGCCTTCCCTCTCACCCACACCAGGGTCAAGCAAGGCCAGACCCACTGGGAGCCCTCCGAAGGATATTTACTGGTAGCAAAGCCACAGACACTGCTTTTTCCAGAGCGAGGGCTGCAGCAGGCTAGCGGACATGCCCGGGCCTGCTGTTTTCCCCTGAGGGAAGGGAAAGGAAGCCGTATCCTAACTTTCTGTGGGTTTCCGTAGCACAGTCCGAACGTATGTCAAGGAAGTCATGGAAATGCTGCCGGTTTAGCACAGTCTTTGTGCACATGCTCTGGAGAGAACGAAAAGCCCTTATCCATCCAAGGCGCTTCCTCCCACCGGCCAGACACCCCTCAGCCCCTTGACGTTTCTACCAGGCGGTCTCTTTGTTGACTGGAGAAGACTGTGGGCCTTTCTTCGTACCTTCCAGAGAGTGAGGGCCAAATGCTATCTATCAGCAGGGACAATAGCCTAAACATACGGGCTCTAACTATACCAGTTTTTTTTCAGTTAGCTGTAAAAAAAGAATTAGCTCGGAGTGATGACAATTGCAAGGGTTAAGGGGTGATGTCCGCCTGGCAATGTCTCCACAAGAGGAAAGATCCACATTCACATGACAAAGACCTTGCTCCGCTATATGTACCTGAGTCTCGTTGGGCTGTTTTTAAAATCCCAGGACTCTGAGGAAAAAAATGCCCAAATGTTACTGTGTGGGACAATTATAAATTAGTTTTCTCTTACTTCCTGTTAGACACATTTTCCAATGTTCTAAGAAAAGCATTTAAGACCTTTATCATCAGAAAGAAGGAGCCACGCTCTTCGGCACTGGGCCGGCTCTACGATGCGCTATGCAAATGAGGTCGCTTCATGGCAGGTGGTCTGTTAGTGGCATGGAGGCGTCCCCTCCGTGAATCGTGCAGGTGGACTCCAGCGTCAAGAAGTCTGCCACCACGTGGGCGGAGCTGCCCTCCCGCAGGAGTATGCCTAAACCCAAAACCCACCCGGCCCTGGAGTTAGGTAGGTAAGCAGAGGCTCGGGAGGTATGACTCAGCCACACTTACAAATCCCATCATAGGCAGGCTTCCAGAAACCTGAAGAAGACAGCCGAATGGCCAGCAGACACGTGAAAAAATGCCCCACGTCACTCGGCATCAGGGAAATACAAATCAAAACCACAGTGAGATACCACCGCACGTCCATCAGAATGGCTAAAATGAACTAGTCAGGAAACCACAGATGTTGGTGATGATGCAGAGAAAGGGGAGCCCTCCCACACTGCTGGTGGGAATGCATGCTGGTGCAGCCACTCTGGAAAACAGTATGGCGATTCCTCAAAAAGTTGAAAATGGAGCTACCCTATGACCCAGCAATCACGCTACTGGGTATTTACCCTAAAGATACAAATGTAGTGATCTGAAGGGGCACGTGCACCCCAATGTTTATAGTAGCAATATAATAGCCAAACTATGGCTAAAAATAGCCAAACTATGGAAAGAGCCTAGATGTCCATCTACAGATGAATGGATAAAGATGTGGTATACACACACACACACACACACACACACACACACACACAATGGAATATTACTCAGCTGTCAAAAATCTTGCCATTTGCAACGACATGGATGGAACTAGAGGGTATTATGCTAAGCGAAATACATCAGTCAGAGAAAGACAAATACTATATAATTTCACTCATATGTGGAATTTAAGAAACAACACAGATGAATATGTGGAAGGGAAGGAAAAATAACATAAGATAAAAATGGAGAGGGAGATAAGCCATAAGAGACTCTTAACTATAAAAAACAAACTGATGGTTGCTGGAGGGGAAGTGGGGGGGATGGGGTAACTGAGTGATGGGCATTAAGGAGGGCACTTGATGTAATGAGCACTGGGTGTTATATGCAACTGATGAATCACTAAATTCTACTGCTGAAACTAATAATACACTTTATGTTCACTAAATTGAATTTAAATTAAAAAAATTTTTGAAGTTTGAGAACTCTCAGCTTTAATGAGAGATATCATCAACCATCCAGTCTTGGTGAGGGGTCTGGGAACAAGATTAGAAGAGAAAGAAAGGGAGATGAATGGGCTGCCTTTGGCCCAGCTGATTCTGTCTCTGGCCCATAAAAGTGGCCATTATCAGAAATCATCGTGGGACCTGCCTCACACTGGTTTAGCGAGTCATTTCTCCACACTGTAGTTGCCTGGACACAAACGGGGGACAGGGGACAGAGTAGGTGTTTGGATCTTTCTAGGTAGATCTATATAGTCTTCAGTTAGGAAGCTGATGAGGATATTCCCTCTTACCAGTTGCCAGCATTGAGCTTTAACAGCATATACTGGACAAAGGAATATTCAGATACTTAGTGAAGTAGAAATGGTCACTTGGTAGCTCCTTACTCCAACATTTTTCTAAGGACTTTCATACATTATAGTCCTTTTGAACAGATTATAAGCAGAATTTCCCAAACTCTTTGCAACCCTTTCCAGAGGGATTGGAATTTACCACTCAAATGCATTCATGTAGCCTTGAAGAAGGACCTGAGTTAAGTTGGGGGGGGGTGGTGGGGAGAGGCAGGATTCACAGGCATTGTTTGGTTTTGCAGCCAACAGGTTGGATGGTAGCTTTTGATCCCAGGATCAACACTGGGCCAGTGTGTTTCTGGAACCAGTGTTTGCAATGGCAACTTCCTGATCCTTGGAGTATGACTACGGGATAGGACCTGGAGGCTTGTATTTGCTACAGTGGTTTGCCGATCCCCCAGATTCCTCAAATTCCCTTAGTGGCTCTCTCCTGCACTCCTGTTCTCCTGAGAGTCATTCCTGGAGGCCCGGCCTGCAATCCCACTCCTTTAGCCCTTCTGACAATTTTGTAAGCAGCTAATGCTCCATATTAAATCCCTTTCTACTTAAAATAGCTATAGTGGACCCTGCTACCTACAGTGGACCCCCAGCTCTCAGTAGTGATATGCTGAATGCCCACCGTATGCCGGGCTCTGTGCCACCCGGGAGAGTACAGACATGAATTCATCTGTATTGAGCACCTCTTCTGTGCCACACATCACTCTGATATCTCTTTCCTTCAAGACCTTATTGGTGATAACTACATTCGGATATGCGTAAAAATAATGACAGATGGTACATTACGATGCAACCAGTTAGTGTTATAACAGGAGATCTAAATACAGTTATGGAGGAGCAGAAAAGACAGAGAAAGAGTTGGCTAGGCTTCAAAAGTGGGGGTGCACACCCCCCTCCGTGTAGGACTACTACCAGCTGCTGCTAGACCTGCTCGGTTCTCTGCTTGTGCCCCTACTGGGGCTTACCCCCTTCCACTCCAGCCGGCTTGGTCTTCTCGTGATTCCCCGCCTCTCTGTCTTTGCTCATTTTAACCCCCAACACCTTGAGTGTGCCTCCTTGCCCACCCAGATTGGCTTTCTCACTCATCTCTACTTTCTCCTGAGTTCCTACAGCACTGAGGGGCCACACTCACAGTTTAGGGCTCAGTCTCTGTCATGTGGGGCCTGGATAGTTTGTCACTGTCACCAATCTGCTTATTCAGCTTCCCCGGCCCTTGGAAACAAGGGACTATTCATTAAGCGTGTGGCAGTCCCCAGACAAGCGGGTGGACACACTTGATTTGCGAGTACCCTCACGTCACGATTCACCTGCTTGTGCGCGGGGCCTTCAGTCTTGCTGTCCTGAAATGAGATCAACAGCAATAGGAGTTCGAGGAAGATGGGGGGACCGGTTTAAGATCGAAGAGAGGACAAGAAAGGCAGGAAGAAAGGGAAAGTCATACACAGGAAAGGAGATGAAAAAGGGAAAGGAAAAAATACTTTGCACCTGGCTGGCTCAGGTGCCGAACTTACTTTAAAAAATAAATAAGTACACTTAAAAATAAAAAATAAAAACCCTTAGTCTTGACAATACTTTTCTGTCTTCATTTGGTAGCATTTCCATCCTAGATGGTACCAGTCTGACTTTCTAAGTGCCCATTCAGATTATATGAGTCATGCTGGATTTTTTTGATGCCCACAGAAGTGTAAAAACAGAGTCCAAGTTCCCAAGGAGGCCCCCCAAATTAAAAACCGCCAGCCTGCTATTTGTAAACCCCATCAGCTAAGGCTGTGCAAGCCACTGGCATTTTCTAAGCATTGGTTATCGTTCTATCATCCCGGTACCAAGAACAAAACCCTATCCATCCTTTCCTATCCACCAGACCGCTGGGAAAATCAATCTGTCTCTCTGCCGCTAGTAAGCTCAGAAAAATAGAATACTTCTCCTGGGAGCAAACCGGGGTTTGGAAGGCTTTGCAATATTTATTTAATCTACTCATCCTCCACATAGTCCCACACACAGTAGTACATGTGACCAGCAAAAAGGTCCTGTTGGCCGCTGACCTGCATATAGTGTGAGCGTGGGTAAATACCAACGGCACCTGGAGATACATGGGTCTTAAATGGGTCCAAGATTTTTAACTTGGAACTCAAAGGCCCTTGCTTTGAACACAGAAATGATTGCTCGTGCTATTGTAATTCTTCCCCAGGGACCCCTCCTAGACGTCATTTATTCATCTAGACACTCCCAAGACAGAAATTACTCTCCGGATGTTGGGTACCCCAGAAAGGCATCCTAACTCTCTGATTCTGCTAGAGACTCATTCATCACATGCTGCTGGTAGTTGCTCTTGAGAGCGGGAGGATGCCGTGGACTTGTACTTGTGCGCCAAAGGTGAGGGGGGGGCCCCATCCCCACGGGCACATGGGGCCCTGCCCACCAGTCCCCTTCAGATCTCCAGCGTCCCTCTCCGCCAGCATGGGCACTTCTCCTGGGGTTCTCCTAATCAGTCCAGGCAGATGATTCCTCCACTTGTCAAATGACAGGAAGAAATAAGCAAAACCAACCACCACCAACAAAACCCAGACCCAGATGGAGTTAATCCCATAGTGCAAGATAAATTCCAAACCCTCAGCTTCCTCAGTGCTTCCCCATTTGGATAAAGTCCAAAGAGTGTGACATGCATGTGAAACTCACTGTGGCCTGACTCTCCAGCTTCACCCCTCCTGCCTCTCGGGGCCGCCTCCAACCACTGATGTCCAAGACTCGCGGCACCCTTTCTCAGCCAGACACTTGAGCTGTCCCATTCCCTCTGCTAGAACATCCTTCTCCAGCGTCTAATCCCACCACCTCCTATACCTTCTCCTGGCTTCTTCCCACTGATCTTTGGGGTCCCCGCATCTCGTTCATCCTGTCGGTCCATCCCCAGGCATCTTGCTAGTACTCACCCTACATAAACCACACCAGGTGCTGAGATATGGCCGTGAACTAGTAGACCTTGTCCCTGCCCATCCAGGGTTTGTGGCCTGGTGAAGAGACACAGTTAAACAGTCATGAGATGCTGAGACGTGGTGCGACAGTGTGTATTCAGGGTTCTCCAAAGAAACAGAACCCATTGGCAATAAAAGGTGCATGTGTGTGTGTGTGTGTGTGTGTGTGTGTGTAAAGATATTTATTATAAGTAATTGGCTCACATGATTATGATCGTGGACGAGTCTTAAGATCCGTAGAGTGAGTCGGCGAGCTAGAGAGCCCTGAGAGCCGATAGTTTCATTCCAGTCCAAGTCGGAAAGCCCAAGTACAGGACAGCCCATCGTGTAGCTCCTGTCCAAAGGCCAGCAGGCTAGACATCCAGGAAGAGCCAGAGTCTCAGTTCTCATCCAAAGGCAGAAAAGGATCCGAAGTCTCAGTTCAAAGGCAGTCAGGCAGGAGGAATTTTTCCTTACTTGGGGAGGGTCAGCCTTTTTTTGTTCTGTTCAGACCTTTAACTGATTGAGTGAGGCCCACCCACCCTAGGGAGGGCAATCTGCTTTACTTACCAATTTAAATGTTAACCAATTTAAATGTTACCAATTTAAATGTCTACCAATTTAAATGTTAACCCCGTCTAAAAACACCTTTGCAGAAACACCCAGAATGATGTTTGACCTAATATCTGAGCACCCCTTGGCCCGTCATGTTGACACCTAAATTAACCATCACAGGGTGCCATGAGGACAGAGAGCTAGACACCCAACACGGGATGTGCTTCTGTGATTCTCCCCAAGACCCCATTCAGGGTCTTTTCTCTCTGTCCCCGTAGCCCTCATCACAGCCCTTGTCAGAGCATAAAGCTGTTGGCTCGTGTGTCTCTCCCACTAGCCTACAAGCCCCTCAGAGTTTCCACAGTGCTGCTGAGACCTTGCTGTGAAGTCACACCAACTAGGTTAATATCCTGGCTTCCCTACTTTTTCTTTCTTTTTTTTTCCTAAAGATTTTATTTATTTACTCGACAGAGAAAGAGCACAAGCGGGGAGAGCAGCAGACAGAGGGAGAGGGAGATGCAGACTCCCTGCCGAGCAAGGAGCCCAATGTGGGACCCGATCCCAGGATCCTGGGACCATGACCTGCTGGCTCTCCTACTTTTAGCTGGATACCTGGGCAAGTTTTCTAACAACCCTGAGGTTCAGTTTTTTTTTGC
The DNA here is from genome assembly GCA_028534135.1 of Potos flavus. Classification (NCBI taxonomy): domain Eukaryota; kingdom Metazoa; phylum Chordata; class Mammalia; order Carnivora; family Procyonidae; genus Potos; species Potos flavus. The sequence continues at coordinate 13,742,228 of CM052886.1, forward strand.
AAAAAGGGATCGTAACAGTTCCTACCAGCCACACAGCAATGCTGTGAGGACTAAATGATGCAGTACATGGGAAGTGCTTAGTGCCGCACTGGTACACAGTAGGTCCTCAGAAAATGGTGGCCGTTCTGGTCACTCACTGGGGAGCTCGCAGCACGTGACCAGCCCCGTCCAGCCAGATCTTCCGTTCACAGCAAGACTGACTTCAATCAGGCAACTGATTTTCGGCCAATCACTTTGAAAGGAGGAGAGCTCCAGACAATCTCTTATTAAGCATTTGATTTCCACTTCAAGGAAAAACAGTATTCAGGGGAATGAATCAACATCGGACGATTTCATCTTTTTCCATCAGTAAAAGTGTTTCTTTCTCAAGGGCTTTAGAGACTTTAGTTCCTTGTTAGTCTGAACTCAGTGGTGGGTTCCTGTCGCCTACCACAACCTTCCACCTGCAGCTGACTGCGGAGCGAGTCCAGGAGGGGGAATCTCCCTTCAGACCCTGCCTCTCGCTACTCTGTATCTCAGTTACTGCACCCGTAAAGTAGGGAAAATCACCTTCCCTATGCTTCAGGGTGATCTCTTGTGATATGATACCTGTATCAGTTAGGTAATACTGGTGAAACAGGTGGGAGAGTACACAGCATTACACACACATGCGCGCGCACACACACACACACACACACACAGACACACACACAGCAGTAACATTACATGGGAGGAATTCAAGCCCGAAGGCCTTGAATAACCAAAACTAATTCTTACATGGGAATAAATGTAAAGTGGGAGAAATAACTTCTCACAGCATGTAAGTCAACAACCATGTAGCAAAGTTTTAAAAAATTATCTAGTATCATCTCTAATTATTTCAGCGAGCTCCCTTTCTTCTGAAGCTAATAGTATAGTGTACCATGGTGCCTGGCCTTCATCATAGCTTTTTGTTTCTAATTTTCATTCCAACCCATCCTTCAGCACTAGCACCACCAACTAAATGAGCTAAAGATATAAAGATAAGCTATTTAGAAATATGCTAAACCGTAATCGCAGTGAATGTCGAAATAACAGCACAGTGGCCGCCAACTTCACTCTGGCTGGAGCCCCTGGGCATATTGCACGGTGTGCTTTGGAATAAGCTCTTTATTTATCAGCTAAAGAGCACTGCCTCAGTGCCAGAGCATAAACACAGCTTATAATTCAATAAATAACCCCAGTATGAAAGCCAGGTACTATGTTTTGAACTGTGTCCCCCTTAAAAGATACTAAAATCCTAACCCCCTATACCTGTGAATATGATCTTATTTTGAAATAGCAGATTTGCTGATGATCAAAGTATATGATAGAATCATTAGGGTGGGCCCTAGTCCCATATGACTGGTTTTCTTATAAGAAAGAGAAATTTGGACACAGATATAGACACGCATAGAAAGAGGACAATGACGATGTGAAGACACAGGTAGGAGAGGGACACCTGAGACTATTTTATCAACTATTTAAATATACTGCTTCTGATCTGCACAATAAGCAGTAGTAACCTAGGAATCTAGAAAATGTTTGAGGAAGAAGAATGTGTGGAACTCCGGACTTCCTACAGGCAAAGAGTGTGGGGCTCAAAGCAAAAGAATTTAGCGTTGATATGTACATAATAATAGAACTGATAGCTAATATTTATTGGGTAGTTCCATGTGGGAGGCACTGAGTAAGCCCTTCACATGCTTTAATTCGCTTAATTTGCACAAGAGCCCTATGTAATAGATACGATGATCACCCCCATCTTTCAAATGAGGAGAATGGTCACAGAGAGGTTTAGTTACTTGCCGAAGGTGGCACAGCTAGCAAGTGGGAATGCCATGTCTCAGTCCCTGGCAGTCAGGCTCCAGAGCACACCTCTTATGGCCAGAAAGACCTGAAGCCATCAGTTTGACAAGTTGTGGTCAATTCCATGATCTGCCTCCCTGAGATAACGGGTGGTTGGACCAAGGCAGGTGGACACATATTCCTCCAACACATATTTACGGGTGGCCTTTGGTGGCCAGGTACTATCCTGGGTGTCCGGGATCCCAAGCTGAACTTGATGCAGACCCTGCCAACAGGGGACACATCATCTATCGGTTTCCTTTTCATCCCACTGTATGAAGTCTTAGTTCTGCCCACGCAAAACTGAGACCTTGTAGGAGGATTTCCATAATATGGTCATGACTATTAGTTTTATGTATCAAATTGACTGGACCATGTACCCAGGTATTTAATCAAAGGCTACTCTAGGAATCCCTGAGAATATATTTTGTAGATGTGGTTCACGTCCATCATCTTGGTGGTAGATAAAGGAGATTAATCTTGACAATGCAGGTGCACGTCATCCAATCAGATCCATTAGATCTGTCCATTCAAGATCCTTAGAGCAAAAACTGAAGTTTCCCGGAGAAGAGGAGCTCTGCCTGAAGACTACAGCGCTGACTCGCACTTGAGTGGCCAGCCCGGTGGTCTGTCCACCAGGTTTTGAACTTGTAGCCTCTACAACCACATAAATCCGTTCCTTAAAAGAATAAATTATACAGACACACACACACACATGTATATCTACATACACATACACAGACACATAAACATGCATGCATATACACATATATGCACATGTGTGTGTGCGCATGTATCTTGTTGGTTCTGTTTCTCTGCAGAACCCTGACTGAGACAATGTTTGAGAATCACGGCATCAAGGGTTGAAGATCTGGATCTGGGTCCCAGATTTATCACGTACCAGCTCTGGGAACTTCAGAAATTTCTAGGCAGGCCTAAAATTCTCTTTAGAAATTCTCCTCAAGCTTTAAATGCCTCATCTATCAAGTGACAATAATTTTTTTTTTGAAAAGTCACACTTGCCTCACCCACTCCATAGAACGGATGTGCGTATCCAGTGACACAGATGAAAACACATTTTAACACTAAAATGCCACACTGATATTGGTGACTGAATTCCAAGGGCATATTTCTCACAGAGGCTAGGCAACTCTTTCTTTTCAATCAGACTTCGAAATATTGTCCTCAAGTGGGACAACAAAAAGAGGATGCTCAGCTTGGGCCCGGATGAATAAAGATGGCGCTGGCCTGAGGTCACCGTGAGTCAGTTCAAGGAGGTAATCAATACGCTGCCACTGCTGCTGGGGCTGTCCTTCGGTGGCCTGAGGATGACAGGGAGGGGGGCGCAAGCGGGGGGAGACACAGGCCCTGTGAGCTCGCTGTGGCATGGAGACAGAGGAAGGACCTATGTTCCATCAGTCAGGCAATCTCTTAGGGGACCCACCACCAGGAGAACGAAGGGGCAGCATGGCCGCTCTCCCCCCCTGCCCCCTGCCCCTGGCTGGCCGCTGTCCCGGGCCACACAGAGCCTGTGTCCAGCGTCTCTAAGCCCCGCCGAGCAGGCCGCCGTGAGATTGGAGAGGCGGGGAGGGAACGGCCTGACCGACCCCAGAGCAGGAACTGGGCCTCCAGAGACCCGTGAGTGCCCTCAGCGCATGAGGCATGCTGTCACCTGGGAGGAGTGCCACCGAGCTGGGGCCGCCCCGGGCATTAGCAGACCGAGAAAGGGCAGGAGGGGGGCAGCGCGGAGTACCGGGGCGCCCCCGCGCGGGAGTGCCGGCTGCAAGAGTCCAGACAAGCCCACCGCACGTCTGTCAAACGGCACCTCTCCCGGCTGGGTCTGGGACTCGCTCCAGGAATCTCCCCGTCTGCACAACACGGAGCCCCAGCTGCTGGTTTGCGGAGCTCCTCCGGCGGCCTCTGGTGACTTGCCCTTTGCTCCTGCCGGTGCCTGGCCGCGAGCTCGGCGGGTCATCATCGGAGTCTTCCCGAAGCCTCCAGCCCTGCCCCTTCTCGTCCCGCGTCCTTCACAAAGCCAGATGACAGGGCACCTGCAGGGCCACAGGGCCACTTAGCTGCTCCCAGGTCTTCCAGGTTTTATCCAGGCCACCAGACTGTTTCTGAGAACAAAACGCTTTCTTCGCAGATCCAACGGAAACAACATTCCTCTAATACTGTAATTATAATTTAAAAAGTGTCCAGTGTGGGGGTGCCTGAGTGGCTCAGTCAGTTAGGCTGACTCTCGATTTCGACTCAGGTCATGATCTCAGGGTCGTGAGATCGAGCCCCGGGTCAGCCCCCCTGCTGGGTGTGGAGCCTGCTTAAGTGTCTCTCTCTCCATCTTCCTCTGCCCTTCCCCACATGCTCACGTGCGCATGCGCTCGCTCGCTCGCTCTAAAAAAAAGTGTCCAGTGTGACGGGCACGAGCTTGTTCGACACCCCACTGCCCACAGGCTGGGATTTCCTCATTTTCTCAAAGCTCCGTACCATACATATTCATCATGAAAATTGATCTCATACTCACCCCCTCAAGACTGGTCATACTTTTATATTTTCAAGACCGTTCTGTGTTAATAATTGCTTTGTATTTCAGGATTACCTCCGTTCCCCATATGCTCTTCCCCCTAGAGAGTCACAAAAATCAAAAGCCTGAATCAGTAGGCACCATCAAGTATGCCAAATAGTTCAAGCACATTTATGGCTAAGCGTCCAGAGGGCACTGTCGACCCTTGTCCCCATGACGGCATCTGCTCTGGAGCTCCGCCCCCTGGAGGCAGGAGACAGTTGCCACGCTGCGCCCCTGCCCAGGCCATCACTCGGGTTCCTGGAAGTAGGATAAGCCTCCTTCTAGAATTCTTCAAATATAATTGGTAAACATCTGTACTCAAGCAAGAAGTTCCAGAGTATAAAGAAATGATCTATGTGTGTGCAAGCAGCATGTTGGAAGGAAGGGAGGTTGGGAGGGAGGAAATCAGTCATCACAGACTACCAGGCAGAAAGAGGAGATGCCGGATTTTGTGCTTCTCCAAAATCACCGTGAGCATTTGATGGTACCTAGTAAGTTTAGAGGCATGGATGGCCTCATTGCCACCAGTCCCCAGACCAGGGCTGGCACTCTGCCAACAAGATGGCCAAATCCAGCTGGAGTAGTATGTATGGCCCTCGAGTTGAAAATGGTTTTTACATTTTTACAGGGCTGTAAAGAAAGGGGCGGTGGGGAGAGATGAACTGGCAGAACCTGTCAAAAGCTGTGTGGCCTGCAAAGCTCAAAATACACGGGATCTAGCCCTTTCCAGAAAAAGTTTGGTACTCAATCTCAGGGCCCTGAGATCATGACCTGAGCCAAAATCAAGAGTCTGACGCCTAACTGACTGAGCCCCCCAGGCGCCCCGTAGCATTGTTTTTAATCACTGGAAGTCAGAGCTGGTCTCATCCATGAACAAATGGACAACTCCCTTGGAGTAAATGAAGTGGCTATGAGTATTAAAACAGGAAATTCTCACATGCAAAAAGCATGTTGCAGATAAAGAAATGGAATATGATACTATTTATACGAAGTTTGAAGTGAAGCATCATCTATGGAACTTACATAAGTAGTAAAAATATAAAGACATACACGGGAAGGGTAAAGATCAAATCCAATTAACAGCTGTCCCTACAAAGGAAAGGGGTAGGGGCTTCGATTTTATCTAGAATCACAAGTAGATAGACAGATGATAGATTGCTATAAACAGAGATCAGTATTCCAATATCATTGCCTGGATTTTTCTGGACACCAGAAATAGTTTATAATAGCGATCTTTAAAAAATTACTGCTGATCTTCCTAATAGATATTCCAGGAAGCCAAAGTCTTTTAGGGTTAATATGCGGGTCACAGGAAAGAAAGACCACATTTTCTGGTTCTTTTTTCAATGATGAATTTATTGAGTGAGGGAGATTTTAAAAATCAACTGGCTTTTTCTGATTTTAGGAAGAAAAGTCAGCTGGGTCCATGCTTGATTAAGGAGGTTTCTCTACCTTTTCTCCCAGAAATCCTTTTACCCTTGGAATTTCTGGCTAAAAAAAAGGGGGTGGGGTATCGCATCTTTCTGGAAACAGTAGAAAATGCTGGTCAACATCTTCATCAAAAGACTATGGACAGGTGGAGACCAGGGCAGGGGAGAGCCAGGAGTGAGGGCCAGTGGGGTAGTGATGAGCAGGGAGGGGGCGGGGAGTTAAGAGAGCGTGGGTTCTGCCCTTGGCTGGCTCGCAGCCAGACCCGCTGGGCGAGAACAGAATGCAAGCTGAGGCAGCAGGAAGAAATCTTCCAGATGACGCTTCCAGAGACCCTGCCAGGGAGAGGCAAGACCTGTGAATAAAACCTCGAGGCCAGAGGGAGGTCTCTGCTAATTGGAGTATATAATTTAAGAGGTGAACGCAGCACGACGCCCTCGAGGGACTGACTGCAGGTTTAATTAAAGATGATCTTCCATGACCTTGTCTTTCGTTCAAGATCCCTGGCCCGGAGAAATGCTGGCGAAAACAGGTGTGCCTCATTAGATGAATCGCTTCCTTCTTCGAACCTCAGACACGGAGGTTTTTCCCACCCATAATTTGGCCCACCCGGATGGTGCTTGGATTTAGGATTCTTGCTCAAGCGCCACCTCCCTACGCCAGGACCCCGAGAGGGAAAAATAATACAAATATATTTCAATATTGAAAAGTAGAAAACCTACTCTACAGACAACAATGATCAAAACATGAGTTTTTTTCAGGACCTCAAAGCGTCTGACTACAGAATTCGAGAGCTTGAGAATTCTGGGGTACAGATGCTTGTCCCCCGCAGGCAAGTGCTCCAGACTCACTTCTGGAGACACCTCCTGCATGTGACCTCGGTGCCTTACGATGCCCCTGAACTTCGTCTGGCTTCCACTCTTGTGGGTTAGTAAAAGCAGATGAATCACGGGAACTGACCAAGAGGGAAAAGGGGGGAGGAAGAGCTAGTCTTCAGGGTAGTGATTATTATTTTTCAAACTGAAAATGAGCAACGAAAGTGTTCTGATTAGCTGCAAGTAGTTTCTTCCTAATTATAGAATAGTAACAAGCCGCTTTTTCTAGAACATGCTTACAGACGTGTAAAATCTAATCTTGTTGTTTTCCTAATTTATAGATAAAGCAAGCAAGGGGCGGGCACCTAAGGCAGCATCAAAAACCACGTAGGGAGGCCGCAGCGTGCAGGGCTGATTCCGAGCCCAGTGCTGTGGAGTGAGGGGGTGACAGGTGCCTCATCGGTGCAGCTACTTGAGCTCCCGATCTGACGAACGTACGACCTCCTTTCTACAGGTGTCTGTCCACCGTTGGACTTTTCGCGTTAATCGCTCATTTGCCCCTTTTCTATGCCTGGGCGGAATCAGTTGCCCCGGGACACCAGGCTGGGTTGTGACAGATGCAAATGCTCTTCTCACTCTATTCATCTCCCAGGTTCCACCCGAAGCCCACAGAAAAGTCACAGTAAAGACCATACCCTTCCTCACTACTCCCTGGCCATTTTCTCTCTCACAGCCCCTTTTCTGGAACTAGGCCTTTCTCTGAGATATTTGCACTGTGTGAATGAAATATTCCAACCAACAGACCAGATTAAATTGCTTAATCTATCACCCAGGGCCTACCTAATCTAGGCTTAGTTTTGTTATTTTTTATTTTCAATACGGAGAGATGTCCATACTGTTTGGGGAAGCCTGTATCACAAGATGGGAGCCAAAAGACAAGATGGCCCCTACTTCCCTAGCCCAGACAACCGTCTCACCTGGAATCCCAGTGAGAGCTTTAACTTGGACAGGGTTTCTCCGCACGACGAGCATGTAGTGGTGGGAGCTGATCAGGAAGGGCATCCAGAGGCTGCATGGAGTTATCCAAGATGAACAGTGGAAGGGCCATCTCGCACCTGCTCTAGCTACTGCTGCTTTCCTGGAGAAAAAAACCCTTCCCCCTATCCCCAGTTCTTCACCATGTCTTTGGGGATCAGGAAACTGGGTTCCAGTTGACCTTCAGCCTCTTCTCTCAGAGGAAAAATGCATCCGGCTAAACCTTCTCTTCCAGGGCCTGTTGGAACCTTCCAGACTCTCTGCTCAGTCACCCAGGCCCAAGCACGCAGGCCAGGCAGTGCGAACCATGCTCGGCCTGCCACGGACACAGGTGTGAGGCTCACAGAGGCCCTGGGCGAGGCACCTTCCACCAACGTGTCTTATTCAAACTTTGTTTCCTCACTAAAAATACTCAAACGTGGGGCACCTGGGCAGCTTAGTCATGTAAGTGTCCGACTCTCGATTTCGGCTCAGGTCATGATCTCATGGGTTGTGGGACCAAGCTCCTCATCAGGCTCCATGCTCAGCTTGGAGTCTGCTTAAGATTCTCTCTCCCTAAAAAAAAAAAAAAAAAAAAAAAAAAAAAAAAAGACTCTCCCTTTCCCTCTGCTCTTCCCCACCGCTCTCTCTCTCTCAAATGAATAAATAAATGAATGAATAAGTAAATAAATAAATAAATCTTTTTTTAAAAAAAAGAAAGAAAATACTCAGACACTACAGAAATGTAATCGATAGTAAGTGGTCTCCCCAACACCTGATCCTATATTCTTACCCCAAGATAAGGATTGATGACAAAGTATTCTTCTACTTTTTTAAATATATAAAATCATATGTTTATACAGTTTTTAAAAAGTGGGATTATGTTCAATTCTCCCCTGTAATTTCCTTTTCTCTCCCGGTAACCAACACCACGTTGGTGTAGCTTTCTTGGAAAACCTATATAATGTTTATCAATTAGGCATGAGTTGGTTTCCATTTTTATTACAAAAACACTAATAAACTTTACACGTATATTTGTACAAGTATTAGGTACATTTTTAAAAGTATAACTATTGAATCAAAAAATATTAACATTTTATATTTTAAAAACTATTTCTAAGTTGCCCTCCTAAAACGTGGTATCAGTTTATATGCCTCCTTTGCTCAGTCTATTGGCAAAGACTTTGACCTTCTTCCAGCTTGTCTTCTAAGTGTAAATGGGACATTAAGCTGCTCCCATCACAGGGTTGCTGTAGGAGATAACTGAAATTCAAATGACATTCAATGACCATCGGTCGGGTCCCCATTCCCCACTGTAACTAGCCCTCACAGCCTCACACTCTAACCCTCCCCCCAATAAGGAATTGGACGAAAGCAAACATGATTCCAGTTTAAGGCTCCGACCCGGGGTATGTGCAGGTTAACTTGCAGAAGAATGGTGTCTGATTGCAGGGTCTCCTGTAACGACGCAGTGGGGGGATTACAGAATTAGAGAGGAAGGAGGGCGGGGCTTCTGAAAGTTCACCAACTGGTGCCCACTGACTCCATCAACTCTGCTAACCTAAGCTTGTTCCCTAGAAGATTCTTTCTTTTGAAATCCAGGGCACATAGCTTAAGCCTCAAAGCCACCATTTACGAGGAGGACAGAGGGAACCAAGGCATTATTTTAAAAACCTCATAGGCAGTATAGTGGGCAAGCTCCATCCATCTTCTTGAGGAGACAATCCGTTCTGACGACTACAGGTAATTTAAAAGCTTTTATGGAGCCTTGGGTGGAACCCAGTGAAACTTCCAATCCTGGTCAATTCAATACAAGCATCTGAAAAGTTAGTCATAAAACATCCTTTCCTAATCCACAGCAGACATTAATGTTGACTTTCCCAATGATCAATGAATAACCCTCAAGGACTTTTCACTAAAACTGACAACACAAAAATCATGAGCCCCTCGGTAATGAAATTAGTACCTGAGGGAGACATTGGATTGATTACTGGTTAGGATTTTAAAGCCCCTTCCTTTCTGCTTGTTTTTCTCTGGGCAGTCATCAACGAATGAACATTAAGTTTGATATTTATTGTTGGCAACAAAATGGGAATTCCAGTTCTTTCAGGGTTCCTGCCTTCGGGCTCTGGAGCTCATTAGAAATATGGCTTTGTCTGGCCCACAGTAGGGGTGGATGGGTCATTCTGAATCTCAGGTGGTGGAAGGAGAAGCAAGTACTCAGGCAGAGGCCATTTCTGCTGCTAACATGACGTGTGCAACCCATGTGCGTCGTGGCATTAAGAAGTATCTTTAGTATTTCTGCCATACAAAGACTGTAAATCATGCACCCGTGCTTTGGATTAAATGAGACTCATGATAAGACACAAGCAAAACAAACAGCTCAGAGCTTCCTTCCTCCTAGAAGATACAAAATATTTTATGGGATTTAAATTCCCAGCCCCAATATAACACAATAGCTTTCTTTGCACACCTATGAAACAACAAAAGAATGCTCCAACGAATGGGCTTGTTCTTACCTTCTTTTCCTCTTTTGTTTTCCCCCAGGGACAAGATGACAAAGTATGGGCTTTCCTCCCACTCATTGCTCGGCTCCATATACCAGTATTCACATGCCTGTCTCAATGTGTTTTTGAGAACCCGAACAAGATGGCGGCAGGGAGTGGGGGCGGGGCTTAGAGGGAGGAAAGATGATTCTGCAGGTGCCCTTTGGCATCCAGCGTGGGCTGGTTAGGCAACAGTGTTGGCAGTTGAAGCAGACTGTGGAGCTGGGCGCGTTGGAGGTGAATCTACTCTGGAGGCTTGTGATCACGGGAACCCCTGGACAGAACCAGCACAGACGGCAGAAGAGGAAAGACACCTGGAATCTGCCTCCTAAACAAGCCTGTGTGTTCTCTGCCAGGCAGGCCATTGCTTGCTCCTGGGCCAGCGTGTCTGGGAGGCCCCATCATCCATGGAAGGAATCCAGCAAAGTGGAACATCTGAGTATGAGGCAGGAAGGAAGGAGTTTGGGAATGCATTCGGGGAGCTCTGAGGCCGAGGAGGGGAGGCTGGCCTTGCCACCAGCTATTTGGGGTCTCCTGGCAACCCTGGCTTCCTGCATGGCTGTGGCCTCCGAAGTTCCACGCCCTGGTTCTTCTCCCATTCTCGGTATGGACATTTCGAGAACCCAGGGATAGCACAGATCCTCTCCTCCCCAAATTGTTCGTGCCTCTCTGCCACTTTGTGTGTCCTCCTTTCTGACACACGCTCTCTCTCTGTTGCTCTGTGTGTGGTTCCTCCTCAGCCTGTTCTGTCTCTCTCCTGCAAAGTCTCAGAGGTTTTGAGGACCCCCGCAAAGCCTCCATGAGCTGTAGCTGTAGGAACATTTCGCTTAAAGATATCGGCAGGGAGTTCTCAGTACACCTGTTTGAACAGAAAATAAGATTCAGAAGGGAAAAAAAAAATCAACTTCTCCCTCATCACTAATCTCAGAAAGAGGGAAGTCTCTAGGCCTTTGGGATACTCTGTTAAAGGGAGGCAAGCCTATACCACAGATTGGACGTTTTGGTTCCCGGCCCCCCCAACCCCGTTGGGATTATAGCTAAAAAGAGTAAGGCTCTGTGCTAAGGGCTATAAAAATATTTCTTAAAGATAAATTATGTTATTTATCTCCCTATCCATGAGCGATCAGAAAGGGGGTTTTGACAGGGATGTCCCGTTTTATGAGCATCATCAGCCGCAAGGGAGCATTTTCCTGCTACTAACAATAGAAAAACCAAATAGTAAATCACAGGCTCAAGCCACTTGTGACCCAGAAGGGCGCGCTCAGTTACACTTTCTATGAATCATCCTTCGAGCTGACAGGAACCAATCTGGTAGCAGCAGATATCCCGTGAACTCATTTTCTATTTTTGGTTTCAGAAACTGGGCAGACTGGGATACACAAAGATATGACGGTCACAAACCTGCTGTTGGAGCTCAAGTTGGGAATTTCAAAACCACAAGCAGTAATGTGCTACTCATATCACTCAGGCCCTGCCTGCTCTTTGCTTTAGCAGGAGAAATGAATTTCTATCTTCCAATACCGACATTAATTCAAGCATGCGGAAACACGAGAGATGGAATTAAAAGTATGTATATAGATGAGATCAGGTCTATACAGCTATGATGGTAAAAATGCACTTTTCTTTACCCTCATATGCTTGCTAGGACTATCTACCTCTAGAATCTACCAGAACAAGGTCAGCCCCAAGAAGGCCATCCAGCAGAGTCACTCCTGAAGATGAAGGAAAACTGTACCAGAGATAAATCTGGTCTTCTTTCTCCAATGGCTCTAAGGAAAGCCCTAGAAAACCAGATTTCCGAGATCTGATTTGTAATTGCTTTAACATCAGTGCTCTACTGAAATGCCTGTCCGCCATGTTGTAGTGAGAACACCCGCGGAGCCAAGAGAAGGGGCAAACTATCCAGTCTTTTAAAAACAATTCATCCCCAGTCAAGATACACCATGATGGCATAAGAACACTGAGAAAGTGAAACGCTTCCGGCATGTGTGTCTGCATAGGTGTGGAAGGAAACTCCATCAAGTCTGGAGAGGACTCTGAGAAGCCACCCATTTTTTCACAGGCAAATTACAAACACACAGTAAGGGATATCCTGAATCCCAAAGGAAATGGCGCTAGCTCTTAGTAAAAACTCTGCAGGCTCCAAGTAAATTCGAGAAGAAGAAAGCAATGGGGGAGACTACTGGTGTTCCTGTCTGTATCCAATTTGAAACTGGCTCTTTACAAAGTTCCAGTTACTGAATACGCTGAATTCTTTTGGTTTTTTAGGCCGCAGACCAGGGGTCCCCCTGCCCCGAAGTACTTCCCACCAGGCTTTCTTAGGCCCTTTGTGCCATTACAGGGCCCTGAGTCTAGTGACAGGGGAAAAGGAGGTGGCGATGGGAAGAGGGGAACAAGCACCTCCAAAGTGGTGCTCTCGGAGAAGGTTCCTGAGAAGTGGAGGGATTCCCAAGGATCTTTGCCTCAGAAGCAAAAATGATGTGAGGATAGAGATGTGTCTGTCAGCTGTGGGGCCTGCCTTTCCCCAGGCTGTTAGTCACACGGAAGGCTGGCTCAGGGCCCGGGAGTCTTGCGGAGCAAGAAAGTGGCAAAATCCCAGCGCTGGGCGGGAGCAGTGCCCGCCACAGAGCTAAGCCATGGAGCACATTTCTGGCCCCCACTGACAGCCTCGCCGGTGCCATGAGACAGCAAGGGGACATCTCCCAGATACTATCCCACCTGCTTCTCCGAGTGCTGGGCCAAGTGCTGGGCCAGACGGGCTGCTCTTGGTGGCGGCCGCTTCGGTCAGTGCCTCTTGGGGACATGGTAGCCACGGCTCAAAAACAGCTCATGTTCCCAACCACTGGGTCTTCTTGGGAAGAGCCAATATAATCACGCACTCGTCTGTTGTTGATAACAGATTCTGCACAGCGCACCATCTTTTTTGGGGATTTTAGGAAGTAAATGGAAATCAGGTATCTCTGTGTTACAGGAATTGAGAAACACCTTCCTCGAGCTGTTCTTCCTCCCAAATTTGGCTCCTCTGGAAACTGATGGGAGGTACTCCATGCTGAGCCTCCAAGGCCAAGGCCAGGGGCTTTCTGTCAGGGGAGAGGGGGCAGGGGACAATAGCACAAAGCCTGGGAACCCCTGTTCTCAGGAGTGAGGGAGAACCCATAGGGAGCCTCCCACTCCCGCCTCTCAGCTCAGAGGCTCAGCTCGCTTTCGATGCAGCTCCTGGCTTTCACTCCTGTGCGGGGAGCTGAGAGCAACCCCCCTCTAAGGGGCAGGAAAGCCTAATGGTCAAGGGGCTTAGAGTCAGACACAGCACTGGGTTTGAATAGCAGCTCTAGGACCACATCACCTCCAGGAATCTGCTCGATGTGTCTGAGTTTCTTTCTCTTCTATAAAATGAGGATAATGCAATCTATCTCATAAGCTTCATGTCAGGATTAAATGGGATAAAGCAGGTAAGCACTCAGCACAGTGATAAATAAGTGGGGACTGTTATTATAATTGTTATAAATGGATCAAATTTAAACTTAGATTTCTCCACGCTCAAGTGGAGCACCGAACTAGAAGTTGGGTACTTTGGAGTCATTCCCCTAGTGCTGGACTGTAACTCCTCTCCAGCAGAAGATAAAATGAGAAATAGTCGATGGGTTAAAGCCACAGCTGCCACCTGCTGTAACAGCATCCACGCGATGAGCTGAGGTCAATGAGGTCAGACTTGTGTGCCAGACTCCGCGAGAATGATCCAACAGCCCAGTTGGTGCTCAATCTGGGAGCCTGAAAAAAAAATGCCTAAGGTCTGCTCCTTCAAATTCTGATTAAATGGGCCACGACTTGTTTTTAAAGCTTCCCAGGTAATACAAATGCACATTCAGTCCTAAGAACCGCTATCCCCACCAGGAAGGAAACAGTTGAGTTTTCTTGAAGAATCTTTTATCATATTTATTCAGTTGGCAAACACGTATTGGTCCCTTGGATGGGCCAGGCTCATGACTAGGTGCTTGATTTATAAGAGTCCCAATCTCAAGGATCCTAGAGTCTAAAGGAAGAGACAGGTGAATAGACAATAACAATATGGCGGGTACTTGCCGTGATGGGGTAAATACTAGGAGCTCTGGACATACTTCGGAAGGGCTGTAGACCAGCTTTCCAGATAGAGCCTGAGCGTGGTGAGGGTATTCCATACTGAGGCAATAGTTTTTGCAAAGGCTCAGAGGAGAAAATAACTATGTTCCAGAAACCCTAGTTACTCAGTAGGACTGGATGTTAGTGGAAGGCCAAAAGATGAGGCGGGAGAGGCAGGGACTAGTTCCTTGTAAGGAACACAGAGGAGTTTGGGTTTTAAGTAGGGGGTAGAGTGATCCCAGCTGTCTTTCAGAAAAATTATTCTGGCCACTGAGCAGAGAACAGATCGGAGGTAGGCAAGACTGGACATGGGAGAGCCAATCCCAAGATGGCGGCAGAAATCAAGGCAAGATTTAACTAGGGCTAGATGTGAGAGGTATTAGCAGAGGAAGAAGAGCCTGGTGATTGAGGGTGTGTTCAGGGCAGAGATGGGGCATCAAGGAGGACTCAGGGGAGTCAGGTGATGCCAGGCCCTTGGCGAGGGAAGGACGAGAGTGTGTTATGTGGCCTCATCAAAGGGCTTCCTTCTTCATCAGCCCATAACTTGAGCTGGTCAGGCCTAGTGGAAATCCCGTAAATTCAGTATTTTTGTGCGTTTCTAGGGTGCATGGCATTCTTGCATAATTAGAGTATCTGATTAATTTGAAATTTTCTTGAGAATTTCAATCAGATGGGTAAAAGGGAGTTTTAATTAAATGCAAAGCACATGGCCCAAGAGAGGCTCAAGACCACATGGTCAGGCAGGACCAAATACACAGAGCTCATCCTCAGTTTCCTTCCCAACCCAGGAACGTGTCCCAGTGACTCTGCTCTCCTCAGGACACAACCAGGATCAAACGCCTGAAAATCCCTGGGGAATGGAAAGCTAGCCGTAAGGGCTCGGTACCCCGGTCTGCGGAACATCTCACGGACTCGAATTATCCTTCGAACATGGCTTGCAATGCAAAGGGAGAAGCGGATTTGTAAGCAGCTCCATTTATTTGAGTAAATAGCTTGTAAATAAATCATTGGTAAACATTACAAAATTAAATACATTTTCCAAAGCTTGCCAGTATACATAAAATTCACAAACATAGTTCTTTTAAAAAATAAAATATGTTCAGAGCACCCTTGTTATAAAATGTCTGACTCCTGTCCTCTGACAGGGCCGCCTAGAGACGTCTTACGGTAGGTGGGGTTTCTGTGGGGAGGCGGTGGGGGCCTCCTGGGGGAAAGGGAGAGTTTCTACTCTGACCTTTTGCCCAGCCCACATCCGTCTGAATTTTGACCCTTCTCCAAGGAGCTGATCTATCACCGGGAGGCAGGGGCCCTACGCCTAGCTCCAAGCAAGGAGGCCAGGGTGCGTAACTGGGGCCAGGAGCCAGAATCCTCCGCACATGCCACTGAGAGGAGCCAGAAATGCAATCTCCACCACCCTTCCAAAGCAGCCAAGGCTCCTGTATCAACTTTCTTGAAAGCAGGGGAGGCTTTCTCACCTCTACCGTGTTCAATCCTCCGTTCACTCGCTCTGGTCTAACGCTGCCCGCGCACGGAATTGACCAGAGCTACTTCTAAGGGGGAAGATATGTGATTTGCTAGCTTCCTTATGACCTGCTTTCACGGACAGAGAAGAAGACACAGTATTTGGTTGAAAGCAGAGAGTTAATTGCTACACAGTGCTCCCTTTTTCCACTGCGAGACACCACTCGGTGTGCACATTTCTCTAGAAATCTGAGTAGTTCTTCAAATGAAGGGTTCATAAAACTTTAAAATACCACGAACAAGGCAAGAAGTACATGACCTGGCAAAGCATCCCAATGAATGAAAGAATATGAAGTCCATGAATTAAGCCCTTGACCAACTCAACTTTTTGTGGTGTAGCTCATTAAAATAATGGATACACTGAATTCTTTCACTTTGGTGCATAAAGTGAACGCTGGAGGTCAGAAGTCACATGAAGAATAGCTAGTGGCCTCTTGAAAACCCATGTGCTGTCACCTCCAATTAAAGGACAACCACAAGTTCATCCCATCAATGTGAAATAAAACTCACGTCTACATTTTAACTTAGTTGCGTGTAGATATATACAAGTACGAGAAATCCGACATCTGAGACAATTGTACAACTTAAGAAAAAGTATTACCAAACGAGTTGTGAGAAAACCATCATCCCTGTATAGTTAGGTCCTAAACCTGTGATTTCTCAAAGAAAATGCTGCCTGGATCAGCCCATTCCTGCATGTCTGCCTGGTGTGATAACCCCTGGTCGGGCTGAAATCAGAGTTGTGACGTTCTTGCTATTAAAATAGTACACTAACAAAACCTCCCCAAACAAAAAAGGAACACTCTTGAATAAATGTCTAATAGATATCCCCCCCAAAAAAAAGTTATTCATAAGGGCAACTATGCTTTAATAAATGTCTTCATGAAGCCCAAATCCCAGGACCCTTCTTCGTCTCTGGGAGAGTTCCACCCTGGGCCAGAATCACACGGTCTTCTTCTGCGGAGGACTCAGTTTCCTCATGCCTCTTATCCGAGAGAGCAGCTCCTGGATAAATTCCTAGAAGAGATCAGAAGAAGTTAATATGACAGGCCCACTCTACTAAAATTGGGGATTAAAATCTGCTTGAAGTTATTACGTCAACAGTAGTTATCCCGGGCTGATGAGTCTGGTAGGAGGTGTCAACCCCAGTGGCTTCGTAGCGGATATTTTTAAACAAGTGAAACGTCCTTAAACCTCATGTCACAATCAATACCTTCTCCCTGCTGCTCTCTTTGGGGGAGAAACACAGGCTGCCTTCGCTCACTAACATTATCTACATGGCCTCTGAAGGCACTCGTGGTTTAGATCTTCTCAATCTTTAATAAGCCTTTTATATGAGCACACAAGTCACCCAGGGAGCTTGTGGATTCTGATTCAGTAGGCCCAGGTTGGGGCCAGAAATTCTGCATTTCTAACTGGCCACGAGGGACACCTGCTGCGGGCTCCAGGATCATTCTGAGAACCAGTGATCTAGATCTCAAAAGTTTTTTGACTTCTCTTGACTGCAAATCAGTTTTTAAAAAAAGCCAAACACATTTTACATTTACAATTCAGTACATTCAAACATATCTGAAATAAAAATCCAAAGAATGAATACTTAATATACAGAATACACTCTCTAGTTTCTATTCAAATTTCACTTAAAGGGGTATGCAGAGGGAGAGCCACTAAAATGATTTTATGTCCTAGTCATGGACGAACACCCAAAGACTAAAGAACAATCTAGTTCTTTAGAAGGAATCTTTCATTGTTGCCTTCTGTTTTAAAATATTTGCTACCTAAACGGTCACATTTATCAGATGATAATTACTTTATTTCGTATTTAGTATTTATCAGGTTCGTATTTTGTATGTGTCACAGACAAAGGGGAAAGCCAGACTTTCGGATTAGCAAGTGGCAGTCGGTAGGTACATCAGGAATTTACCGAGAGCAAAAACACTAAGAAATCTTCCTCTCCGTTCTTCGGAGAAAACTCTCAATCTCCCCTGCCAATCACGAGTTCCCAGGCCAAGTGATCCCAGCAACTACTCTCCAAAAACACAATAAGCTTAAACATTTAGTATTTTGTTAGCCGCCCAAGTTTTTTCTGCTCTTATAAAGTAATATTTTTTGCTCTTACAAAGTAATAACGTTTTTGCTCTTATAAAGTAATATGTGCTTTTTCTAGACAACTTAGAAAATATAAGCCAGCGACGATTACCCCTCAGAATGAACCACTAATGTATTTTCCCCTATGAAAGTGGATTTTTACCTAATTAAGGTCACACCGAATAAATATGTCCTTTTCTTCAACTTAGTATTATGTCAGAAGCTTTCTCCCACAACATTAAATAGAAACCACAAAAATTAACTTCAATGGCTATACGATCCTTCATTATACGGATATCCTACAATCCACTTAATGCCTCCATTATTGGATGTGTGGTTGGTTCCGGACTTTTCAGAAGTAGAAATGATGCTACAATTAACATCTTTGTGCATAAATCTGCAGTTTCAATTATTCTCTTTGGAGAGCTTATCCAGAAAGGTGTCAGAGGACAAAAACATTTTCATCACCACCATTTCTGACCTTGGGCAGAATGGAACACATATGAAATAAAAAGAGGCCTTGTTTTAACTTTCTGAACACTATTTTATCTCATTTAAAGAATTTTTAGGATAAAAGAATGCCAAATTTTCACACTTATATTCAGTTTTCATTTTCTAAAGTTAAATGCATTTCCTGTTTCTCCTCTTGCTATATGGTTTTGACAATATAATGTGAAACCTACACTTTCAGTTTCATTGTTTTGGAACCTACTACTCAAATGACTCCTATGGAACGTTCCAGCATTTGAGTGTAGATCTCCTTTTTTTTTTTTTAAGCAAAGGTCAGAATCACAAATCTTATCACTTATCTTGTTAATAACTAGTAATTCTTCTGCACTATTTCTATATTATATTTTCCATAGAGATCATTATAAAAATAAAGATTAAACATTATAAGGAATAATATACCCTAACGTGCAGACCTTTCTTCTTCAAGACAAAAATTTGGTTATTTAAATAAAATTCAAATATCTCAAAAAATCCACCATGATGTACATTAATCTCGGTGATTAAAAAGTTCAATAAATAACTTATATTTATAATAAATTAACATCAATGAAACTCTTAAAATTTTATATTAACTAATTTATGTCTCTAAGTTAATATACTGTATTACACATATTTTAAAGTGTTCGTTAAATTTGCATAATGAGGTACTCTGCTAAGTTAAAAAATAGCAAGACCAATATGTATTCCCCATATAGAAACTTGCACAGAAGGATTTTAATGATTACAGATGATTCTCAAAGAAGATCCAAGAATCTCTAATCAAAAATACTTTGATGGCCCATGTTCCTATTACTCAAAAATTCTCTATGTAAATAACAATCTAGCTCATTTACTTCCAAAACAGATCACTCAGCCTTGGGTTGTGACACTACTTGATTCGGAGAAGGGCTGCCCCTTTGAGGAAATGAGATCTGACATGAGACCTGCATTAACAAAGAGAGGCCAGCTCGGAGAAAGTCTGGGGGGTCTGGGTCACGGCACATGTGCAAAGGCCCTACAGAGAAACAAGCAAGGAAGTGGGTATTCGTGGCACAGAAAGACCAAGCAATACGAGTGGGGTGGGAGCCATGCTGGGGGTGCTAGGGTCAGCTTGCCAGGGCCTCGCTGTCTGCAGTTAATATGGCCGCCCATTCTTGATGCAATGGAAAGCCACCTGAGGCTTTCAAGGAGGGAAGCAACATTGTCTCATTTCAGCTTTTCAAAGCCCCCTTTGACTGCCATGTGGAGAACAGGTTGTTTAAAGACAAGAATGAAAGAGAGGCCAGTTTGGGGCTGTTGCAGGGATCCAGGCAAGGGATGCCTGGCCTTAAAGGGGACAAGGAAAGGGGGGATTAAGGTCACCATTACACTGAGATGAGGAAAAACCAGAGGGGAAAACAAAACAGGTTTAGAGACTGAGATCTCGGGTAGACAGTTGAACATGACCTGGCATCTTAGCTCATGGCCGAAGTCAAAAACCTAGGCATCACTGGCATCTAAATCAGCAGCTTTCAACTAAAAAACAAAACTCCTAAAAAACTACATGTGATCTATACACAGTTACAGCAACCTAGGCCACAGAGAGACAAGACTGAAACAAAAGTTTCTTGAAAAAATAGAACTCTTATGATATGTGATATCCCTTGATATTTTACTTTGAAAAAAACTAAAGGTCAAGGCCAGTCCATGAGCGACCACCCACGGTTTGTAAATACAATGATGCAGACCAAGGCTAGGTGATGCTGTAGCCCCCAACCACATATACAAGTAGTATAAATATACGTAAATATAGATACATCTTCACAGTGTATTTATATGTAATACATATTTCTATATTCTACAATATAAATGACATAGTGTGACTACTTCAATGTAAATCAATTAAAATACAATTTAAAATTCAGCTTCTTATTCACACTAGCCACATTTCAAATAGTCAGTGGCAATCATGGTCGACACTGGAGCTATAAAATATTTCCATCATTTCAGAAAATTCTATTGGATAGTGTAGGTGGCAATGCTTTGAATCGTAAGGCTCGATGAGATAAGCTTGGAGGAAAGTGTAAATAGAGAGGAAAAGAAGGCTAAAAACCAAGGCCAGTGGCCCCCTAGCAAGCAAGGTCTGGGAGAAGCACAGAGGCCAGCAAAGGAGACTGAGAAGGAGAAACTAAGGAGAAGAGGGGGAAACTCAAGAGAGTGTGCTGTTAAGAAGTCTTCTACTTTTTTGGTTTCTTTTATTCAACATCATTATTTTGAGATTCAGCCACACTGTTGGATGTATTAATAGCTCATTTTGGTTGAGACTGCAATCTATAAATCAATTTGTGGACAAAACAATGAATGTTCTCAGCAACGTTTTCTAGATCTCAGTGTACAGAGATTGCACATCTTTCGTCAGATTTATTCCTAAGGGTTTAAATTGTTGCTGTTATTGTAAGTGGTATATTTTTATTCCAATTTCCAACTGTTGCCAGCCATAGATTTTCATATATTTACCTCATATCCTTCAAGCTTGTTGAACTCCCTTGTTCATTCGAGCAGCTTTTTGTAGACATTTACCTTTTGCAGATGTTCTTTCTAAGAACTTTCCCTTCTATTCCTGTTGGCTGAGAATTTTTAACCAGGAATAAAGAGACTGGATTTTGCCAGATGTTTATTCTGTATCAACTGACATAATTATAGAAAGGGCTTTTTCCTCCTAGTTTCTTAACACAGTGACTTATGCTGATTGATTTTTTGATATTTTGGTCCTTCTATGTGTGTGTGTGTGTGTATATATATGGATATATATGTGCATATCCATATATATGTGTGTGTGTGAGTGTATATATATATATATATATATATATATATATATACTGTTACATTCAATTGGACAAAATTTTCTTTAGAAATTTTACAGCTATGCTCATGTAGAATAGTTGTCTACATTTCTTTTTTTATTATGCCTTTGTCTGGTTTTACTATCAGAGTAGAGCTGACCTCATAGAACGAGTTAAGAAGTATTCCTTCTTTCTCAAGTTCCTGGAGAACTTTGTACAGAGTTGGTATAATTTCTTCCTTAAATGTCTGGTAAAAATTCCCCTATGAAGCCATCTGGGTCTGGAGTTTTTTGTTTTGTTTTGCTTTGTTTGTATTGGTAGGTTGTGTCTTTCAAAGCATTTGTTTATTTCATAAACATTGTTGAATTTATTGGCATGAGGTTCATAACCTTTGTAGAAACTGTAATGATGTCACCTTTCTCATTTCTGACATTGACAATTTGTCTCCTATCTTTATTTCCACTTGGACTAGAGGTGTATCAATTGTATTGCTCTATTCAGAGAATGAGATTTGTTTCACTGATTTTCTGTCTTATATCTCACTGATTTCTGCTTTCATCTTCATTATTTCCTTTCTTCACCTTACTCTGATTTTAATTTGTTCTTCTCCTAATTCCTAAGGTGGATTCTACAGCCATTTATTTGAAATCTATTTCCCAATATAGATATTCAGTGTCATATATATTCACCTCTAAGCACTGCTTTGGCTGCATCTCGCAAATTTTGATATAATGGGTTTTCACTTCATTCATTTCAAAATCGTTTCTAATTTCACATTTGACTCCTTCTTTGGCCCAGGAGTTAATCAGGAGTGTGTTATTTAGTTTCCAAATATTTGGGGATTCCAGACATCTTTCTGTTACCGATCTCTAACTTAATTCCATTATTCAAAGAATATACTTTGACTTGAATCTTTTAAAATTTGACACTTGCTCTGTGGCCCAGAATATGTCTATCTTGGTAAATGTTCTGTGTGCATTTATAAATGAACAGGCTAACTTCAAGCAGACCTTCTACCACTGCGTTCATACGGCCTCCTGCCATGTGACTTGCACACACACAGAACACGCCGGAAGGAGGGACGAACAAAGTGGTTCCCCCAGATGCAATATTTCCACAAGAAAATGATTCCCTAACCACAAAGGACATGATCTTTTGTGATACTCAAAAAAGGGCATTCATGACTCCTTTTTGACCTTTTAATCCCCAGCTAAACTCCCTGGTGGATGTGGGTTCTATATTAGGATCAGGCTCTCATCGTGCTCAGTCTAAAGAAAACAAGGGAAATTCACATTTGCTGAAGGCCTTCTCTGTGTCTCCTGCTTATACATACCACCGTATTTAATCTAATGGAGTTTCATCATCTCCATTTTACAGATGAGACAAATGGATGTTTTAGTTCGTTACAAGTCCTTGTCCAAGGTCACAAAGCAAATATTTTGAGTCCAATAAATAGGTACCAAGCCCCTACCATGTGCCAGACTCCACCCTACTTGCTGGGATGCAGAGGAAGGGAGAGGCCCTGCCTAACGGGGGCTCCCAGGCCAGCAGGGAAGGAACACAGAGAAATAGCTTCCGTCAACGTAAGACACGAGCCGCAGTGCTAAGTGTGTATGTGAGTGCCCTGCGGGCAGGCGGACAGCACATACCGCCCCCGACCGGCCCAGGCCTGGGACCGTCCCCACCACTCCACCTCTCCCAGCGAATGACAGGAAGGTCATAATTTTAGGAGACTTTGAAAGATGAGAAGCTCTGTGTCAATACAAGGAATCTAGAATCTAGAACCACTGCCCTGGAGTGACGGCCCAGCTTCCTCTCCCTCCTCCTCCTCGCTCTCGCCCTCACTCCTTACAGGTACCCCTTTTATTAGCTGAACCTCTCTCTGCTGGTCTGTAAGATCTGACTATTCTAGTTTCCTAACGTTTGAAACGGTATTTCAGCAAACTGCCAGAATTTTAAAGAGGCAAACAGACATTGCCCTGACCCATCACTTCAGGACGACTGGCACCTGTTTGGTTAGGGCACCTGAGCAGTTTTGTCCAAATGCGCCCCGAGATCCCAGGTCTGCAACTCTGAGGGAGCCCCCTCCCACCAGCCGTACTGTCTCTGTGGGCCGCCGAGGGCCAGGCTGTGCTCAGGGCCCCGAAACTTGCCTCTTGATAAACACCTCGTGGGACACCTGGGTGGCTCAGTCAGTTAAGTGTCTGCCTCCAGCTCAAGTCCTGATCTCAGGGTCCTGGGATCGAGTCCCGGGTCCGGCTCCCTGCTCAGCGGGGAGTCTGCTTCTCCCTCTCCCTCCACCCCATCCCCCACTCGTGTGCTCTCTCTCTCTCTCTCTCATATAAATAAAATCTTAAAAATAATAATAATAAACACCTTTCTAAATGACCCTGGGCCCCTAGCCCCGACCTCAGTCCTGGGCACTACTTTCGTATTTGAGAACGCTCTGCATTCCCCTTTCATCCATTAACCCACCTGGGGATGACCCCTTCCCACAGTGTGTACCTTTCTATTTTGTTTGGCATAGTGCCATGCTCTCACAGGCACTGAATTCCTGTCTGGGATTCGGACACAACTCATACTTACTGGGTACCCTCTGTGTGACAAGCACTCTGGGCATTTTCATGTACTGTCTCATTTAATCCTTATAACTGTCTCGTAACATGGGCTCAGAGAGGCTTAGAGGTTTGCCCAAGGTCACACAGCTACTGAATGGTCAGACCAAGGTTCAAACCCTACATTCCTATAAAGCCATCAGAAACCTGGGCTCACCGCCTGGGAACGACTGGTACAATTCCCTCTCTCTGTACCATGATGCCCGGTGGGACATCTTTTTTAGTAAGCAACCAAGATGGGTAATTTTAGTCTAATTACAGACCAAACTAAAATGACTGAAGTGTGTGTGATAAACACAACAATCCCTTAATGTTTACGTATGGGGAAGGGCTGACCAGATATGTAGAGGACTGTGTTTCACAGGTAAGCTCTGGAAATCATTCTCCAGAGCACAAACCTTCCCTCCATTCTGCTCATAGCCTCTTCCCAACGCACAAATACCTCAGAAGCCTAAATCGCTGCCTTCTAGACTCCAGCTAACTCATAAATTAGAAAAGAAGAAAAAGGAGGAGGAAAAGGATGGAGCAAAAAGGAGAAAAAGAGAGAAGGAGAAAAGGAAGAGGAGAGGGAAGCCGGAGTGTTGACCTTTCTGCCCATTGAAACCCAGGTTCTGCCCAGCCGGCTCTGGCTCCTCGGGGCTCCCCACAGCCTCGTGCCCCGGCCAAGCTCTCTTCACCTGACCCTGCTAAGGACGACTTTCTCTCCCTCTTCCTTCCTTCCTTTCTTCTTCTTTCTTTCCTCTCTTCCCTCCCTTCCTTCTTTCCTTCTTCTTTCTTCCCCTCTCTCTCCCTCTCTCTCTCTCTCTCCCTTTCTTTCTTTCTCAGAGCTTGCCCCCTCTCCTCCACATTCTCTTTGTAAGTCTCTGACTTTTGCCCCCACTCCCCTTTGTTAGCCACTTACTTCTGCCCCCGACCTGCTGATGGAATGTGGGCATTCCCCAAAGCTTGGTGCCAGCCTCCTCAAGGCATTGTCTCTCTGTCAGCCATTTTCCTCATACTCTCAGGCCTCCTGTCTTCCCCCTTGAGATCTGGGCCTGCATTTCCTGTGGCTCCCAGAGGTCTCCACAGGGACGTTCCATGGGCACAGCAGTCTCAAAATGACCAAAAGCGAACTCACTGTTACCTATCCCTTCTTCAGACCTGTCCCTCACCCTGAGGAATTCACAGTTGCTATTATTGTGTCCTGAACAAACCATTATATAGATCTCATTTAGCTCCAAATTAATCTATAAGTTTAATGCAGTTATAATCAAAATATAAATATTTAAGAATAGTCAAGATATTTTTTTATTTTTTTATTAACATATAATGTATTATTTGCCCCAGGGGTACAGGTCTGTGAATCATCAGGCTTACACAATTCACAGCACTCACCATAGCACATACCCTCCCCAATGTCCATCCCCATCCCTCCCAACCCCAGCCCCCGGCAACCCTCAGTTTGTTTCCTGAGATTCAGAGTCTCTTATGGTTTGTCTCCCTCTCTGCTTTTGTCTTGTTTCATTTTTCCTCCCTTCCCCCATGATCCACTGTCTCATTTCTCAAATTCCTCATATCAGTGAAATCATCTGATATTGTCTTCCTCTGATTGACTTATTTTGCTTAGCATAATAGCCTCTAGTTCCATCCACATCGTTGCAAGTGGCAAGATTTCGTTTTTTGATGGCTGCATAACGTTCCATTGTGTATACATTGAATAAGAAAATCCTGGCCCTTGCTAAGAACTGCTTATAAAGCCCCGGCAAGGAGCACCTGGGTGGCTCAGTCGGTTAAGCATCCGCTCGGGTCGTGATCTCAGTGTCCTGAGATCGAGCCCCAGCGTTGGGTTCCCTGCTCAGTGGGGAGTCTGCTTCTCCCTCTGTCCCTCCACCCTCTGCCCCTGCTCACACTCTTCCTCTCTCTCTCCCTCTCTAAAATAAATGAATAAAATCTTTAAAACAAAACAAATCCCTGACAATTGCGTAAAAAATAAACGTGAAAAGTTTTAGAAAAAAATATAAAACGATTTTTTTTTTTTTTTAAGAGAGAGAGAGTTTGAGCTTTGGGGGGAGGGGCAGAGGGAGAGGGAAAGAGAGACTCTTAGGCAGGCTCCATGCCCAGCACAGAACCCAACCCTGAGATCATGACCTGAGCCAAAATCAAGAGTCACGCACTCAACTGACTGAGCCACCCAGGCGCCCCAAGGAGAATGTCTTTAAGATACCAGAGTAGTAAAAGCTTTCTTAGGCACACATCTTTTAAAAGCATAAGCCATAAAGGATGTCACGGATAAATCGGATTTCAATTAAAATGTAAAACTTCTGTACACAAAAGATAACACAAGCAAAATAAGCTCCACAGTTTGTGAAATATATTTGCAACCTACATAAAGGTCAAAGGATTGTCATCCACAATATATAAACAACTCTTAAAAATCAATAAGAAAAACACAACTTGAAAGTAGACAAAGGATTTGAAATGGAAACCCCCAAAGACGGAAACCAACCAATAAGCACATGGAGAAAAAAATGTATTCAATCTTACTAGCGAGCAGTCAGGAAAAGGTATGTTAAAACAATGAGATCTCATCAGATTGGCAAAAAATTTTACCGTTTGGCAATACCAGGTATGGGAATGATGAGGTTAAAAGAGAATTCTCAAATCTTGCTGGTGGGCATGAAAGCTGGGGCCAACAGTAAAGAGCAATTCCATTTCTTGGTATATTCCTTGGAGACTCTTTGCACACGAATCAACAGATCAGGAGTTTTTATCGCATCATTATTCATAATAAAAACTGGACAGAGCCTAAATGAGTGTCAGCAGAGAAGGGATAAGTACATTAATACATGGGATGCTACACAGCAATGAAAACGAATGAACTAGAGCCTCCTATATCAACATGAGCAAATCTCAGAAATCTAATATTGGGCAACATAAGCAAGCTGAAGAAAATTTGCAAAACGTTACTTACGTAGTTCTAAAGCATGCAAGATAATCCACATGCTTTTCTGTCATTCCTGCTTCGTTGCCAGAGCCCCATTCCTCTGTTCTAGCGCGGTGTATAATATACAAGAGGTGCTGGGCAAGGGTTTACAAAGTAAAGGAATACATGAGTGGACTCATTAAATCACACAACCGTGGCAGTAAAGGGAAGGAGCAGAGAGAGGAGACACTAGCATCTCTGTGCACTAGTTCTGTGTGTGTGCACACACGGGCATGTGTGTGTGTGTTGGGGGGGTTGTACAAAGTATCCGTTGGCCCCAGCTACTGTGGAAGAAAGTTCTAAAGTTCTCCTTTAAGCACTGGAAAACTAGCCAACCTGGACAAGCTAGGCAGGATGAGAAGCATTTGGGGAAGAGTGGAGTCTAGGAAGCGTGTGTGCACACGCACAGGTTCACACACACATGCACACGCACTTGCACAGAGAGCTTAAAGAAACAACAGAAAGAAAAGAAACAGTTCCAGTGACCTCGTAAACCTGACTCTATATAACATGCAGCCACCTGACTGATGAGAGACCTCGAAGGAAAAGAAAAGCCAAAGCATGTTTGTGAAGGGATCTGGCAGCAGCCATGAAAACAGACGGCCCTTCCTCGCTCCGGAGTTTCCGCCGGGTGGCCCTGTCATGGGGCACGGAGTCCCAGCGCCATGTTGTGCTCTGAGCTCTCATCCCCGCAGCCCTCCTGGGCCCCGTGGCTTTCAGCTTCCACCCCCTCCTGCCTGCGCCGGCCGGGGCCAGAGGCGGCAGATGGACACTCATTCTGTAACTATCACCGTGGCCAGGCGTCTGGGACCTTTCCCTTGTCGCTCAAGGTGATTCATCTGCTACATTCATTGATGTTCTGGGCCGCCTCAACAAAGACGGCTCCAGCGGAAAGTAGGAAAAGGAGAAACCACAGTATCTTTGCAGATCACTGCTCTCTGCATAATTAAGCCACACTTCTGTCATTCTTTCGAGCATTTAGAGTCATTTAAAAAGACAAATTATGTGGTAGCCCTTGAATGAGAAGTCTTTCCCCACAAAAGGATTTTGAAAGATAGGCTTAAAACCATTGCTTGGTGCGTGGTGTCACCAATCACAATAGTTGTATAGATCACACGAGCTCCCATAAAAGGTGCTCAGCAGAACTCTGAAGGCTCAACCTGCTTTTCCAAAAAATATCATCCGCCCCTGATACAGAGAGCAGGGAGGCGTGAAGAGAGAGAGAGCAGGTGAAGATTCTGAAGGCTGGGATCCGCGTGGATCAGTGACTCCCCCATGTACTGTCCCCTCTTTGTCACCCCAATCAATGCACCAGTCACTTCCTTAAAAGGCATAATCACAGGGACCATCTGCTCCAGGTGCTGAGTGTCACTGCCCAACGACAGCAAAACCAAGTCAACCGACACAACTTTTACAAAGCAACCTGACACTTCCCAAAAGCCTGACATGCATCAGACGACGTGGGGATCAGGCAAAGCATGATCAGGGAGAGGGAAAGAAGAATTTTCAAATCCACTGAAGTTTAGATAGGCGAGGGCGATGGAAGCGTAGTACTTGCCTCTTTTAAAAGTGATGGCAACACCTGAGAACCGTTCCAAATGGCAAAACATCCCCTCCCGAAGAACCAACCGAACATTTAAAAAAAAAATCGTACTGTAAATTTTTATCAGCTTGCATATCCAGGTAATACGGGAGGCCAAACAAGCAGGCAGTGAGTCAGCACTGACAAACAGCTTTGGGGGGGTCCCCAGCTCTGTGCCCCCCCCAGCCAGAATTTGCTCCCTGCCATCCGAGGCATTTCAACACCACAGGCGCCAATATCACTCACCAGTGAATATTTAATTGCCCCCTCTTTTTGGGGGAGTGGGGAGAGTGTTGTTTATCTTTATAGAGAGGTTCATTTGCTCACAGTGCACAGCAGAATGGGTCCTATTTTCATTATCTGAAAAGAGGTTTATAAATCTGCTACGGGTAAGGGTTTGTGCCTGCTCTCGTTATAATCCCTGCTGCCAACAGAAATTTCTGGAAGGTCGTAACTGCATCCTGGTTGTTTCCTTCTTTCCTTCCTTTAACTTAAAGCCACTTGACACTGTGTTATCCATTTATTTTCTTGACTCTCTGCCTTTAGAGATTAATTTGTTGTGCTGGTGAAAACAGTCCCATTAATCTGTTTTAGAGACTCAGGCCACTGCTCTTAGACTAATTATTTTGTACCTTTATTTGTATGCAGCACAATAGTTCACCTGCCCTCCCCATATTCAAGCTCACC
Source organism: Potos flavus (assembly GCA_028534135.1). NCBI lineage: Eukaryota > Metazoa > Chordata > Mammalia > Carnivora > Procyonidae > Potos > Potos flavus. The sequence goes on from CM052886.1 coordinate 13,771,324, forward strand.
GGCATTCAATTCTTCCTTCACTTCCTAATAATTGGCTTCTCGGAACCAGTACACTTGTTGTCCGGACACTGTAAAATAAAATCCACATAAGCAATCCCACCGCAATGAATGATCAATGGAGTAAATCCAGCAAAATTATAATCTCTAACCTTATAATCCCTAAGAAAAACTAAAGTAATTTTATCAAGGGCCCCATTATCAATGAGACGGAATATTACTTGCTACAAACACCTAAATGTTGTTAAAATGAAATCTTACTGATTTTACAAGCTGTGAGATTTGTTTTGGATCATGACTCCCTTTGCTAAAGATCTAGAAATCCAGAAGTCATGTGTCAAATTGCCTTTAACGGGCATTCCTTCTTCTGTCCAAATTAAGTCCAAACCCAAGAAAAGAATGTGGAGCTGTTTATAATTCGGGTTGATCAGCTTTGAAAACATGATCATTCATTCTGAATTTAATGAAAGAGGAAAAGGCCATAAAATCACAATCAATCGTTCAAAAATGCTAGTCACTTAAAGGTCCACTGTCCTTGAAAGCCTGTACCTCCTCCATCATGTGTTTTAAAAAATAACCATCATTAATTACTGGGCAGGGAGGGGAGGGCAGAAGCATCCAAGGCCAGACCCATGTGGCTCTTCCTATAATAGCATCTACCTCTTCTCTCCTTATGTCACAATTATTGTTGTCGTCATCATTACATCATCATTATCACTCTTCTCATGGTCATGCCGCTTCTAAGAGTGTGCAGTAAAGAATTTCACCTTGCCCTGAAAGAGGTCTAGTCTTTGCCCTCAGTTCCTGGGAGGTGAGCTCTAAGCCCTGATAAAAGTATCTCTGTTTACCCCGGGGGGCCTTGAGCCACACTAGAGAGTCGGTGTGATTTACTGGGGGGGAGGGGGAGGCTTTGGGTCATGTGATATCGGCTCACTATACCGAGGGACTGGTGACTCGAGCCAAGCACATGGGCAGTCTACGTGACCAAGCCCCAGTAAAAACTCTGGGCATCAAGGCTCAGGTGAGCTTCCCTGGTTGGCAAGGCTCTGTACACAGTGTCGCACGTCACAGCCGAGAGTATCGACACTGTCCAGGACTCCACCAAGAAAGGACAGCTGGAGGCTCTGTGTTTGGAACTTTCCTGGACTCTGTCCCATGTATCCTTCCCTTGGCTGATTTTTATCTGTAGCCGTGGACTGTTACAGAATGAAATGATGGATACAGAAATGCTCAGCCAGTGCCGTGCATCCTTCTCGCAAATTATCAAATATGAGTGTGGTCTTGGTGATCCCCTGAGCTTACAATCGGTGCTGGAAGTGAGGATGGGCTTGTGGACTGTTTCCTAACTCTGCAAAGTGTGCTGAATAAAGGCCAAAAGAGAAATGCAGAGTTTTGCTCCATGACTGCACGTCCTCGGCAAGCTTACCTAACCCTTCCGGGTTGCTTTCCTCAAGGAAGACAATCTGAACCAGGTTTATAAATATTCCAGAGGGGTGCAGGTGCTGACCTAGCAAGAATTCAGAGAAAGGGAGTGAGGTAGACAGAGCACAGATGTGGACTCAAATATGGGTCCAAATGCCAGCTTCAGCACCTCCTGGCTCCTTCTCCCTGGGCAGGGGAGGCCTGGTGCATAAAGAGCCCTTAGGAAAGCGTGTAAGCGGTGGGCATATGGGGACCGACATCCTTTCGGCTACTTGGTAAAGTTACTCTTGTTTCTGGTTAATAAATCCCAGTCCTTTATTACTTACCTGCCTAATTACACTAAAACATAATAAGGCTTTCCTAGCCAATGGCTACAACCTCTAGAATGTCATAGTCATTGATTCCAGGCTTTCTTTGGAAGCCTCCAATGCCCTCACTCTTCGGAAACATTGTTCTAAAGTTAACAGCTTGCAACGGGTGTATTTCAACTCATTAATCCAGCATTCAAGCTCTCTTCCTCATCCCAGCCCCAAACTGCAGTCTTTTTTTGAGGAAACCCCATGAGAGCTGAGAAGAAAAAAGGTTTCTCTGCGTGGAGTCACTCTGACCCATTTAAATGGAGTGAAATGGCTACTTCCTCGTCTTTCTCTAGCAAGTATGGAGCCGCTGAAAGCACATTCCAGTAGGCAATTTGGTAACTAACTTGGAAAAGGATGGGGTAAGCTGACATCCTGGCATTTCTGTCCTTTTATTCCTCTTTTAATATCCTTTGAGCACTTAATTCTCGCCGTAGTCAGCTGTGAACTTAGGAGAGACTGTTTTTTCAGTGGACGCCCAGGTTCATAGCATTTTCTAAGTCCCTAGATTCACTATAGGCACGTAGATGGTAATAAACATTTGTCGAGCAAATGAATAGAGAGAAGATAGCAGAATGCCAAGCCATGCCTCCTCTAGTCACACACGCAGCCTTTCTGTGTTAGAAATACCCAGTTTATCTTTTCTCTCCACCACAATGAGCTCAGAACAGGAGCTCTGAGCACTACCGTGACTTCCATGTACACATAGCCGAACGATATTTTGCAGGACAGGTTAAAATGCTAAATGGAGTGAGACCGATGTGAGCAGGATGAGTAACAATGGGCCCCACAAAAGTCGGTCGGAAAAGTGAGATGCAGTCACCATGACGCCAAGGCGAAAGAAGGAGATCCTGCCTTCCCACCATCAACATGGGGAGAACAACAAAGCACGCCTGCCTTTCCGAAGCCACTGGTCAATTTCTATTGCAAACCATGATCAGACATCCATTTCCTGTACGATCGTGTGTTGCGACATTTCTGTGACCCGACAGATTACTGGGACCCAGAAATGCCTCTCACCACCTACTCACAGACTTAGTCATCCTGCATAAAAGCCTGGTGCGTATCAACCTACAGGCTCTGATTGCTAAATGCACAGAAAAAAAAAAAAAAAAATCCGATGTTTATTAGAGAACAATGGCACAGCCATCACCAACTATAAAAAGAGATTTCTATGAGTTCATTGACCGGACTGACAACTCCCCTAACAGATGGTAAGACAGATGCCCTCAAGCCCAAATTAAATGCATTTTCTGTCCACCATATCAGTACAATGGAAGTGCTCCTGTGTGATCCTAAGATTTGAAAACCATGCAGAGTAAGAATGAGAAATAGGAAAAGAAGCTCTAACAGCCCACCTCAGATTTCTATAATCTGAGGCTGTCACTACTGATCATTCAAATCCAAATATCTACCAAAATTAAATTACTCCTTTTCTTCTTGCATTATATAGAAACATTATTTTTCTACATTTAAATCAACTCTATTTTAATATCAGCTACTTCAGAACTGTCATTTACTCAAGGGGAAAAAAATTAAAACACCATTCTTACTAATCAACCACAAACACATTAGTATGGTGACCACAATTACATCGCTGTGTTTTGAAAGGTCCAAGTCAGAAAAGATTTGCGCATCGAGAGTCTGCAGCTAGGAATATGAATCAAAATGAGAAAATACAAGTTCTTTTCTGACTAGCCAGGCCCCCCCATCAAATGAAACCGTGGACCCAAAGCACATGACACACCAAAAACAATATCACTTCTGTGAAATTAGCAAGTTCTTTAAAGCACACTCTTCAAATTGAATAATTCAAGAATATCATTATTGGCGAACTGGGGCATTTTGCATATTTAATATGTAATGGAGAAGTATTACCTTATATAGAACAAGATTTGATTAGCATGTGTCAAGCTTTATGCTGGGTGCTTTTGTGCATATCCTGACTTCTCCAATTATTAATTACATCACCTTAGGCAAATGACATACCTCTTCTATGTCTCAAATTCCTGATAACAATAGCGTCGACCTCACAGTTTTGTTGTGAAGAAGAAATAAGTTAATACATGTGATGTACTTAGATTGGTCGCTGACATGTGCTTAGTAATTATTGAGCTATTATTATTATTACTATCTCTAAAATTATCAGTGCAAGTAGTGGTTACGAAAACCCAGAGAGGTAGTTATTACCTCCATTTTACAGAGGAGGAAATGGAGGCTCAGAGAGGTTGAGAAAAATCACTGAAAGTCACACATACGTAGAGCTGTTGTTACTCACATAAAACTCTTGTCTTAGAGGGCGCCTGGGTAGCTCAGATGGTTGAGCATCTGACTCTTGATTTTGACTCATGTCATGATCTCAGTGTCCTGGGATCGAGCCCTGGGTGGGGTTCCACACTCAGCGGGGAGTCTGCTTGAAGATATTTCTCCCTCTCCCCCTTCTCCACTCACATGCGCACTCTCTCTCTCTCTCTCACATAATTTTTTTTAAAAAAAGACTCTTGTCTTAAAGTCCAGTCTTCCCACCACCCACCCCACCTCGGCAAGGAGACTATAAATAAATGTCCCTGAATCAGCAGAGATGTCTTCCTTACATTTGTGACTTCAAAGCGACATAAAATTGCATGCAAAATCCTTTGATCAAAAAATAGCACCTTCAGAGAAGACTATTTTGAAAAGAACATCGTTAATTGGTAGACACTTAGTTGAGATAGGACAAAGTCCTTTAATGTCCTAAATGTCTTTCCAAGTCAAGTAGCTTAGGAAGCCAGGCAGGGGGAAAGAATGAGCACAAGATCAGGTGCCTGAAACTCGGGGTTGAGTCCTCCCTTTGCTCACTGCTGTGAGGTCATAGACAAAATAATTTTCTTCTTCAAGTCATGATTGTGAGGATTAAATAAGATAATGCTTGTTACTGTGATGTGAACTCTAGAGCTTTGGGAAAATAATAAGCTATAATTTTTATCATTATAACTCAACCACCAACCTTTTCTGAAATGACCCCTTTAATGGATGAATGAACTTGACTGAAATTCCTTAGCATTTGTCACCATTCCCACATCTAGAAACCATGAGCTAAAGGACACAGAGATGTTCACATGTAAATGCCTTTCCTTCTTTCTTCCTTTGGAACTCCAAAGAGCATTCAAATATTACATCTTTCATCTCTTAAACCTCCTTATGAAAACCAGATGAGGAATACTTTTGTTCTCGGGGAAGCAAGACTCATCATTTTCATTTAACTGCTTGGCTGTTAACAAGTGTGAATATTTTGCTTCCTAGATACTGCAACAACTGGAAGAAAATAGGGCTCAGGAAAGTCCAGCCTTTCTTACCTAAATACCAGAACATGAACTGTCCCACTAGGAGGAGAAGTGAAGAAGGGAATGATTAAGTGAGTAAATGGCATGTCTACACCGGGTCTGGATCTACTCTCAGAAGCAATTCTCCCACTCCCACATCACACATGAATTCAGTGACACAATCTATCACCTTTCTTGACTATTCTACTATTCTTGTTTAACCTTTCACAACACTTTAATATAACTCTCCAAATATCTGATTAATTTAACTCTTTTTTTTTTTTAAGATTTTATATATTTATTTGAGAGAGGGAGGGAGAGCACAGAGGGAGTTAGAGGGAGAAGCAGACTCCCCACCTAGGAGAGAGCCCAATGTGGGGCTCGACCCCAGGACCCTGAGATCATGACCTGAGCTAAAGGCAGACACTTGAACGAACTGAGACACTCAGGTGCCCCTAATTAAACTCTTACATTAATTCCCCAGATAACTATAAACAAAGAAGTTCTTTTCCCAAAAAAGCTAATGGTGAGGTCTCTAGCCTCCATCCTGCCCTTGTTCCCAGAAAACCTCTAATCAAACTATCAACTCCTCAAGGAGTTTAGATGGTCAAACTGTTAAAAAAACAAAAACAAAACCCAAATCTTTTCAGTAAAAAGATGTCCAAATAGCGACATTTTGAGTGGGGATCACTTCCTACACACACACACCACCACCACAACCACCACCACCACCACCACCACCACCACCACCACCAAAAAAAATGTTGGTTTGCAACCTGATCACTCCGTGGTGAGACCCACCAGTAGACAAGCTTGCTCATGCTACACGGATTCAATCAGTTTACTGGCTCCTAACACTCATGGGCACACTGCCAAAAATGGGCAAGGACAGATGAAAACAGAAAGGAAAAAAGTGAGATTCAGAGAAAACAGAGAATGCAGAGAGCAGAAAAATCTTAAAAACAAAAACAAAGAAATTAAACATTTGATTAATATCCTCGAAGAGAAAAAAAATTATAAAATGTGTCCATGAAATACTAAGAAAGAGTAAAATAGTGAGCAGAGATCAAGAACGTGCTCTTAACTATTAAAAACACGGCTGAAATTTTAAATTATTGGAAAATAAAGTCAGAAATCTTTCAGAAAGTAGAATAAAAAATCAAGGAGATGGACAACGAAAAGAAAAAGGTAAGAAATTAGAGGCCCCATCCAAAAGATGTAACATCTAAATAACAGGAGAGCCAGTATTATAGAATACTGAGGAAGAAATCGATAAAAAAAAAATAAATAATAAATAAATAATTTTTGAAGAATTGAAATACGTATAACCACAGACTAAAAGAGTTTGCAAAGTACCCAGCACATGAATAAAAAAGGACCCACACTGAGGCATATCACTGTAAAATTTCAAAGTGTGGAGATAATCCTAAAGTTAATGGAGGGGGGAAAGTAGGTCACATACAAAGATCTGAGAATGGAAGTGGCATTAGACTTTTTAATATGAGAAATGATTAAAAAATAGAGTAATGCCTTAAAATTGAGTTTTAATAATAAATTTTATTCCAGAATTCTATACCATTCAAACTATTAATCAAGATACATTTTCATACATGCAAGGATTCAAAACATTTACCTTCTATGCATCTTTTCCCAAAAATCTACTGGAGGATGTACTCCCACAAAAATGAGGAAGACTGGGATTTAAGAAACAAAGCATCTAACAGGACAACAGTGAACAGATATCTTATTACAGTAGCTACTCAGCAGATACAGAGAATAACTTCTCCAGATTGTTGCACAGGGGCACCAGGAGGAAAGTCTGGGATGGGGGCATAGCAATGACAGGTTTGAGTATACAAAAAAGATACTACATGTTTGACAAAGATATTGGAGAGATCAACAAAAAATAGCAATAGGTACTAGACAAAAATAAAAGATAAGATAGTATCAATTCCAGTAAAAACAAAGAGCTATACAAAAAAGGAACAATGGTCATATGTCACTATTTGGCTTAGCAGTGAAAAATATCCATTTAAATCATAATACTATAAACTTTGACCACTGATTCAACAAAATACTGGTCAATAACTTTATTAAGGGGGTGGAGGGAAATGAATTACGTGGAGAGTGAGAGAGCTATCATATTTCCCCTTTAGTCAATAAATGAAAAAAAAATAGCAATTGCAATTTTAGGACTATAAGAGTAAATAGTAGGAAAACAGCCAAAAGTGTTGATGTATAAAACTATTTGAATATAGTATATAAATATAAAATATATACCTTTAGGAAGAGGGACCAAAGAATGAGAAAGGCAATGTTATTTTTCCTTTATAAGCCTAATTGTATTTTTGGCTTTCAAAACTATGACTACATACTACGTTAATTTAAAAATATACTTAATAACTTTATAATTTGAAAATTAGAATTAAAAATCTCCATGACGGCAAGATGCAATCAGCATAAAGGAACACTGGAGACTATAAGAATAAAGCTCACGTAAGTAACTGGCCTCAAGCCAAACAATCACAAAACACCCTAGTCATTGAACTCTTATACACTCTTGTGGAAGTATGCTTTCCTCTCACTTTGTAATTATACCACTTCAAAATTCAGAAGTCCTACCACCACTGCTTTGACGTTGCAAAAAACATCTGACGGATACTCCAATTTCTCTGATTTATCACAGGAACAAATGAAAAAGACTTCCTTTATCAATCTTTTCATGACTGATCAAATCCTTAATTTCCACACCATGCTTTCACTCTTTGGAGTATACCTGAAATGCTTTGGTCTAATCACACTAATACCCACTGTTTTTTATACTAATATTTATCCACTTGATGGTAAATACACAAACACAGCATAAAATTTCTTCTTCCAATAAAGGCAATTCTTCTGAATGACAGATTTCGCTTAACGCTTCTTAAAGATGCATATACATATATAATAAAAGAATGTATTCTCCGGTTATAGATCTCACACTTTACTAACATTTTACTAAAACACTAACATTTTACTAAAATGATTCCAAACCCTCTCATAATTACCTTTCAACTTGGCTTTTAGGGATAATTGGGTGATGGGCATTAAGGAGGGCACTTGATGTAATGGGTGTTATATACAACTGGTGAATCACTAAATTCTACCCCTGAAACTAATAATAGAGTATATGTTAACTAAATTGGATATAAATAAAGAATTAAAAAAAAAAAAAAAGACAAGCAACACACCCAACTCCATTAGTTTTAAATCTTCCTGAATCAGATATGCCTGGGCATACATTTAAGGAAGTTAATACTAATCAAGCATGCACTTGACTTATAGGTAATACTCACTACTTAGTATACACATAACCAAAGCATGTATTGTTGTTTGGCTTTAAAAATACACAAACTGGTTTAATAAAAACGAATTCAAACACGGCATTTAGGAAAAGCAAGTTGTTTACCTCTGTTGGTTTGTAGCAGTCTACGAGAGCTTCCTAGAATGAAATACACAGAAGGTAAGTTTGAGTACTTTAAAATCCAGTATCATTTTAAAAGTGAAATTAAAAATCATTTTCTCTTCATGGTATTCTTCTATACATGGTAAATCCAGATTTCCTATCGACAATCTAGAATCACACTTTATTTCAGCACCCGTTGGGTCATCTTGAAGATATCAAAAGTTGTACATTCCTACACAGGAATGCCTTCCACTCTTCAGAACACACATGCCTTTCCTTTGGCTTATCAACTGGTTAATAATAAACCCTATACGCTTAAGTTGAGACAGCCTGTGGAAAATGGTAATGATTAGCCCGGATATGGAAAGCCAGGGGTCTGGCTGTGATTCAGCCACAAATTGCCTTGTCACACCCCCACAGGCCTCAGTGTTCTCCCCTGGAAACCAAAGGGGGTGGCCTGATGTTGGCTAAAGCCCCTTTGAAGTTCTCAATTTTAAAAAAAACCAAAAAACCCTTTTATAGGCCATTACATTTTTGACAGAATCTGGTGCCCGCCTTATTATTCTAACTTTCATAACTAGATGCTATCGCATCCCAACTAAATTTACCAACGAGAAATGATCACTAAGCTGAGACTGTTCACCACACGAGGGACACTAGTAATTATTAACACACCGAACACATTAATACATTAAAATGTGTCTTTTAATTGCCTTTAGAGATCACTTGCCGTTGGTGATGACCAACAGCCATTAGCAGTAATTATCAGTGAACATTAAGAACCATGCCAGGTCAGAAGCTAATTGGTTTTAGAAACTCCCAAATGCAGATATTAAAATGATAGATCTGACCTCCTGTGGGAAGGGAAATAAATGTTGTATTGCTCTGGACTGAGGAGACAGGAGACAGCGTCAACATCCATTGTTGTACTAGGAGGTTACCGGGCGAGTGTACTCTAATAATACGTCTTTTATTAGGTTGTAAACAATCTTCTCTAGAAACTGATTTCGTGGGTGACAGAACCCACAACTGGGAGACCAGAGTCCTGGGCTTGGGTACTCTGGGTCTGGCCCAGCACCCCTCCTCTAACACAACTGCGGAGCGTCGCTTCCTGTCCTGGCAAATGGATTTCTGGAAACCGAACCAGCTCTTCCTCCAAGAAGATGTGGCTACAGAAGCTCATCCCCGGGAGGCGGTTTGAGAACTGACTGTAGCCAAGAACCGCTTTACCATCAGAGACGCGGTGCAGGGGAACGGATAGCTAGCAGCCCCCCACTTCCCTCTCAGCCCGCTGCCATCGCTCGGGTCCCGGTGCTAACACTGCCCTAGGGCAGGATCGGTGCACTCCAGGTTCTAGAGATGCAAGCCCATTCAAGCACCCACCACGGGCAAGTTCTAGATTTTGAAAGCTGCTTACCCGTAACTTTAAAGCTCTCTCTTCTTCACTGTCGGCATCAAGAAGATCATCAATGTCAATTTCTACTTCTGGCATTTCTTCTTCCTGGTGGGGGGAGGGGGCAAATGGGAAGGCATTCTATTTAGTGAGAAACTACATTGCACCAAACCAATTGAGTTAACTTAAATAAATAACTAGATCATTAATGAAGGCGAGGAATCAACAATGAGGGGGAGAGACCAGATGGAAGAGGAGGGAAAGGAGGGGATGCGGAGGAAGTAGGAGAAATAGAGAAAGAAGGGGGAAAGGGGAAGCCAGAAGAAAAGGGAAGAAAAGGAGGGAGGGGATAAGTGCAAGGAAGGAGGGGGAAAGGAAGGGGCAGGGGAGAGGGAGCAAAGACGATTTAAGAGCCACAAAGCAGTAGAAAGTAATATTTCAAAGATGACAATTTCTTACGTTCTGGTAGAAAGCTACAATTATGATTATACCATGGGAGTCAGCAGATTACAGAAAGAGCAGTGAGAGCTGCAGTGTCCTACCCAACATCTACCCTTTGCTTGGTGGCTACCTGATCTTTATTCTGGGTCCGCATCTCAGTTCACAGCTCTGGGTCTGGGGGAAAGCTAATTCTGCAGATTTCTGAGGCTGGGTGGTTGGGTCAGGATCACCCCAGCTCCAACTACTGACTCCAGAGAGGACGGGAAATCCAACTGAGACCCGTGGGGGTGCTAGGAGAAGACACCCTTTCCACAAGAAGCATCCCTGCTCCCTCCTTCTAAACTGAGAGTGGAAAAAGGAAGCTCTTAGCCATAAATTACTGGCAGCCATCATGCAACTACGAAGGGAGCGAGCCTGATTCATGGTGGGCAGAGTAAGGGGAAATAAGAACACAGAGTCCTGAGTCACTGAGTCAAACCACCTCTGAAGCCCGCCTACCTTTAAGTAAATCCCTATTCCTATTTCAGCCAATGTGAGCGAAGCGTAATATTCCGGCAACCAAAGACAGCCAATCCGGAACAGAGGGCAAGAAAATCCAACTGGAATGTGCTGAAAGACGCCCCCAATTTGGAATCTGTAGTTCCACCCCAAAGTAGGTCTTTGCTGCCTCTCACTTCTGTTATCTGATCTGCGCCATTCTGAGAACACCGAAATATAACGGCATTTTGGAAAGTGCTGCAATTTTGCATGTCACCTTCCCGGTAGGGGTCACCTCCTCCCCAGCTCCTCCCTGTCGCAGGGATGGGTCTGCAGAAGCTAGAGAGAGACCTTCATGAGGGACATCTGGGCTTAGCTGCTCAGTGCTGGCTGCATCGCTTGGTTTCCACGGGCAAGGCTCACTTCCTGAGTATCTCCTTTCTAGTAAGATGCATTTACTAATAGTACTCAACCGTTCTTTTTTTTTTTTTCTATTCCAACAAACAAGAGGACCCAAGCATTTGCAGGAAACTAAGGAATATGATATACTGGTGTGAAATAAGAAACGTATATATTGGTCTCTACCTCTGGTTCCTGGCCCAGAGCTCCTGAAACCCTTATGGATGGGGGTGCCAACATCTGTTCTAACATTTAGTCTCTGACCCCAGTTCCTGATGTAGCACTCCTAAATCCCTCAGAATTTCCTGGCTGTTAGGAACATATTGAGTTCTAATGAGGTGACTCTTGGTGGGGTCCTGGATGGGGGCCCCTCACAAGAAAGACCAAACCATGACTGGAAGTTTAGAACTTTCCACCACACCCCTCAGCCATCCTCCTGGAAGGGGAGAGGGGCTGGAAATGGAGGTAGTCACGAATGTAGCCTCTATCCAGGTTAGGGCTGCTGAGCGGATCCCAAGGCTGCACTCCGTGGTCAGGACGTTGGGAAAGACCACACTGGATGTGCGTGCTGCTTCCGTCCATCCATGCCTACCAGCCTCCCTGGCCGCCACCACGGCCCCTCCCCGCTACGCTGACGCCCATGTCCCCACCTCCTATTTTGTGTGTATGTGAAATCCCGGCTGAATGGAGTCATTTAGGAAGCCACAAACAGGTGGGTGATAGAGCTCTCAAGGGGCCACCAGACTTCCCACAGTGAAAGGACAGGTGGGGACTGAAACCCTAACAGAGAAACTCACTAGTGTCTGAAACAGTCAGCAGCCCACAAACACAGACCACAGCTAGGGAGCCACAGTGTGGACGGAGCCACAGGGAACCTCCCCGGGCCCATGAATGCCGAACCAACGGCCATCGGAGCAGAGCCCAGCGCACGCTGGGTTATGTTCTGGTAAACGTGGTTAGAGATTAACGCAGCTACATCCACAGCGCAGAGTGGCTTTAAAAACTACCGTATAATGCCAAAATACCCACAGCCAGTTCCAGCTGCTTCTACTAGCAAAAGAGATAAACCCACAAGTTCCTATCTGACGATCCACACAGAATCCTCCTCAGTGTCTCCACTCCTCCCCCCCAAACAGTCATCTGGGTTTGGCCTTAATATTTGGTGAGGACACCAAGTCTATATGTAAGTCAAGGTTCAAGGTCCTCAAGCACGGGAAGCAGGATATAGAACCTGCTCGAGGAATCACGGCTAAGGGAAGCCCGACGTCTGCTATTCTTAAAGGAAATGAAAGGGCAAGTAAGTAAGGCTCTCCTCAGAAGAGCACGGCAGTGGGTTTCCCCGCAAACATTATTCAGCTCTGATGCCCTGTCAAATTCGGCCAAATGGGCCTTTACTTGTGTAGCAAGGCAGAGTCCTGCCCATGAGGGAGGCATCCGCCATACTCTCATGAGGAAAGCACTCGGCTCTCCCTCAGAAACTACGTTCCCCATTTTCTCCAACCCGCGAGGTCCAGGCTGTCCAATATGGCAACCACATGTGGTATTTTCATTTAAATTCACTAAATGAAATCCAATTAAAAATTCAGTTCCACAGTCACATTTCAGTGCCCAGTGGCCACACATGGCCCGTGGCTCTTGCGCAGATGTGGAACTTTTCATCCCATTGGGCAGGACTGCCCTAGAGTCCACTTGCCCCCTGGCCCAGACGTTGGGAAGCAAAGCCTCCTTCCCTCTCAAAGGAGCTTGACAGGAGTAGAGAAAATGCCCCGTATCACAAGGTCACTACCACTACCAAGGGTATACGGCAGGGAAAACCTAGGCTTGGCTTTCCTGATGCAAACTGTCTTCACCGACTGAGTAATTATAACAATCACTGGGCATGGACACTTTCTACCAACCTCTGATGCTTCTCATTACCCCCACCCCGATCTCTCAGCGGCTACGAGGAGTCCGGGCTCCGGGTGCACCCCAGGACGGTGGAGTAGGGGTGTGTTCTGAAGGTCGGTGACGGCAAAACCAAAGCCCGGGGCACAACGACATAGAGACATGGGCCACGGAGGTACACATGGGAGAGTCCCAGGGAGCCAAGAATGATCTAGTAGCAAGTAGAGAATCCTATGTATATTTGGTATTTAAATTTTTTAATGAGGAGTGCAGGAATATTCTACATTTGACTGAAGTTCTCTTTGGTGCTATTAAATGTATAGAGCAGTGTCACCGAATAAACAACTTTAGTGACAGATCACATCATTGACAAGGCAGTAACCCCAGCCACAGCTCACTCTGCTGTCTTAGAGTTTAGCTGTGTTTGAGGATTTCCCCACATTGAAAATAAACCAGGGGTTAAGGTAACACTAAGTGAAACCATCTCCTCAGGGTCCCTGGGATAAGTCATCAGCCAACATATCTCCCTTTTAGTCAGAGGCCTTCCCGTTGGTACCCACAGAAAAAGCCCCTTGATCATCGCCACGCATCTTCCTGTTCATACATCTGTTGTGAACCCACTATACGCAAGGCATTGTGGGTCAGGCCCTGTGAGACTCAGCCCGGGAGGGACTGTCAGTCTAAGCTCGAAACAAAATAACATACAATGGCACCCCCAGAGAAAGACAAAGCCCAAATGCTTGAGTAATGAAGGAGAGGGAAACCTTCCACCAAGGGCTGCCTGGGAGGACGTGTAAGCTGGCCTTGAGGACTGGCAGGATTTGGACAGGGTTAGAGGCGGAGGGAGATTACCCACAAGAGGCAAAACGGTACACAGGAGGCAAAAATACAATGTGAGTTATAAATATGGCGTGTAGAAAGGTCCTTGACCTGGGAGTCAGACAGCTCTGTGTTGTCCATTTTAATGCCTATGGTGAGCAGACGGGTTACAGAAATGAGCACTAAGGCAGCCTGGGGGCGCTATAAGGAGTAGTGGGGAGCATGGCAAACTGGAGAAAACATGCCCTGAAGAAAGACAGCAAAGAACGCTCCATTCCTGCCAATTAGTGCCGCCAGATTTTCTAACTTTTCAGAAACTGAAAATACAGATTTTTAATATAAAAATATCGTAATATTTTAAAAGTTGGCTAACAATTCCTTAAAATCCTATAAAGGACAAACAAAATCCATCATCCTGCAGGCTGCAGTGTTTCCTCATCCTGCAGAGACTGGTCCACGGAGGGCTCCAGAGCACGGGTGGAAAATGCCAGAAGGGGAGCCCACCCGGCTGTAGAGCTGCGGGCAAAAGGGAGGAGGTGAGGAGCTGAGGAGGCTGCTGAGAAGCACACACTCATCCCAGTGTGAGCAAACCGGGCCTGAATAGGTTGTGACAAGAACGAAAAGGTCTCAAACCATGATTAACAGGGAGGGAAAACAGATGGCATTTGGAGGTGAGCTGGGTGGCGGATGAGGGAGGAGGAAAAGGTAAGAGAAGATCCAGGTTTCGAGCCCAAGAGGTGTTGGAGGAAAATGCGGTAATAAGGAGCACATCAGGGACCTGGAGGGCAGTTCACGACCAGCAAGCAGCTCAGAGGTAAGCCATCCCCCAGCTCCCAGCTGAGGAGCAGACGCGGGACCCCCATGCTGCCACCACAAAGGGACACACTACAGGGCTGAGCGGCAGAGGCCCAGCCCCAGGCAGGCAGAAGCTGCAGCCTGGAGACAGCCATCTCGGCTGGGAGCGCACAACAGGCCCGGGCACGAGGACACACTCTGGCCACCCATGTAGGCTCCCGAAGCTCGGCCGGCCTGTGGGAACACACACACCCTCACACACGCACACACTCTCAAGTACTTTCATGCATACACACCCTCTCCCATGTGCATTACACACACACACACGCACACTCGTGCACTCACATATGCATACGCTCTCATAGGCACACATGCACGCCCTTGCATACACATGCACATTCTCACATATGCACACACACACACACCACACCCAGTCTCACATGCACACACTCTCATGTGCACACACCCGCATATGCACACACTCACATGCTCACAATCTCTCATATGCACAAACTCGTATACACATACACTCTCACATGTACACACACTCTCCCATATGCACACACTCACATGCTCACACTCTCACACGCACACATTCACATACCCTCACATGCTTGCACACATTCACACACTCTCACATGTGCACACACACTCTCACATATGCACACACTCACATGCTTGCACACTGATGCACACACATTCACATGTGTGTGCCCACACTCACATACCATGTGCACACACACTTCTAACTTGCCAGAAAATTTACACCATGAACCCTGTCCAGTGTGGTGTCAAGTGTGTTTGTATTTAAAACAAAACAAAACAAAACAAAACAAAAATGCAGTGACGGGGTCAGGAGCACTGGTGCTAAAACAGGTTGAACATGGATTCTGGTTTTCCAGCTCTGTGACCCACAGCCTAACGGCTCCCTGGGAGTGCCAGAGGCTCACGGTTCTCAGCAAGCCTCCAGCTCCAACAGGGCTGTGAAGTGCTGCGGGACCAGAGCCTGTGACCCCGGCAGCCGCGGATGGACACACGCGGGGCAGGACATGTGGGCGGCTGGGGCAGGGGTGGGCAAGGGCCCGAGCCCACAGCCGGCATTCCGAGTACTCCCCCTGCTGTGAGCGTGCAGGGGCAACTGGCTTACGAAAAACCTAAAGAGAAGAGAGGCGAGTGAATTCCGTGAGTTCCCTATGAAAATACTTACATTTCAGGTTTTCATTTTAATGACAATCCCCAAAATTTCTGTAAGCAAGCATGGGTAGTCTAAGAATTTGTCTGGATGACCACCCTTTAACCTTCAACTTGACTCTGTGTCTACGTGTCGGCATCAAGCAGGACGACGGTAACTGTCATGGGCTAATGCGTAAAAGGCCCAAGGTTTAACACCAAACAGATGTAATACCTGTTAGATTCCTACCTCAGCGACGTACGCCCACCAGGTGAAGCCAGAAGACATCTCTCAGGGCTGGGCCTCCTTCCTAACCTCGAAAGGAGTGACATTAGCTGTCACGCTAAATTCATGTTATGTGCTTGAATTCCATTGGCTGGGTGCTTTCCGGCCAATTTGCAATTTTGATTTGATTTTATAACTGGAAAAACCATTAGCATCGAGAGTTATGCTTGCTTTTAAGTGGCACATATTTAAATATTATAATACTACATATTTAAGTCAGCCCTGGAAAGTGCCAGAAATCTTTTCCACTTAGAAGGAGTCTGGCCTGCCCTATGGCACATTGCTGTGGAATTTCACAACATAGGGGACGAAGAGGAGATCCTGGAAACTACCAGAAAGAGAACAGGTCACACAGAGGCAGGCGGAGAATCAGCATCATCTGGCATGGGAGCAGTAATTTCAAAATCCTGAGGGGAAATGATTTCCAAACGGGATGCCTCCATGCCCACAGACTGCCTATTGAGAGTCAGAGAAACACCACAGACATTTCAAGACACCTCAGGTTTTACATCTTAATAGATGTGCCTCCCATCTGGGGAAGGAGTGCTCCAGTAAACAAAGAAAGAAACTAGGAGAGGCATCTGTGGTTGTCGATGGCGCAGGTTGGAGGGCATACACTCCAATCAAGCCCGAGGAGGGTCCCCGGGAGGCCGGGAAGTGAAGAACAATGCACATGGGGCCTCAAAAGCTGGGAAGCTGAGTAGAAAGAACAGAGCCGAGCGTACTGGGCAACATAGGCAACACAGGCTTGGGGACAGCACACACCTGCCTGGTGGCCCGGCATTCAGAGGGGCTGGAAGAGGATGGCCTCACGTGGAACCAAAATGGGGGAAACATGTGTAGGTCATCCCAGCTCCAACACCCTCGGTAAGTGCTATGATCCCATGTTACCAGTCTTTCCCTAATACCCACTTATTTCAAAATTTAAATAAGCTTCGAGGGTTGAAGTTGGCTCTGAGCCAAATAGTAGTATTCCCCCAAACTCTTCCTAAAAAAAAAAAAAAAATGAAAGGTTTAACCAAACTTGATCCTGTGGCGGAGGGATGGTTAAGATAACATCCACGGAGGATGCTATTCTTGCCGCCCAGAAGAGCAAGTCTGTACCTCCCTTTATCCCACACAGCCCACAGATGAAGTTCATCCCCAGAGCACTGAGAGCATCCCTCCATTGTCACCACCCACATCCACCTAGCGCCCCACACAGAGCGCCACCCCTTTCCTCTCGGTCAAGAAAACACGATGTGATACGGGTGAGCGATACTGACGTTATTTGATAAACACCATAAACTCTGTTTTAACTTGTTGATAATTCACTTGCTTGATTTGGTACTTCTCACGATTATCATTGAGCAAATGACTCGTCACACCGCCTCATGTCACAGCAGCTCAGGGGAGAGCTGCCACTTTAACAATCAACAATAGAAAATGAACACCAACCCGTAGATAGAAAGATTCGCGTTACTGGTCTTGTGAGATTATTCTAGAACTAGGCACATCTACGGAAAACGCGAAGAGCACCAGGCAGACCCACACAACATCTACCGACCGCATACGTACACCTGCCAAGCACTTTCTAGATGCCAGAGAGAAAGCACAGACAACTGACAAAAACACCTGTTCTTATGGCGATCAGACCCTGGAAGAGAAGACAGACAATAAACACGTAAGGACCAGATACAGCACAGCACACAGTGATAAATACTTCGGAGGAAAAAGAGGCAGGGGGAGGGACAGGGAATAGCAAGTTTAGAATTTTACCTCGGGTGAGAGAAGTATCCGAATAAAAGACCTGGAGGAGAATGAGGGAAGCCAGGTCAGAGGTCTGGAGGAAGACATCGAGAGGGACTAGCAAGTGCCCAGTGTATCTGAGAAGCTGCCAGGAGTCAGGGGTCACTAGAGTGGGCTTGGGGTGGCACAGGTGACTTGTCCCCTGTGTGAGAGAAAAGCCACTCCAAGTTGGAGCAGAGTGGTGGCGTGATCTGAGTCACCTTTTAGAAAGGATCATGGTGGGCTGGGCGAGGTATGGGCGTGAACAGAGTCCCCGTTAGAGGCGGCAGAAATCACCTGGTAAGAGACGACACTGCCCTTGGACCAGGCGACAGAAGCGCAGTACGTAGTCTCCCCTTAACTTGGCTCACGGCCAATCCAGACTCAGAGAGCAGACTGCGCACGCGCAACGCCAGCGGTGCGCGCCGACTCAGCAGGAGCGGCAGGTGGGCTCGGTCCTGGGTGGGAGCCGCTGGGACGCGGACTCGGGAGTTGAGGGCCAGCACTTAAGTGAGGGGGTGCCCGGGCTGAGAAGTCAGGGGTGGCCGCTGAGATGCTAAGGAAAGGAGCTGTGTAGGAAAGCAGCAGGACGGCACCGAGCCGAGCCAGGGAGGTGCTTTCCCGGATCCGAACCCCGTTCCCCACCCTGCCCCCCATGTCAATTGTTCCTCCGCTGAAGGGCTATGCGGGGCAGGCCTCTGCCACCCCCAAAGCTCTGCCCCTCCTAAAACCCGACATGGAGCAATTCGTTTTCACAAGTGATCATCTCTGGCGAGAGAGGCAGGGGAGAGACCCGGGTTCAGTAGCATTCCTGCCACTTAGAACCTGTCCTAACCCTTATTTTCCACACCTGCAAAATGGGGCCGAATATAAAAAGCCATCACAATGGTGCACAAACTCAAGGATCAGTAACACGACCTCAGACAGGGCTAAGGTTTCTGAGCATGTCTGATCAGCGGATCCCTCTTAAAAAATTTAATGTAAATGTCTCTTCCAGGGCATCTTTCACTCCTTATGCCTGAAAACTGCATGTAAAGACCTAACACATCACCAACTTATTCAAAACCACAGGGATTAAAAGGAAACAATAACACTTTGATCTGTGTTTCTGCATATGAATGCTCAACCTGCACCGCTGGTCATTAACAATGCCAAAGTGACAAGAGAAAAATCAGAAGTTGTGCTCCTAAACGGGTATTTGACAATAAGGGAAAGCTAAGGCGGTTCACGGAGATGGAGAGGATGGCCTTCTGAGCCATGGCAGAATGGATGTCCCGAAGGTTCTGGCTGCACTCAACAGACGGCCACTGCTCCCGTGCCCTCCGTGCAGACTCACAGCAGGGGGACCCCTCTAGGTCCTCAGCCCCCCCACAGCAGCACCTGCATCACCGGGAGCACCACAAGCTCCCAGGCCAGCGTGGAGGGGGCTGGTGGGCACACGCACTCAGAAGCACGTCAGGCAGAAGACAGGAGGGATCAGGCAGGTCAAGAACATGGACAAGACAGCCAGGCCATGAGCTCAAGTTGCTACGGGGCTGCAGGCCGCAGCTAAAGACGCGGGGAGAGAATAAAAGGCTGTCCCAGAAGAGGGCTGGTGTCACCCACGGAGACTAAGAGGCAATGGGCGTGCAGCCTGTCCCTAAGAAGTCACACTTGGCTGTGTCCTGCTTCTCCTCCCTTTAGTCATACAGGACTGTCTTCTGATAGGTGACGATCCCTTCCTACGCTTAAGGGCCAAGCAGAACTCTTCAGGCTGGAAACACTCAGACCCGGGGTGTCACAAAGGCAAACGCCTGTTCCGGCCCAGCCCTTAGAAGGCAGTCCTCCGCACTATCAAAGCCATCACCACGCTGCTCGTGACTCAATCGTTCCAATGGGAATCCGGGCGACCAGGGTGTTGGGATTACGGGAACACAGAATATTGAATCTGGACATTATCCCATCTCCTATCTGGGGAAATCTACACCTGCTATGGCTACATATGTTCAGGGTTGACAGGTGCACAGAAGAGTAAGACTGAGAAGACGACGTAGAGCTGCCATTTGGAAGAGATGCCAGGCACCGAAGGAATTGTGATTCCCATCTGGAGACTTCCAGGTACAGACCGGCAGGCACGGCGCACTTGCAGTGTGGAAGACTGTGGGTGAGATGAGCTCTCGAGCCACAGAAAAGACCCGGAGGAACCTTATATACCTATTGCGAAGAGAAAGAAGCCAACCGGGAAAGGCTCCATACCATAGGATTCCAACCATATGACCTTCTGGAAAAAGGCAAAACTATGGAGACAGTGGAAAGATCGGTGGTTGCCAAAGGCTTGGGGGGAAGGGAGGGATGAACAGGTGGAGCACAGGACAGTTAAGCACAGTGAGATTGTTAAGGGCAATGACATTGTCACGTTAAGGGCAATGACATTGTAACGGTGGATAAATGTCCTTAGGGTCAAGTCCATAGAAGGTACAACACAAAGAGTGAGCCCTGATGAAAACTCTGGAGTGGTGGCTAATAAAATTGTAACCAAAAAAAAAAAAAAAAAGGCCTTTTTAAGTGGAAGGCAGGCAGGCAGAGACAAGGGGCCCTAAGGGGAAACCACCCTTAAAAGGATTTTACACCGCCCTGGAAGGAGCCATCCACCCTTACCCATGCGATAGGTGACAAAACCCTGATTGGATGACAGGTGCAGGGGGGTGGTAATCAGATTAAAACAGCCCACCACCAAGCCCATAAAACTCCCTGGACTTAGGAACTCTGGCGGCAACCCCTTCGGGTCCCCTCCCTCCTTGGGAGCTCTGTACTCTCACTTTGCTATCGTTCGATAAACCTTGCTTTGCTGCCCGCCAAAAAAAAAAAGTATCAATACTGGTTCATCTCTTATAATTAATACACCAGACTGATCCTAGATTTAACAACGGTGGAAGCAGGGGGAGGGGAGGGGACGTCGAGGGGGCAATGGGGGAACTTTCCAGAAGCTCGGGTACTTTCTAGGGAACAGGTGAGAGCTCAGGTCCACCCACCCAGATGTTCTGCCTACGGAGGAGAACTTGCCAGAAGTTCCTTTCATTACCTCCTTCATATGGTAGGGGGGCAGGGGAGAGAGGAGCTCTTGCTCCAAGGGCCTGGGATCAGAGGGCAGGTCCCTGGGCACACTGGGCGCAACCGACTTTGGTCAAAGTCTAGTCTCAGAAAAAAAGGCCAGCCAAAAAAACCTGACTTAACCAGAACTACTATATGAAATGAACATACCAAAAGGAGCGCTGCTTCATAAACAATTGCCGTGATCATTTCCACGTAATGAGCGCTACTCTGCCTGGGCAAGGTCACCGGTCCAGGAAGCGTGGCCCCTGACCCCGCCTTCCCCTCCATCCCCCTCATCTAGTCCATCACCAAGTCTATCAGTTCTCTGGCTTAAATGGTTCCTGAATCTGCACTTGCACCTCCTCCATTGCACCCACGTCTACACTAAATCATCTCCCGCCTGAATTATTACAAATTTCTCCCAACGGCTGCCACACACCCAGTCTCACCCTCTCTCGGTCCAGACTCCACTCTGTAGCCAGGGTAGCAAGGAACACAAATCGGTCACTGCCCTGCTGAGGACCTTGGCTTCCCATCAGTCTTAAAACCAAAATTCCTAGCACAGATTACGTGGCATGCTGGGTGCCTGCCCCCTACCCCCCGCCCTGCCACGTCCCTGATCCCCCAACATGCTCCCCACCGAGGCCTCCGCAGGGCCTTTGCACATGCATGTGCAGTATGCTCTTCTCATTAGCTGAAGTCAACCGTCACTTCCTAAGGGGAAACTTCCTTGGTCTCGCTTGTGCCAAGGTCAACCTCCCTACCCCTGAAACTGTATTCCTAAGACCACACACTTCTTCGTTGCAGGTACCACACAGGTAAAATTTTACATCTGTTGGTATCCCTCCCTAAACTGTAAGTCCCCACAGCAGTGCCTTGCACGGCACCTGGCACATGGGAAGCCCTTGCTAATCATTTCTTGAATTAAAGACGGAACAGTTAGGTCTTACTTATCCTCGCCGCTGTTTCACAGAAATGTTTGAATATCTTGACTCAGGGGCTAAGGGCTTAGTTTCAAACTCAGACAAGCTGACCCCAATCTGCATGGCTTTATGCCCAATGTGTGTTCTATGCCTTTCAGGAGGCAGCCTTGCTGAGCCAAAGATTTGTCCCTGCTGATTTCAGTGACTGCGGGAGCAGCACGAGACTGGCAGAGCCCTTTCCGGAGCGCTGGACGGCAGCCAGAGGGCCCTCCGGGGACTGCCTCACTGTCCCGGCTTCGGGCGCTCCAACACATCAGAAATAGCCCAGGCGCTCACCAATCTGGAACCCAGGAGGCGATTCCAAGTTTCCATGGGGCACACCCTTTGTGAAATACACACGAACGGACTCAGGGTCCCAGGGCAAGTCTGGGAAGTGACTAACCATGTCCAGAGAACGTGCTAACCGTGGCGGAGATGGTTGGTAGAAGTACTATATTCCCCTGGGCCTGTCACAGAAAAGCCCATGTCCACACCGGAGGATGTGATCCAAAGGGACAGGCAGCCAGGGTCCGGGCAAGAGACCAGTGTCTGTATGAGTCTACACGACCTGCCAGCCAGCAGTGGGAACGGGAACTGGACAGAGCCACCCTAGGGTACCAAGGAGAAACCGAAGTCTTGGACAGGGAAGGATTCCAGATTATGAGGGAGCAGGGGAAAAGCCGATTGTTCCACAGAAGCAAGTAATTGGGACCCTGACGTCTTGAGAAGTGGCTGTGATATATTGCCAGTCTCCTGGGGCTAAAATAGAGTTTATTTAAGATCTCGTGCTTTGGAAACTTAACTGATTTTTAATTGTATGTCTAATAGGGTGTGTGTGTGTGTGTGTGTGTGTGTGTGTGTGTGTGTGAGACTGCTCTCCTATAAAAGTACTCAATTTTTTAAATGTCAACTGGTTTCAGCCATGCCACTGAATATTTAGAGTGTACTTGAGGAGAGCAGTAAAGTGTCCCCACGGGACTCGATGGAGCAGTGCACAAGAAATCAAAGGTGTGGAAAATTCCGGGCGTGTGATCAAAGCAGCAGGAATGAGTCAGAGTTCCTTCTTCGATTGTTGACTCCCCACCTGAAGAGCCTCCTTCCAGAGCACTCCTCGGCTAGAAGCAGGAAGTGCTCTTTCTCAAGTCCTGACCTGCCAGAACACCTGCCCCAGAAGCCCCATGAGACAATGCAGACCCCTGGGCGCCGCCCGCCCCCAAGAGCCACTGGACCCCAGCGTCTACACAGGTAACGGGAGCCACAGAGGATTCACATTCCAATTGGTTTGCTTCCGAAGGGGTTGAGTGTCTTTGTAGAAGGGGAAGACATTCCATGACAGAGAGTGGCAATAAAAAGGAAGAGCCACTCCTCAATATGGTCGCCAATCTCCACTCCCCGTCTAGAACCTTCATTGTACCGTGATGGGCTGGGTGCTGAGGATTCCACCATCAACAAGACAGGAGACCCCGCACCGGCCATTTGGCGAGCAAGACAAAGGCGAATGGCAGCTACACAGAAGAACACTGTGGCACGTGGTCTGGCTGTGGAGGCAAATCTCTGTCACACAAGCGAGGAGCCACTGCTCCGTCCTGACTCAACCAGGGGCCACACAAGGACCGATCCCTGCCCAAGGCCACTGCTGCTCGGCCACTGGTCCTCTCTGCTTCTCCTAGACCCTCCGTGAACAGATGGCACTGCTGGGCTCACCTGAGTGTCCCTCAGCTCCTGCTGGGGGCTCCATTTTGAAAATGAGTCAAAAAAACCCATCTTTCCGCAGCATTTGTCACGGTCCGGGTCTTCAGCACAGGGTGACGCGAGATCAGGGGGAATGCCGAGGAAAAACAAAGCTCTAGCAGGGGAACTGAGCCCCCCACACGCCTCTCACCATGGAGCAGCCCTCCTGTCCCTGCGGAGGGAGGTGTTCTGACGTCGGGTAGCCAGAGCACGCCCAAAACCCTGAAGCCAGCCCTCCTCCTCACAGCCTGTGGCGACAGGGGGACAGATGTCATAACCAGATTGTTTCCACCCTGGAAAGCAATGCTTCAACCACTTGGATACCCACCGCCAGGCATCCCATAACAGGCTGGAAATCAGCGATTTGCCAATCCTATAAAACAACCCTCTAACTCTGGGGCCACCTGCGCCCATCTCCCCAATCACACAGATCCCAGGCAAACAGCGAACATTTGGTTCAGTTCAAACCCTGACTTGTGCCTTCCCCACACGAGCCCAGGGCCCCCTGGAGCCAGAGATCCACTGGTGCGGATCTTCTGGGAGCGACTGCTGATGCAAGGGGGCACCTCCTAGACAAACACCAGCAACTAGAAGGTCAGTCTTCACCTGAACTGAATCCGTAACAGGTTCTGCTTAAACTTGACGGGCCAGAGCTGAGCCTCGTACACTGGGCTCTTCTGACTTTTTCCTCCCCAAGAAAATACTCCCCCCATCCTCCATCTCTCTGAGGCCAGAGGAAGGCGAGTTCAGGAGATAATCCTTGTAAACACTGGGTTGAGATTTGTGTCCCCTCCCCCCCTTAAGGTTACGGGTCTAGGAACCAAAAGGCGGAAGCCAGGGGCAGAAGTTTGAGCCTTGGTGTGTGGCGGGTGGGACGTCATGTTCACGTGACGGGGCAGGGAGAGAAAGAAAGAGCGTCCAGACCTTCCTGATACCTACAAACTCCCATCTGTCTTCCAAAATGCTGTCAGCCTTGGTTATGAGAGAGTTTCACCTTCGATTCCAGGCAAGTAGCACAAAATACAATTCCAATCCTTCCAAAGAGGCCAATTTTGTTATTCTGGTTCATCACAAAGTAAGTTTCAACTAAGGAGACAGCAAGTTGTTACCTCATCTGCATCTGTCACTTTTGCTACTGGAACAGACTCTCGTTTTAGCACACGAGTAATGGCAGATGCACAGAAAGAAAGGGATGCCGTGCTTTATTTTTAATTTCCACAAACGGACTGATCGAACTACAGATCTACTTGTCAAAGGAAAAAAGCAGTGGCAGATGACAAAGGCGCAAATGCCTTATGCCGATCTATGTTTTTATTCCCAGAAGGCGGTGTGACATGGTCAAATCTTTCCCCAAATCCGTATTTAGTTTCTTCCGGGCAGGGAATAATTTGGATCGAAGACGACATCTTCAAAACAACCTTGCAAATTAAAAAAACAAAAAAACAAAAATCAAAAAGTCCCTGGAACAGAAATTAGATTTAAGAATCCGATGCCCTGCTAGTCTGCTAACTTCTGCCATCAGTGAGAGAGGAGACAGAAGGCCTCACACCTAGTGGGCACTCCATAATTGTCTGTGGAATGACCGAACGCATGATTTATCCTGAGTCCCAATGGCTCTTTGCACTAGCAAGCTAATTCAGTTGTTATAAAGGCAAGCAGGGTGGAAGATTTATGATTGCCCAGTTACCCCAAATGACCATAAATCCTTGCCAACTTCTAGGCTGTTCCAAGCAGCCCAGCTAGTAGTTCGGCAGGCATAACGACAGTGTATCGTGATGATTCCCTTCGGAAGGCCTTGGAGGCACTCTTATTTAGAAAGTGAAGGTCTACCAGGAGTATGGTTCTCAGTCAGCCTCTGTAACATAGACCAGGAGAATCCCATCCCTCCACTCACGGAGACGGGTTCTTCAGCCTGGACAGGGACCAGGCTGAAGGATCTCGGGCCGTCCATCCTCGGTACCCAGTGCCCATCAGGAGATGCGGTGAAGGTCCTTCGGGTTGACCACTGCCCGTGACCCGACACTGTATTAGGACCTGGATCTCCTGGCCTCTGGCCTCCCATGGCTCTGTAGTCACTGGCGCATTAACTTTCATCATGATCCCTAGCACATTAAAACCCTAAAACCCATCAAGATATGTATATCTGTTGTCCCCACCAGCACAGTAAGAGGTCCTCAAGGGCAAGGACTATGTCTTGTTTATTTTATAAATAAATTTTATAGCCCTCGCACCTCTGGCCCATGTGCCTGCACAGTGAATTTTTATTGAGTGAATAAATGGAAGCTCTCACGAAAATAAAGTAGTTAGGCCTAGAACTGCCTTTAGACACATTTTCTAGAATATTGAGGTTAAAAATAAGAGGAACTCCTCTAGCTGCGTGAATACTTAATTTCCTCTTGAAATTGACCCAGAATTGGAGACAAAATGGTCGTGCAGGTTTACATAAGAAAGGGGTATAAATAGAAACTTTTCTAGCTGTGTAAGTAAAGAAAATGCGAGGGAAAGTAGACATGTATTCTTTTTATAACTCTTGCCTTCATTGATCGAGAGACAATGAGACAGACAGCCTCTCGGATCAATTACTATATTTATGAACTGGCCCCATCTCACCCTTAAATTTCTTGTCAATAACTGTATTCAATGTGCATGAAGACTTAAGTGAGCAGACTTCCCCCTTTACTCATCGAGATGCCAAAGAATAGCAAATATCTACCACCAAGCAATTTTTTTGATTAATTTTTTTCCTGAAGTGTAGTTGATGTACAATATCATGTTAGTTTCCAGTGTAGAACACAGTGACTCAATATGTATATTCATTACAAACTGATCTCCATGGTAAATGTAGATACCATCCCTCACCATGCATAGTTATTACATATTACTAACTATATTCCTATATGCTCTACATTGTATCCCTGTACCTTATTTATTTATTTTATAACTGGAAGTTTGTAGCTCTGCTCCCCTTCTCCTGTTTTGTTCATCTGCCCCCTCCCCATCCCCACCTTGTTCTAGCAACTACTGGATTGTTTTCTGTATCTATGAGTCTCTTTTGCTTTACACTATTGTTCATTTGTCATGTTTTTTAGATTCCACATACAAATGAAACCCCAGGGTATTTGTCTTTCTCTGACTTATTTCACTTAACATAATACACTCTGGGTCCATGGCAAATGGCAAGATTTCATTCTTTTTTGTGGCCAAGGAATATTCCATTGTATATAAATACCACATCTTCTTTATCCATTCATCTATCCATGGACATGGACTGCTTCCATATCTTGGCTATTGTCATAAGGCTGAGGGCTAATCCCTGAGGCCTCTTATGGGTAAAATTAGAAGTGTGAGAACCAGCAAAGGGGCTAGAAAGAGTTGGGTGCCTGGGAAGCCAGAAGAGGAACGTGCCTTAAGCAGGAGAGAATGAGATCAACTATGTCAAACTCTGAAAGTAAGACAAGGACCGAGACTGGGCCATTGGGTTGAGCAACATGGAAGTCATGGTTACCAAACATAGCAGCTTCAGAGCAGGGCTGGGGCGGAATCCCAGAGTCAGTTCAAGACACAATGGAATGGGAGACTGGGACTGGGTTTGGTGTTTACGAACGCAGCCATCCCACCCACCATCTCCAGTTTCAAATACCTGTGGTCAATGGTGGTCTGGAAGCAGATGACCCTCCTTCTGACCAAGCAGCAGAAGTTCAAGAGCAGCCTAGCGCTATATCACAATGCTTACATCATTCCCCTCACCTCATCTCATCACGCAGGCTTATGCCATTACATCATCACGCCATCACAAGAAGCAGGGTGAGTGCAACGCAATAAGATATCGTGAGAGAAAGAGGGAGGGACTACTTTCACAAACTTTTATTATAATATATTGTTGTAACCATTCTATTTCATAATTGGTTATTGTTGCTAACCTGTTGCTATGTCTAATTTATGAATTAAACTGTATCACAGGTGGGTACACATAGGGGAAAAACACAGTATATGCAGGGTTTGGTGCTAGGCACAAATGTGGGCACCCACGAGAGCTCTTGACAGGTATCTCCTGCAAAAGAGGGGGGCCGCTGCACAGAAAACTTTCTCAAGTTGTTTTGAAGAGAAGGACAGGATTGCTAACTAATAGGAAGTGGAGTCAAGGAAGGATTCTAGAATTTTTTTTTAGGGATGAAGAAATAATAGCATGTTTATACTCTGTGGGGAAAAAATGAAGCAGGAAAGTGAGGAAAGGTTACCAGAACAATATCCCTGAGTAGGCCAGAGGGCAGAGTCCACTGCGGAGGAGAGGGTCCCCTTCTTGGGCCAGAGACAGCTCATCGACAGCACGAGGAAGTGAGCAATGTGTGTGGGCACACGAGCCCGTGGGGTACTGGGAGGGCCCTCCAACTGTCCCCGTTTTCTCCGTGGGAAACCAGAAGGCCGAGGTAAGGCCTGCGGAACGTAGCTGCCTCTGGCGTCTCAGGAAATAGGAGAGCAGCCAGCCTGGGGCCTGCCTCTAGTTCATCGTCATGAATTTACAGTGTGTCCAGGCAGAGTGGCAAGAGTGAGGAGAGAGCCACAAGCCAGAATCTCCACAAAAGGAAGTCTGACTGGCTCTCTTGTGTCCTCCAAGATGAAGTCCCAGCAACACTGGGGACCATATGTAACTGGGTCCTTTTCCGTGGGCCTCAGGCACCTCCTTGCACCTTGTTGTCCCCTCACTAAATATCTGCTCTCAATATAGGCAAATCCAACGTCACTTTGCCTTCGAGCAGGAATAGTACTTCGAGAACGCAGACTTGCAGCCAAGCAGGCCAGCGATTTGGTCCCAGATCTGCCAATCACTCGCTGTGTGACCTAAACCTCTCTGCACCTCTATTTCCTCATCCATAAAATGGGACTAAATAAGAACAGAACTTTCCTTGGCTGTCTCAAGGATTAAATACTATGTCCTGTGCCTTAGAGTGAGTGCTTCACCAACGAGAGCTACGATGAGTCTGAGGAAGTCAACATCAGACCCAGGCCAGAGAAGAGGTTAGTCCTGATCCAAATTCCTTATCACACCTAAGCAGTGCCTTTGTTTGCAGAGCTCAAAATTAAGTTTTATTTGCAGTTGTTCAGGGTTCCTGGCCTCTGTCCAGACGATTGCTTATTAACCACCTATCTACACCCTCTAAGAATCAGTAAATCAGTCCCAGAGACTTTTATGTCCATTGATTAATAATAAAAAGACAAAGCCTTGAACCATAAATCAGCTACGAATGAGTGACTTAGAGCCAATGTGTATATTTTCTTTAGGCGACTTGTGTAAAACACAAATTATCACAAAGCACGGTCTTAGGTCTGGTCAAGAAGCACCAAATTGGGTATTATTTTTTCAAAATAATAATAGTTCCTATTTATTAGTACCACTATACCAGGTGCTGTGCCAATAACTTTTACAATCAAGAGTTTAATTACGGCTCATCCCGACCCTTGTAGCAGGTGCTATTATTACAAATGAGGACACGAAGACTTTGAGAGGTGACAGGATTTGTCCTGGGTCAGGCAGCTTGATCTAAAGGTGGTCTGAACCAAAACCATCTTTCTTCCCTCTTTAACCTGCAAGTGAAATGGGAAACTAAGGTCCAGTTAAGAGCCTTGCTGAACAGTGACCTTCTTGGCCTTCACCTTCCTGTAGCATCTTGGACGTGTTCTTGTCCGGCAGAGTGGGGGATGGCAACTCGGACCAGACCTGTGTGATTCGATTCAACCCTACTACGGAGGTGGTAGCTGAAAGAGTCAGTAGAGAACCAGCCAGAATTACAATTCCAAGCTGTGGTTGTTGACGTTAAGGTGTCTGTGGCTTTCAAACTCCATCCAGAGGTGTGCGGGCAAAATAAAACATTCAGTATTGGACTGAAGGAAGGTGTTTAAGGTTCCAAATGAGAGTAGCCTAGAATGTGAAGTCAGAAAATGTTCCCACTGCAAGAGAAGCTAAAACAATCAATATCAACATGATGAACTCAGCCGTCGCCAGAAATCCGTCCACCATACAAGATGGTTTGGTAATATATTGCAGATGAGACTTGGGTATTTTCCTAATCCTCCACGAGGAGACTAGAACTGTTGCCAAATTCAATCAGGGACACCCAGGTGTCTTCCTTATCCAATCAAGAGACCAGAGTCCCCCTCAAATCCAA
The DNA here is from genome assembly GCA_028534135.1 of Potos flavus. Classification (NCBI taxonomy): domain Eukaryota; kingdom Metazoa; phylum Chordata; class Mammalia; order Carnivora; family Procyonidae; genus Potos; species Potos flavus. Next base: position 13,801,206 of record CM052886.1, read on the forward strand.
TAACCGTGACCATGAAAAATGGCATGAGGATGTCAATTAAGTCATCAAAGAACACTGCAAATCTTCTCTATTGCATTATGTCCACTGTCTGAGCGGGCGCTGTGTCAACAGAAAGAAATATAGGAGGATGGGAAGTGAATGCAAAACACTTGAAATGTATCGCTCTACATCTGGCACTTTTGGGGAAAAGGGACTGCACGGACCCTCAAGGACTGACTTCAGTTATATCCAGAAAAACGAACTCAAAGGAGTGGGAATTTCATGCGTGAACAAAGGGTAAATTAAGTATTAAACAAAGGGAAGGTGGCTCCCTTTTTCTCTGTTCATCACCAACCAAGCTTCTGATTTCCATTCCCGTCTCCCAGGTGCACTGCCCACCAGGACGGCACGTCCTGAGCAAATGACCACTGTCGCCTTCCTGCTGGACATCACACCCATCCACTGGCAAGTCCCGTCCATCCTACCTCCAAAGAGCACCGTGTCAGTGCACCCCGCCCCATCCCCACTGCTAACACCTTCTTGGTCCCCACCCCCCGCACCCCCCCTGCTCTTCACTCTCTCTCCACCTCTGCCACTTGCCATTCCCCACACGGCAGCCACACGGGGCTTTCTGAAATTCTGATCTGCCTTCAAATCATTTAGGATCAAAACTTATAGTTTCCGAATGTGTTGTATAAACATTTGTGTGACCATCAGATTAAGCTATTACCAAAAGATGAAAGATGTGAATAAATAGGTTATCTCACCACAAAACCGATGAAACCAGAAGCCAATTCATCTGTTCTAAAGCAGAAACCCTTAACGCTTTAATCCATATGTACAAAGTTAAATTTTGACAAGACAATGAATTATAGCAATCACCTAATGAAACCAACAAGCCCTGAGAATAAACAGATCTCTCTCCTCTCTCTCTCTCTCTCTCTCTCTCTCTCTCTCTCTCTCTGCTGTGACTGAGTCTACGTTAGAGTAGAACGTCCCACTTCAGTTTTCTCACATGGCTAAATTTTCTGTGTGAGTGACAAAAAAAAAAAAAAAATACTGGAAATGATCAGATTTAAATGTGGGTGTTCAGTGTAAAATAGAACTTGAGGATTAAAACAGAAAGTAATTAGTTGTGGAAATGTAAATCATACCAAGAAGTAAGGCATGTAAAAAATAATGAACAAATCCAGCATAAGTTAAATTTAAAAATTCAAGGCATTTTGTTTCGAGGCATCTTGGAGCTCGCCAAGCAGACACTATAAAGCAAAACTCCTCTCCTGAGATGAAAAAGATTATGGGCCAGAAGTTACGGTCACAATTAAATGGTGGCAGATGCGGCCAAGGAGTGCTGAGGAGATTTGGTCGCTTTATGAATCTTTTGATGGATGATCGTGCGGGGATGAGGCAGCCGAACAATGTGGAAATGATGGGGATGGGAGGAAGGGCCTTGGCGGGAGCACCAGCGACAGCCATGTTCACCCGGCGACAACCACTCTTTCCTCGGGTTCCCCTCCGCAGCACCTTTTTTCTAGAATATAAAAATCAGGTTGTGTACATTTTCATATTGAACTTTGCTGCTCAGTACACTTTTGGAACAGTAAAAAAATAAAATTCCAATCTCACCACCTCATTCTTCTTCGTCAGTGGCTTCTAATTAACTTAAAATTCGGACTCCCCAACTTGGCCCGCAAAGTTCTCAGGTATGATCCCTCTGCGTCTACCCCTTCTGCTGCCGTATGGCCTGGAGCCATCTCCTGACCACACCCCTCCCCTTGACCTCAGGCGAGCTGAGAAGATTCTCAGCCTTCGAGAATCTTCTGGGGGAGGCCCTCCCCTACCTGCTAGCTCCTTCCCTTATTCCCTGGCACACTTCCCTTTGCTTCTTCTTCCCTCAGGCTGCCGTCATTTTATTAGCCACTCTACCACATAACCTTAGAACCCCAGTTGCCAGCTCAGTGCTGAGCCCAGAGGGGCCAGTCCCCAGAGGCTGGTGTATGCTTCCTACGGTGATTATCAAAGCAGGAGCTTAGCCACACCATGACAGTCCGAATATGAGTCAGGATTAAAGGCCATATGAACCCTGAACACACGAGGGGTCTCAGCAAAAGCCCAATAAAATAATGAGTCAACTGAGGGGCTTTTCATATAAATCACGCTACTCGGAGGCCCAGCTCTAGATTACTTAGGACATCTTCTCTTCAGACAGACAGTTATTTCCTTCAAAGTGGATGAGTTCCTTGTTCCTCAGAGCTTCGGAAGACCACCCTGAAGGAAAACTCCACTTGTGAAGCTTCCTGGGATTCATGCCTTTTCTCCCAGACTAAATAATTATTTTGAAGGAGGCTGGAGATGCGGCATGGAACAATCCTTTTGAAGACTGACAGTAACAATTAGGAAACACTCTCTTTATCAGCGAAATCTCTCTCTGGTCACAAGTACCCTAGTGGCTCCTTCAGGCACAGGGTGGGTCTGTGCTCGGCTCCTCCCTCGAAGGTTAGATGTGGAGTGAGACTCACTTTGGCCAATGAACTAGGAGGTGGGAGTGATGGGTGCCCTTCCTGGTGGAAGCTTTTGGAGCCAGTGGGTGCCTCTGGCTTGCTAATTATAGAAGCATGTTTCTAGACGCAGCCTCATGGGTCTGGGTCCCTGAGTGACAGTGAGGAGCAGAACCCCCACATCAGGTCAACACTGGCTACATGGCTTGAGTGGGAAATACGATGTTATTATTTTCAGCCGGGGAAATTTGGGGTCCCTCCTGACTGCAACACAACCTAGCCTATCTTGACTGACACAGCGAGCTGACTTGTCACCTGTTGCTGGAGTAATAAATGATCTTTCAGTTCCTGTCACAGGCAGGAGGCTGGAGAACCACCAAGCAGCAGCCTGGAGCCCCCAATACGGGGCGGGGCCAGAAGCTCAACATCTTCCAACTAACAAGTGTTTACTGGTGTGCGTTTTTCATCAGACGCTGAGCTGAGTGCTAGGGAGACAGCGGACTATTGCTAGAAGATTCCGATGGATGCTGTGAGGAGGGTCCCCCTGGCAAGCTGAACCAAGTCGGGAAAGCATGAGGTGGCTGGCAAGGCCGAGAGTACGGAGGAGATGGCCTGGGCCTCAGCAGGGGCAGCTGTGCAGGTGCACGGGACAGTGCGGGTGACTCGGGGATCAGAGTGGACTACCGCAGGCCCTCTCCCAGGCAGCCACTCCCTGCACCCCCCCAGAGCCGATGCGACAGGCGGCGCCACTTCTGTCATTTCCTACACAAGGAAAGTGACGCAGAAAGAAGTTACATTAAAAAAAAAGAAAGCAATTAAATAACACCCAGCTGTGCTGAGGGGCAGGGGTGCTAAGAGCACACACATTAGAAATTAGGAAGGGGTAATAATAAGCTGAATGGAAAGGAGGAAAGGCCTGCAGCACAGGGTGACAGCCGAGACCCAACCACAGGTGGCAGGGTCAGCTGAGAGAAGCTGCTGGCTGCCCAGCCAAGCAATCAAGCGTATGAAAGAGGAAGCGGCCATTCCAGTCCTGGTCCGGGAGTCAGGCCCACGACTTCCTGCTCACGCGTTTCTCCGCTGGGCCAAAGACATAAAGTCACCCATCCATTAACTCAGTCGCCCATCCTCAGGGGCACCTGCCGCGCGTGAGTCACTATGTGCGCTCCGAGACACAACAGTGAAGAAACTGGGGCCATGGCTACTTCAAAGAAGCTCTTCTTTTCAGTGGAGAAAACAGACCTAAACCGGAAGTGGGGGCTCCCACACAAAACGGGGGGCTCTTAGCCACATCTTGGCCAGAAAAAAAGCTCAAAAACCATGTCAAGCAGATGTCGCCCAAACGCAAGCTGTGGTGAATCACACCCTGTGGTCACGAGGGGAATGAGGCAGGGGAAGGGACAAAGGGTGAGGTGTCCATTTTCACCAGAGGGTGACAGGAAGTGCTCACCCAACAGAAGTCAGACTTTCCCGTGAGCAAGGGCGGAGTCCGTGAGTGACACAGCTCCTCCACACTCCGTGTAGGAGCCACTCAGCTCGACATCACAACAGGCCCAACGATGAGCGTCACACACCACATGCTGCCTGGGACACCTGTCCACCAGGAGCGGCGTTCCCGAGACTCCGACGTGGGACCACACCTGCAAATTAGTTCCTGGAGAGCACAGATATTAACTTCTGAGTCCATCTAGATCAAAGAAGAAAGTTATATTTAACTAACCCGATTTAGCTCATCAAATTTTGACAACGCCTCTTCTTCGAAAGCCTGAAGAATCACTCACCTGACGTCAAAAGGGACCACTCAAAACGAGAAATATGTGAAGAGTCAAACAGTGAGCATCACACCATAGCACATCTCTTCACCTTCTCTAAGATGTTGATGATAAATAGGCTTCAAAAATAAATTAAATTGAGAGGCTTATAAATGTTTGCCTCAATATGAATTTGACATAAACCATTGAAACTTTTCTATGTTTTTCTTACTCATTTCAAGAAATTCCCCAGTTTGATGACTCAGGTAGAAACCCATGCTTAGATGTTAGACAGTTGGGTTGTAATGACTCTGCACCACGACATGTGAAAGTACTTTTCTGAACACTGAACTTGCCTGAATTCTTAAAACAAAATGCACAATTTTATTTGCCATTCTATTTCTTTTCTGTCAAGGTAGAGAGCTAAAGTTGAATTTATAAACCCATTTTCCCTAACTCATTTTCCTTTTTATAATTTTCGGACTAACTGTACTGTAGAAAACTCAACTGAAATTTATAACTAACATTAGCCACATTAGTGGCTTGCTAACAGTCCAAGATAACTTGTATTTAAAAAAAAAAATCACTCCCTTTCAAAAGTGAAAAGTCTAAGTTACCACAGTAATCGGGAAAGCTATAATCCACAAACCAGCAGAATATTTATGCTTTAAGTGGGTATTTATGGATTTCTACAATTATATTGTGCTTACTTGGTGACAGGTACTATACTCTGCACTTTATTCTCACCATATCATCTCATTTACTCATCACAGTGGCCCTATAAGGCAGGTGCACACCTGTATTATTTCCATTTTATAGTTGGAGCAAGGGACACAGCTTGGAATTGATAGAGCCAGATTCAAACCCAGCAGGTCTGGACAGTGTGCACCTTCAGCCACTATATTAAGATTGTGCTGTTGCCGACCGTAACCTAAAGATCTATACACACCAACCGGTTTGGTGAAAGTGGCTGAATTCAGTCAAATAACAAAACCAAGTTTTCTTTTTCTTTAATATCATTTGCACCCGGGCTAGGTAGCGGTACAACCCAGATCAGACGCAGCACTTCCAAAAAACTAATTCATATTCTACCCCGGCATCGTATTTCCCACTTTATCTAGCAACTGCTATGGGAGAAGAAGAAGAAAGGGATAAACATATTGCAAAGCCATTTACCGCACAGAGTAATTTTATTTCAAATCTCAAATTAGAGAAGCAATGAAAAAGAAAAACTGTCATAGCTCCAAATCAAAAATAAATCAAGTCACATTAATGAAAGATCTTAACAAAGATACACTCGAAGCGTGCTCTGTCGGAAAGATAGCTCACACGGACTCTAAGCCAAACCTCGGTGGCTCAGCTCTCTAGCATGCTACAATTAAGGCGAAGGACAAAGCATCTTATTATATCTAGAAACAAGACAGCGAGGCTCGTATGTGACATTTTTCCTAATTAAGGTATAAGCAAGAAAACCATTATGTGCCAGAAACCATTGTGGAACTTGGGAAGTGGGCTGCCTGGGGAAACAGGAAACAGAGGAAAAGGGAAGAGCTAGGGCGATAGAAAAGAATGACGTTCATTCACAGTGAGGTATTTAAGACAAGATTTTTCAAATGTTCTGCCATACTTTTAAAATGCCTCCTCTCAGGACAACCTGAATCTTAGAGGAGAAAGGAAGAAAAAGGTCCACTGGCAACCCCACCCCCACCCCAAAAAAGCACCTAATAACCATTGCGCCAAGGAGGAGTTTGGGTGCGTGGCAGGCGAGGCAATGCACGCCCAGAATCTCTCCTAAAATGCAGCCTCGCCAGAAGCAGCCAGCCACTTCCTGGCAAATAGATGAAAATAGAGGGAATAAAAGTTGCAATTCCGGGGATGCCTGGGTGGCTCAGTCCGTTAAGCGTCGAACTCTTGATTTTGGCACAGGTCTTGATCTCGGGGTCATGAGATCGAGTCCCGTGTCGGGTCCGCACTGGGTGCGGAGCCTGCGTAAGACTGTCTCTCTCCCTCTGCCCCTCCCCGTCCGGCATGTGCTCTTTCTCTCTCTCTAAAAAAAAAAAAAAAATGTAATGAAAAAAGTTGCGATTCTGAAGACAGAGCCACTTGATTTCACCTAAAATACACACACACACACACACACACACGTATATATATCACTTACTACTAAATTTAAATCTGACCATTAGGTCCTAAGGGAGAAGCTATGGTTTCTCTACCTCCTTTTCACCCAAATCAACCTAAACGTTGACATTCTGTCCTTATTTCAGATGCACGGTGACAAGAATGTGGACACTGACGAATTTTCCTAGTGATGATGCAGAGTGTCACTGTCACCTCCTGTTTCACCCGGAGCCCTTCTTACACCTGCGGATGTGGTCCGGGATCACTGTTCAGCAGTAAAAACACATCGCTCCGAACGGCTCTGCGCCCAGGCTTCCTTCAAATTCAAACCTGCGGTCAGCCCACTCCACGCCCCCCTCCCCCCACCACACTGCTGGTGACGGTCCTAAAGACCTCTGCAAAATTGTCCTCATGTCACTCATCTCGAGGAGCTTATTACAAAGACTGCGCTCCCTACGTTACCCACCAAAGGGACCCCAGGGAGGTCCTTAAGACACACACTCAAAACAACTATTCCAAGAAGGGCTTGTGTGTCTGGGACAACATTTACAGCGGAGAAAATAACCAAAGGCAAACTCAGGAGCTCGTGAGATTTATCTGCAAATGTAGAGCACCGTATGCAGCCCCGGAGAAGATAAAACTACCCGACGCCTTACACCCCAAAGGGCTTGCATTTCATTAAAGCGCTTTCCCCAAACACGACCAGGTGTAGCTCTCGTGACTACCCTTTCATGGAGGGAGAACTAAATCCCCATTTGACAGATGGAGAAACTGAGGCTCGGACAGGTTCCATCATATGCCCACAGTCCTGCAGCTGGAGGGGCAGCCCAGACCTGTCTCCATCCGTACTCCTCTGCCTCAGCTCTAATAACACCTGGCATTTCCTGAGCGCTTACTATTGACGAGACACTGTGATAAACGCTTTATTACATAGAACACCTTGGTTCCCTCTCACAACGTCTCGTTCCCCCCAACCTGACAGGTGGAGAAACCAAAGAACAGAGAGGCCAAGGAATTTCCCCAATCACACAGTTGGTATGTGCCTCAAACCCTCGTCTTCCTCACACACTATGCCTGGCGTTATTCTTGGGTTTCATCACACCTATTCTAAAAATAACAATAAGCTTGTTTCATCTGCCGGATGGGAGAGTCATCGTGGATAGTACCAATTATTTGTATCAGTCCGAAAAGCACCAAGATTTAACACAAATACCTCAGATTCTAACACAGGGTAAAGCTGCAGAGTTAGTTTCCATTTGAAAAGACCCCTGTGGCCAAGCCCCCAGGTCTAGACACTCAGCGGGACTCTCCACACCTGGGCAGCCCCTCCTCCTCACTGCGAGGGTGACGGCCCCTGTGGGCGGTCGGTCCTCCCCAGGTCTCTCCCCATGCCTCCCCACGCTGGCTCCTCTCAGGACAGGCAGACCCACAGGCCTCTCTTCCTTCAAGAGTAAGTGGATCGGGAGGGTATTTTAGGAGGCAGAACAGAGCTCTGAAAAGGACTGTACTCATAGTAACAGGCAGACTCTAGAACTCAAACCCACAAGTACAGGAGGCTGGCTTTCCCCGGAGAGCTCGCCCTTCCTGCAGCATCCGCTGCTCGGAGCCCGTCATCCGGGAGGTACCTCTAAGAGGATCTCACTTTTCTCCTTCTCCGTGAATGAATGAGTCACCTGTGAGATCGGAAAATCCACACATCAGAGAGTTTACCCAGATGCCTCCAGAAATTCCCCGAGCTGGGTCAGGGTTGGAGACAAACCACCAGTAGCCACGTCCTGCTCGTAGGTGATCACTTCCCTGCAGTCACACGGTGACCAATGGCACAAAGATCCTCTGCAGTGTTTCTGGACATGGTATTCTGTACCGCCACGATAATTTGAAAAGCCAGGTATAATCTTATCTTTAATGATTCAAAAAAAAAACAAGAGCGGAAACAGCAATCAAGGTGATGCGTCTATTACCATGCTTAGGTTAGACACACAGTCATCTCTTTGGCTGAGATGTTTCCAGTAGGTCTGTGAATCAATCGTACTGACTTTACTTAAACTGAATGAGTAAGCTTAAGGGGCTGCTCATGCATATTAGGAGAGTAACAAGTCTCTGCCTGCTGTAACTCCTTTCCCCTCCAGCAATCGCCCAGGGTCTCCCGAGATCCTTGAGCTGGTCCTGCCCTCTCCATCATCCCACACAGGGCTCTCGTTGACCCTGTGGCTCCAACACACTGCACTGCCCACACCTGGTGTTTCCTCCAGTCTTTCTACATGAGCTGGGTTATCAGGCAGGCCATCCAGACCCTTCCTTCATCCAGGTCTCCCCACATGGCTCCGAGGTGGGCCCAAGACTGGTCACTGTAAGCTTTTCCAATATGGCGCCTGCCCCCATCACAGGACACAGACAGGAGGGCACAAAGCCTCCGCACAAAAGCCCCACAGTATCTGCTGGTGTGGTGAGGGGCCACCCAGGGGCCAGGAGACACACACACAAAGGCCTCTAGGAGATGATGGTCACAGCACTCAGTTGTGGCAGAAAGCACGTTCACGAGCGAGGTAAAACATTAGAATGATGAGCAAGTGAACAACTGCCCAGAAAAGAGAGAAAACATAGACCACAAAGAGAAGCCCATCTCCATGGCTGGCGACGGGGCCTTGGTGGTGAGGTCTGTCCCCGTCTCCTCACTGGGAGAGTCACTGACAGGAGGGCCCCTGCGGTTCTGATGTGGGTCCGATTGGCCCCATTAAGGTAGCTCCCCCCACCCACTCTCTAGCTCCTTCTGCCAGGAAGAGAGGGACAAGAGCGCACGAAAAGAAGAAGAGAGAGGAAGTCTAGGCATGAAACCATTCTAAAAGCTCCATCGCCCCGGACACTCCACACATGACCCCGTATTTACAGTCTTTGTTGTCATCAGACAGAGGCCAGTCCTCGGTCACACTGGCAAGAATTCTCACTTCTTATCTACCAAGATAGTCCCCTTCCCAATATAAACCTGGCCTGAAAGCGCCATTAAGTAAGACCCATATATAGGCCCAAATTATCATTTCATTTTCCATCTCTTCTCCCCAGATCGCTTCACAGAAACAACAGGTAGAGAGAGAAGCGGTATATCTTAGTTCTTCCAGAACTTTCAAGATGCATTTCTTGAAGCAGGAGCTCATTCCCATTCTGGCCGGCACACGGCATCAGGGAAAGGCCTGCATCCTTTCCCCTGAGTGTTAAGGCTGGTTTACTGGTGTCTGGAGGGCAATGTGGAGTCAGAAACTTCTAGAACAAAACCACACAGAGAGAGATGTTGGGAAGTAGGTCTAAGTTGTAGGCTGGGTAACACAGACATTAGAATTTCTGGTACAGAGAAGGCAGCAAACAGGACATGGAGTCAGGAACACAGGAAGCCAGAAGGCAAAGGCTAGCTGACACACAGGGCAAACGTGGGATACTTGCCTGGTGGGACTGCCTTAAGTAATGGGCTGTTCCTAGCGATCTGGCTTCCCACTTCCCAGGGTGGCCTCATCCGTCAGTATGAAGCCCACCTCCTCATCCCCAGGGTCCTCCCAGAGCACAAGATTCTCCTGATTCACTGCTAGACAGACCCCGTGGCAATGACAGGGGCCTGCCCTTCCATGGGCCTAACGCCCAATAACAGCTTAAAAGAAAATCTCTTTTCTATGAAATGAAAGAGTGTATGTGAATGGGAACTAGTTGACTGACGATCATAAAACTCTACCGGCTCCAAGACGTGAATCCACCAAGCCATCAAAACATCACAGAAAGAAAAAAAAAAAAAAATCACAGAAAGAAACATTATGAATTCAACCAAGAACAAGTCCTTCAAACAAACTAAGGAAGCTGTCACAATTACTGAGCCCGATTACCTATTCGGCATTTAAATAAGACTGCATGGATAGGGGCGCCTGGGGGCTCAGCGGGTTAAGTGTCTGCCTTTGGGCTGAGGTCATGATCCCAGGGTCCTGGGATAGAGACCCGCCTCGGGCTCCCTGCTCAGCGGGGAGTCTGTTTCTCCCTCTGCCTCTCCCCTCCACCCCCTCCTGCTCTCTCTCTCTCTCAAATAAATAAATAAAATCTTTAAAAAAAAAAAAAAAGATTGCACAGATAGAAACAGGATATCGCTTTTCTGTTATCGCTTTGGCACCAAGACCTACAATCAAGGGGAAAGGTCAAGTTAAACTGAATGATAAGCCGTGAAGCTGGAAACAAGACAAGAGGTAGTTGCCGAGGGAGCCAGACACAAATTGGACCAAGGGTATCCTGCTTCAGGCTTAATTTTTAGGAGCAATTCCTGGCTTGGTAACTCAAGGAGGCCATGGGCACCCCTGCAGAAGACAGCATCCCTCCAGACTGTTCTGCCCAGATTAGCCAATCGGGCGGCTGCAAGCATTGCATGGGCTCCACCCCCACCCCATCCCCACCCCCACCCCCACCCCCTCACCCACTAGAGCCCAACAAGGTCCCTCCTGTTCACTGATATTGCAAGAACTCCTTCCCCATAAAACCAGGTAATCAAAGGATAAACCTACAAGAAAGGACAAAAAAAAAAAAAAAAAAGGCAGAAGCCATGTCTCTAAATACCCACAGTGGAGTTTTGAATTGTTCTTTAGCGGACTAACTTATGACTTAGGTGTGGCAGCTCTGGAGATCCTGTTGGTAGAGAGAGAACCTTGGAATGTTCGGGACCCACCAGAGCGATTATGACCAGCAAACCGAACATCAGTTACAAATACCAGACGTATGCTTGTGGTTAAGCTGCATTTCCCAAAACAGGCCAGGGGTATGACACCCAGGTTTTGTTTTAACTGATTCTAAGAAAAACACCAGCCTTAAACCCAGCAGAGGGACCTGATAGCACACGGTTAGATGCTGTAAAGCGATTGAGCATTAGAACAGAGAAAACACACAAAGTAGGAGTTCTGATAATGCCCTACCCCCTGTCCTGGGGGGACCAGCTCCCCACCTAGAAAATGCCAGAGCGACTTCCTTGCATTTAGAAATGCTCCACACTTGGGAGCTTGCCTCTATGTGGGCTTTTAACTGGTAAAGTAATATATTACAAAGGAAGTTACTGAGCAGTCGTAAAGAGCAAGGAGTTAAAGATTTATAAAGGCTCACACTGGTAATGAACTCACTTAAAAAAAAAAAAAAAGACACTCAGCACATCAAAGTTCTGTAGTCTTAGTAAATGACCCCTCTGACCTCACAAAAAGAAGAGGTAAGTTCTGAGTCCACTGTGACCCCACTGAAGTAGACCCAGGAGATCCGGCCCACAGGGGACAGTCCTTCCTGCCTCACCAGCTCCTCTGTGCCTCTCAGTGAGTTACTGATCTCTCTGTGCCTGGTTCCTACCCTTTGAAAATGGGACTGGTGAAAATACATGCCTCAGATGTTTGTTAAGAGGATGAAGAGTTAATGTGGGGGGCGCCTGGGTGGCTCAGTCGGTTAAGCTACTGCCTTCGGCTCAGGTCATGTTCCTGGGGTCCTGAGATCGAGTCCCACATCGGGCTCCCTGCTCAGTGGGCAGCCTGCTTCTCCCTCTGCCTGTTGCTCCCCCTGCTTGTGCTCTCTCTCTCTGTGTCACATAAATAAATGAAATCTTAAAAAAAAAAAAGATTTAATGTGGGAAAGGCCTTAGAATTGAGCCCAGAACCTAATAAACACTACATGCCCATTATTATTGTTGGTTTGGGTTTTATTCGGTCAAGAGTGATTCAATCCCACAGCAGCTCCATAAGCAAAGTTCAAGCCATCAATAATATCTTTCAAATAGAATGAGACTCTCTTCACTGTTTATTATCAAATGATACTCCAGGAAATCACACTTACTTAAAACACATTTATTCAACAGAGACTATATGCTGGACTTTTTGGAGGACACAATATATTATAAACCAAAGTTCCCTGGAAAACCGTATGGAGGTTCCTCAAAAAGTTGAAAATAGAGCTACGCTACGACCCAGCAATCGCACTACTGGGTATTTACCCTAAAGATACAAATGTTGTGATTCGGAGGGGCACCTGCACCCCAATGTTTATGGCAGCAATGTCCACAATAGCCAAACTATGGAAAGAACCTAGATGTCCATCAACAGGTGGATGGATAAAGAAGATGTGGTGTACATATATATATATATATACATACATACACACACACACCACACAACAGAATACTACTCAACCATCCAAAAAAATGAAATCTTGCCATTTGCAACAACATGGATGGAACTAGAGGGTATTTGCTAAGTGAAATAAGTCAATCAGAGAAAGACAATTATCATATGCTCTCACTGATATGAGAAACTTAAGAAACAAAACAGAGGATCATAGGGAAAGGGAGGAAAAAATAAAACAAAACCAGAGAGGGAGACAAACCGTAAGAGACTCTTAGTCACAGGAAACAAACAGGGTTGCTGGAGGGGAGGTGGGTAGGGGATGGGGTAACTGGGTGATGGGCCTTAGGGAGGACATGTGATGTAATGAGCACTGGGTATTACATAAGACTCATAAATCACAGACCTGTACCTCTGAAACCAATAATACATTATTTGTTAATTTTTTTAAAGTTAAAAATAATAATAATAAAATAAAAATAAATAAACCAAAGTTCCTACCCTCTAGGAGCTTACAGTCAATTTGGGAAGATTAGATGCATACCCCTAAGAAATCACACCCACAGGAAGCATATGGTAAGTGCCAGCTGAGAAATAAAGCATTTATTCTAACTGATTTATAAGTATTAAGAAGGCTAGGTAAGCAAATTGACTTCAGCCTAAAATGAAAAAAGTAAATCACGGAAATGAGATTTCGTTTTGGCTTTGGAGGATGAGTAGGATCCTCACTGAAAAAAACAGAAGGGTTTGGTGAAGGAATGCAGGAATGGCATGAGCAAAACTCATGGGGCCATCTTGAATTTGAGAAGAGAGACTGGAGTGCTCAAGAACCTAAAAGTCTACAATCAGACTGTCTCAGTCCAAATCCTTGTTCAACTACGTACTGGCTGTGTGACCATGGCCAGTTACTCCTTTCCTAAGCAGGAAAGGAGAACACAGTTCCTGCACACAGCAGGACTCAAGGCTGGCAACTGTGAGATAGGAAGTAATGTTAGGGAGGCTGCCAAGAGGTTCCCCTGCCTATAGAAGAAGATCAAAGTTGAATCTGGAAGGTGGTGCAAAATCATGTTGGAAGAGGCTGTGAGGAGCTCAGCTTTCAGTCAGGGAGAGATCTGGGCTACCTCACAGGAGTCCATTTTCCGATGGTCCCCCTGCCAGTTCTGGGCAGCTCCCAAGAAGGTCGGAGAACCTGAGGACAAGAATCCAATAATAATATGCCAGGGTCCACAAGTGAGTAGTAAGGAGCTGGGGCTAAGTCCAGGCACTTTCATGAGAATGGAAAAGAAGTGCGGGTATAAGGGACTGGATTAGGTGGCTGAGAGTGGGTGAGACATGAGAGGAGCCAAGGACAAACACCACTAGATGCAATACGATAGATCCTGGATTTGGTCCTGCTAGATAAAAAGGACATTAGTGAAAAAAAAAAGGGGGAAATCCAAATAAAGACTGTAGTTTAGCTAATAGTATTATACCAGTGCTGACTTGGTTTTGATAAGTGTACATGACAAGATATTCTCATTGGACATAGACAAGTGATAGGGAAAAGGGAAAGCTCATTGGTATCTCTGCAATTCTTCTGTAAATCTAAAATTACTTCAAAAACAAACAAAACCTAGGTCTGTTGGGGTGATTCACCACACCATGAACAAAAAGAGGGAAGCCACGGCAAGTGCCAGTTTGGCCTTGAGATGATTTGATTGAGTGACACAGAGAGCAATATGGCTGACGCTAGACCAAGGAGATACCCAAGCGTGGGATGTGAGAACATGACCTCACCCCCACATCTGGCCACCTGATGAAGCCAGATGAATGTGGCCTCTTAGGGACACGGAGCGGCCTGACTGTCCCCTCAGATTACCAGGCTCACATTCCTTGCCAGGAGCCCATCTCCGTACCCATTACACACATCACCCACACACCCACTGCTTCCTATTTCAGAACTGTGCCCGCCAGGAGACATGTCAGATAGGATTTCCAAGGACACGCCCTGCCATGTCCTTCCCAACACACCACAGGGCCTCATATGGGAAGCCTAGAGTGGTCTGCCGCATTAACAAACACACACTAAAATACAGCTTTACAAAAGAGCTCCACCATGTCATAAAGGCACCAGTGCCCCAGGGTTAGAAAGATCTAGAAAGTTGTCTGGTCTCAACTGGCCCAAGAAAATCAAATATTTCCTATCTATAGGAACTTGAACTATTCTGAGCGTCAGAAATAACATAATGAGTATATGCGGGTATATATAAATACATATAGGTTTTATATATATACACACCTGTGAATAAATATATAATAAGCCCTGTATAATAAATATCCTTTATAGATGGATGTTGAATCAGTAAAATAAATTCTTCATCAAAAAGTCAGAGCTACTGACCACCTACCACATAACAAGCACTAATAAATATTTGCTGATTTTACTTAATGACATGGCGGTCTTTGAGTGAATCCCCCCCCACTAAAACATGTCTTATCCTAAATTATGAAATTAGGAGTCATGTTCTTTTCATGAGAATGAAGTTGGAGAGCAACAGGAGAAAGACACTAAATTCCAGGGCTGGTTTGAGGCCAGAGAAGCCCATGTCCCTCCACCTTCAAACATGTAGGTCAGTGGCGAATTCTGTTCTAGGATATGAGAAATCTGAGCGGCGGAAGCCTGGGACTATCATTTCACCGGGCTGTAGATGGAATTAAAGTGGCAGGTGGAAAGGTCAGAAGAGATGAGGGGTCTCTCTTAACTACAAGTTTCTGGGATTCTCTTTTAGAGTTGGTTACACTGCAGTGATGCTCGGATAAGATGGCGGCGTCCTCCTCAGCGACGAGGGGCTGGGTATGTGCCGGAGAGCGCTCGCAGCTCACGAGAGACAACTGTTAACCTTCCAGGGATTTTATGCGGCAGCTATCAAGCCACAGTCCTCAAAAATTAAATTATATAAACATACAATGGGTTAGTGACAAGTAAAATAAAGTTAATAAAGGCTCAAAATTTATCACTTTTTAATGACTTCATTGCCTTTCGCTCCCGTCTACACTCCAGAGGTTGCTTACACCTCCTGGGTCCGTGTGGAGGAAATACTCGTCCCTGCTCCACGCTCAGTGACTTCACAATGGTAGCCTGAGATCAACCAGGGGGGAGTATCCACACCAACAAAAGGCACAAAGGCAACAAATCAGGGTTGGTTGGTTTGTTTCCTGAGAACCAGCTGTTGAACATTTACCAGCAACCCACTGGATATCTGTGTCCTTCAGAGACAAATGGGAAACTGCACTGTGCTGGGCAGGGGTGGGGGAGGGGAGGGAAAACAGGAGAGAGGGAGGTGGGGGGACGGAGGGTAAGGGAGAGTGGGGAGAGGAAGGGGAGAGAGAACAGCAGGAAAGAAGGCAAGAAGAGGGAGACAGGAAGGAGGAGAGAGAGGAAGAGAGAAGGAAGACAGAGAGAGAAAAAATATTCACTATCCTGAGGGAAACAATGGTTCTCTATAAGCAAATTATTTTAGATAACCAACACTGGGCCTCTTTTTCTGAAAATCATGTGTGTGCCTTCCGAAGCAGAGGCTACCAACAGAATTAATATTTTCTTAATGACTCCGGTCAGCCCTGTGAGCAGACGTTTCATTTTGCTGTGTTACCCTCCAGGCCACTGGCACGCACAGAGCTCTTTTTGTCTTCTGTGAGACGGCTCCAATCTTCTGAGCTTTTTATAGATTCTCTGTCAACCCCCTTACCGTCAGGCTGTCAGCTGTCACTTGGAGACTTTCTCCCAGTACTTCAAGCGAGCAGCCTGGTGTGCTGCTTCTAGATCACGGTGAACTAAGGAGTCAGGAGGCCAAGCTTGTTAGAATGGTGACTGAAGGAAGAGTCAATGTGCTCTCCCCAGCCCAAGACCCTCTCCAATAAACAAAAGAACATAAACTCCGGGGCAGCTCCTCTGGTTCTCGAAGTCCCCCATCTGCCTTCTCCCAGATTCTTCGCTGTGTTCCACATGGCTGAGGTCGCAGAATTAGTGACCTCGGGATAGCTGAGGTTTCACTAAATAGATAAGGCATTCAAGGAGACAAACTAAAAACTAAGCAGAGCCGACGTTAACTAATATGAAAGCGAATAAAAGTTCCGTCAGGTAAGTGACAGTCGATAGCACAGACACCCTGTTCTTTTGCCAGTCTCTTTCCGTTGCCTGAGGCAGAGGGCAGGGCCGGCCATGGCCCAGCTCCCCGGCTGTCTCCTCGAGTGTCCGCAAAGGGCTCTGAACAGGTGGAACTAGAAACCATCAGAAACAGGCCCATGCGGGCGAGAAAGAGCTGACAGAGGCAGCCCCACCTTCCAGCAGCCAATGCCAAAGGCTGGCCCCAGCTTAGACCATCTGCCCACCCCACCACTCCTCATGAATACCCCTGGGGGGAGGCAAGGAACGGAGAGGTCCTGTGACATGAACCAGGGCCCTACCATAACCGAGCAAGATGGCGGCTATGGAGATGCCATCAGCAGACTGGCCCCCCATGGACAGGTACCAGAGCAACAGTGGCCCTCAGCATGCCCCCCATTTGTAGTGCAATCTGATGTAAGGAACTGACTGGCCCCTTCTGGGCACAATGCCAGCCTCCCAAAAACACCCGTCTCCATTTCACTGGATGTGGTCTTGGGGCTCGTGCTAAACTCTGAAAATAAGAAAAGCATTTAACTGCTCATTGAATTCACTAATAGTGTACTTTTTTAAAATAAATAATGTGCTTTTTAAAAAAAAATTAATCTCTTTTCTTTTGTAGGGTTCTATTTGTTTTAAACTATTCTGATAGCAACATAAAAGTTCTAATGCTTAGGCCTATTGCCTGTTTACCCAGACTGTCACACACAAAAAATTTTTTAACTACAATAGAATAAGTTATCCTAGAAATAGAAGAAAATACCAAAAATTGCCCTTCTTGTAATGAGTATTTAACTTGTAAAGAAAGAAGCATTTAGCTTGTGAAGGAAGAAACAACAAATATTCTAAAATTAAAAACAGAAACTTTGGAAAGAATCCCATTATTCAATAGTTCTCCTTTATGCCTGGCACATAGTAGGCCCATAACATATATTTATTGGGTGGCTGGCTGGATGGTTGAGTAGATACAGTACTACCGACTGGATAGTCCGAAGTTAGCTGATCTTCCCTAGGACTTCCACCAGCAGGATGAGTCCAAAACCATATTGGGGCATGTCGAAGAAACACAATTAACTAGTCAAGTAAAGTCTTTTCTAAAATGAAACCTGAGTATCTTTTCTTTGAGCCTGAGCCTAGGGATTTTAAATACACTTGTCTAAAGGCAAGTTCAGACCTGCTCCTTGAGTAGTTGGTATTTACTAATCATATTTTAGTGCACGGGCCACTGTGCCAGGAAATGAAAACAGAAATATTGTGAGCAAGATGGGAAGGCCCAACCCAACATTAAAACACACTCACCAGAATCTATAATAGACCCACAAAGACGAGGTCCCCTGGTTTGTGACTACAGTGCACTGGAGAGAGGATGACCCTTAACGAATGGTACAGGGTCAACTGGAGGGGAAAAAATGAATCTTGATCCCTACCTTATACCATAAAAATCAATTTCAGATAGATTACAGATCTAAATATAAAAGGTAAGACAGTGAAGCATCCAAAAGGAGATGCATCTTCATGACCTTGCAGCAAAAAGATTTCTCAAACAGGATGCAAAATGCCTTGACTATAAAGCAGAAAACTGGTAAATTGAACAATATTACTATTAAAAACTTCTATTCATCAAATGACACTTAACATTACAAGAGTGAAAAAGGCAGCTCCTCAGGTGAGAGAAAATACTCAAACAACATGTATTTCTGAGCAAGGACGCTATCCAGGATATATAAGGACGCTATTCGGGATATATAAAGATTAGTAGCCAATATTCATAAAAAATCAATAAGACAGACAACTCCGCCTAACATTTTACTTTTTAGCGGGCCAAAGATTTGAACAGGCACTTCCCAAAAAGGATCCCCCGAATTATCAATAAGCATATGAAAAGGGGCTGAACTTTCTAAGTCCTTGGGTAAATGCCAACTAAAACCCCAAGGTGAGGTCTCCCTAAGAGTGAAAGTGAAAAAGAGAAAGCCCAAGTGTTGGCAAGGACGGGAACAACTGGTCGGCGCCTCTACCGCGGTGGGAATGTAAGTCAGCCTAATTACTCTTGGCTGCCATAGACAATCATCTGGAAATATACAGTCTGCAAAGCCGAACATATGCACTCCCGCGAAGCCAGCCATCTCGCCATGATGCACAGAACCCAGCAGAAACGCAGGCATATGTTCACCAAAAGACGTGTGCGGTAATGTTCACAGCACCTCGATTCGGAACAGCCCCAAACTGGTCCCCTTTCAAATGCCCATCAGAAGCAGAACAGACGAAAAAGAAGTGTGATGCACTCACATGTGGAATACTGGCCGGCAACTAAAATGAGCAAACCTCAGGGGCACGTGCCCCCAGGGCCTTTGCACTGCTGACGTCATCTCTCATCATGGAGGTCCAGGTGCACATGTGACAGCTTGTCCGGAGAGGCCCTTCCTTGGTCCCACCAAACAGGCCACAGTTCATCCTTTATCCCATCGGCCTGTTCTATTTCCTTCACAGCACTTCTCCAGAGCTGAACCCGCTTCGGTTTGCTCATCGTATTTGTGTTTAGAGCACAGGGACTTGGCCTCTTTGGTTCACTGCAGGGTCCCTGGCACCTGGACCCTGACGTCTGGCATAGTTACCAAACTGATTTGAAGCCTATGTCCACAGAACGGCCTGCCTGCAAATATTTATATCAGGTGTATTTGTAATTGCCCAAAACCTGAAGCAACCAAGATATCGTCCAACAGCTGAATGGACAAGTAAATGTGGTACATTCATACAATGGGATATTATTCAGTTATAAAAAGAGCTGAGCTACCAAGTCACAAAAAGACATAGATGATTATTAAATGACTATTGCTAAGTGAACGAAGCCAGTCTGAAAAGGCTCTATACTATCTGGTTCTAATTCTACGCCCTTCCAGAAAAGGCGCAACTATGGCAATGCTAAAAAGATCGGTGGTTATCGGGGCCCCGGGGAGAAGCAGAAAGAGCTGAATGAATGAAACACAGGAGACTTTTTTAGGGTGATGGTATTATTCCATGTGATATTGTGAGAGTACACGTGACACTCTGCATTTGTCGAAACCCACAGAACTCTATAGCGCAAAGAGTAACCCTTTTGTATGCACATTAAAAAAAAAATTTAGGGGATTGGGGGATCCCAGGAAGGGATGCAGAATGTGACAAAGCAATCTGACGAAGGACACCCTGATTTCCCAGTGTTATCAGCGCTTAGTCGGTAAAGGTTAAGAATAGAATATGAACAAAATTGTTAGCTTACTTTTTCCTTGATTATTTGCCATTAAAAATAAAAACCTCTTGGCTGCCTCAAAAAGGGGAGAAGGCAAAGCCCCAAGAAAGCTACTCTTCACATCGTAAAGCTCTGTGACCGGGGAGCTTGAAGGCAAGGAGCCCTTTTCTTACCGGTGACAACAGGCATATCCACGCCCACCTCTTTTTTAAAAGAACCTTAAATTTCTCACATAAGAGGAATACATTCATTGGTTTACATACACTGTAAACAAAATAAAAATTACCCATAATGACACTAAAAACACTATTAGTCTTTATTACATATCTTTGCAGCCCTTTTTCTAGGCACATGTGAAAGATACCCTACGAAAAAGATTTTGATCCAGAATGAATGTTATATGATAATAGATATGTTATCACTTAACTCACATGCGATAATTTGCAATAATTCTCTTGAACTGAAAATGTAATTCTCTTGAAGCGGCCCAGCAAAATTTTTCATTCTGAGACACTGGTGAGGTCATTCCATATTCATAAAACCTGGTGTGTGACCAAAATTTTCAACCATGGCCTAAACCCGCTCAAAAAAAAAAAAAAAAAAATCAAAATCAAAACAAAAAAATCCAAAAGCCTCTGTTATCTTTTTGGCCAAAGAATGTATCTTTATTTTGAGTATTTATAGTAAGAAGGCTGAATCAATCATAGCAAAAAGAGCACTATGTTGCTAATAGTACTTTCATAAATATCGTGGGCTTCTCCTGGGATGATTTTTTAACACTATTAATCCTCAAAACATCCCTGAGAAGGCTAGATCATCTAAAAGGAGAAATTAAAGGAAACCAAGGATGATGACTCAGAACCACGCTGTGAATAAAGGCAGGTGCAGGAAGCCTGCCTCATCTTTCTGGGCAGACCAAGCCCACTCCTGCCCCAGGGAGATGCCCCATCTCTCTTATGATGCGATGCCCCGCACCAGGCCGGGCAGCCAAGCGTTTGTTTATTTATTTTTTTTAAGATTTTATTTATTTATTTGCCAGAGAGAGAGAGCACAAGCATGGGGGCAGCAGGCAGAGGGAAAAGGAGAAGCAGGCTCCTTGCTGAGCAGGGAGCCCAATGCCGGGCTCGATCCCAGGACCCCAGGATCATGACCCGAGCCGAAGGCGGCCACTTAACCCACTGAGCCACCCAGGCTGGGCATTAAACATTTAAAAGAAACCCAAGGTCGAAATCAATAAGGGATCTCTGAAATGAGACAACTTATTTCCTACCACCAGCAGGAAGCCATATCTAGGAACTTTTCCGTTTGCTGTGATTTTGTAAAGTGGGGCCAGAGAGAAAAAGACAGCTGGCATTCCTTGAGGAGAAGGCTGGTCCATGTCACACGCACCAGGCCTGCTCAGAGCCCCCAGCCTCGCACCTGCAGGCGGGGGGGGCATGGCTTCGTCATAATGGCTGACTTGACAATCGACACTTCGCTAAATGTTGTATACATTCTCCGTATCTCATTCTTTGCCCTCCTCCAGCGTCTTAAACTGCTTCATGCGAGGTGCCAATAATAAAACAGACCAGTTCCTCATTTTCTTCTTCTTTAGGGCAACGAGTTAATTCAAACTTGGGATACTTCACTTATAAAGTGCAGCCCACTCTCCCTCTCTGAAGTTTAACATGCGAATATCCTAGATGTTTGAGACATGAATGGCAGCTAAATGCTTTTAAAGTCTCGGGCTAGTTTAGACGATGTTCTGTTTACCTCAATACACACGTTTTTATTTAAACATCCATCCATATAAACTGCTTCTGGCAGAAGATTCCTGAATGCTGAACCATCTGGGGTTTGCTGAAGAAATGGAATATTCTAGCTTAACAAAAGGCACTTGTCTACCAGAGATAGTACATGTTATCTTATTTTTTAGTTGCAATATTTGTAGGCTCTTTTCATTGTGGCAAGCATAATCCTGTTTTAGCACCAAATCAATGACTCATCTTCTCTCGACTTGTCAGAGAGCTGCCACACCCCATCACTGACAGAAGAAAAACCAGTTGACTAATTAGAATTGTTATGTCAAGTACTGGCTCCTAAGAACTAAACAGAAATTGCTATGTTGCATATGGGCTCATAAGAACCGAGCAGAAAAATCATCTTTAAATCGGAAATCTCAATACCTCACCTCTTTGGCTTAAAACAGATTTGATTCTTTTAACATTTGCAGAAATGAATGGAGCATCTACATCCGTTGTACTACTGACACAGAAAATATAAAAGATATTAACAGATGATTAAACAAGCAACTCAGGACAAAAATATCCTTTAGCAGAAGCAAAAAGAAGCTGGTACGGTGTCTGCACATTTTAAAGATTTTATTTATTTATTTGACAGAGATCACGAGCAGGCAGAGAGGCAGGCAGAGAGTGGAGGAAGCAGGCTTCCCGCTGAGAGGAGAGCCCGATGCGGGGCTCGATCCCAGGACCTCGAGATCATGACCTGGGCCGAAGGCAGAGGCTTTAACCTACTGAGCCACCCCGGCACCTGCACATTTTATTTAGAAGCCTCCTTTCTTTACTTCTATCACGTGACAGTAATAGCTGATGCTTTCAAACAGGTAGGATAAAATATCCACTCTGCAACCAATGTTTTATATGAAGTGAGTTTCTAACTTTTCACCTCAAAACTCCATCTGTGTGGACAGCTGGAGAGCGCAAGGACTCCAATACTAACTGTTCGTGCAGACTTGGCAATCCAAGAAATACGTAGTACCCTTCCTAGGATATATACTTGAGAATTGATGGATTTCAACTTTTCCAAAGAAATCAATGAGTCCTGTTGGTGGTTCATCTAATAAGTTGCAAACAAACATAGAATGTGAACTGTTCAACTAAGATGAAGCATATCTGAAAATGTATCAAATGATTAAGCAGAAGAGCTCTGCCCGGGTATGGGGCAAACATACTAGGACAGCTGGAAATGAACAGGGTGGTGGGAGGTGACCCTCGTGGTCACTGTTTCCAAGTGTGAGTCTTCCTCTTTCTCCTGCTGGCAATTTACACTCGGGTGTGGAACTGAGCCTCTCTGAGCCTCAGTTCTGTTGTCAGTTCTGTTGTTTTATTTTTTTTTTAAGATTTTATTTCTTTATTTGAAAGAGAGAGAGAACACAAGCGGGAGGAGGGGCAGAGAGACAAGCAGACTCCCTGCTGAGGGCAGGGTGGACTCGGGGCTCGATCCCAGGACCTTGAGATCATAATCTGAGCCCAAGTCAGACGCTTAACCGACTGAGCCATCCAGGTGCCCTTGGTCCTCAGTTCTGTTGTTTTAAAAATGAAGTAGCCAATACTGTTAGACACCAAGAAATTTTAAGTCAAATATGCCAGCTCTTCTTAAAGGTTAACCCAATTAAATTTTTCTTTATAAGGCAGAAGGGTACCTATGATATCTGCAGTGTCAAGATTTCAAATTTAACTTAGAAGTCAATAGTGGGAAGTGCTGGAGGAGGGAAAGAAGATGTTTTAAAAGGCCTCTCAATCCGATCCTCCCTATCCAAGCCACGTCACACAAGAGACCACACCAAGGGAAGGATGGACACTTTAATAAATCCCATTTTAATAAATCCCATTTCCTGCAGTGTGGGGCACCTTTATCATAGAAGCTCTAAGGGGTAGAGCTTAAAAACCCTAGACCCACCCTCATTTTTTCAGATAAGGAAAGAAAACCTGAAAACAGAAGTCTATCATGAATATGACTTGTCAAGGTCATCCAGCTAATTAAGCAGCAGCCCAACTAGTTCAAGTCCCACAGGCCAGGGTCCTTCCCGTGACATCCTGGGAACAATGGTCACGCTTTGATTCTGTAGATTTCATAGATGCCCAGAGCCCACAAAGAATATATCCCGCCCAGTTCATTGATTCCTGAAGTTCGGCTGTTAAGAGATTATTTTCTCTTACTTAAAACCTTACTTCCTATTAAAATGAAAGATAATTAAAGTGAGTTTAGTTATTTACATTATCAAGCAAACGAATTTATCATATCCTTCCCTGCAAACAGGCTTTGAGTAAAGGAAAAGCAGAGCCACCATGCAGTAAAAGAACGCACTGAACACACTAAGACTAAGACAACTAGGAACGGGACATGGGCTCTGCCCTCAAAGGGCTTCCAATCATACGGACATCTCCATTCTCTCCCTGTGACAGAAGGAGTTCCTTTCTTTTTCTTTTTC
>CM052886.1:13825747-13887382 GCA_028534135.1 Potos flavus
GGTGTGACATGCAGGGCAGAGGCAAGAGAGAGGATGCCGGCAGAGTCTCTGGCTGGGACATCCGTGGATCATAGCACCTGCCATTCACTCACGAGGGAACGGAAGAAGAGGAGGAGGTCTGCAGAGGAAGGTAAACTCATCTGCCGGCCAGGTAACCATGAGGCTCCCATGGAGCATCTAAGTGGAGTTGCCCATTTCTTTCTTTTTTTTTTTTTTAAGATTTTATTTATTTATTTGACAGAGAGCACAAGCAGGGGGAGTGGCAGGCAGAGGGAGAGGGGGAGAAGCACGCTCCCCGCTGAGCAGGGAGCCCGATGTGGGGCTCGATCCCTGGACCCTGGGATCATGACCTGAGCCGAAGGCAGAGGCTTAACCAACTGAGCCACCCAGGCGTCCCTGGAGTTGTCCATTTCGAAACTCTCTGAATATGTCCGGTCCTCAGAAAACAGATCTGGGCTAAAAATACAGATTGAAAAGCTGTCAGCATATGGCCAGCAACTGAAGCCATGGGAATATTCGTACCACCCAGAAAGAGGGTGCAAGAGCAGGGGAAAAAACATCACAGAAGGCAGAGCAGGGGCCCAAAGACAGACCCCGTGCGACGTCAGACCAAAGAGATAGACAGAGAAAGACCAGCCAGAAGGGGGCTGGAGGGGTGGCTAGAGAAGAGCGGGAGCCCGGGAGCCCGGAGAGGCTGCCTCCAAGCCAAAGGCTTCCCTGGGGAGTGGCAAAGGATGCTTACAGAGGCAGGAGGGCAGGGAGAATAAGGACTCATGAGGTCCCCCTGGATTGAGGAGCAGCAGGGTCCCCGGGCAGCTGTGGTGGATAAACAGTGTCTTGGGAAAGATCCAGAAAAATAGGAAGAGTGGCAACCAGAGGGGATACAGGATTGAGGAAGGGAAGCGTTTATCGTGGCAGGCAATGGCTGTTCCTGTTTTTAGCAGGGAGCCCGGCTGCAAACCCATCCCAAGCAGGAGGGCGATGAAGGGAAGAGGCAGGAGGGGGCAAGGACTGGGTCCGCAGGGAAGGGAAGAGCACGGAAAAGTTGCCTTGAAAAGACAGGTGATGGTTTGAAACAGCCGTGAAATAGCCAAGCATGGCCTGGGGAGACCAGGGATTACACCGCAAAATGAGATCGTGCCCACAGTGGGAAGAAACAATGCAGACCTCGCTCTTCCCTCCTCTCGAGAGACTCCTCTGAGGACAGCTGTCGATGAGGCAAGGTTGGCCTTGTGCAGCCACATCGTTTCAGAGCTGGGAGAAAAGCAAAAGACCCTGAAAGCAAAAAACGTGAGTCCCAGGAGAGAACCCAAGGCAGAGCCGGTGTGTTGGGGGCACAGCAGAAGCAGAGGGAAAGGGGGTGGGCGGGAGACACGGGGAACATCAGATTCTCAAAAGAATTCTCTTGATCTAAGCTGAAAAATCAATGCACTGCAACCACGATTTGTAAACTCCTGTTTGGAGCAAATAAGTCAACGAAGGTAGGTGTACTTTTCAACAACGCTGAAATGAAACAGTAATAATGCAAGAGTGGGATATGGATTACTGTAACAAAACCATAAATCTGGTGTTTTTTTCCCCTAGCTGTGACTCTAATAAAGAAATGCCACCAACTCATTCAATGCTAAAACATGTTTTCTGGTGATTGACTCTTTTTCATTCGTTTAAACAAATGCTTAATGGTTGAAAACTGTGCTCTACCACACCAGAACAAACACAAAGAAAATTAACGCAGACTGAAGTCTAATTTCTCTATACATACATAAAAACCCACCGGAACTTCCAGAATAAGGAAGATTCCAGGAGAAAACGGAATGATAGAGAGACGATTTGCCCACATTCAAGTTCAAACACATACCAACGTCCCTGACCCCAAAGTATCCACTTATCTTCTCTGAATTCTACCAGCAAATAGGTGTGAATGCCTTGTTTTCTCTTCCTTCCTGTCCTCTGCCCACATCACAGAGAATAAGCGATAGTTAGCGGTTATGGTTCCAGGTACGACAGCGACTGCGTCCCTACTGCGTCCCTACTGTGTCCCTACTGCGTTCCAGATGCCTGTGTTCCACGCCTTTCCCATCTGGTCCTCACGACAGCCCTGCAAAGAGGGCAGGGTGATCCCCTTAAATCTAAGGGGAAGGTGAGGCTCCCAGAGGTCACGGAAATTGCCTGCACTCTCACGACCACTGAATGCGGGGACCACGATGTGACTTCACGTTCTTCTCGGTGCGGAGCGCTTACTCTCTTAACCGCCGCCTCCACCCCGAATTTCCCTAACTACTGTTCCGAGGGGAAGCGCGTGAAGGACATTTCTTCCCTTGGCAATTAAGAATTCTTTTA
The DNA here is from genome assembly GCA_028534135.1 of Potos flavus. Taxonomy (NCBI): domain Eukaryota; kingdom Metazoa; phylum Chordata; class Mammalia; order Carnivora; family Procyonidae; genus Potos; species Potos flavus. Next base: position 13,828,088 of record CM052886.1, read on the forward strand.
TTCATAGACTTCTGACATGTTTCATTTATTCCTTAATATTTTACAGATTGCGTTTATGGAGGTTTAAAAAAAAAAAAAGCATTTTTTTTTTCAAAGTCTATTCATTCTCCAATACCCAACACACGGAGATGCACCAAATAATCCGCAAACCAAGTTCTCAGCAACAGCTTCTACATTCGGGCTCAGGTACTAAGAAAACAGCAAACAGGGGACGGTGATGTTGTAGAGTGGGACCCTGTATATAAAACAAGGACGGAACTTAAAACTAGAAGCCTGATCCGGGTATACGAAGAGCTCCCCGATGGTGGGATTTCCCTGTACACACAAGATCAGTCAGCCCAGGGGCTCCGACGGCCGCTTCCGGGGAGCAGACAATATGCGGAAGTTCATGGAAGGTGCCTGGCGCGGTCCTGCCTTGAGAAGCAGTCGGTGCAGGGGGAAGGTACACGGGGAACATGGTCCAGCATTGGCACGGTTCAGCTGTGGGCCCTGGGGCAACTTTCTGGCATCTCTGTGACTCAGTTTCTATACCGACAAAATGAGAATGTCAGAAATTGTGACTAGGACTATACGAATCATACCTCATGCATGGAGAGCATTTAATAAACACCAGCTAATTCTATCACCTATGTTTAGGCTTTTCTCTTTCTGGAGGAGTATTTTTTTTTTTAAAGATTTATTTATTTATTCTAGAGAGACAGAGAGGGGAGAGGGGCAGAGGGGGAGAGAGAGAATCTCAAGCAGACTCCCTGCTGAGCACGGAGCCTGACGCGGGGCTCGATCTCACCACCCTAAGGTCATGCACTGAGCTGAAATCAAGAGTCGGAACGCTTAACTGACTGAGCTACCCGGGTGCCCCTTGAGGAGTTTTTTAAAACTGCATGCCACTGTCCAAAAATGTGATGGAATCTAGTTATTTTTTTTTAATTAATTTATTTTTTTAAGAGAGAAAAAGAGCATGAGCTGGGGGCGGGGCAGAGGGTAAGGGAGAGAGAGAATCTTAAGCAGGCTCCACGCCCCTCGCAGAGCCGATCTCACCACCCGAGACCATGACCTGAGCCAAAATCAAGAGTCGGACACTTAACTGACTGAGCCACCCGGGTGCCCCTAAAATCAATTTAAAGGGTCACAACCAACAATTCTGGGAAAGGAAATAGAACAGAATATTGTATTTAAACGTTAATAAAGTCCTATTTTACATGACCCTTGTCATTTTTTCTCTAGCATCCATGGTAATACTGAGTAGTGCTTTGTGAATCCATGTGTCTTTCATACATCCATGTGTCCGTGTGTCAGGCAGCAATCTAAAGGGTATTTCTCTCTAGGGTCACCACCAAAACATTTGGAAAAACACTGACATTCAGAATGAGCAATGACAGGGAGTCAGGGAAGATGCAAAGGTATAACATGACAGAAAGCACGTTTTAAAATGCAGACAGCTGGGGTGCCTGAGTGGCTCAGTTGTGAAGTGTCTGCCTTTGGCTCAGGTCACAATTCTGGGGTCCTGGGATCGAGCCCCGCATCGGGCTCCCTGCTTGGTGGGAAGCCTGCTTCTCCCTCTCCCACTCCCCCTGCTTGTGTTCCCTCTCTCACTGTCTCTCACTCTCCAATGAATAAATAAAGTCTTTAAAAATAAAAAAATAGGGGTGCCTGGGTGGCTCCGTGGGTTAAAGCCTCTGCCTTCGGCTCAGGTCATGATCTCAGGGTCCTGGGATCAAGCCCCGCATCAGGCTCTCTGCTCAGCAGGGAGCCTGCTTCCTCCTCTCTCTCCGCCTGCCTCTCTGCCTACTTGTGATCTCTCTCTGTCAAATAAATAAATAAAATCTTTAAAATAAAATAAAATAAATAAAATAAAAAATAAATAAAAATAAAAAAATAAATGCAGACAGCTGCAGCAAAGGGAAAGCCTAACTGGACCCTCAGGGTAACCCAGGAAATGCCCTCGGCGCACAAGTCTGTTTACAGGGAGCCTGCTACAGGCATTTCAATAATCTGAGGTTAACAACAGGCTTTTATTTCCAAAGCAAACCAAACTGCAACACTGGAAGTACAGATGTTATCTGGATGCTGGGCAAGATGAGAAAAAATGATACGACTCACCCAATAAGCCCATCTTGCAATACTTGTCAAAGGAGACGCGGTGCCAGATTTCAAATGCTCTCAAAAACTGTCTGGGTTTGGACGAGATATGAAAATGTCTCCAAACAGAAATTCTTAAATGTGGCTACAGATCCATCCTCTAACAGTTCCATTATAACCAAATCCCTGGCTGAAAAATTTAACTCTCTGTACAAGAAGATGAAATGGAAAATAACTGTAAACATAACTAAGCATTTCAGGATTTAGAAAAACACTTCTCTCTATATCCAAGAGCCTGTTTGATGTGGTGTGCCGCGATGCTGCCCTTAGACTGGGTGAGAAGGGCCGTGGTCCTAATCCCCCCATACCCATCTCCCTGCAGAGTCCCCAGGACCCAATGGACCCACCCACCCAGAACCGCAGTCTCTCTGGCTGGTTTCAGGCTCCACTATCCTCCCCAGAGTTGCCTGATCCAATATCCAGCCATTTCCAAGGCATGAACAGGCTCCTCCCGGATCTGTCCTCCCAAGGGGGCCTTTGCCACTCCTGGTCTGAGCCAAAAGTACGACGAAGGGGCAACAGAGGGTGTAGACAGAGATTGAGTATGCGAGTGGACACAATGCTCTGCACCAGGTGAGACCGTACCGTAGGTGGGAAGAAAAGAAAGCAGGCCCAAGGCCTAGGGATTCTCTGGCTGCATGCCAGCTATGCGCTCTGGAAGTCTGAGAATTCAAAAATCAAACCTAGCCTTTCAGGCCACTATGGAGATGTCACTGTCAAGGTAGGCAGACAGAATAAATTTTATATCATGCTCGTCACAACTGCATTATCTTTAAATATTTAGACCTATGCTACGAGGGCCTCCATCCGTTCCCTTGCCTGGGCCCCTGCAAACTGAAGAGGCAGGCCTGGTGCTCAGCCTGTGGGCTCAGAGCCAGCGGGCCACGGTTCATACTCGCATCCCCGTGCCCTGCCGGTCACCAGCTCCGCGAGCTTGGGAGAGCCGCTTACTCTGGGTCTCAGTTTCTTCATCTGTAAAACAACAACACAGGGTTGCTGTAAACACTAAATCAATTAGCCCATACACCGTGCCGAGAACAGTGCCTAATAAGCACTCCACAGATGCCATCTTTAGATTATTCTCTGTACAAAATTGACTGGCCACTGCAGACTTCGAGATAAGACCACAGCCAGGAAGGTATTCCGTGTTTCTTCCTTCCCACTCCTGATTTTAAATACTGTGCTTTACGCCTCTCCAAAAGATCACTATTTTCTATTCCGAAAAGGACAAGTCTTCCAACTGCTGACCGGCGTGATATAAGTTCCTCTGAAATTAAATATGGGTTCATCATCTCCCCCAGCTTGGCAGAAAGCTCAGGCCTCTGGCCAGTTTGAAGTCTGGCAAATTCGCTTTCTGTGTCAATTGCATGCAATGAAAATTTGACAACATTACCCATTTTAAGTGCAAAAAGGAACACTCCCTACTCTCTCTATTCATGAGATTCAAAGCTATTAGCCAGGGTAGGTCCCTCTCGATTAAGAAAGCAGAGGCTAACATACTTGAAGCCATCAGCAAGGAAAGGCTACCAGACCAGAGAAACTAAGCTAAAAATAGAGCCCCACCAGTGGAGAAATAGAGGGGAGAAAACAATTCTTTACATGCCTACTTATGAGTCCACATGCTTTTTGTCATTAAAGGAAGGTGTATCATCAGCTTGGTAATTACAAACCGCCAACAACCTTCTCAATGACCAATATTCCTTCAAGCTACAATGACAGAGCAAACAACTTGCAGAGAAACACTAGCCACACGGTCCTGACATGCTGGCAGCACGGAGCCCTCCCTCAAATCTCGAGTTTACTGTACATCAGAAGGTCTAAAATGGGAGACAAGATGTACAAGGAAAAGATTCAAGGTCACGTTTACCCTTTCGAATATATATCTAACCTACATGTTCGATGCAGTGACCATCCAATCCACCATTTTCCCCCAATTATGCTGAAGAATTTTTAAAATTTTCGATTCGCCAACCTGCTAAGGGGCCGGAACTCTCTAGTTTCCCCAACTACACCTAATTAGTCTCCCATAAAAGGAGCGCTGCTAAAGCCCTGTGAATTTCAACAGTAGTTTTGCTATTAAATCTTCTCCAAATCTAAAATGGAGTATAAAGGTCAGTACGAAATAGATGAAAATTAACTGGATTCTACAGAGGCAAGACCGAGCACATCCATCCACCCAACAGTAATCCCATCTAAATCAAGTACAGTGTTTCTCGCAAGAGTTTTGCCAACTTCCTAAAAAAAAAAAAAAAATCAATCCCAGGAACACTTCCTGTGTTGACCAGTTTTTATTTATGCAATTAAGATGGCTTTCTGTAAGAGCCAGGCTGGAGAAACAATATATTTTTACAAGCCCATTAGTCATATAGTCCAGCTTCATTATATGCTAATCATTCATCAGTAGTCCCTAATGAGGATGCTATTGCCTCCTGTGATGAGAATGTTCAGGAAAGGATATGTTCACAATAGGCCATAAAATGTGTGAAAAACAGAATACCCCCAAACCAGGAGAAAAGCCAATGAGTTCATCTGGCTCTCATTTTTTTGCTGAACAGCACTCACAGCTGTATGGACACAAACCTGCTTTAACTCAGAAGCCGTATCTTTAATTATTAATTCCCTCCATTCTCCCACCCTTCCCAAACTCCACACCCTTAAGAGAAGTACAATACTTCATTCAGAATCGCTGTTATTAAAGACTCTCCTGGGAATCATTTTGGCTTCAGTCATTTTTCTAGCAGACGTCTGCTACAGCTTATTCTAAATCTTTCTCCTAACACCAAGCATCTCCGCGGCGGTGGGACTCGGGTGTGAACCTTAGCCACTGGACCGTGGGAAGTCACAGGTCGTGCCAGAGGGCAAACTGGTGGATTCCCGACAACGCGCACACCACCCGCAGAGCTACCTTCCCTTCACCCAGGCACCCTTCCAGGTTGCCAAAGGCTCTCTCACTCGGCGCCCATCAATGGGAGTAACCGAGCTCCACCAGGAGAGAAAAAAAAAGCTGCTTCAACAAAGCCCAATGTGTGCGGCTTGGGTAAATGCAAGGATAAATTATGGGGACGCGCGTCCGGGCTGGCTGCAAAAGGGAAAGCGTTCATCTCCTGATTTTGATGTAGAATTTCAGGAACCGAGGGGTCCTCTGAGATCCCCAGAAGCTCTCCTCTCCGTTAAGCAGCTTTCAGGTCCTTTCCCTGCTCCCTCTCCACAGACATCGGGATTGCCAGGATCTCAGCAGTGAGTACTGTTCTTGTGGGGTTAGGCGCAGCTGGCGTGAGCCCTTCTGAGCCCCGCTGCGTGGAGCTGCAGCTGGAGCCTAGAAGCGCCCCCCGGCTCCGAGAAAAGCAATGTGCTTAGCAAAACCCAGCCCTTCCCACTGCCATCCAAGGGGCCCGTACCTCTGCGGGCACCCGGCATCTGCACCCAGGCAGAGGCGTCCCAACTGTCGCGCCCCGGTACCAGAGGGCACCTCGGAGAGAGCACGCCCTGCGCCTCGCTCCCAGAGCTAGGTCCCCAGGAGTCAGGGACCCGGGGACAGAGAATTCCTGTGTGGGCACCGTGCGGCGAGCGAGGCCCCCGACCCTCCCGGCCCCGCGCACGGGTACCTCGCAGCCATACAGCTGACCCAGCTGCTCCACGATCCACTCCTCCAGCACGAGCCGCTTCCGAAGCTCCTTGCGATCGTATTTCACTGTCACTTTTCCCTGCTGGTGGCGCCGCTGCTGCTGCTGCTGCTGCTGCTGAACCTGCCCCGCCGCGGCCGCGGTGGCCACGGGCGCCGAATCCTCCCGGGAGGAGCCTGAGCCACTGCTCGAGCCCGGGCTGCCGCCGGCGCCGCCCCGGGGACTCTGGAAGAAAACCCGCGCGCCGCCGCCGCCGCCGGCCCCACCGGCCGCCTCGCTGCTGCCCGCCGCCACCGACATGTCCCCGCGCGCGCCGGAGCCCGAGTGCGGCCCGGAGGAGGGGCGGGCGGAGCGCGCCCGGCGCCGCTACCACCTCCCGCCCGGCAGCGGCATGCGAGGGGCTCGCCCGCACCTGCTCCGCGCGCCGCGCACGCCCGGCAGCCCGGCTGGAGGGGAGGTCGGGAGGAGCCGCGGCGACAGCGAGGAGGACCGGCGGGGGAGGGCGGGGGAGGGCGGGGAAGAGGGAGGGGCGGGGACCGCAGCCTTAAAGACGCCGCCGAGGACCCTCTCGCTCCAGCCCGGGGAGGCGGATCCGGCGCCTCGCAGGCACAGGGCCCGGGGCGTGGGAGTTGCGCGCGGAGGCGGGAATGTGTGCGCGCAGGCACGCGCGGCCGCATGTGCGTAGACCCCGGAGAGGACTGCCTTGGGTCTGGTGCCAGAGATGGTCCTCCGCGCGGGTGACCGTGTCCTCTCCTACCGGAGACGCGGAATTGCGCTTTTCGCCCCCAGCGGTGCCGGAGCGCACGCAACCCGCCGCCTCCCACGGTCTCGGCCCGGCGCTGCCCAGGGCGGGGGGGGACAGGGGACCGCCCGAACAGGAACGCGGGGAGGGACCGCGCCACAGGGTCCTCGAGAAGCTTTTCTTTGCCCTCCTTCCTCTCCCTCTTCGGATGGCGGGGAAGCTTCTCTCTCCCTCTTGTCCCCACCCTCCAGCTCCAAACACATTCCTATTCTGCCACTTCCTCTCTCAGATTGTGAGAAAAATTGACGAGGCGACGTTTGTGCAATCAAACGATCAAAGCGCCTGAGAAATTCTCTTCAGACCAGTTTTTCTCTCCTTACGAAGTGTCTGTTTATTCAGAGGCAGAGCATTCATATATCTTTGTATCTAAAGGGCTGCAGGCTTGATCCATCGCTTGGCTAAGAGACTGGGGACATACAGACAGCAAACATTTCTCTAAAGGAGTCAGTGCTGTTTACTGGGCTTACATTTCTAGTATTGCATTCTCTGGCTAGTCAGCTTTCCTCTCTCTCAACACCACTGCCAAGCTACCTCTTTTTTCAGGGGAAAGCAATTGCACTGATTCTACTCTGAAAACATCAGGCCTCCAAGTAGAGTTACAAATGAATGAGCTTATTATAAGGTTTAGGGCAAAGAGGTGGGAGGGAAATTATAAACAGAAAAGTGCATGCATATGTGTGTAAGGTTATAGGGAGACACTACTGTATGTCTCTTGTCCATTACATTACGTAACATTACATTTCTGTTCAGGCAACTGAAAGAAACCACAAAGGTGCTCCAACCCAGTTAAGTGGCTTTTATGAACTTTTTGAAAAAGCTGGTGAAGTTTACCAGCAGCTACTCGAAGAAGTTTCTCGGAAGGAAAGTAGATAAAGTTGATTTCTTCTGAACATTTTCTAGGGTATCCCAGTGTGGGATTCTAGACCAACAGCTGCAAAGGGAAATAAAAGAAGTAACCAGAAACTTTCTCCCCAGCTTTTCCGGCTCTGCAGTCAGCCGCTGTGCAGGTCTGCTCTACCCAGATTTAGGATCACCTTTGTTCCGTCCCTTTAAGGTTTTCACCAAGAGCCTGAGGAGGGATTTTTCCCAAAAAAGTTCCATGCCTGAAGTTCATCATCAGGACAAGGCAGGCCCTGAAGAGTGAAAGGAAAGGATCTAGTGGGGGATTGCGTGAAATGGAATGGCTGGTGTGGGGGCCCTGGAGTCCTATCACAATTAGAGGGGGTCAAGGCTGGAACCTCTCTGCCCTATGGAGGAGGCCAATGGCCCTCAAGGTAGGTTCCCCACCCAACTTTTCACAAAGGAGATAGAACTACCACGATTGGCCCCTGGAGATTGATGACTGTTTTGCATGTCACCTCCACCCCCACCTGCCTGGGGCATCAGAGGTTGTTCTAAATCCTGAACACGTAGCCAAGAGGGTGAGCACCTCTGTTGGCCAGGAGGAAGAGGTTGGAAGGCGGTGGCGGTCAATGACAGAATAAACTTGTCAGTCTCCAGCCATCTGGCACTGGTCCAAGTCAGCTAGCACCAGCTTTAACCAACTGAACCAACCGGAGAATTTCAATCAAAACAAAAACATCTAAAATTATCGTTAATGAAGGAGAAACTACATAAAATCTGTCCCTCATTCCGGCACTAGGACCTGGCTCTACCAATATTTTGAAAAATTGTGCCTGTGACCCAGGAGTATGGCAAAGAGTGGAAAATTCCAACCAATTCCAACTCCTTTGAGTCTTTAGACAATGAGTTCAGTCATTCAAGAACAACTTCAAAGAGTTTATAAAAATTCACTAAGTTCTTTCTGAGAAATTCTTGTGTCCGTTTTTTTTTCACTGTGTAGGATCCTTTTTTTCCTTTGTGCTTCAAACTCAGCTTTCTCTTACAACTTCAAAAATGACAGGTACTAAGAGACATTTAAGAAGAAACTTACGGTTTTTGGCATCTTCACTTGTAGAAAAATAGCCAGTGAGGAGTCAGTCAGTGTCTTCCCTCACATACATCGACCTTAGTGGCCCAAATGAGTCACCTTGACTTATAATTAGGAGTTGAACTAACATGAAAGTTCCTTTTCCTGTAAATCCACTTGCTCCACCCAGGACACGGCACACTCGAAGGGAACTCCCCACCACACAGACAGACAGACACACACACACACACACACACACTTTAATTCCATGTTTCAAAATATTTGGGAATAAGGGGTTTATTCACAGGCCAGAGACCCTTTACATAGACGACCATATTCAGCAAAACAAGCAATATTTCTCATTTTCAAGACTATAAATTTTTGTTCAAGGCAAACACTTTCATTCCTAACCCATTTAGACAAGATTTTTCACTTGCTGGTTAATCAAAAACAATGAATGGTTTTTAGTGACTTGAATGGTCTGAGAATGTTCGAGAACACAGAGATGAGCTTTTTGCCTTAAGGCAATTACTCACTGCTGTGAAAGCAACCTAAGGAAGATTCGCCAATATCCTTTCTTCATAGCTTCGTGTTTTCTTAAATTGCTCTCTGATTTGGAGAAAGTTTCTTTTAGGAATTATATATAGTTCCTTCATCTCTGAAAATGACCTTTATGCCCAAAGTTTGTTAAATAAGGTGACTTTATCAGGGGTCCCAGCTTTCTTCACTCCCCCAGGGAAACGAAGATTAAATACAAATATTTATACTCAGATGCAAATTTCCTTACACCTTACAGACTAGATGGTGGCAATAATTACGCAACACCTGGTAATCTACCTTGAGGCTATGATGATGACTGTCCCCAGGGCCCACAAACCTGAACAGAGAAATCTTATCTTGACCAGTGAATGTCAGTGATAAGCTGCCTACATCCAAATTCTCACAAACGGGTAGTAAAGCTAAAAGACAAATCAAAAGTAATTTCGAGTCTGGTTTTCATCATAAAAGTAGAAGAAATTCAATTTGTCCCGTTGGATTCTATCCGATACCCACGGCATTTTCTGTTTTGAGAATAACAGTCCATTATTTCATTATTCCTTATGCAGTGAGAGCGCTAACGTTGATAGCCTATCAATGTCATTTTTTTTTTTTTTTTTTTTTTTTGGCTACCGTTTCATCCTCTTTTTCTTTTCCTCCTCCTAACTCTGGGATTGTGATTATATTGTGCATTACAATTTGGAATCATAATTCCCAAATAAACTTAGCCGTTGCTTGTATGAATAACCAGAGAAACAGCAGTCCTTATCACAATTCTAAAATTGTGTCTCCACAATTTACCAGAAATTCTTACCCGACTCTTCAGAGAGGATGGGGGCAGGGGGTGCGAATCCAGAGCTTCATCTCATCCCTTCTAACAGAGGCTAAATGTCCCACACCTTCCTATAAGCCTAGCTTGTGAATATTTTGTCTTTCTGTAACACTAGGGCCAAGTTAGTCTCCGGAGGAACCCGTTATCCCCCATCTGGCTGATACCTTCTTGCTCTCCCCATTTCATTGCTGAACATTTTGGAAGAGCTGCCTATTCCCCCCACCCCCGTGTCTGTCTTCCTCTGTCACCATTCAGTCCCTCACCGTCCCGCGGCCACCACTGGACTGAAGGCACCAACCCAAGTCACCGAGGAACTCCATGCTGCTCAATTCAACATGCGCCTCCCAGCTCTTACCTAACTTGACCTCCTGCCGCATTTGCCAATCTTGAACCTCTCCTTGCTTCTCGAACTCTCTCCTCTCTTGGCTCCCAAGCCAACACCCTCCTGGTTTCCCTCCCACTTCCTTGTCCGGGTCTTGCGAGCTCCTTTTCCAATATCCCTGCCTTAAGGGTAAATGGTTCCCCAGATTCCACCCTCTTCTCTTGCCCATTCACACACTCTCTCCGGGTGATTTTGTCTCCAGCTAAAGCTTCCGTTTTGACAACCTACCATCTACGTGCCACCAACTCCCCAAATCACGAGCTAGAGCAGGTTTCTGGTCGAAGCTTCAGATCTGCAGGAATACCATATTTACTGCCGATGCACCAGGCACATATGTGTGTAGTTCAAGTACACAGATGTACGCCCATATCAATTCCCTAGAGAAGAAAATACAGCCGTCCCCTCTTCTCCGCAGGGGTATGTTCTCAGGACCCTTCCCGACCATCCACACCAGAAACCACAGATAGTACCAAATCCTATATATGCTATGTTTTTTTCTCTACACACATACTTATGATAAAGTTTTATTTGTAAATTGGGCATAGTAAGAGATTAGCAACAATAACTCACAATGAGGGGCACCTGGGTGGCTCAGTTGGTTAAGCGTCTGCCTTTGGCTCAGGTCATCATCCCGGGGTCCTGGGATCGAGGCCTGCATCGGGCTCCCTGCTCGGTAGGGAGTCTGTTTCTCCCTCTCCTTGCTCCCGCTCCCCCTGCTCGTGTTCCCTCTCTCACCGTGTCTCTCTCTGTCAAATAAATAAATAAAATCTTTTTTAAAAAATTAAATAAATAAATAACAATGAAATAGAACAATTATTACAATATACCATAACAACGGTTGTGTGGATGTGGTGTCTCTGTCTCAAAATATCTTATTTGTACTGCACTCAGCCTTCTTGTGATGATGTGAGATGATAAAAGGCCCGTGTGATGAGATGATGGCGGATGACGGGGGGATAACGTAGCGTTCGTTGGGCTGCTGTTGACCTTCTGACTCGTCAGAAGGAGGAACATCCGCTTCTGGACCGCCATTGACCATGGGTAACTGAAACCACAGGTAAGGGGGGCGGGACTACAGTAATATAGTGAGTGTGGTTTTGGCCACAGACCACCCAGTAAAGGGTGCTCTGGCTCAGCGTTTTCCAGATATTCCATAAGAAGCACATTTATGTCATGACCCAAATATATATCCACACATATAACTTCCCCAGATTACATGAAATACACCCTCTACACAGCCTAGTCTCTTCTGTCCTGTTTCATTATTTGGAAGGAATGCGGGTTACGATCTACTGGACTGATTTCCCAGCCCACGAAGGGTTGCAGCCCCAAGTTTGGAAAGCGCTGCTGTCAGCCAGAGATGTGCCCGTGACAACAGATCCTGGCTCTCCTTGGTCTTCATGGCACACTCCAGGCTGGTTATTTATTCCCCTGGCACTCTCTTTCTGTCATGATTAGGTTATCGAGTGTTCTGGTAAACGACTTTGACCCAAAATGGCTGACCTAGGGCATGTGCGTGATCCTCCCGAATGTGCCACGAGAGAACTGAAGAGGAAAAATAATCTGGACATAAAGGTATACCTTTTGCCGGACTTCTGTGCTCCTCCCTCAGGGAAAGGTGAAAGGCCTGGAGGGTAAAGACCAGGAGGACACTAAGGACTGGTAGAGCCTCCAGTTTGAGGACAAGTATGTTATGGTGGTTGTTAGCCTAAATCTTGCCTCCCAGCTGCCCGGATTGAATTTGGCCTCTGCCACGTAAGCACTGTGTGACCTTGGCAAGTCACTTCACCTCTCTGTGCCTTCATGTCTCCATCTAGAAAATGATTGGTAGTGCTTGTCTAACAGGTTGTTCTGAGGGAAAATGAGTCACAGGAAATAAAGCACCTAAAACAGTGCCCGCTGTTACGCGTGAACAAAAGATGCCGTAAACATGGCGGAGAGGACTGACTCAGTGTTGTTCCAACAACGTCCCCAAGAAATTATGGCCACAGGCACATCTGGACTTCAGGGATGTGAAGCAAGCAGTGGGAAGTCATCCCCGTAGGCATCCTGTTGTGACCCACCGTACAGCGTGATTCGGTTATTGTCCCCATTGGCGAATCGAGTAAAGGAAGGGAAGCATGTATCTCCAAGTGCTTACTCAGTTGAGACCTGCCCTGGACGTCTTGTAGTCACCGCCAGTTAACAGATTCAAACCAAAACACCATCATCCCCAGCCGAGCCTGCTTCACTTCCAATTTCCCTCCTGGAGGGACTGTGTGACACCAGTGTTACACCTAGAAATTCCTGGTCTTCGCCACCATGTCCAATCCGCCAACAAGCAAACCCTAATGATCCCATGCTTGTCGGGGTCCGATCTGCCCCCTCCTCTCTGTCCGCACACTCCGCCCGGGTTTCTCCTATGGTCTCCTCACTGGCCTCCACACCTTGCCTTCCGCTCTCGTTCTTTCTATTGCTCCCACAGAGAGCTTTCTAAAAGCAAATGTGATCTTATCATATGCTTAAAATTCCCTCCCTATTCCCCGTCCCTGTCAGGCTATAGTCCAAACAACTTCACATTGCCCATAGGCTTTTCTTGCTTTCTTTCCCAGCATCTATCTGTTCAAATACTCCCCACCGCACCCCCAGACACACACACCTCACTCTGCCTAATACCTTACTTACATAGCGTGGGGGTCCCAAATACGGAACACTCCCTGTCTACTTTTGTCTGTGCCTACAACCTCACCTTCCAGTTCCCCATGGCGCCAGCCTCACCCCTCACGCCCCCAGCTGGGGTTAGTCACCTCCCTGACTAAGCCTGTCCCACTTTCCTAGCAAGGTCTCACTCTCATGTCTGCCCCTTGGCCACGATCTATCACATCGCCCATCAAGCCTTTCTGTGTCACCTCCTCAGACAGGCCTGCTCTCTGCACCTCTGGCCCCTTTCTCTCTTTCTTTCTCTTCCTCACTCTTATGACCACTTGGAAAGTATATATATGATTATGTAAGATATTACATTTTATATATTACATATGTATTACATAACAGTATATATTATATGATGACAGAAGGAGTCTATTGGGTCATCTGTCCCTCCCACCAGATTATAAACCCTTGAGAACAAGTATGTGACCAAGTGGAGTGTGTGTTCTCAGGACCAACAAGAGTGCTTACAACAGGGTGGGCACCCCAAAACAGAATGTGAGTGAGACTATCTCCACTTCTGGTTCGACACATTTTTTTTTTCTTGATCGTCCAATAAAAAATACACAAAAATGCAGATCTCATCACTCCGCAGCACCGGCCCAATCTGGTGTTGGCTGTTCTTATGAATCATAGGAAGTCACACTTCTCCCCTCTACAGAGACCCTCCCAGGATTCTTACTAGGTTTCCATAGTAAGCAAAGGGAACGGTGGCCACCCAGACTTCCCAAGACCCTACACTTGAGCTGGATCTCGAGTCCCCTGTCGCTCCAGCATTAGTCTCGGCTTTTGACCCCTGGTTGGTTGGAGGCTGTTAGGAGACACGGCTGAAGCATCAGGTGTAAAATCAAATTGTCATTCCAACTCTACTCCTATCAAGACTCCGCCATCAGCTGGTCACAGTCCCCCCCAGCTGTTGTTTTCAAGCTGTAAAAGGAGGACTGGTCAGAAGGCCACCAGCTTAGGCCATCCGTGGGGCAGCACCGGTTTTGATTTTTCCCAGGGCATTGTGGGAGGAGGTGTGGTCCTTCCGAGCTACGGCTGGTCTGTAGCTCGAGCCACCTTCAACACACCAAGCGAGCCTGACCCCTGCGCTCTGACCCCAGGCTGTACCACTGGTACAATGTCCAATGTCTCCAAAACTTTCAAAACACCGGTTCTCGAGTTCTGCACTTACCTCAGCATAGACCAGACACAAACAGTTCGCCAGTTGGCACCAGGTCAGGAGCCACGCCCCACAAAGCACCGGGACATTTTGTAATTACAAAGGGATTATAAACTTTAATAGTTATAGTAATGGCAATAATAATTGGGTATTGTCCTCTAGCTAGAGAGAAAGAGACACTGGTTTTATTTCCTCCTCTGGAAATCTTTGGTAAATTCAAGCTGAGTCCAAAGCTATAAGCAATTAAAATGGTATGGTATTGGCATAAAGACAGACACACAGATCCATGGAACAGAATAGAGAGCCCAGAAATAAACCCACATATATATGGCCAATTCATTTATGACAAACTAGCCAAGATACACAATGAGGAAAGCATGCTCTCTTCAACAAATGGTGCTGGGAAAACTGGACAGCTACATGCAAAAGGAGGAAACTAGACCAGGATCTTGTTACATACGTAAAAAGTAACTCAAAATGGATTAAAGACGTGAATGTAAGACCTGACACCATAAAACTCCTAGAAGAAAACATAGGTAGTAAACTCCTTGATATCAGTCCTGTTGATGTGTTTTGTTTATTTTTAATCCGACAGCAAAAGCAAAAGTAAATAATTGGGACCCTATCAAGCTACAAAGCTTCTACACTGCAAAGGAAATCATCAACCAAATGAAAAAAAGAGTGGAAAAGCAACCTGCTGAGTGAGAGAAAATATATGTAAATCATGTAACTGACAAGGGACTAACAGCCAAAATATATAAAGAGCTCGTACAGCTCAAAGGCAAAAAAAAAAAAAAATCCCATTTAAAAAATGGGCAGAGGATCTGAACATTTTTCCAAAAAAGACATACAGATAGCCAGCTGGTACTTAAAAAGATGCTCAACATCATTAATCCAGGGAAATGCATAACAAGACGACGAGATATCACCTCCCGTCTGTTAAAATGAGAATATCAGAAAGATAAGAAATAGTAAGTGTTGGTGAGGATGTGGAGAAATAGGAGCCCTGATGCACTATTGGTAGGGATGCAAACTGGTGCAGCCACTCTGGAAAACAGTATGGAGGTTCCTCCAAAAATTAAAAATGGAGCTACCATAAGATCCAGCAATTTCACTTCCGGGTATTTATCCAAAGAAAACAAAAACACTAACTAAAAATACCTGCACCTTCATGTTTATTACAGCATTACTTACAATAACCAAGATATGAAAACAACCTAAGTGGCCATTGATGGATAAATAGTAAAGAAAATGGGACATAGATCTATTTGCACACCATTGCTGTAGAGGAGGGCGCGAGAATCCTTGCTTTAGAAATCAACATCCCTGTTCCCATATGTGTCTCTCAAGACTGTGGGGATTATCATGTTGTATTGATTGTGTTGTAGTGTATGTTGCATTGTGTTACAATGGGCTCCCTCCCAGTGGACGGGGTGCTAGTTATTCATAAAGGGCTTGACGTTCCCAATGTCAATTGTCTCAAGATCTGGAAGGTCCTTTTGGAAACTGAACTCTAGTTGCTGCAGAGGGAGATGGGAGAAAATGTTTTTCTTTGGCCTTGTGAATACACTGCAGAAGATGTCTAGAACTAATTCTCTTCTGCTTATGGTGTCCCCCATGGGGAAGTAGACACACAACAGGATCGGCAGGTCCTGAGCTAGTCTTATCTGGAGCAGATAACCTAGGGTGATAATATTTTGAGTCTAACAATAGCAAAAGCTACTCGTCACTGACATCTATTAGGCGTCAGGCATTTTATTATAAATGCTATCTCATTAAACTTCCTACAATCCCACACGATTATGTACCTACAACATTGATGACTATGTTCATTTGAAAGATAAGGAAATCAAGCTACGAGAAGCTAAGTAACTCCTACCTCCAACATAAGGTTTTACAGGAAGTGGAGCTGGGATCTTATTTTGCATCTGCTGGCCTAGTTAATAATAAAATCTGACTTGAAGTTCCCCTGTCTGCCCTCAGTTCTATGCAGGGGTGTTAGGACAGGGCTGTGTTTAGGGCAAGGCCATAGCTTTATGGGAACACAGCATCCCCTTCCTTCCATTCTGGCTTGGCTCGGCGTAGCCTGGAATCGTTGTGAGAGACCCTGGGGGGACAGTCAGCCTCAGGGGAGCCTGAGCCCACCCTTCCCAAGATTGCTAGTCTACTTCCAAGTCTAGAGGAGCCAAGTTTTGTTTTTATTGATGAAGGCACTTTTCCTTTCCCCTTCTCTGCTTTGAAAACTGATGACCCCTGAAATCGATTACGGCATCTGCTGGCTGTGCAGTTCCATGTTCCCTGCCACGTGGGAGGCAAATCCGATGCCGGGCCCGCCCCATGCCAATTAAGTCAAAGCCTACGAGGCCGGGACTGGGTGCTGGTGCTGCTCAGAATTCCCGGGTGATTTCCCCCATGCAGCTAGGGCTGAGGACCACCGCCGCAGACCATCTGGGGACAATCCCATGTGTGACCACTTTCTCAGCCTTCCTCTATTCTTGCCCACTCTTAACTCTCCTCTGGAGTTTTGCTCCACCAAAACCTCGGAATCATTATCATCGACCCTCCAAAAGTGCTTAATCAAGTGTGTCCATTTCTCTAAAAACTGCACTATTTAGTCACAGTGTGAATTTCACCGTACCACCTCAAACCCGCGAAGCAATTTGGCAACTGTTTTGAAATATAAAGAGTAGATATTTATCGATAGACAAAACACCTTGATTACAGAATAATAAAGGGATTAGATAGAGTTATTATGATTATATAAACAAGTAAATCTCTCATATCACCAAAAAATCTAAATACCTAACTAGAAAAAAACAAAAAACAAAAAACTAAAAACCTTCCAGAGTATGGTCTGTCAGAACCTTGTGTAGAAAATCGTATTGATCCTAGGAATCATAACGTGTTGAAAAAGTAGAGAATGGCGTGTCTTTCTGGCTTTCTTATTTAAGATAACAGAAAAATCCATCACACTGTGTTGCATATATAATGTTTGGAAAACAGACCAAATTATAATGTTCTATGTCATGGTATAGCAATAATGCTACAGCCCGGAAAACGAGCCAAGCATTAAGTGTGCCTGATGCCCTCGATGTAGATAGCCAAGGAGTAAGCTGCAGAATAAGTAATAAATGCCATTAACCTCCTCTGCCCCAACTGCCCAACCCACAGGCAGAGAAAATTATTAAAAATTTCACAAATGCCCTTTGGCTGTTGGAACCCTTCTGAAGGTTTCATATAAAAAAGCCCAGAAAGGCTGTAGAGCATAACAAATGGAGATAAGCCTCAAGGAACTTCCAAAACTGTCACTGTATATATCGCAGAACTGCGATTATAATCCACATAATCATTTCAGAATATAAAAATGCTGGTACATTCATGCTCCCGGCGAATCAAGAAATGTGGCGTCTTTCTGGGAACGAGGGTGAGGATCTAATTCACCTTGTGCCGTATCCCCTATTTCGTCCGGTACAATCGGTCAGGCTGGGCCGTCTGCCGTTGCTAATCCCGGCACGCAGCTGTGGGTGGGCTCCAGGCTGTGAGCCAAGCTGTGAGTGGTGATGTGTGTCCTTCTTCCCGATTTCTGGGTCCCCTACTTCCCCCGGGGGCATATTCCAAGTGCCCTGTCCCTCCATCGCAGCGCTTCCCCGGCAGTTTCTCACAAGGCTCTCCCCTGCCACATGCCTTCCGCCCCTCGCCATCTCCCAGCCCCCCAACTTCCCAGCCCCCACCCCCCACCCCCACTCACCCATCCCCCACCCCTCATCCTCCACCAGCCCTCTCTCTCATCTATCAGCACAAATGCGGATGTAATTAGGATAAAGCCATACTGAAGTAGGGTAGCCCCTTAATCCAACATGCCCCGCATCCTTATAAGAGGGGAAGAGCCCCAGGGACACAGACACCCACAGAGGAAGACTGAAGAGACAGAGAAGACCATAGGTGACAGAGACAAAGATCGGAGTGACGCACCTCCGAGCCAAGGAATGCCAAGCATTGCCAGGAACCACCAGAAGCGAGAAGAGCCAAGGAAGGATCTTTGCCCACAGCCTTCAGAGAGATCATGACCCTGCCAACAACTTGATTTTTTTAACTTTGAGCTTCCAGAACCGGAAAAGAATAAATTTCTGTGGTTTGAAGCCACCCAATTTGTAGTACGTTGTTGGGTCTAGCCCTAGGAACCAACACAGAGCCGATAAAAGCGAGAGTGTACCTGGTGGCGAGCCAGAGCCTCCTGCAGACTTGAGGTGGAAAGAAGTTTCTTCTCAAATGGCAGCTCAGGCTGCTTCACGGGGCCACTTAGCACGAGGCTTGGAGCGGGGCTATGAGGCCGTGTCCAGGCTCTGCAAGGAAGAATGACATCAGGCACTAGTGTTGTTCGCCATGCACCGCAAAGAGAGAGTGAAAGCTGACACCCGTCCTGCTGGTGGCACTTCCCAGGCTCAAAGACCACGTTTCCTGGTCGGCGACTCCCACCCTCGTCCACAATCCTACCATGTTGCAAAGTTTTCGGCTTTCCACTTTATAGGGAAAAAAAGGAAATAAATACAACATAACACACTTAGAATTAGAAGTTAACTTTTTCAAATCCAATCTGTAAGAAAAGGCAGAATTATTCATTCTGATACAAATGCACTGAATGTCAGCTGATTCCTTCATCAGTGGAAACCAGACCCAATACCTCATTAGTAGACTAAAGAATGTTGCAGAAAGATCCAGCAAGAGAGGACCAGCTTGTAAAAGTTTAAATAGATAAGACACAAAGTCAAAGTGGTTCTATATAATTTGTGAGGCTGGAAAAACATGGTCTCTAGCCAATAAAGTTAAGATGATAAAATCTTGGAAGAAAAACAAAGAATGATTTGGCTTACTTGGTACCCCTACTATCTAGCATGGTATTTGGCAAGTAGTAGATTTAATAATGAATCCATGACTACATATGTTAATTTAAAAAAAACAGGTAAATACCAAATGCTATTTGGACATAAAAATACCATCTTGATAAGCTGTAACTCACTATACTCTTCCACTCAAGCTCATTAAGAGAGGAACATTGAGGGGCGCCTGGGTGGCTCAGTGGGTTAAAGCCTCTGCCTTCGGCTCAGGTCATGATCTCAGGGTCCTGGGATCAAGCCCTGCATTGGGCTCTCTGCCCAGCAGGGAGCCCACTTCCCCCTTTCTCTCTGCCTGCCTCTCTGCCTACTTGTGATCTCTCTCTCTGTCAAATAAATAAATAAAATCTTTGAAAAAAAAAAGAGAGAGGAACATTGAGAATCACATCAGCATTCTGAAAGTCAATACTCAAGGAGAATATTAATACTATCACTGTAATAACAACAGCAATCCTCCTGCACGCTCCTAAATGTCAGCTACTCTCCCGATTGCTTCTTCTACATCTACTGACTACTCAATCTTCACAACTCATTATTTTGTAGATGAGGCAACGGAAACACAGAGAGGGCAAGTAACTTGCCCCAATCACACAGCTGGTAAGAGCCAGCCAGCCGTGTAGTTTCCGATGCTATGCAGCCTCTAATCAGAGTCAATCTTCCAGCAAATGTTTGCGAAGTACTCATTCCATGCAAGTCTGGCCATTGCACTGAGAAAAGTACCATGGAGTCTCCGCAGGGAAAATTTTTCCTGATCACAACACACTCCCCTTCCTGCAAACTCCAGATTCTGACACACCACAACGTCCTTCGTAAAGCTGATGTTCAAACTTAGCAGGTTTCACTTCCTCAATTCCCTCCCCCCACTGAGTCTGGCAAGTTCAGAGGAGCCTTTCCAGCATAACACGCCATGAACAAGGTACCAAGCATGGTGTGATTGGAAAGGACCTGGACATGTGGCTTGTGTTCCTGCAGGAGAAAAGGTAGTGCTTGCAAATAAATTAATTTAGCTTATTTAAAAAGCTGAACCTTTTGTCTGCTTGAGTGGCTGTCTTTGCAGATGTCACATTTCCCCCGGCCACGGTTAGAATGGCCAGATTGAAATGAAATTTTAAACAGAAAGGCGAGGGCACCTATTTGCACCATCGAGTGATGACTTCCTTTTGCCAAACCTCCTGCAAGTTCAAGTAAATGTTTTTTAGTGCAAATGAGAAATTAGAATGGGATGGAGGGGGGTTTGCTAATGGGGATGCTTTACCGGATGGACCCACGATAATATTCGGATCGTGTTTATTTATGGACTCCTTCTAGGTTAGAGTTAGTCGGCTGAGCCTTTACTGACATTAAATGATATCTTAAAACTATTCAGAAATACTGTAATCAATACATTTATTTTCTGGGAAATAAACACCATGCATGGATTTTATGTGGCGCTTGTCCCCATCCGGCCCACGAGCCACGCGCTCTGCTTCCGAACCAGGTTGTGTATCCATAATGCAGCGTGTGTTCATGAGAACAGCGAACTGCAATGGCCAGGACCCAAAATACGTAACGGTTCCGTCCCTACAGAAGTCTGTGCTGTGCCCCCACATTACTTCTGGATGGAGGAACAGCCCCCTTCCACAACAGCCCCCCTCCATGCAATCTCTTAAAAGAGACTCAGGCTACGAAAACTCTGTCATCTTCAATGGTGACTTTCAAGGGAGTCCCAGGTGTGGAAAGCAAGCCTTCAGAAAAGGAAAGCCTGGAAGACAGCGCGGGGTAGGTTTCCATAGACCAGTTCAGGAGATGGCACACATCACATTGTATCGGGCAGGACTTCGTCGCACGCGCCACTCCTAATCACAAGGTGTGAAATTTGATTTGTAAGAAATATATATTGGGTCATTTAGAGGGCCAAAATATATTTCTCATATATATTTGGGTTTCCTCCACAGTTCCTGTCTCACAGCTCCCAAAACCCTTGCGACGTCCTAAGTGTTGAGAGTGATGAAGGTATTTTTCGTTACATTAGTAAGGCGGCTTTGGAAGGTCACCCAGGGGTGGGGACTGGTTGCCCGTGGAATCCGCCCTATGAATACAAGGTTGGAACTTTGGGTCTCACCCCCTGACCTCTGGGGAGAAGCGAGGGGCTGGAGGTTGAATCAACTGCGGATGGCCAACGAGTTAATCAACCATGCCCAGCTAAGGAAGCCTCCAGAGAAACTCTGAAGGGCAGGGTTCGGAGAACTTCCGGCTTGATAAACACTTGGGATTTGGGAAGAGTGGAGGCCCAGGGAGGGCATGGAAGCTCCCTACCCTTTCCCCACAGCTCGCCCTTTACCTCTCTCCCATCTGTCTGTTCCTGAGGTACATCCTCTTCCAATAAACCCAGGCTCCAGTAAGTAAAATGTTTCTCTGAGTTCCGTGAGCCAATCTAGCAAATAAATCAAACCCAAGGAGGTGTGGGAACCTCTGATTTATAGCCGGTCTGTCAGAAGTACAGGTGACGACAACCTGGACTTGAGACTGGCCTCTGAAGGTGGGGTGGGGGAGGGGGCAGGGACAAGTTTATGTGGCTGAACCCTTAACCTGTGAGATCTGACACTGTATCTGGGCACTGTCAGAATTGGGTTGAGTTGAGGGCACCTGGGTGGCTCAGGTGGGTAAGCATCTGCCTCTGGCTCAGGTCATGATCCCAGGGTCCTGAGATTGAGTCCCGCATGGGGCTCCCCGCTCTGTGGGGAGTCTGCTTCTCCCTCTACCCCTCCCCCCTTCTTGTGTGCTCTCTAATGCTCTCTCTCTCAAATAAATAAATAAAATATTTTTTTTAAAAAAAGAATTGACTTGAGCTGAATTCTCGGACACCCTGCTGGAGAGAGAGAATTGCTTGGTGTTCTGTGGGAAACACACACACACACACACACACACACACACACACATATGCTGGAATTGGGTCCAGGAACCCAAAAGGCAAGGACACCTGGGAAATTGAGTTCAGCCATGAAGTCTCCAGGGAGAAAAGGGGAACACAGGCTTTGATGAGCTCCTAAAAGTCTTGGCCACATAGAGATCATGTGAAATAATAATCTGTGAGATTATGGGTAAACTCTGAACCTTATTTCCCACCTGCAATAAAGATGTTCCATTCCAAACAGCATAGGCTGTAGGAAGAGTTTTGGTTAGTACTTTCAAGTTCTGTTTTTAGGCCTTTTCTGGACAAATAAAAACTGACAAAAGTCTTCCCTATTGCAATAACCCTATTAGGCCCTGGAGTCAGAGAAATCTGGATTAGAATCTGGGCCTTGTCACTTAGTAGCCAATTAATCTGGGCAAGATACTAAATTTTCTTAGCCTCCATAAAATGGGTACAAGAGTAGCAGCTGTCTTACGAGGTCTTAGGAGGATGAAACGAGATCATGGGGTTAGACTCTGTATTATGGAGTGATTAGCATGGGGCCTGGCATGGCTGTCCCCACGTGCTCCCAGGAGATCTACCGCCAATCGACCGAATTCTCTGATTTCCCTGATTAGCACAGTATTACACAGCATTACCTGAAATCGCTCTCTGGTCTTCTGAGCATCCATCAACGCTTTACATCTCCTTAAAGCATCCAGTCTCAAAAATACCGTCCTGATGAGGCTAGGGGGTCCTGCTTTGGCTAAGCTCTGCCGGTCCTGGCTCTATCATTTGGGGAGAGTGTCTGGTGTGGGGCCCTTGTTCAAAGATTAGTAATAATTTCAAGAGCGTTAAACCCTGCATGAGGCCCTTCCAAGCGTGGGTGCTGTGTGACTGCTCAGGGCACATGTGCCAAAGGCCTGTCCTGAGCTCCACCCACACCCCCCCAACCTGCTGCCTCCCCAGAACTGATTTTTTGTGACTTCTAAGGACCTTCCCAAGCAATACAGCTTCTGAGTTGGTTAGAAGTGCTGACATCAGCCTCATTGTGAAACCCTGTTTCGTCAGGTCCCAGTTCATCGCTTACTTCTGTCACTTTCTTTTGGTTCCAGACATGCAAGTTCTGAGCGGAGAATGCTGACTCTGCCTTCCTCCAAAGTGGCCCCAGCCACCAGCTACCCAGGGGCCCGGGGGCTCCTCACCCCTGGCAGCAAGGCCTCCCCCAGCCTCCAGCCCTCAGGGCCCCGAGGAGGGGAGGGCAGCCCGCCCCTTTGCACAGTAAACACAGAGAATGTTCCTCACATCTTCCAAGATCTATTCGGGCCCCACATGGTCCCATCTTCAGGTTTTCAGGAGAATCCAGAAGTACAGATTTTTTAAATGTGAAATCTCCTAATTCTAAAATGTTGATAACTAAATGAAAGTCTAGGGAAACTGCAAGTAGAACAGGTCCCATCTTCAGGTTTTCAGGAGAATCCAGAAGTACAGATTTTTTAAATGTGAAATCTCCTAATTCTAAAATGTTGATAACTAAATGAAAGTCTAGGGAAACTGCAAGTAGAACAGAAGATGTCTATAAGCCCGAAATTGCAACTGTCCGACTTCGTCTCGTCTGAAGACCCAGCGCCACCTTAGAGACACTTCCGGGCACCTCCCTACACCCATACCCCTCCTTCAGGCCACACTGGCTCCCCTCGCTGCTGCTGGGGGGCTACAGAAAGTGCGGATGTTCCCCCTGCCTACGAAGCATCTTAGGCTGTCCCAGTCTCCCTCGGAAGCGGAGGGGACCCTGGGGCGCTGTGGTCTCTCTGCTCAGCCCATGAGTCAGGGGAGCCTGGAGGAGAAGGTGAGAAGGTGAGAAGGTGAAGCCCGCGGGATCCTAACAGACCCAGGGGACGCTGGCCTCGGAGGAAGCCTGCTGGCCCGGGTAGTGGGGGGCCAGTGGGGAGAAGGGGTGGGGCCTGGAACGAGCTGGAGAGAGAAGATGAGCAAACGTGGGACCATTGTGCGCCGGGTTGGGGGGTGGGGGACAGCAACAAGACAAGCCCACCCACTTCAGGGTTTTGCCCCAGATCGTCCTCAGAGAACTGGGGACAGACAATAAGAGGCTTTTGCCCCCCTGCCCACCCCCCCAACCCATGGATGGATTGTGCACCCCGAGAACAGTGTTCCCTTCCAGACGTTCCCTTCCTAGGAGTGAGAACATGACTCCCCACTGTGAGTTCAGGTTTTTAGCTGCGAGCTGGAGGCCCCTGGGGTCTTGGCCAGGGTGAGAGGCACAGAGCGCTCTCCTCCCCCGGCAGCCCCAGGAGGAGCAAACACTTTAGGATTTGTTCATACTTTCACTGTGGGTTTCTGTTTGATTAATTCCGAGTTCCCGGGAAGTGCCTGTGGCAGTTTCGACAACACGGGAGCTCTTGTGGAGGTGTGGGTGGAGTGGATTGAGGGGGTGACAGCTTTGTAGGGCACCTGATTAACACCAGGAATAGGAAAAGGCAGTTGGCCCCACTCTGTCCCAGAAGCACGCTGTGCCATAAAGAGCCAGTGTGAGCAGGCCAGCCCTGGGGGACCCGGGAAGACGGGGCAGGAGCGAGAGGGGCACACAGCTGACCCCGCCCCATAGGCTCAGGCTGGCGGCTTTCTCACCCAGACCGTGGGGCCTGGGACATTAGGAAAGAGAGGTTAGGGCCATGTCCGGGAGGGCCCGGAGTTGAGCATGCGCCTCAGAGAAGATCTGAGCTTCCAAGGAGGGCTGAAAGGACTAGAACCCTCTGTGGCCCCTTATACCCTAGGGCTTAGCTAAATTATCAGACTGCCTAAGGCCACTGTTAATTGACACTTAGCCAAGTTTGACCTCCTCATCCTAAGTGAGCATCAGTAGATTAAAACCCTAAGTGATTGGAGGTGGGCGAGTGACAGGAATTGTCTGTATCCTTACACTGGAATTATTGATATCTTTCCCAAAAATCTATCCATGCAACATGGAGCCAAGTGAAAATTTGCCAGCTATGGCATTTTGCAGATTCACTCAAAGTAAATGAGGTATATTTTCTTGCCCAAATTACCCAGTATGGTTTGAACACTGACTACATTAACCGTACAGACTTTAACTTTCATTTCTCTCTAAATTGTATAGCTCTGTGGCAAATGTTTAAATTAGAGATGGCTTGTGTTAGCAAACATTTTAAAGGAAACACGCGTACCCTTAAAGTATGTGTTTCAATTTTTATCTTTCTAAAGTAGTAGAATTAATCCTTACAGAATTTCATGCAATGTTTTCCATACTCCTTGCCTCTAAAGCAATGCAGAATTTCCACTAATTAACTAAGTGCTTCTTTTATAGCTAAAAATCAATAGGACTGAAAACACAAGACTGCAGATTCACAAAGAACCAGTAAAATCAAACTGCACGTGCCATGTGTATTTGTTGTCTACTGCTGCACAGCAAATTACCTCAAAACTTAGCAGTTGAAAACAAATATAAGCATTTATCATCTGATCCAGATGGTGTAGGTCAGGATTTGGGGAATAACTTGGCTGAGCCGGTCTAGCTCCCGTCTTTCCTGAATCAAAGACAAGATGTCGGTTGAGGCTGCAATCATCTGAAGGCCTGGCCAAGGATGGAGCATCTACTTCCTTGTCACTCACATCGTTGTCAAGGCCTCAATTCATTGCCACATGGACCTCACCAAAGGATTACTCCAGGTCCTCACAACCCGGAGGCTGGCTTCTCCCAGAGCAAGTGATCTAAGAGAGCAAGGTGGAAACCAGAATGTCTTTTAAAATCTAGCCTTGGAAGTTATACCCCATCAAAACCACAATATCCCATTGTTTAACATGGGATTGCTCCCTTATTCAGGGGGACATGGGAGAAGAAACACAAATACCAGGATGCAAGGATTGTTGGAGGCCATCTTGGAAGATGGCTGCCATACCTTGGGAAATGCATGTGTAGGTAAGAATTCAATTAACACACACACATTCTTGAGGGAAAATGATCACCTGAAATCTTCAGAAAATTTGTTCAAGTTTCAATTCCATCTTGCATTGGAACCAGAAACCCTTGTGGCAGGAGTGACCAAACTCTGCATTCCTTTCAGCTTCCTGCCCACCCATGAGAGACAAGGGCTCAGGCTTCATAAAATACTCAAAGGTGATTGCAGGGGGAAAGGCAGGAACACCATCCTTCTCTATTCTTTCAATTTGCTGGAACGTGTATCACCACATGCTTGAAAAGTACCACCAGGATAAAAGATTGCTTTTAATCAATAAATCAAAGCCAAGGAATAATTGAAATCCATTGAAACTCAGTTCTAATATAAAAACCAAAGGAGCAATTTACTAACATAACACAGATGAGAAACGATAGCATCAAACTCAGAGAAATGAAAGAGATAGAGGAATGAAGAAAAAAATGTTTTGATGTTAACAAAGTCACTTTCACTCAGTGTGATTGGGAATTCTAAGCCACAGTGGCCAAAGTGAGAAGGGGTAACATTATTAAATTCTGTTAAGTAGCAATGCGTTCAAGGAAAGTTGCATTTAATTGCAACTGACATCTATAACTCGACAATTATGTGCAATGCACTGGTGCTCATTACCTATAGAGGAGATCTAAAGAGAGAGAAAACATGGTCCCAGTGCTGGCGGGGGGGGGGGGGTGGTTATACTTCAGGAAGAGAGATAAACAAATAAGATACACAAATAAGCAAACCATGAGTGCCCAAAGGAAAGTATAGGCAAGGGATTTGGGGAGGGTTGAATGAAGATGAACCAAGGAAGGCTTCCCAGAAGAAGTAGCAAATGAGAGAAGCATCGAAGGATGCACAGGAAGTAGACAGGGAGGACCACAGGGGAGAGGGAATGGGACATAGAATGATTCTGGTGAAAGAGCTTGAATAATGAAACACAGGTTGGCAAATGCAGGACTGGTTTGGAGAAACCGTCTAAACTGTCAGTAGAGTAAGAGATTGGAAGTAGTCAGGGTTGTCCTTGATGGGAGACGAGAGTGAGAGGATGCACTGGGATTAGAACTAGAAGGGACCTTAATGCCATGAATTTATGGGAAAGCCATGGACACCAAATTGACAAGATTCACATCCCAGCTTTGTCACTTATCAGTTGTATGAACTTGAACAAGTTACTTAAACTCTCTGTACCTCAATTTCTTCACCTGAAAAGGGAGATGAAATTAGTACCTACCTCATAGGTTATGTGATTCAATGACTTCATACATGCAATGCACCACAGCAGTGCCTGGAACAATGGGCCATCTTCATTATCATCATCCTCATCATTATCATCATCACTATCATTTGTTCTGTGAATGGAAAGAAGGGCAGATCCATGGAATGTTGCATAAGTAGCATGGAAAGGACTAATGACCTATCAGATGTGGAATTATGAAGTGAGAGGAGTGCAAATGGATGGTTAAATTTACATTCCCAGATGAACTAAGAAGGTAAAGATTGTACTGATCATGTATGATGAACACAGTTAAGCTGAAGAAACAAATTAAAGCCTCCAAATCCTAGGCTTAATACAGTAATGAATTATTTCTCACCTGGGAGACATCCCCTGCACTGGGTGGTGGGAGGTTTCACTCCACTCAGTCTCCCAGGGAGACGGAACGCCCACCATCTTGGAGCTCCACCTCTGGAATAGTAGCCTCCCTGGTCACTGTGACAGGGGATAAGATTGGTGTCACTCACCGACCAGATCACTGCTGACCCCACCTAACTGCAGGGGGAATTATATGGATATTCAGTGAGCAGTAAATGCCTCTGAGGGCCACGGAATGAATGAATGAGTTTGAACAAGGAAAGAATAAATTTGGTTTTGGATGTTGTGTTAGTCCACTAGGGCTGCCGTAAGAAAATGCCAAAGATTTTTAATGGATGGCTTAAACAATGGAAATTTATTTTCTCACAGTTGTGGAGCCACAAAGCCCAAGGCTAAGGTGCCAATGGCTTTGTTTTCCCCTGAGACCTCTCTCCTTGGCTTACAGATGGCCTCCTTCTTGCTGTGTCCTCACTTGGTCTTTCTTCTGTGCCCATCCCTGGTCTCTGTGTGCACCTTAATTTCCTCTTCCTACAGGAACACCAGTCCGGTTGGATTAAAGGCTCACCCAACAGCTTCACTGTAACTTGATCACCTCTTTAAAGGTCCTATCTCCAAATATAGTCATGGCCTGAGGAATGAGAGGTTGGGCTTCAACATATGAATGGTCAAGGTGGGGGCCACAATTCATAACAGATGTGCTGAATTGGGCCCAACTGAAGCAATGATCTCACATTTGCCTTAAGAAGAAATCATTTTTGTCAGATGTTGGGAAGTTTTGCCCTAAATCAAATGAGTCCATTCAACCTAAGAAGCAGTGATCATAAATGCTAGTTCTGTTCGGTTTTTGACAAAACCAACAAGTTAAATATCCTACCCATGCAACAAAAGGAAAAATTCCTGTTATGGGAAGAAAGAAAAACCTGACCTCTGGAATGTTAGTGAAGAATGAAACTCATTCGCATCTGGGAAATAAGTAATGGATTTAACCTGGCATTCATTAAAGACCGCGAAGCCACACTGATGATTCTAATTAAAATAAAATTAATCTCCATGTCACACAGTAAATACTGACAGAAGGTAACAAGTCCACACTTACTTCCTTAATAGCTTTCGTTAACCCCTGACTGGAATCTCTACCAGAGATTTGCCCTGTCCCAGTCTACAGGCCGCACACACTTGAAAGAACAGTTTCAAATTCAATCATGAGTAATGTATACAATTGCCTAATCAATACGTTGTCACAACTGAAACTACTATAATATCCTATGTCAACTATCCTTCCATAAAATAAAAATAAAAAAATAAAAAAATTCAATCATGCAAAGCAAGCAAAGAAAAACAGACAGATGACTGAATTTCTCACCTTTCGTTCACATGTTTTGGCATTACAGGAAAATAGCTGGTAACTAGAGTTACAAGAAAAGGTGCCTCGTGGACCTTCAATGAAACTCCAGTCAGGTTGCCCCCTGCATCTTGAGGGGACTGTATCGTCCACATTTTACGTCTCTCAGTGCTTCTGCTCAAGAGTGAGCAGAGCTGGCGCGTGGGAAATCTATATTACTGCAACATTAGCAATAGCTTACATGTTAAATGCTTTCCAACAGTCACTCAGTTAAAGCCCGCCCCCCCAAGGGAGTTTGACCAAAATCGTCTTTTTTTCTCACAACCAGCAAGAGCCAGGAAGGCCCTGCTGGGCTGTGACTGTCTTCTTTGGGTGTGCCTTCCCATGGTATTTGTAAAGAATGTTCTGGGTTATAGTCAAATATCACCACCAGACCTCCAGACACCACTAAACGCATACACGCGGTCACGCTGCAGCATGTCATAAACACTTGCGTATGGGGAACCAAGAGCAGTACTGAGTGTCCAAGAACCCACCTCCCAGAAGGTTACAAGTGGATAAGCCACAGCAGGAAGGAGTGGGAATCACATCGCAACTATGGTAGACTTGGCCAACAAGCAAGAGCCAATTCGGTAATTGTAATAAAAAACCTCAGGTCCCACTTAGGCAACGTCTTTTCTGTTGGTTGAGGATCACCAGACCACGTGACTTCTCCTGTTCCACCCCACCCCCACTGCTGTCCCCGGGTCTCTAGGCAGTCAGCAACGTCCTCCCAGACCGTTGGCAGAAGAGACTAAAAGCAGAGCAACAGTCAGGAGGTCATTTGTGGCTGCAATCCAGGGCAGAGGAGACGAGGGCCTGAACTAAGCCACCTCAGTGAAGAGAACAGAGAGGACAGACTTACAGATAGGAAGGGGTGGACTTGGGACTTCACAGCTGGTTGACCGTGGGAAGGAGTTCCGGCCCTGTGTGTTCCAGTCATACGACTGACAAGGTACGAGGATGTTGGTGTTGATTTCTGTCTCCAGTAGGCTATATGGCAAGTTCCAATGGGAAGATTCTTTTTTTTTAAATTAAGGTTTATTTCTTTATTTGAGAAAGAGACAAAGAGAGAGTGAGCGAGCATTTCGGGGGAGGGGTGAAGGGAGACAGGGTGAGAAAATCCCCAGCAGACTCCACACTGAGCATGGAGCCCAACGTAGGGCTCAATCCCACAACACTGAGATCGTGACCTGAGCTGAAACCAGGAGTCAGATGACTAACCAGCTGAGCTACCCAGGTGTCCTTCCTATGGGAAGATTCTTAGAGATAACAAAGTTACTGGACCCTCAGCTCCGAAGAGAGGCTGAGATGGAAATTTTGAGATGGGACTCATACACACATCCGGGCTATGGACAGGCTCTCGGGGACAATACGTGCCTTGCGAGGCACCACCGCATGATGGCGTTCAGAGATGAGGTTTGTTGGTAAATCTTCAACTGGAACACTGTGTTGTTTTTTCCAGTTCTGAGCAGATAGATCAAGAAGACTTTACTGTACTAAGATTACTGCCAGGAAGAAATAAAACGAGGCCGAAGCCAACGTCTACCTAAATATTTTGAGTTTCTATCTTGCTGACCAAACCATCGTCCCAAGGAATAACCTTGCGTGGTGTTATGGCTTCACCATCTGGACGGACATCTCTTATTTACCACTTTGGACCCCCTCAACCTCCTCTGTCTTTTGTTTGAGCCTCCACTGGGGCGCCCACTGATGGCTCCAGTCAGTTCCACCTACACCGCAAGGCTCTTACCACCCAAACCAGTGCCTCTCTGTGAATGCAGAGCAGGATGCCTCGGGAACCCACCTGGTGCCCACAAATCTCTAACCTGGAAGATGGGAGAGTTAACATCTTACAGGCAAACCCACAGAAGCTAGGGGCCAGTCCTTCCCCTTTCTTCCCCTGATGGGCAGTCTTGAGATGCATTTCATTTGGGGGTCCCAATGATCCAGGGACCAGTGACCACTGCTGCAGGCAACTCAGTATCACAGCCATCTTTCTTTCCCGGGGATCACACTCCCCAGGAAAATGCTCAGTAAGCCTTCCGTTCCTCCTCTGCCTACTGCAGTCAGCCCTGTTCCTCCTCAGCCTTCTACCAGCTCACTCACACAGAAGCAGGTCTTGGCCCAAAATGATGTCCTGGCACAGATTCTGTTTTCAGGGACCCCTTGGTCTCCTCTCTAGAAGGTATTACTAGGGACAAGAGCCTCTGTAACCCACTGCAGAGATCTGGGGTCCCTATCTGGGAAACCACCAACTCCCACGTGTTCTGTTCCACCAGTCTGCGACACCCCCCCCCCCCCGCCCCGTCCCCTGGAATCAGTGACTTCCAGACTTTTTTTTTTTTTATCCTGACCCACAGAAAGAAAAATATTTTACATAGTATTTAGGAAACTTTTTATCAATCTATTTATGAACACATTTCAGAGTTATTTTTACAGTCTTGCTATTCGAAACACCAAAGGCCTCTAGTGAGTCATTCAAAGATTTATTTGTGCAGGGGACATTTGATGGAAAAAGAAAATGATTACTTTTTTTTTAAATTTTTTTTCAGTGTTCCAAGATGAAAATGGTTATTCTTAAACTAACAACTAAAAGAGAAGGAATGTTTGGATAAAGGTCACTAGATCCTTAACTGATACTCACTGACAAGTCAGTTGGGTGGATGGGTAACCAGTGTCCTTGAGCAAGTCTCGATCCCATTAACGTCAGAAAATCTTCAGTGTTTTAACAGAAATGCTAGTTTCTTCCCAGAAAGAAGTGGTAGAGTCCATCACTTGGGGATCCAGAACAATTTTCTCCTTATAGTTACAACCCAGAAAATGCATGTATCACCGAACCAGAAGTCTGAAGATAACGAATCTTGCCTTTACGAAGCTAAAAGAGTTTTAATTTTCTCTTATTTTCTACTTCCTAGGGAAAAAAAAGTGTTTTTCTTCCTTTACGACACACTGGTGGTTCCCAATCTGCAGTATGCAAAACGCTGCTGGGAACTATTCTGCTTGTGTGCCAAAGGGAAAAATAATGCCAGGGACTCGCTTTATGATGTTGCGATTTACTTACGAGAATGATGGCATTTGAAATGGTCATTGCCCTTGAAGTGTGGAAGCCTTCAATTAAATGTTTGATGTTTCCTATTACTTGTCAAGGTCAAAGTGTCTTCCAGGAGACACGTCTGAAATGATATAATAGAACCCAATATTGAAAGATAAGAAAGTTCACAGCAGCTCTACTTACAATAGCGGAAAACTGGAAATGGCCAAATGTCCATCAACATTAAAATGACTGGTACAGACAGAAGAATTATGATAAACAAAGGGATGCTCCTCATCATTTCAAAAACAAACAAACAAAGAAAACTACTGGCACCCACAGCCATAATCATCATGATAACAAAGCAAGCTAGACATGAATGAGAACACACTGTATGATCCTATTTATAGGAAGTTACGGAATGGGCAGAAATAAATCAGTGGTGACAGAGTGGCCACCTCTGGAGGGGAGGGGTATTGGCTCCAAATGGGCATGATGAAACCTTCTGAGAGCTAGAAATATTGATTTTAACCTGGGTAGCAGTTCATGGAGATAAACATATACAAAATTGTGTATTTTCGTATATTATACCCCCTCCCAAAAAAACCTAAAAAACACAAGGAATATGCTCTAAAGAACTTCACTTTAAAGATAACTTTTTTAGGAGTGAGTGTATGATCAATTCCTAAGTTTCATGAACAGCATCCCATGCTTCAAAATGTCACGTGCCTTTGCAGCATGCTCTGCCTGTGGTCCCCTCACGTGAATATGCGTGGCTTGATACTGGCTCATTCCATCCTCACCTTAACTCTGCGTGGTGCAAAGAGTCAGGCATTCTCACTCTAATTATATAAAAAAACAAATTCAGGCTCAAAAAGACGAAAAGGCTTGTTCAAAATGGCACAACTCCTCATGACCAACCAGAACTACACCTCAGTCACCTGAATCCAAATCAAACGATCCTCCATAACTATCAGCCATCTTTCCTTCACCCAAGAATGCAAAGAAGACCCTAGGAAGACCCTCATTGTCATCTCCCTCTGATTCCCCCTCGACTCTTCTTACTTAAAGGAATGATTGGCGAGTGGCAATCATCTGGTAACTACTCTGAAAATGGGCAAAGGAAACCTCATTTAAAGTGGAGTCTGCAAGCCCTGATGGGAGGAGCTTTCACGCACTACCATTGCCCAGAACCCGCCAGGAGGAAGCCTAACTTGCGTGTCTCAGCAGGAAGAAAGAACAGTTTCTCCGGACCCAGCAACAACCCAGCCAATGAGAACTGCCATAACGCAGCCAATGAGAAGTTGCCACAACCCCAAACCCTTACTCTCCTCCAATGGACTTTCCTTCTAAACAGCCCCTCCCACCTATCCCCTTTCCTCTATAAAAGCAAGACCCTCTTTTGTTCTCCAGGCTTGCTTATAGGTTATCACACTTTGGCCAACCTGATTTGCAAATTCCTCTGCTTTTCCTGAATAAATGCATGTTGCTGCCGAATTAACTGGCTATTTTATTTTTAAGGTTGATGCTATAAATAAAGCTACCACGTGTTACACAATTATTACATGCAAATAATATGTTTCCCATTGTCGTGGTTGGTTTACACCTCTCAACAAACTTATGGGTATATTTATCACCACTTTATAATGGCAGTAACTGAGATCGACAGAGACTCGGTAATCTGCCCAAGGTCACAGCAGGTAAATGGGAGGCCTGGGATGATTCAAATCCGGGTGTGCCTGACTTCAAAGTCTGAGTTTTGTTTTCTTGTTGTTGTTTTTTTTAAACAAATCGATTTTCTGCACAGGATGAGAAAGGTTTTTTCTTTTGGTTTTTGTTTGTTTGTTTTTTAAGATTTTATTTATTTATTTGAGAGAGAGAGAGAGAGCACAAGGCCCGAGAGGTGGGGAAAGGGGACACAGAGGGAGAAGCAAACTCCCTGCTGAGCAAGGAGTCTGACACAGGACTTGATCCCAGGACCCTCGGATCATGACCTGAGCTGAAGGCAGACACTTAACCGACTGAGTGACCCAGGCACCCCCAAAGTCTGAGTTTAAACACTAATGCTCCTGCCTCTATTAGGACACTCCTGATGCCTTGACCAAGTTTTAACAGGAAGCAATTTTCCTTAAATGCACACAACGGTGTCCCATCTGGAGCCTGTTTGTTGAGCTCCAGGTCTTCAGCCTGTGGACAAACTGTCACCTAGTAGATCTCTGGTGTTTGGATCCCAAGAAAAGAAGTCCCTCTTGATGCGCCACAAAGATATTGATGGGGTCGGAAGCAACAGAGAACTTGAGAAGGCAACGCTCTTGTCAACATTTAAGTGAACCTGTTTATTTGTACAAAATTCGAGAAAAATTATTCCGTGTTCCCATACAGGCAGTACCAACTAAGATGTTAAATGCGAATCTCACCTTCATAAAAGAATATGTATTGGGGAGCCTGGGTGGCTCAGTGGGTTAAAGCCTCTGCCTTCGGTTCAGGTCATGATCTCAGGGTCCTGGCATCGAGCCCCGCATCAGGCTCTCTGCTCAGCGGGGAGCCTGCTTCCCCCTCTCTCTCTGCCTGCCTCTCTGCCTACTTGTGATCTCTCTCCTCTCTGTCAAATAAATAAATAAAATCTTTAAAAAAAAAAAAGAATATGTATTAAAAATGGAGCCTACACTTTAGTACTGAGAGTTTTGAGGTGAGACTTTTCCGTGTGCTACTCCGGTATCATCTACCTGGCTCCCATAGGTTGTCCAAATCATGGCAGAGGCCTCCCCTCGGCTCTCTGTGATTTGTTGATGGGAAAGAGAGAAGCTCTTGACCTCCAGGTGCTGGCCTCACACGCACGGCTAGGCCCCAACGTTCTTCTGTTGGACTTAAACAATTTCACAGAACATCAATACCAGACAAAGCCATCATGTGACCAGGATGGACCACAACAAAAACCAAGACTCCCTCATAATCATGTCTGAACACAGACAAAAATAAGAACACTGCTTAAACAAAAACAACCACCATCTTCCTGTCCCAGGTAATGTCCATGACTGTGGCTTCCTTACTGGTCATAGCTCCAGCTCCTCTGTTCTTTTCGCCTTCCTCGTGAGAATTATTAAGATACTCAACCACACAATTGTTCCAACTTAGTGACAGCATCCAATGCAAAGCAAAGCTACCCTTCCTCCAACCCTCCCCCAAAAAGCAATGAATGCCAGACCAAATGCTGTAATTCTTTCTCATGTTCTCTTACTGAGACACCTCAAGATTGCCGTGATGTGTGTCCTCCCCACCACGATGAGTAACGAACCCGACCTGTTCAACCACAGGTGAGTTCCTGGTGGTCCTTGGCTAAAGAGCAATGTTATCACCCACCTGCCTTCCCTTTTCCGCCATTGCAAAAAATAATCAATTTAGAAAACAAGACGAAACATACTTCGGTATAAATTGATTAATCCTTCTTTAAAGGATTTCTCTGTAACTACATTATAAACCAATGTCAAAGGGTGTCAATGAACCCACAAGTGCCTTTACCTATGAACAAAAACCTTAACGAGGACCTATTTCAGCAGCTTCTCCTTCCAGCTTCTATGCTAGTAAGGCTCAACATAAGATGAAGGACAGAGGGGATGATAAAGAGCGTCCACATCTGGAAGTAAGACCCCCAAGGAGGGGCATGCAGAAGGCCTAACCCAACCATTGGAAGGAAGCAAAATGTAGGTCTCTCACCGCTCCAGGCATGAACATAGCAGTGAGCCAGGTGGAAAATTCCTGCTCACTGGAGGCTTACATTCTCATAAAGGGACAGATGGCCAAGAAGCAAACAAATAAATAGATTAATGTAGATAATGAAAGGAAAATGAGATCAAGGGATAATGAGAGAAGGACTCCCTTACATGGGGTGGGCTCGTAAAAGATCAGTTAGAACTATTTAGAAATAGCTGAAGAGTTATCAAAAGATGATGAACTTTATCTTTTCCTTATGATGCATGGAGGAGGGATGAAAAAGCCACAGTCCGGGAGGAGGTGGGATGTTACTAGGGGTATGTCAAGATGCCGTGAACTTCACTAAGAGGCGACAAATGTGTTGGAGACCACGCTGGGATTCGTCTCCATTCTCACCTGGTCTTTCCACTACTGAATGTCAGGGTCTTTTCTGAGACCCCAAATCACTCCGCACGCTGCTATCTCTTCGTTAGATCAGGTGGCTGAGACTCAGGCTGCCTCGTCCCGTGACAGAGCAGCCCTCCTCCCCTCCCCTCAGGGCGGTGCTCCCCCAGGTAAGATTCAACCATCACCCTGCCACCGTCTCCTCCTCATCTTTTTTGCTGCCCA
Organism: Potos flavus; assembly: GCA_028534135.1. Classification (NCBI taxonomy): domain Eukaryota; kingdom Metazoa; phylum Chordata; class Mammalia; order Carnivora; family Procyonidae; genus Potos; species Potos flavus. The sequence continues at coordinate 13,864,226 of CM052886.1, forward strand.
GGAAGCAAGCATGGGTAGACAGCCTTTCTTTATAAAGTATTTCCACAGTGAGAAAACTAGCGAAGCAAACACAGAACGTCCACAGAGGTTTCAGAAGTTCTTATGGCCATGGTTCCTGATCTCTGGAACATGGCCTTCCACTTCTGAGCTTAAGCTTGGGGCTCACCTCTCCCCTCGCCCTCCTCTCTCCCATGAAGGCTCACGAGCCCTTGCCTCCCCTGCAGTCCCTGTTCCTATAACAATAAAGTGGGATAGCCTTCACCCCCTCTACCAAGTGGGCAATCCTTTGCCCATTTCTACTTAAGGAAAAATCATTAGAAAGGAATTCACGGTTGCCAGGTGGGAGAATTCGAGTTGCTACTGGAAATAACCACTCAGCTGTTACACACCGGTTACAGGGAAGAGTGGGACCTCCCTCTCCATGAATGCTCGGGAGGGCAGAGGGAGAGAGAGAATCTTACGCAGGCTGCACACCCAGCACAGAGCCCGATGCGGGGCTCGATCTCTCGACCCTGAGATCATGACCTAAGCGGAAACCGGGTGCTGATTAAGCACCCGACCAGAAAGGCTTTTAACCTGGTAGAATCTCATGTCTCTGGAACAATTAGATATGTCTGCCCAAAGCCAGAGAAATAAATGAACCAATTGTGTTGTCCTCCCACTTTTCAGCAACCACATTTTATGTTGACAGTTTTCTCTTTTATTTCTTTCAATATCCATTCCAACCAGCCCAACACAGTGTCTTCTCCACCACGGGTTTGTCATCACACACGTCAAAGCAGTTGGGACCATCCCAACAAAAACACCTTCAGGAAACCGAGGGTCACACAGTGATGGAGTCAGCCCGGCAGAGGGGCCCGTGGGGGGCCTGGCGGCCGCTGAGGAAACCATTCTTGCCTCGATGGCTTCCTGGGGAATCCAGTAGAATGGCACAAAAGAGGGGAGGCTCTGCCCCCGAGAAGGGGAAGACCTACCTCATCACTCAAACGTGATTAGGACTCAAGGTTCAACTTCCCACCGGGCCGGAAGAACAGAGGAGCTCGGTGCCCAGAGAGCCAGTCTTCTCCCTTGGGAGCAAACATGTGGACGTGGCTTTAGAGAAATCCGTGGTAGGAACAAGAAAAATTGGAAGGGGGGGAGACAGCATGTGCAGCACCGCGGGTGAGAGCTCACAGAGCCTCGGCTGGAATCCGGCCCCAGCCCTACTTCGCGCCTCGTCCCAGTGATGAAACCTCAGGAAGCTTCATTATCCCAGTTCACGAGAAGAAAAGAGCTCCCACCTGACAGCGTTGTCGTGGCGTGTTAAGGCCAGGAATCCATGCGAAATGCTTAGCCCTGCTGCCTGCACGAAGTCCGGGCTAAACCAATGTCGGCCGCTAGTATTGTCGTGATGACTATGGTCATGATTTTGTCGTGTATGTGACGTTCCCTGGAAGTTCCAGCTTTGGGGGCGTGGAAGGAAAAGGGGAATTTGTCCTTGGGCTAAACTGGGAAGTAGCAGTGAATTAAGAAAAATCAGGGGCGCCTGGGTGGCGCTGTCGGTTAAGCATCCGACTCTTGGTTTCCGGCTCAGGTCTTGATCTTAGGATCTTAGGCTCCTGGGGCCCAGCCCCACAGCGGGCTCTGCACTGAGCACGGAGTCGGAGTCGGAGTTGGCTTACGACTCCTTCTCCCTCTCCTTCTGCCCCTCCCCTGCACTTGCACGCACACCCATGCACTCTCTCGCTCGTTTAAGATTTTATTTATTTATTTGAAAGAGAGAGAGAGAGCACGAGTGCGGGGGGGGTGGGGGTGCAGAGGAAGGGGAAGAGCAGGTTTCCCCTTGAGCACCGGCCAGAGGCAGGGTAGAAGCCAGACGAGGCAGGCTGAGAGGCTAAGGCTAGTGGGGGTGGGTGGGATGCAAGCCTGAGTCCACGGAGGTGGGGCCCCACACGGGGCTCGATCCCAGGACCCCTGGATCATGACCTGAGCCAAAGGCACTTGACCTACTGAGCCACCCAGGCGCCCCAAGAAATAAATATTATTTTAAAAAATCAAAGTGGTCCTACGTGCTTGTATACAGGCCACTGGTATCTCCGTCCCTTACGTTCCGCGGCTGGGCTTGTCGGGACTAATTATCTCAGTGTGATGAAAGGAGGGCCTGACCTGGACAATAGCCCCAAACCTTTAAAGGATTTTCTCAGCCTTTTCTTCTCAAGGTGCTAGTTCTCAAGTTTTAAAACACGGTTGTAATCGAGCACCACAGTAAAAGCCTTGCATTCGACTAGACTTCAGAGCCTCAATAAATAACCTAACTCTGCAATCACCCCTCTGAGAGGCTGGCAGGCCTTGGTTGGAGGAGCCGTCTCCCTTCCAGGCTAGGCAATAAAGCCAGCTTTATCTTAACAGAAAAATAAAATAGACTTAACACAAAACAAAAAACACAACAGTTGTGTGTGCACTGATTCTGGAACATCCCTGCTTCCCCGACGGAAGAGAGTCGGGGTGTCATGGCCTCCTGAAACGCCCGTCTTTGGAGCCTTGTAAAAAACATTCCTACATTCCACCTCATTTTTGACAGTTTAACTATGAAATGTGTGGGCAGATTGAAATGGAGCCCCAAAACTGGTGGACTTCCAAAGAAAATTACCATAAATTAGAAACCTGAATATAGCTATTCATCCATAGGCCTTGGGGTATGAATGGATCATTAATTAGAGCCAGGAAAAAAAAAAATGGTGCCGTGTCAGACAGGAAGGCAGAAAGGAAGGACTTTCCCTAACCAGCGGGAGTTCCTTGCAGGCAGGGACCATGGCTGGTGTCCGCCCCCGCTCCAGGCCCACGGAGTAGATCCACAAACGAAGAATGGGTGAAAACGAGATGCGTGTGCAAAAGATTTGGGCTTGAGTCCCTGCTCTACCTCTTCCAGACATCATACTCCTAGAAAAATCCTTCCAATCTCCAAATTTCCGCCTCTGTAACACAGAAGCTAAAAACAACACACGTCCCTTAAAAACCATTATGAGAATGATATAAGCTAATTCAGATGAAACTTGGTGACAAGCCCCAAAAAACGTTGTAGAAGAAACGGAGAAGGGGAAATGACATTCCTTTAATAGCCATTATTTGCTAAGCATACGGACAAAGACGTTTCATGTAGCTTACCTTGCGTAATAGAATACAACGTGAATGACTACCACGTATTCATTAGTAAGTACGTCTTGATCGACTTATTTTCTAAGCAGATTCAGTTCTTTCCCCCAAATCCATCGCCCCTTTGCTGGGGAAGTGGCCTCAGCTCCTACACCGGTATTGCTCAAAACCCGCCTGTGGCTCCCACTACATGGGGTAAGCCGCATCCGACAGGGGATGCCAGCAGTTGGGGGCCTGGGTCGGGTGTATCAGGTACCCGAACGCTGGGAGGCCAGGGATAACGTGGGTAACTCAATTCCGGGGGAACTGTATCACGGTTTCTCATAAAATGCGGTGGGCGGGGGGGGGGGGGAGCCCTTGGTTTCTGACAGCCTCTTTGAAATCTCAATTGGTCTCAGCAGGTGTAATGAACAGGTCAAATTAGCTGTGAACAAACAGTTCAATAATGAACCTGAGAAAAGATAACCCAAATTTTAGGCTCAAACAGAATTTTTGTAAAGATCTGTTTGTCTTCCTCCTCATCTCACCTGCTTTTCAACCACTCCCACATTCCCCTTCTAGAAAGTGGTGAAAGGATATGCCAGCAAGTAAGATTCCTAGACTTATTCAAGAAAGGACAACCCCCACCTACAGCAACGCTGTAAGAACTAAACAAGGAAATGTATTTAGATAAAAAGAATAACTCCCGTATACTGAGCACTTGCCAGGTGCCAAGAACTGTGTGAGGTCTTTATATGTGCCAAGGGAATCTCCATAAAATAACTAACATCCCCATTCTACAAATAAGGAAACAGAGGTTCAAAGAAGGTAAATAATTTGTCCAAGGTCAGAAAGGTGTATTGAGTAACAGACCTAGAAACGAAATCAGATCTGACTCTCCAATCTGTTCTTAACCAATTCCCCCACTTCCGTGCCCCCCCCAGAGCCTCCGGCACTTACAACCACTCAGTCAATGTTAATTTCCTTCATGAAAACTTGCCCATCAATTTCAACGTGTGTGTGTATGTGTGCGTGTGCTGTATGAATACATGTGTATATGAATGTGTGTGTGTGTGTGTGTGTGTGTGATCACTCTTGAGCTCTCTGATCACTGACTATACTCGGAAATCCTTTTTCTCACAAAGGCACAAACTAGACAGGGTTTGGCAGTTGCTCAGATTCCAATCACCTTTTTGGATACAGAAGAAGACATGATGGGTTACAGTATCTGAGAGACCCATTTGAATTCCGAATCGACCTCTTCCTGGCTACATCAGTAGAGTTTCCAACTGCACAGGAGAGAAACCGTCTCTAGCAGAAAGAGCCTGTTGAAAGGCAGTCCCCCAGGACCGATGCGAGGGACTGGAAATCCAGACTTGCCAACCACAGAGACCAGACTGGGCAAGGCCCAGCCAGGATCCCCCACAGAACATTCTGCTTAGGAAGCCACACTTGCCCCACTGGGCACTCGCCCCACGCTGCTGCTGTCAGTAATCCCTGCCTCTCCCTGCACTCAGGGGCCTCTCCTTCCAAGTCGGAATCCCAAGCAGAAGCGTTAGTCAGCTGGCTCCCGCCACAAGCCTGCCACCTCGCTGCCAGAGAACAGGAAGAGAGAATACTGTCCTCACCGCCTCGGCTCTTCCCGCTATGGAGCTGCATAGTTCGCGGGGGTCCCATAAACATGAACTCCCTTCCCACCTTTCCCCTCCTGGCCCCGTAGGAGTCCTGCACACAGCCCAGCCACCGGCCAGCCTCTGGGAAGAAGAAGCTGGTTGACAGCGAGCCATCCCCTCTTGACACGTCCCCCCTCTTCGCTGGAGTGGCCGCAGGATGTAAGGTCTGCTCGGAGCAGTGTTAAGGCACTGGTCACAAGGATGTCGTTGGCATTCTGCTACAAGTTTAATAACAGAGAGGCAGCGAATCAGTGCAGGAAGCATTCTGAGAGTTTCCTTCAGGAGTAACCAGGAATGGGGAGAGACCGTTACACTCGACGCCAGGCGATGGGAGTTCAAACCTGCCAGCTCTGACCAACTAGCGTCTTCTTCGATTTTTCAGTTCACCTTTCCGTGGAGTAAACGGAGACACGGAGGAAATGATGTTCTGCGCCAACTTGCAAGACAAGGGCCAAGTGGGTGCCGTGGAAGGAGCTGCCCGAACAGGAGCTTGGCTTTGCAAGGGTGGAAATAGGGTCCTGTAAGGGAAGGGCAGAGAGGGGGAAGGCACGAAGCTTCCGCCTCAGCCGGCTCTGCTCAGGCCAAGGGCAGATGCGACGTCGGTTTCCCCGGCCACGTGCCCCAGCGTGCCCGCGTGTGCAGGCTCCTCCCTCCCCATAGACAGGGCTGTGCAGAGTCCAGGCTCCCTCTCTCCGCAGAGCTTCCGATGGCTGGTCCTGATGCATAAGCGTAAAAAAAAAAAAAAAAAAAAAGTAAAAATAAATAATAATAAACAAAAATTTAAAAATAAATAAAAATGAAAAAATAAATAATACATTGTGAGAGGGAAGGGAGGCGTGAATTGGAGGAAATCGGAGGGGCGAAGAACCATGAGAGACTGAACTCAGAGCAACAGGCTGAGGGTTTTGGAGGGGAGAGAGGTGGGGGGATGGACGAGCCTGGTGGTGGGTATTGAGGAGGGCACGTGTTGCATGGAGCACTGGGTGTGGTACATAAACAATGAATCTTGTAACACTGAAAAAATAAAATAAAGGTATTTGGGGAAAAAAATTTAAAAATAAATAATAAATAAAAATTTAGAAAATTATAAAAAATGTAAAAAAAATCTGGTATTTCTTTTCCTTTCACTCTGGATATATCATATGGGTCTCACTGTGGAACAGTTAATGTGGTGAACCCACTCTAAGAGAAATTGCACTTAATCCCAGATGACCGCTTACATATTCTCATCCATGTGCGCATAAACAGAGGGATCACCTTGTAAGAAGAATGAGCTTCTGCCCCCCACCGCATCCTGGAACGAAGTAACCGTGTTTACAGAAGGAAAATTCACAACACCAAGGTTTGCTTCTTTCTGAAGCTGGAAAGTAGTTTGGGAAAAATGAATAGCAGCTCAAATTCGAAATGGAGAAACAGCTTGGTTATTCCCAAGCATGCACGGCACGGGAGTAAAATAATATTTCTTCCCCCTTTAAGATACCTTGGGCCATCTTTTTTTCTTAGAAGCCCAACTTTTAAAGTAAAAAATAATGATAACTTGCATACCCATCCACATTCTGGATTTTAAGATGCAATGTTCATATTTGCACTTTCTCCTGTATTGTCTTCTGGAATCAAATAACTTGGCAGCTGCCTGTCAGAAAGGAAATGGGCAGAAAACAAAGGATCCACAATTGTTACCGGGTATCCATTGCCGCTCAATTGCATTTCTAAAAACACAATTTTCGGGGCGCCTGGGTGGCTCAGTGGGTTAAAGCCTCTGCCTTCAGCTCAGGTCATGATCTCAGAGTCCTGGGATCAAGCCCCGCATCGGGCTCTCTGCTCAGCAGGGAACCTGCTTCCCCCTCTCTCTCTGCCTGTCTCTCTGCCTACTTGTGATCTCTCTCTGTCAAATAAATAAATAAAATCTTTAAAAAAAATAAAAACACAATTTTCAACAATACGGATCGTTTCAAAACCCAGACTTTAAGAATAAACAATGACCTTTCTCTGACAACACGATATGTAGAGAGATGGGGAAAAAAATTACTCATTAGACAGTAATTGTTTAGATCATCTTCAGAGAAACTCTGCTACAAAACTTTGCTTTAGGGCCACCTTCTCGGGTCCCCTCCCTCTTCGGGAGCTGTGTACTATCCCTTTACTATCACTCAATAAACTTTGCTTTTCTGCCCACCAAAAAAACAAAAAAACAAAACAAAAGAAAAAAACCTTTGTTTTAGACTTTCAGAGCCAAATGAAGCCTCGCCTCACATCCAGATGAGCGAATTGACTCGTGGCAGTCAATCGACTTGTCCCAATGTTACTGAAATCCACGTCTGGCTGCCCCGGCTCAAAAGGCCAACACTCGAGAGATGTTTTGATTGGGAAGGAATATGAGCTTTATATCGGAGGCCAGCCACCTGGGGAGAAGGCAGACTCTTATCCAAAGACCAACTCTGAGGTTTCCACCTGGCCCAGGGACTTAAGGGGGCTTAATTAGTTAAGGCAGAGCAGTGGTCACTGACATTTCTTGATTACATGGAGATTGATGATGTCAGCTACAGAGTTATCTTGGTGCTCCAAGGTTGTGCGAGAAGTTCTAGCTCCTTGGTGTGGGGACTGGGGGGGGAGGGGGGGGTCGGCGTTATGCAAGAAGGTCAGGGTCCTTTCTGGTGGTGACAGATTTCAGTCTGATTTGTAGTGGAGCAAGAAAGATGCATAGATTTATATTTTCTCTCAACTCTGTCAGACCACTAGCTTTTCATTGTCAGACATACCCCTCTGTTGAATGTTCTGGTCAACCCTAATTTGTGTTTATAAGTATTTCAACAATCAAGATTTTAGGGACGCCTGGGTGGCTCAGTCAGTTAAGGATCTGCCTTCGGCTTGGGTCATGATCCCAGGGTCCTGGGATCGAGCCCTGCGTTGGGCTCCTTGTTCAGTGGGGAGTCTGCTTCTCCTTCTGTTGCTCTCCCTGCTTGTGTTCTTTCTCTCTCTCTGTGTGTGTCAAATAAATAAAATCTTAAAAAAAAAAAAGATTTAAAAAATTTTGAACCTAAAGTCATTAATATTATTATAACATCGATTTATAAACAGGTTGCATTCAGAAGTTTGTCTGCCTGCCATTTTTATGCTTATTTTTTGAAGATTTTTATTTTTAAATAATCTCTGCACCCAACATGGGGCTTGAACTCACAAACCTGAGATCAGGAGTCACATCGTCTACCGACTGAGCTAGCCAGGAGCCTCTGCCCGCCATTTTTAGAACCCGGAACTTGCCTTCTATCAGAGATCATTCTGCAAGTGGGAACTGGCTTCCCAGCTCATTCTTGCCAGGGGTCTAAATCCATATTGCACTGAAACACTCCACTAGCTCACTGAGCACACAGGGCCCTGGAATACAAGGCCCTCTCTTTCCCACACCCTCATTCCAATGGAGAACAACACTATTCCCTTCCTCTCCCACTCCCAGCCCTCTTTAATTAAAAAAAATTTTTAGTTAAAAAAAACAGAAACCAGATATGAAATTCCAATTGTCTGATCAAAACAAAAGCCAATTCTACAATGATTATGCACCAATTTTTTTCATTGGGATTCTTCCTGCTGCTGGGTGAGAAGAACCTCCCCCAAACTCCCTTTCTGCTCAGAAGGATGGGGAGTGGACCTTGCACATTAGAAATTGAGGAAAATTTTGTATCGCAAATCTGGTAGACAAAGAAGGTTCCTGAAAATCCCACCACTTTTCTACCACTGTCTAATGTGCCATGTATGGAAGATACTGCACGCTTGGAAGCACTTGGATCTGGCATTTGGTGTTTCTTATGGTTTGGCGCCAATCTCCCTTCCGAACTTCACCTTCCATCACTTTGCTGCAAGGAGCTGTTACAAGCTCTCCCCCAACCACGCTCCACTTCCGGTATCATTTCTCTACTTTGGCAGGAATCCCTGCCCCATCCTCTTGACTCATCATCCAATTCCCACTCCAAGTCTACCTCCGCCTGAGCCTTGTCTGATTTCTCCAGGCTTTCACGCTCCGATTGCATTCTAGTCGTTTATGTTATTCGTGTTATTTATTTATTTATTTATGTATTTTTACTAAATATCAGTTCCCTGAAGACAGAGGCTACGGCTCAAGAACAAGAAGGTATCCTGTTCTTTCTGTAGTGGCTCGCACATGGTCTTTGATGCCATGGGAGCTCACTAAATAGCTGTTGGATGGAATCGAATCATGAATTAAAGACTCCTAAGTTACACTCTAACTGGTAGGTGCCCTGTCACCAATATGTTCATTCCAATTAGAAAGTAGAGGAAGACCTTTTAAAAAGTACTCACCAGGGGCTCCTGGGTGACTCAGTCGGTGAAGCGTCTGCCTTCAGCTCAGGTCATGATCCAGGGGTCCTGGGATTGACCCCCACATCGGGCTTCCTGTCATCGGGGAGTCTGCTTCTCCCTCGCCCTCTGTCCCTACCCCCCACTAGTGTGCTCTCTCTATATATACATCTCTCTCAAATAAATAAAATCATAGATAGATAGATAGATAGATAGATGATAGATAGATAGATAGATAGATAGATAGATAGATAGATAGTACTCGCCAAAGAACAGCAATCTTTCAAAGATTTCTCTTAAGTCTCAATTCCTCATGGTCTCCTGGGGTGAAGAAAAGGGGTGCCAGCTCTCTTTCAGAGGGGGACGGAGCAAGAATGAAGGAAAAGCAAGCTCTGCTCTCCCACCCTGACTGGGACCCCGCGCTCAGCAAGCCCTAGTCTCATTACAGATTGGTTTCCTGAACATGTTGTGAAAGGAACCATCACAAATACTGTCGGCACCGAGGAATACCTTGAAAACACTCCACCTGCCTATTCTTCATTCTGTCATCAGAAGTATTTGCAAGCCTGGGGGATTTTCCCTGTGCCAACTAGGAGGGCCATTTACGAAATCATGTGTGATTGTTTTATAAAATTACCCATTCACTTCTCCTGGCAAACCCCTCCGATGTGCCAAAACCTACCTCAGCAGCCACCACCTCCAAAAAGCTTTCCATGACCCCTCGTTCATCCAACGAACGCTCCTTAAGCACCCGTGATGTGCTGATCACAGCTTAGTGCTGGAAGCACAGTGCTGAGCAGGGTAGCCGTGGTTCCTACTCTGTGGATTTCGTATCTAGTAGGAGATGACCTAGAGGCTTATAAGAGTGAGAGTCAACCTTGTGGGAAATCAGATCAGGCTTCTTTGAGGGAACGGTGTTTTCCACTCTGTCTGTATTGCCCTTGCCCATTACAGCAGTCATCACAGAGTTTGGGGACCACGGACCCAATCAAAATGTGCGTCAGAGATAGGGACCCTTATCAATAACATACTAACCACGGAGCTGGGCACGTGGCGGGGCCCGATAAGTGAAATGAGTGACCCAGCCCTGGCCTCCAGCCTGCGTCACAAGCAGACAATGGTCGCCCCGGAAAGATAAACACCAGCGCATCATATCCCAATCATATCAAACAGATGTCACAGGGGTGGTTTTGGGGGGGATGCTTAGAAACAGCGCTGTGTGACCTGCCAGGGGAACTCGCATCCCAGTTACCTAGCTGTTGGGTCATCGGCCTCCCGTCCTGACAGAGATGCAGCCATGAGACAATGCTTTCAATCTGAATGGTCCAGCTTTGAGATTAGAAGGAACCCACACCTCAGAGACATGAAAGTGGCCTCTCCGCACCCAGCACATCCCTCGCCCACTCATTTCCAGCAGCTAAGGTCTCGGATGGAGAGCTGTGCTGTTCTCTGTCCCCCCCCCCCGCCCCACCTCCCCCCACACTTCCCCTCCGCGACGTGACTGGGGCTGAGAAGTCAAGTTACTGCCCTAAATGACCTTGCAAACTAAGTCCCACGGGCAAGGGTGTTTCGTGGCCTTTCTAGAAGCAGTCACCTTCCCATCCCAGTTATTTTATCCCACACAAGTTAAAAACTCCTGGGGTCATCAAAATCTTCTCTGAGACCAGCACCATCTCTGGAGAATTTGCTGTCTTTCTAAAGAGCACCCAGAACTAATTAGTACAAAATTAATTATGGAGGACTGAAAACAATTGCCAACAGATGAGCTGCTTTACACTGGCTTGTTCATACTCAAATTGTGTGTTCTTCACAGACACTGCTCCATCAAGGAACTTTCTAGCATCCGGCTCAGCAACGACTTCCAAAGGGTTGATTGGGATGGAGCCAGCAGAAGCTGAACAAATTCCCCTTTCTAAATATTGTCTCAGTGATGTTTGAACTCTTACCAGCTGGGATGGGGCCAAAACCGACAAGAGGGAGACTTGATAAGAAGTTCTAGAGAATCATAAACCAGAATGAATTTTTCGTTTGGGGACCTACTATTTTAAAATATTTATTTATTTGCTCTTGCATCCATCTACTCATTTATTCATGAATTTTACAACATTCCCCACGCCAGACTGTGCTAGGTGACAGGGACACGGAGTCATAAAGGCACAGCTCTCAAGCCATCTCAGGAGACAGAGGCACAAACACTGGGGAGAAAAATGAAGAAATCCTGTGTGCCGCCCGGCACGAGCACGAAGGAGAGGTTCCTCGGAGAGGTGACACGGAGCTGGGTCGTGAATGGGGGACAGGAGTTCACCAGCCTTTGAACTGGGGGGATGCAGTGCAGATAGAATGGACCTGTGAGTAGAATACGTAACTTCTGTAATCTTCAATTTCTTTAGGTATAAAGTGAGAGAAGCCATCCCCTCCCAACCAAATGACGTTCCAGAGGGGATCAGAGAGCTATGGTGAGCACAATGCCTGAAAATCACTCAGCACTCCCGGGGCTCGCGCTCCAGAGCATCCTGGTTCCCATCAGTGGGGGGTAGATTGATGGAGATTCCTTCTTGCTCTTACCCGTTCCTGCTGGCGGCCTGGGTGTGTGTTTCTAGCTGTCGTGGCTCAGAATTAGCCAGTAGCCAAGGAATAATACAAAGCTTAGCAGTGGAAGCAAACTGATGAATCACAAGTCATAGACTATGCAGACAAAGCAGCAGTCTTTTTTTTTTTTTTTAACATTTTATTTATTTATTTGAGAGAGAGAGAGACAACATAAGCAGGAGGAGGGGCAGAGGGAGAAGCAGACTCCCCGCAGAGTAGTGACCCTCCCCTTTGACATGGGGCTCGATCCCAGGACCCTGAGATCATGACCTGAGCCAAAGGCACACTCTGAGCCACCCCGGTGTCCCAACAAGCAGCAGTCTTTTTTTTTTTTTTTAAGATTTTATTTATTTATTTGACAGAGAGAGAGCGATCACAAGTAGGCAGGGAGGCAGGCAGAGAGAGAGGGGGAAGCAGGCTCCCTGCTGAGCAGAGAGCCCGATGCGGGGCTCGATCCCAGGACCCTGAGATCACGACCCAAGCCGAAGGCAGAGGCTTAACCCACTGAGCCACCCAGGCGCCCCAAGCAGCAGTCTTGAAATCAGAATTACTCATGGTAAACCCACATCCATCCCTTAACAGCGTGCCTTCAAGGACTGGATTCCAGTGTTTGGGCTCCACCTCTCTCTGTTTGTTTAACTGTGCTAAAATATATATAAAATTTGCCATCTTAATTTTTAAGTATACAATTCAGTGGTATTAAATACCTTCACGGGGTAGTGATGTGCAATCATCCCCACCATCCATCCTCATAACTCTTTGTCTTCTAAAACTGAAATTCTATACCTATTGAATAATAGCTCCCTATTCTCTCCTCCCTCCAGCTTCTGGCAACTGCTGTTATACTTTCTGTCTTTATGATTTTGACTACTCTAAACTTCCTCATATAAGTGGAATTATACAATATTCTGTGTGTGTGCATGTGTGTGTGTGCCTGGTTTATTTCATTTAGCATAATGTTCTCAAGATTCATACATTTCCTTCTTTTGTAAGGCTGAATAATATTCCAATGTGTGTGTGTGTGTGTGTGTGTGTGTGTGTGTGTGTGTGTGTGTGTACCACATTTTGCTTATCCTTTCATCCATCGATGGACCTAAGTTGCTTTCATGGTTTAGTTATTGTGAATAATGCTGCTATGAATATGATCTTTGAGACCCTGCTTTCGATTCTTGTGGGTGTATACTCAGAAGTGGATTTGGCAGATCATGATAACACTAATTTTAATTTTTTGAAGAACTACCATACTGGTCTCTACAGCAGATAGATCATTTTTGCATTCCTACCAACAGTACACAAGGGTTCCAATTTATCCACATGCTCGCCAACACTTGATTTCAGTTCTTTTGTTTTCTTCTTTTAATATTTTCTTTTTAAGTAATCTCTACACCCAGCATGGGGCTCAAACTCTCACCCCGAGACCAAGAGTCTCGTGCTCGTCCAACTCAGGCAGCCACGAGCCCCTTTCCTGTTCTCTTGATAGTAACCATTCTAATGGCTGTGAGGTGATATCTCACCATAGTTTTGATTTGTGATGTTAAACATCTTTAATGTGCTTCCTGGCCATTTGTGTATCTTCTTTGGAGAAATGTCTGCTCAAATCCTTTGCCCATTTTCTTTTTTTTTTTTTCAGGGTCTGAAGAGTTTTATTCCAAAACTAGGAAGTTCACTTGCTCAGGTGTTGTATGCCAATATTATATCCCACTTTGTTTTTCCTCCTGAGGCACAAAAGATAACCAATCTTCCTTTCCCATTAGCTGGAGTGATCCTTGTGTTCATGAATAAAGTCCAGAAAATCCCCAGCAGTGGCATGTCTCATGGCAGAATTTAATGAAGACAGTAGAAATGATATCCAGAAAGGCCACATAGGCACTAAATGTTAAACAATTGAAGTTGGGATTCCAATACCAGGTAAACAACTCTGACCCTCTAAGATGATGTAAAAAGGTCTGTAGAATAATTTGGTAAATCTCAGGATTACCAACAGAAATGCAGAACACTGACCCATGGAACACCACATCAAAAACCAATGATGTACTGTATGGTGACCAACACAGCACAATAAAAAAAAAAAAAAAAAAGCAGAAACAAATTCTTGATTTCTTCCTCTTTTTTGTGGTATATATAAATAAAAAATTATAAAAATTACCTTTTATATCCTTATTTAACCTATTATTTTGTGTGAAACTTTGCCCATTTTCTAATTGGGTCGTTCGTCCTTTTGGTGTTGAATTTTAGGAGTTTTCTATGTATTCTGGATTTTAATTATTGTTTATATAATTGGCAAATATTTTCTCCCATTCTGTGGGTTGCCTTTTTACTCTCTTGATATTGTCTTTTGGTACACAAATTATTTTTTAATTTTTATGAAGTCCAATATGTCTATTTTTTCTTTCATTACCTATGCCTCTGGTGTCATATCCAAAAAAATCATTGCAAATCCAAAGTCAAGAAGTATTTGTCCTATGTTTTCTTCCCAGAGTTCTGTTGTTTTCGATCTGACATTGAGTTAATTTTTGTGTATGGCGTGAGGTAAGGGTCCAGCTTCATTCTTCTCCATATGGATACCCAGTTTTCTCAGCACCATTTGTTAAAAAGCAGACTGTGTTTCTTTCTACAGCACTTTAAACTACACATCTGTTACCCAGTTTGATCTAACAATCATGCCAGGCAAATACGATGGGTATTTCAATTTCTTTATTTTTAAGTGCATGTCTTTATTGCTGAGGGACTGAGAAACTAAATCTCTTGTCCAAGTCACACAATTGGTTAGTGGCAGAGCAGAGACTAAAATTATGGACAGCACAATGTTCTCCATTCCCACCGATCATGTTTTTCTGAACTTTTTAATTGGCTATTGCTGGAGTTGGGAATGGGAAGGAATAGCCAAGGTTAAATCAAGAAGGAAGGTGTATAAAGCCCAAACCACATTCATAAATTAGAAGTTTTCTCTTTGTGCTTTAGTTTCCTTGGATGTCAAATGAGATTGTTAAGCAAGAATTCCAAATGTTTCCCCTAACATATCACTAGTGTCAGAAAAATGTGACAAGCATTTGCTTTATATCTAAGGACCAAGAAACCTAGCCCAAAGCAGGCCTCTGCAAGATAGAAGTTTCTTTGAACTTCTGTGATTTCACTAAAAAAAAAAAAAAACATGTACAGATCTGCATTTTGCTCCATAATACACTTGGATTTGTTTTTAATATTAGTAAGCTTATCCCATACCAATTTCTGGCTAAAATCGATTCTCCAGGGTGACCCATGGCCTCTTCCTGTGGGTTTTTTTGTACTCCTGTCACTCAACAGTGCATACACCCAATGTGAGATGCGGGCAATTATAAATCTCTTCAATCTCCGTCCCCACATCTTATCATCCTATACTTAGACTTTACATAAAAGGGTGTGAAATCACACTCAAGTTTGATAATGAGTAGTGAGACATGAACAATTACAAGTAATGATTTTTAGATTTATATGAGCTCCCAAATGAGGAGACCCCCTCCACTTGTACCCACACCAGCCTGCCCCAGGACCAGAGCATCTCCTGAGAGAGGATCAGCCAGGTGCCAGGTCAAGAGTTGTCTACCTGAAAGTCACATGTGCTCCATGCTGAATGAACGAGTATCCCACTGATCTTCAGTGTAGCTTGCAACAACCAGGACTTCAGGCTAAATGCGAACCACCACTCCAACACTTACTAAGCACCCAGCAAGTCTATCGTCAACTGCTTATGACAAGCATCCATGCTTCTTTTGATAGCTCTGAGTAACCAAAAGGATTTCTAAAATTGTCCTTCAGCTCTTCCTCTCATGGTAGCCCCTAGTGCATGGATAGGCATCTGCTCAGTTTGGGCAACTGTCATATGTCAAAGCTACGGTTATAGTTGCTGAGACGTTCCAGCTTTCCAATTTTCTAAACGCGCAGCGCTGAGATTAAGATGGAGGGTGATAGTTAATGGAAACCTTTTTTTAACCTTGGACATGTTTCATTTGCTAGATTTTCATTATTTCTGAACTGTAGGACAGTTTAGTGTATTATAAAAGGTCATTGCATAGAGACATTTATTTGTTCCCTTGAAATTATGTTAACTGGGAAAAAAGAGTATAGGACGGTATATAAACCCTTATCACAGAAAGAGATATTGAAAGGTAATCTACAAGCCCTGTGGAGTATTAAACATTCATGAGGTCCTGGTCTCTATGAAGTTGCTTGTATTTCCAGTTTTTTAAAAGTATCATCTCTGTGAGAGTTAAAAACAATTCAATTAAAATCATATAATTTTAATTAATTATATTTCAATTATCACCCATCCATCTTTATCCATGTCCGATATTTATTATAGTCAAATGTGCATTTCTTTGAAACTAAATTTTCTTTGGGGACTGAAATCACTGTGTGTATCCTACCACAAGGTTAATTCATTCCCAGAGGTCATCTCCCCTAAGTACTCTGAAAGCCTATAGTGTTGTCAGACACTGTAAATAAGGACATTTTGTCATTCACCAAATACGAGAATCCTGGAAGCACTTCTCATTGCATGAGAATCCACAGCAAAAAATAAAGCTATTTTGTTTTTGTGTGTCTTGTTTTATTAATGTGACTCGTTAAGCTTTATAAGAACAGTCTAGATGAGGGTAACAAAACCATCCACAACCACTTTCCCAAGCCACGCACATGCAGACAGCTGAGGACTAAAGAGCCTTCTTACACTTGGTTGTCACGGAAGAGTACTTTCACCTCCAGGCCTCTGCTCACGCTCTTTTCCCACTCTCTAAAAAGACTGGCTACATCCAACCTTACTGTCTTCCACTTCACTCTTTAATAGAAGTGCCCTCTGGTATTATTCTTGATTTTAGCTACCAAAATCATTGGCTTCTGTGTCCTGTTTCAAAGAGCTTCATGGCAGTGGTTTTATACGGTTTCTCTTAAGTAGCATCTAGAGATAAATTAGAAGTATAAGACTTTGTTAAGGAAGGAAGGAAGGAAGGAAGGAAGGAAGGAAGGAAGGGAGGGAGAGAGGGAGGAAAAAAGAAAAGAAAGTGCATAGAAGCCAGACTCTCTAACCCACTCACTTTTTTTTAAAGATTTATTTATTTGAGAGAGAGAGTGAGCACACAGATGGAGAGGGAGAGAGAGAAGCAGACTCCCAGCTGAGCAGTGAACCCAATGTAGGGCTTGATCCCTGGATCCTGGGATCATGACCTGAGCCGAAGGCAGATGCTTACCCGACTGAGCCACCCAGGCATCCCTCTAACCCACTTACTTAATAAAATGCTGATAAATATCTTCTTCCAGTGCCTCAGGCTCTCCAACAGTGGACTTAGAGGGAAGACAACTCTCTCACCCAAAAGACAAAAAAATCAGGACCCTGAGAAATTAAATGACTTGTGAAGGTGATACAATGAGTGGGTTTATCATGTCGATTCTCTGTTACCATGCAATAAAAAGAGCTAAAACGTCCTAAGGACTTACCATGAGCCAGGCGCCATGCTAAGTCTTTCACACACATCCTCTTATTTGAGCCCCACAGCAAATGTTCTGAAGTAGTTATTATCATTATACCTACTTTACAGAAAGAGAAAAGTAAACTGTGGAAGAGGGGTGGAGGAAACTTAGACTCTCGGGGTCACACGAACACGGGTTTTGAATTAGGTAACCTGATTCCAGAACCTTTGCTTGAAACCACTACGAATCCCACTTTATAGAAATGTGTGCACAGAAGTAGATATGTAACTCTATAAATACAGATGTGTGGATATGCATACACTTATGTATGTATCATATACCAAAAAGCAAGACATGGTATATTTGCATATTTTAAAACTTTAAACAGCATCATATTTTAGAATGAAAAAAGAGAAACACATGAAGGAGGAAATTCGTGGACTGAGAAGGATTTAGTGGACACAAGAAGTTTGTTTTTGTTTTTGTTTTTGAATAGGCAATGCTAAACGATAGCATCTGTGAAAGTCTGCACTCCGGCACAAACATAAGGAAGTGGTTACTTTGGGGGAAGGGAGGAGGTTAGGTTGGGTTGGGGTCCTGGGGGACCCGCAGGGGTGGCTGGCAAAATTCTGCCTCTTAGCCGGGATGATGGATAAGAACTCATTAAACTCATCAAGCAACACCAAGAAATAAATAAACAACACAATAACTGCACATACCTGGGGTCCACGGGGCAGGGCAGCGGCGCCTGACATCCATTCCCTCTTCTTTCTGGGGTTCCTTCCCAAGCTGCAGAGACTCACAAAGCAAAAACTCTATTTCCCAGGCGCCTCCACAACCAGAGTCCCGGATGTGATTTGGATTCTGTCAGTCGAATGTCGCAGAGTTGGAGCCGGGGCCGGGGTTCTGCAGTTCCCGCTGGCCTGCCCGCATCAGCAGAGGTCCTGGGCTCTGGTCAGTGGCTTTGAGGAGCGCAGAGCGGGGTCCGCGGCACCTGTTTGTGCGGATCGCCGCAGGCACAGTGTGGTTCTGGAGACAGCAGCCCCAGCTGTGGCCTCTGATGGCGGTGACCTCCTAGTTGCACTAGTTTCTTATCCTTATCTTTTTGGCTTCCTAATTGTGGTAGTCGTGGTTTGGTAATGGAACCAGCAGCTTCTTGATCATAGAAGGGATAGGTCTCTGTGGCTTCTGCAGGCTTGGGACAGACTCCTGGGCAAAGCAAAGGCATATTGAAGTCCAGGGCTTGCCAAGGGTGGGGACGTTGATGAACCCCCTGCTCTTTGGGTGGGAGTCCTGAGACGCTGGACCCAAGGCCAAGGAGGACTGCAGTAAACCGGTCCTCCAACAGACTACACAGTCCAGCTTCAATGTGTCTACACAGCTAAAAATATCTCAATTCCTACAATGTAATGAAAGCGATTCTGGATTCAGAATTACCAAGTGCCCAATAGAAGTCGTTTCTGGAGGAAGGAAATAATCATCCTAGACTTCTAATTCTTTCAGCAACTCTTTTCAAAATATAATGCCCAGCATATTGACAAAGATAGCCAAGCACCCGGGGAAATAAGACAAGAATGAGAACCAGCAGAAATCTACAACAGAAACAGGAAAACACACCGAAGATCTAGATCAGTGCTCTAATGGAACGATAATTCAAGCCACAAATTTGGGCCACATATGAAACTTTAAATTTTCTAGTAACCGTATCGAAAAGGATAAAAAAGAAACAAGTGAAATTAACTCTTAAAACCATTTTATTTAAATCGGTATATTTGAATTCAAATTTTTATTTAACCTAAATTTTTATTTCAACATATAATCAATATAAAACCTAATAATGAGATAGTTGACATTTTTTTTTACTAAATCTCCAAAAATCTAGTGTGCATTTTACACTTACAGTACATCTCAATTCAGACTAGCCGAATTTCAAATATTCAATAGTCGAATGTGGCTAGTAACCACAGTCTTGGATCCTGCAGCTTTAGGTTTTAGAATTATCAGGCAGGAGTGTTGAACTAACTATGCTCACTATGCTTAAAGAGCTTTTAAAAAGTGAAATTGAAGAACTTCAACATAGAACTGAAAATTATATAAAAGTAACACAGGCTGTTTGAACTATGGAATAATCTATAACTATAAAATCCGATAGCTGAAATTAAGAACACAGAAAATGCTTTTCATAGCAGATTACACGTGCCTCAGGAGGGAATTGTCAACTGGAAGGTGAATCAGAAGAAATTATCTAGAATAAGGCACAGAAAGACCGAAGAATGGAAAAATACAGAAGAGAGAGAGAGCACACACCGTAAAAAAGTTCAACCCACATTTAACTGCCATCCTAAAGGGAGAGGTAAAAGAAACGAGGGAGGAAGTCATATTTGGAGAAATAATAGCTGAGAATTTTTCGAAACTGCTTAGAACTCTGTTGTCAATTTGATTGTCTTCCCACTAAAGGTAATCGTATCAATAGTTGCTTTTCAATTTTTTCTCTTTTCTCTCTTTGAGGATCTTGAAGATTTTCTACAATTTCAGCAGATTGTGCCTTCGAGTGAATTTATTTTTCAATATCCTACTTGGGATTTCTTGTGTTTCCAGAAATTGAGGATTCATGTCATGAGATTCACATCGTGACATGACTTCATGTCCATTAAGTCATGAATTTCGTTTGGCAGAGCTTCATCCGTAGGAAATCTCTGCAGCCTATTGGAGTTTGTATTATTATATATATTCTGGAGGAATATTATGTGTGATTTTACTAGACACGCATGGATCTCTGCTAGCCAGAAATTATTTTTAGGTTATTTTGTGGCTTGGAGATTCCTGGGTCGGTCAGGCAGAGTAAATTCTAAACTGAAAGCCAAGTAAGGAGAGCTTATAGTTATTACTTCTCAGGGGAGTCTTCTATTTGTTTATTTTATTTTTACACACAGGCCCCAGGCCAAGACAGAGAAATGTGCGTGCTGTGCCCTTTTAAATTGTCTCCTTGTGAGCAGATTTCTCCTAATCCACCTTTGTCCTATATCTCAGCTTTATATGACACCTCAGCTCCAGCTCCTCACCTTGACAAAGCCCATAGCCTAACCTCTGGTCCCTGAGTAGGAGTAAAATCTAAACCTCCTGCACACTGAGGCCAACAACCTCCCTTCCCTACCCTTCCACCAATCTCTGGGAAAACCGCAGTGTCTACCCTTGGCTTACCACTCTGCTTTTCAGTTCTTTTTTTCTTGTTTGGCCCTTATAAATTTCCCTCTCGTGTAAACTCGTGCTTATTAAAAAGGATTTATATATCCCTCTCACTTCGGAGACGGAGAGCCAAAACTCTAAACCTAAAATGTCCTACCTCTCACTTAAAGATGGGTAAATTCATCCTGAAGCTTAACCAGTTAGGACACATAGGAATAGCAGCGATGAATGCTTTTTGTGTGGTCTTATCCAGGTTAAACTCCAAGATAATAAAATCTAACCTGACCTATGTCAGCGGAGTGGATTCTGTTATAGCAACATAAAGATAAACATGAGATTTTTCTCTGTATTTCCCCCTTTCCTTCTCCCCACCTAAGTGAGTAGCGTTGGGGGCCCTTTTCCTCAGGGGAGATTCATGGCAGAGTAGAAAATAAAAAAGATCTCTTTCTTTTTTCCAAAATCCTAAGCTCTGAGAGAAAGGCCTAGACAGTGTTTTCAAGAAACATCAAGAGAGGGGTGCCTGGGTGGCTCAGTCATTAAGCATCTGCCTTCGGCTCAGGTCATGATCCCAGAGTCCTGGGATCGATCCCCGCATCGGCGTCCCTCCTCTGTGGGGAGGCTTGCTTCTCCCATTCCCACTGCTTGTATTCCTGCCCTCTCTGTGTCTCTCTCTGTCAAATAAATAAAATCTTTAAAAAAAAAATTAAAAAAAAAAAGAAACATCAAGAGATTTCCCCCCATACCTGGGGGGGAGGCCCATGGGGATGGTGATAAATGAGTCAAAGAATTCTTAGAAAAGTGTTCATCATACACACCGTCACCTGAAATCTCTGTTTATGATTCCTGTAATTCTGCCACAGGTTTCTTCCCTTTTACCCCTACCTCTCCTCCTCCTCTTTTTCCAGGGCATGTCCCTGACTACTCATACTATGGCCCAGTCCCTTCTCTTTCCCACCCATGGCTACCAAACAAATGATTAGCCCTGGCTTTGTGAGAAAAAGAGCATCACTTGCAGAAAACTTTGACTCAGTCATGGAGTACCAGTAGCTGGTTTAATGTTTTCTAGGAGGGGAAGCCGAGAGGCCATTAAAATTGCAAAGATGAGGGGTCCTTGGGTGGCTCAATTGGGAGGGTGTCTGACTTTTAATTTTGGGTGGGGTCATGATCTCAAGGTCATGAGATCGAGCCCCTCGTCAGCCTCATGCTGAGCATGGAGCCTGCTTAAGATTCTCTCTCTCCCTCTGCCCCTCCCCCCATCCTGCTCACATGTCCTCTCTGTCTCTAAAAAAAAAAACTACAAAGATGAATCTTTTTGGCTCAGAATGGAAACCAAGGAGGATCCTTATAAAAGAAGGAGAAAGGTTACGGAAGAATTCAAATACCTTCGGATAAGAATGTTCTCTGAGCAAAAAAAAAAAAAAAAAGAATGTTCTCTGAGCAGAAACCAAATAGAAGGCAAGCACACCCCTTTGAGACAAGGTTTACATTACAAAGAGTTAAGAAATATTTTGACGGTAATGAGAGTGGATGGCATTCTCTGACAAGAGCAATTTTTTAAGGTCTTCAATATTGTGGGAGGAAAAAAAAAGAAAATGTAATACACATCAAAAAAATCAGAAAAACGGGAAAATAAAATTACCTGATTCGTTAAATACAGGTGTAATTAAATGTTTAGCACATGCCTGCTAATAAAGCAAAACATCTTCATGAAAAATGTCTATTACTAGCTTTTCATTTTATGTCCATACTCCTTTTTATTACAGGTAAATATATATTCCCTCTATTGATCATTTTCATCCATTACTGCAGAAATCAGAGACTTGACTATTGTCATTCTTACTGCTGTTCTTTGCTTGTTAGTTTCTTGGGAGGAGCAGGGACCTCACCCAGAATGCTTTGCAAAAAAAAAAAAAAGATTTGAAATCATTTGATTTCTAACAGAAAATTTTCCTGGTTTTCTTGCTCCGCTGTTGCTATGCCACGTGGTATCTCCTACCTGGAGCTGAACAGTCAATTATGCAGTTTCTAGGCAGAGAAATGCTCGCATTGCAAGGAAATGTCTAAGCACCCCATGGTAGCTCTGGTAATAGGTATTTTCAATCCTCATTTGAACCCTTAAGGGTACAATTCTCCGGACCTTACATGTTTTCCTACGGTACCACTCTGCATGTTAAATCCAAAATTGGTGATTTCTCCTCTAATGCAAAGCATTACTACAGTTTACACAGTTTCGGGAGGCTTTTTAAATGTATTTTAACCTGTTTAAAATTATTCATTAAGTTTCTACATTAGAATTCTCAACCCTTAAAGCCTAAATTTCTGTTGAAAATTAAGAAGTAAGCAGTAGCGGACTGTCTCTTATCCTAGCATTCCTAGCGGATTGGCAGATTTACAAATCCTTTTCACAGTCTTTAGAAACACATGACTTCTCATAGTAAATTTTCCAGTTTGGCACAGGAGATGCTTACCAACAGACCCAAATATCTTGAGTTGCTCTGTGAAAGGAAACCAAAAGTCGATAAATCTATGTTCCGTGAATAAATAAATAAATAAATAAATAATAAATAAAAATTTAAGATAGAACAGTGTAGAGCCCTACACATATCTGGTCATATCTGATTAAGTCAGCTGAGTTCGCTTTCTCCGGGTGTTGTTGTTTACAATGTGGCTCTTTAGTTCTCAAAGCCCAGAATTAACCTAAGTGTTTCCAGTGACTAAAGGGGATGGGATACTTGATTATCTGTCATACTTACAATAAGTCTAGCATTATGTGGCTGATTTTATGCAATTTATACAACAGGAAAACGATCGTGAGTGAAAGTGATGTGCTCTGGCTCCAACACTC
>CM052886.1:13888123-13905480 GCA_028534135.1 Potos flavus
ATCGGGATGGCATTGAAAGTATAGATTGCTCTGGGCAGTATAGACATTTTAACATCCGAATCTCTTGACACTCTGGGGCCACGGTGGGAATGAAAGAACAGGCGAAGCCGCTGCTGTCAGACGCTAGGGGGTTCTGGAGTGTGGAGACTTGCTTCCCGGCTCTGGAACTGTCTTCGGACTAAAGAGGAAAAAGCACAAAAGTATTTATGCTAGATTCTGGATCAGATTATCGTGGGTCTACCCCCTGCCTAGTGTCTCCTGACTTAAGACATTCCCATCAGCTCTTTTCCTCATCATTTAGTTTTGGCTAATCTCCTCTCTCTTCTGTCTCATCAGCGAACATAATGCCGAGAAATGCCAAAGACAGCAAAGTAGGAATGCATTATGTCACGGGCGCACAAAGCTCTCATTTTACTCAGGTGCTGATCTTCCCTCTGAGGAGAAGATCTGTAGAGGTTACATTCCCAGAAGCAAAGGGGATTGGTGAGAAGGGAGGCTCTCCGCAAAGGTGGAGGAAGCATGGGAGGATACATTTTTCCTCCTTATCTTTAGCGCTCGCTTTCCTGGGCCTGCCCTGCCTCCCGCCTCCCCTCAGCTCAGCTTGGGCGACCTTCCCCGGCTGAATCCTGCTCTGTCCCTGTCCAGACCTGCAGCCCTTCAACAGCAGGCTCACGCAGCCAGACACAAGCTGGCTGAGTTCAAAACCCCAAGTGTCCATGGACGCCCAGCTTCCTTTAAGCCCTCGCTGTTGAGCCCTAGTTTCTAAAATGGGTCATCTGCCTTCTTCCCTGTTCGCCAGCCCCCATCATGGCTGGGCATGCAGCCTAAACTCCAGCCGGCTGGGTTGAGACAGGTAAGTTGTCCTCAGGCACGCCTTCCGCCGGGGGTTAAAGGCAGGGCTGGGGGCCTACAGCTCTGGGCAGGGCCTCCCCTACCCTGGGAAGAGAGCAGCTGGGCCCACCGTGCTCCAAGTCTTGGTATATACATGCCCCGGGTTCTGGCTGCTACCGTACCACTCACAACGCGCGCCCTTCCTGGACAGTGGCCCCTGTCTGACTCCAGCATGCTTGGACACTATTATTCGGTAAGCTTACGTTTCACTTCAGGGCCCAGGCTTCAAACACAGAGGACTGAACATTAGTATTCATTTGAACAGCTCGGAGAGTTGAATCATTTCGTACAGCAGTAACATCGCTCCTTGTTGAATCATAGATGGAGTGGGTTATTTTTGTCATCAGAATCTTATCTTTGGAAGGGCCTGGGTGGCTCCATCGGTTAAGCGCCTGCCTTCGGCTTGGGTCGTGATCCCAGGGTCCTGGGATCGAGCCCCGTGTCGGGCTCCCTGCTCAGTGCGGAGTCTGTTTCTCCGACTGCCCCTCCCTCTGCTCCTCTCCTCCCACACACACATGCTCTCTCTCTCAAATAAATAAATAAAATCTTAAAAAAAAAAAGAATCTTAACTTCAGACCCCACAGAGAGTCCCAAGAACTGTGATTTTAACCCCAGGGCTGCCAACTTTTCTAAATTGCTATGCTTCAGTTTGTGAGGTCTGGGTGAACCTGGGGAGGACATTATGAGGATAATGACAGCAATGGGAGAAAGAAAGAAATTTGAGAGGCTGGAGCAGTGATATAGGTAGGGGACTAGTCAGTGGGCTCTGGCGCCGTCTGGCATGAAATAGTTCTCTCTGTCCATCTGTGTCTCGGTCTCTCACTGTATATATATCTGATTCTATTTAGAAAAAATGTATAACGTATTTATAATTTAATTCACCATTGAGGATATTCCTGACAAGAGAACTACCAGCTTGTCAAGACATTAATGAAAACCGAAATATCTACTTAAAAATTTTGTTCAACTTTTTTGGTTGAAATGTAATATTCTTGTACAGTACAGTGTATAAATCTTTTAATGGTCAGCTTGTTGTTTTTTTAAAGGTGAAATGCATCTGCATAATCACCTGTCAGATCAAGTTATAGATCATTTCCCAATCAGGGTCCACTATTCTGACTTCTATTACCGAGGATCAGTTTTGTCGATTTTGAAATTTACATAAATAGAAACATAGAGTATATATTCTTCTGTGTCTGACATTTTCCTCTTAATTTCCTATCTTTGGGAATCATTCATGTTTTGTGTAGCAGTTTACTCCTTATTGATTTCTTTCTTTTTTTTTTTAAGGATTTTATTTATTTATTTGACAGAGAGGAGAAAGATCACAAGTAGGCAGAGAGGCAGGGAGAGAGAGAGGAGGAAGCAGGCTCCCTGCTGAGCAGAGAGCCCGAAGCGGGGCTCGATCCCAGGACCCTGAGATCATGACCTGAGCCGAAGGCAGAGGCTTAACCCACTGAGCTACCCAGGCACACCTCCTTACTGATTTCTACATAGTGTTTCATTTGTAAATATATCACATTATTATTTATCCTTGCAACTAAGCCAGGTGCTATAGGGCATATTAATATGTAAACAGATAAGTTAATTCCCACATGCAACTTTGCCGTGTGGCCCTGTACCTTTGTGTTATGACATCTAGTCAGTCAGTGTGGCGTACCTGTGGTTCCACACAGCAATAATTTATCTGCACAGGGAAGTGTGTGTGAACACATAAACATATCTCAATAAACCAAAATAAATATATCCCTAGCTCATTCTCCTCTCAACTGAATTTTTAAAAAATGCCACCAGCCTCTCCAGGTCCACCTGACATGGGGGGACGTCTGATGGAAAGAGCCTCAGAGTAAAACCAACAGGCCTAAATGATCATGAGCAAATAGCTTACTTTTGCCAGTTTTTCGAAATGACCAAGTCAACCATTGCAAGGGCCCCTTCAAGGGCCATGGGAGGAGGAGGCAGAGTAAAGGAAGTGTTCCTTTTTTTTTTTTAAGATTTTATTTATTTATTTGACAGAGAGAGTGAGAGAGGGAACACAAGCGGGGGGTGGGTGGGGGGGTGGGAGAGGGAGAAGCAGGCTCTCCACTAAGCAGGGAGCCTGATGCAGGACTCGATCCCAGGGCCCTGGGATCATGACCGGAGCCAAAGGCATGACTGAGCCACCCAGGCGCCCCTAAAGGAAGTGTTCTGAAGCTGAAGCCTCATTAGCTTCTTAGTAAACCCACCTGTGGTAGAAGATCGTGTATTGGATCGGCAGCCAAATTGTCATTAATATCAGTTTTTGCCAGCAAGGGTTGGTCTAACGTTGTAACTATGTCATGGTCCAGAGAAGAAACCTCTGATTATGGAACGATTATTATGACATTATGAAGACTGTTGAGTACATCATGCTATCCTCAGAGCACAAACAATTTTTCATCAAAAACCTGAGGGAATCCTGGGATAGACTGCAACAAGACAATACCCCACTGGGGATGTGGATCCGAGACCCCACCCCACTTTAGGAGTAGACACTTGGTTTGCCCCTCCCCTCACAGTACTATCATGCTGCTTGGACCAGCCTCCACCCTCCCCACATTAGAGTAACCCCAGCCCTAGCGTGGGGTGTGAGGGCTCAACACTAAGAAAGGGCATCATTCCTATGTCAAGATGGATCAGTGGACAAGGGCTCGGGTGAGACCCATGACTCACCTCTCTCAAGTCTTTACTAGACTTCATCCTCTCCCACAGCCAGAGGCCAGCCTGCTGCACACTTACTTTATTTCATAAAGATGCCAAAGAAGATGCGACTGAGCTGATGAAGATTGCTAAAATAATCCTTGGAGTTTCCCGGATGGCCGAAGACTTGGCTTCTGAGACATTTCTTGATGGTGCTGAAACAAACAAAAAGTGAAAGTCCTGTCCGACCTAAAAAAATACCTTCCTGATGATTGCCAGAGGGGATGCTTGCCAGGTAAAGGGTTCCACTTATCCCAATGAGCACTGAGTAATGTATAAAACTGTTGAATCATTATATTATACATGTGGAATTAATATATTCTGAATGTTAATTATATTTCAACAAAAAATAATAAAATACCTTCCTGAGCACCTACTTGCCCCAGGCAGCCCATGTCACCCCCAAATTTGTTGATTCACGATGTGGCAACCACTCTATCAGATCCTGGGGTCTAAGGAGGAACGGGGGGCTGTACCCTGTCCTCACGGAGCTCATATTCCTACTGAAGAAGACAGCTGATGTCCATCCGATTGTCACAGAGTCTGACGTGTTCACCGTGGGCAGAACTTTTTGAGGGTGACAGAACTGGGGGTGCTTCATTCTGTCTGGGGGAGGTGGGGAGGGATTCCTCAGATGTGACATTTGTGCTGGTTAAAGGATAAGTAAAACAGAGGAAGAAGAGAAGGCTGGAAACACAATGTAGCTTGTAGATTCGGGGACCACCTAGCAGTTCAGGGTGACTGAATCATTGGTTAGTGGGGAAGAGGACGCCTGCGCAGAGGGAGGGGATGGAAAGGAGCATGATGGGAAGACCTATGGCGGCCACTGCCTCTTCAGTCCACCAAGAACTCAGTTAGTTGACTGATTTGTCAAATCGATTGCACACTCATACTCCTATCCCCACAGGGAAGGAAGGCATTTGACCTTTAAAGAGAGCTACTGCAACCCTCCTCACCCTGCTCATTTACCTGGGGGTTCCAGCACTTTCTCCCAGTGTTCTAAGAATTCTCGGAGCCAGTGATTGCAGTCTCCCATGGAGATCCTCCTGAAATAGTCAGCCAGCTTGTCCTCCCACTCCTCCTTGATGCCTCTGGCTCCGGGGTTCATGACTGTCCAGGTCATGTTCATTGCGTCAAAGAGGAGAGCCGTCTGTCCATTGATGTTGAAGCGCCAGGACGCAGCGGAGCACCATTCTGCTTCACGCTGACAACACAGCTGGATGTCCAGGGTGGGAGGACCTGCGATCCACACACAAAGGCCTCGGCTTGGACTCTTAGCTCCACGATCTCCCGTGAGGTCCGGCATGTCTCTGAGGTGGGGCCGATGTTGAGTTCTTGTACACGAGCCCCTTCCCTGCACATGCTCCTTCCCTCTCTTGCTGACCGTCTCCATCTCCCCCAGCGTCTTCCCCTACTCACCCCTGGTCATGCTGCTCTCCAGTTTCATGTCAGGCAGGATCATCCGGAGCTCTTGTCCCACCTCTCCCAGCGTCTGGGTCAGTTCTGTCCATGCTTCGGTGGCATTTACTTTCTCCCCCAGGAGTCCCAAAGGTCTGCTCTTGCTGCTGTCACTGTCATATTGAAGGAAGGGCTTTTTATCCACTGAACCCTGCACTTCATACCAGGGGCGTCCAGGTCCAGATTGAGATTTGACAGTGAGGTCAAGGCAGAGAGAGTGAGCGTCTGTGAGAGAAAAAAGGCAGCTGGGGCCCCAAGACTCCCTCAGAAAGCCTTACTGCAGAGGGAGGGGAGGGGGTCTTCATCCCAGGCCCCTCCACTTCTGCATCCTTAGTCCTCACCTTTTACCATCTGAGCTTTAGTAAAGTACTTCGATGTTACCTGCCGTAGACCCCTCAGGGACACATACTGTTACCAGGAGGATGCATCTGACAAACACTTTTAGCGCCAAGTTCTTAGGTAGAAAAACTACAGGACAGTGTGTCCTCCTGGGACTTGAAATCTGGCTGAACAGACACGACTTTCAACAGAAAGGAAAAAAAAAAAAAGACACTGTAGGACACATGCCAAACTCATGATGGTTCCTGGGGGCAACCAGGGGAGGCTTCCTGGAATAGACGGCAGGAACTGGCAGGAGAGGGAGAGCTGCCCCATAGGAGTTCTGTACAGACAGAGTGCCTTAAGCTGGGCTTCTGGTCCTTCAGAGCACATGGACAGGTTGGCACTTGCCTGAAATGTGGGGAAGCCCTTTTCTCCCATCTTCCCTCTCCCCAGCCAGGTCCCCAGATCCCAGGACACTCACGGCCCACAGTCTTCCAGGCTTGCACCAGCAGCAGCAATGACAAAAAAATTGCAGTGGATACTGGCAACATTCCCGATGAGCATATCCTTGGACAGTATGCTGCAGGAAGTAGGTGTGGGGCACTTCCCAATGTTGTCACACCAAGATGGCTGACGGTCCTGCTGGAATCCGACAGAAGCAAGGGGTGCTGAGGGAGAGTTTTGTACATGTTCAAAATATGATTACTCATTTCAAAAAGAGAGAGAGTGAGACATTACAAAGCAAAGTTCACTTGAAAAATCCCTCTCCACTTTCCTCAAAACCCCTTCCGGTATGAGTGGGACTGTTGGCAGTGAAGTGAGCTCCTTTCCTCTCTCCCACTCCCGCATGCTGCCACCAACTTCTTGTCTTCCCACACTGCCTCTTCTTTCTTCCCTGATCTTCCCATTTCCTCCTCCATCTTCCCACCTTTTCTCCACTCTCCCCTTTTCCACCTCCTTCCTTGTCTACTGAATCTCTTCCCTCATAACTGATTGAGATTCGCACTCACCAAGTGCACACAGGTTAATCGAAGTAGCTGGAGACACATGGCACCTGGTCTATCATCAAAGACGGGTTAACAATCTTGAGTCCAACAATCCTGTTGGAGCCAAGACTTGTGGACCCAAGAAAAGCCAAGTAGTTTATCATTACAGAAAGTCTTGGGTTCTGATTTTTGAGTTATGCAAATTAGTCTAGGAACAAAGCTTTGGTGTCACTGCGACATTTCTCATGTCATTTTTCTCTTGAAAGTGTCTCTCAAGACTTAATGGTTTTCAGCCCATCCCCCGCTCACTTTTACGGGTGCCCCCCGCCCCCATTCCATCGAACCTTCTTAGCCAGCTCGGGCTGCTAAAACAATAGCATATTCCAGGCAGCTTAGAAAGCAAGTGTCTATTACTTACAGTTCTGGAGGCTGGGGAGTCCAAGATCCAAACACCAGCAGATCCTCTGTCCAGTGAAGACCCCTTCCCAGCTTGCAGACGGCAGTTTTCTCCTTGTGTCCTCACCTGGCAGATTGCAGTGGGAGACGGCAGGCACTTCTTTGTCTTTTTATAGCCAGCAGTGAGATGCAGCCTCCTATCCTAATTACTTCTGAATGACTCACCTAATACCTTTACGTTGAGGATTTTGACAAGAATTTCAGAGGAAAACAATGCAAAATACCATCTGCCCATCCCATATTTAGGTATTCACTACGTTCCTGGCATACAACTGGCTATTTAAAAAGCAAGTCGCACCCATTTGGTGATATCTTGTGAGTCCGATGCTAGGCTTTCCTGATGCCCAGTAAGTGGGCTGCACCACTGACTTTCCTTTAACTAGATCAAATATGTTAGAGTCAGCCATCAGTTTTCAACCACATACCTGGAGGCCACCAATCAAGAAGTCAGGGGCAGCTCTCAGGAGCTATCAGGAATGTCGGGGGCCTGCCTGGTTGCACTCCACAAGGAGCCGGATCAAACCAGCCAGACCCAAGATGGTGGGTGCCATGACAAGAAACCCCTGACCGAACAAGAAGAAAAAGCAGGAAACCCTGCATCCCCTTACCAAGTAATAAATATTCCACCCCTAGTTATCAACTGTTAATAATGAGGGGCGCCTGGGTGGCTCAGTCCTTAAACGTCTGCCTTTGGCTCAGGTCATGATCCCAGCGTCCTGGGATCGAGCCCCTCATGAGGCTCCCTGCTCAGCGGGAAGCCTGCTTCTCCTTCTCCCACTCCCCTCTCTCGCTGTGTCTCTCTCGGTCAAATAAATAAAATCTTAAAAAAAAAAAAAAAACCTGTTGATAATGATAGAAACCCAACCCCTGTGCATTCTCTCTCTCACTCGCTCTCACATTTTGAATCTCTCTCTCTCTCTTTTTTTTAAGATTTTATTTATTTATTTGACAGAGAGGAGAGAGATCACAAGTAGGCAGAGAGGCAGGCAGAGAGAGAGAGAGGGAAGCAGGCTCCCCGCTGAGCAGAGAGCCCAAAGTGGGACTCAATCCCAGGACCCTGGGATCATGGTCTGAGCTGAAGGCAGACACTTAACCAACTGAGCCACCCAGGCATCCCTGTAACTAATTGTTTATTTCCTGTTGATTTTTAGAAAAATTGAGACATAATTGACATATAACATTGTATTAATTTCAGGTTTACAACATAACATGATATCTGTATATTTACTACCTGATTTAAAAGACAATTGATTAAGCGCCAATGATAAACCTGTTTGACTTAAGATGTATGTGGGTTTAAAATGTATAGAGAGATAATCTGTATAACAATGATGGCACAAAGAGGGAGAGGAAATCAAGGGATAATGGAGCAATGTTGGTGTTACTCTGAACTGGACCAGTTGAGGTTGATGTGCTAACTGTAATCCCCAGGGCAACTACTTGAGAAAAAAACATGTAAGGGCGCCTGAGTGGCTCAGTGGGTTAAAGCCTCTGCCTTCGGCTCAGGTCATGATCTCAGGGTCCTGGGATCGAGCCCCACATCGGGCTCTCTGCTCAGCAGGGAGCCTGCTTCCCCCTCTCTCTCTGCTGCCTCTCTGCCTACTTGTGATCTGTCTCTCTCTGCCAAATAAATAAATAAAATCTTAAAAAAAAAATGTAAAAGAATACAGGAAAAGAAATAGCAACGGAATGAAAATAGTTAAGAGGCAAGTGGTTTATTGGACGTAGACCCTGTGGAATATAAAAGATGAGGGAACTAGAATCGTCCAAGGAAAAACTGTAGATTGCTATGCAGATTTGGATACCACGTTCAGAAGAGAAACTCTAAAAGAGAAGCGAAGCAGAGGGAGCAGATCCCCACCCCTGGCTGTCCAGCAACATTCCCTACCTACTCCTCATCCACACTGGTTTCCACACTTCGCCCTTGAACCACCGCGGTCCCAGACGTGCAGGTTTACCCCACACGCATGGACCCCTCGCCTCACACCGTTGCCCACACTGAGTCCATCGCCCTCGTCCACGGCCACACAGGAGGGTTCTGGTTTCTCCACATCCTCGCCAACCCTTGTCGGTGTCTTTTTTTTTTTTAAGATTTTATTTATTTACTCCTATGTTTTCTTCTAATGTTTTCATAGGTTTATTTCTTACATATACAATTTGGGTTAATTTTTTGTGTATGGTGTGAAGGGTAGTAGAATATGGGACCCTCAGATTTACTGCTTTGACATATTGATTATTTTGAGAAACAGCTCATGCAGGGAGAGGCTGTCTCTGACTCCTCCCCCACCCCCACCCCCATTTGTCTAAAGACAGATACTTCAAAAGGAATTCAGATGTCAGTACTCTCCTGGCAACCATCACAGGATTGACTCATCACAGGAGTGGCCACTAGAAGTCCACGGCACACCCAGACAGCTTTGTCACAACTATTATTCCTCTTATCTATTCCTCTTATCTCTTCTTCTGCGGGTTCGTTCATCTCCTCTAAAAAATCAGCTACTTTCTCCTAAAAGGCCCACATTCCTGCTCCCCTTTTCCCTATTAAATATGCCACTTAATCCTGACTTTTAAGCCCCCTCCAGGAGTTACTAATTTTTCCCTGAGTATCTCCCCTGTGCACATGAGGTATATATATATTTTAATAAATATATATTTTATATAAATTGTATATATTTTGATAAATATGTATATATTTATTTATTTTAATAAACTTCAGTTTGTTGAGGGGCAGAAGGAGAGAATCTTAACAGGCTTCCCACGTCCCTGAGATCATGACCTGAGCTGGAATCAAGAGTTGGAAGCTCAACTGACTAATTCACCCAGGTGTCTCACCTTGATTCTCAATCAAGGATGTAATGTCCAACGGGGAGCCGCCTTCTCTCCAAGGCCCTCCTGTCTTCACAGTATCTGGTGTTCTCCTAATGACTGTTACGTAATTATATTCTGCAAGAGACGACTGCTGAGATTACTCAATTCATAGACCCAAGGCAGATGGTGGAGGTGTGGATGGGAGTGTTGAAAAAACAAACCCAAAATGAAAATCCTTATCTAGACTTGAGTACTAAAAAGATGTTCCCAGATCCTGGTGTTTTCAGTTTAATGAAAACACTTTGTTCTTTCCAAATTTACTGATCTTCTATCATGAATAGCCACTAACCATTTTCTGGGACGCACAAGCGGGATAAGGGATGGGCCCATCAGTAGAGAGCTCATGAATCAACACAGGAGACAGACACACAGCCTATTAGAACACAATGGGACACTGTCTGGGCTCAGAGCTTTCAAAGCTCAGAAAGGGGGTGATGCATTCTGTCTAGAAGAGGTGGAAAGTGTTCATAGGAGCTGATTTTTGAATGAGTCTTCAAGGATTATTAGGACCAGGTAGTGCATATGGAGAGAGGGAATTCTAAGCAAGGGATGAACATGAACAAAGTGCCACAGGCATAACTGTGCACTTAGATTTCAGGAATTCCAGGTGACCTATCCATCAGTTATTAGGGTAAGGGATCTGCCTACAGCGGGAGTATTGGATGGTGGGGCCTTGGGGAAGTGACTAGGCCAGGAGGACAGGCCATGAATGGGCCCTGAGTTCCTTTGATCCTTCTACAATGTGAGGGCACAGTAAGAAGACAGCTGTCTACACCAAGTAGCAGACCCTCACCAGACACCTGCCAGAGCCTTGATCTTGGCCTTCCCAGACTCCAGAACCGTGGGGAAAAAATTTCGGTGGTTTATAAGCCACCCAGTCTGTGGTAGTTCGTCACAGCAGTCCCATGGGACTAAGGGAAGAAGGGAGTTAGAATCCTAGCGTCTGGGATACAGGTACCCCGCTTCTGGAAGGCAGGACTGGTGCGGAGGAGAAAGGCGTCCTTTCTCCAGATGCTCACCCAGCGTACATACTGATCCCGCACAGCGGATCTTACAAATGTTTGCAGAAAGCATCAACTATGTTGGGAGAACAGTGTCAACGCAGGGAAGCTCCCGTCTAAGCTTTAGCAGTTAGTAACCTAGTCGAAAAAAATTAAGCACCAAACAGAAAGTACACAAATATTATACCGTAAGTACCCCGGAGTGGACTGGTTTCTGGCCAGGAAGAGCCTTTCGGGAGCGCTGGAGGCCCACCCTGAGGTGCCTGGAGGGTGAACGGGGATGGGGGTGGGCTGTGCTGGCCCGCTGGCCTCTGAATTTCCCCGCGGGCGGCGGGCGGGACCACGGCAGGGCTTAATATGAAAAAAGCCTCCACCGGGGTTCGCCCGGGAGAGCAGTCCGCCAGCGCCGGCCTAGGGTCCTGAATCCTCTCCCCCGCCCACCCCGCCGCTGTTACCCCTCCAGGAGGGCGCCCCGGGACGCACGCGGCCTTGAGTGTCTAAGGGTGGGGCCCGCCGGCCAGCCGGTCCCCCTCTCCCCAGCTCCCTCCGCTCCCCCGCTCCCCGTTTCTCCCGCTGGGGGCGCTGGACTAACAAGAGGCTTGGCCCGGAGCAAATCTGGGGAGGAGGACTAAAGTGGAAAGGGAGAGGGGTTGGGGAGCAGGGCGAGGGGCATAGGAAGGAAGTGGGGAGGGAGAACAGGAAGTCTCCCCAAGAAAGTGGGCGAACAGCGAGGGGGAGGGAGGGCAGGCCTGGAGAGGGGCGAGGGCCTGCGGGCTGGGCCCCCCGTGGGGTTCGGGCTGACACCTGTGGGCTGCCCGGCCTCACTTCTGGCAGCCGCCTTCACTGCTGCTCCTCCCCTGCCTCCGTTCCTCCCCCCAACCCACTTCCAATCTACTCGCCTCCCCCACCCTCTCCCCACCCCATTTCTGCGCGTTCCTTTCCTAACACACACAACACACGCACAGCGCCCCCATTTGCATTTTACATCCCCACCCTACATTTTACACTGCAGAGAAAGAGAAAGAGAGAGAGAGCAAGCGGGAGCACGAGTGGGGGCGGCGGTCAGAGGTAGGGTCGCCGCGGAGCTGGGAGCCCCAGGTGGGACTCGATCCCAGGATCCTGGGATCATGACCCGCTGAGCCCCCTAGGTGCCCGGGGGCCCCCCTCTACTTTCTTGTGCGGCAGGAGGTGTAACCCCTTCTGCCCTCTGGAGGGTGGAGAGGACTGAAGAGACCGTCGCTGCTGAGGCAGCAGGCAGGCTCTCCGAGGAGCAGACACCGGAAGGGCGGACAAACCGGTTCAGTCACCGGACAGGACTGGGACCGGCTCCGTGGGGATGAGCGCTGGCAGGCTCTGGGGCTCCAGGTGGCAACAGCTCCCTCAGCCATTGTTGGCTAGGGTTTCTTGGAAATCAAGCAAACCACTCTCCCCCTCCTCCAAAACACACACACAAAGAAACCAGAAAGAATCAAAGGAATGTGACACCCAGTTTCTTCACCGTCCCTCCTCACTTGTGGTTCCATTGTTATTTCACTGGGAAGCCATTCTTAGGTTGTTGATGATCAAGGTCAGGATGAGTCAGGGGGAGACCACTCCCCACACCTCTTTAGTAGCCTTCTTTATACAACTAATTGTCATCCCTAATGACCCTGCCCTTCCCACACCCGAGTTCACTTTCCACACTTAGACCTCCGCCATCAGACACGCATGCACCCCTACCTCCCGAATTTCACACTGTCACCCACCCCCCCACCCTGACTGTGCGTCTTCCCACAGCCTGCTCCCCAACACCCCGCAAATCAACATATCCCCCTACATAGTTCTCCTGTTTCTTACTCATCCTCCTTCCACACACACACAAATCACCCCTCACAATGCCTTCGGTACAGAAGGTCTCCTCACACCCTCCGCACACACAGCCCCACCACATGTCCTTTCTCCGCTACCCTGGAGCCCGCTTGCCTGACTCAGCGAGTCCTCACCCTCTACAAAGACACACTTGTTCCCCCCTCCCCACATACCTTTGCTTCTCGTGCTCTGTACACACTCCTTCTACACAAAGCCCTGCCTGCCTTCTGCAAAATTCTTCCACACAAGACTCCAACTTAATTTCACTGCAATCTCCAGGAACTTTCCTCTCACAGACATTCCCCTGATACACACTTCCTCATACACGCATGGTCCCGCCCAAGTTCATCCCACTCCCTCACGTGGCAGACATCTACCACACCTTCCCCTTCCATCCCATGCTGACCTGTCCAGAGACGCAGATACAATCGTCTTTCAAGACACTTCCGGGGTGCCTGGGTGGCTCAGTCGTTCAGCATCTGCCTTTGGCTCAGGTCATGATCCGGGGGTCCTGGGATCGAGCCCAAGCCCCACGTCAGACTCCCTGCTGGGCAGGAAGCCTGCTTTTCCTCTCCCACTTCCCCTGCTCAGACTCTCTGCTGGGCAGGAAGCCTGCTTTTCCTCTCCCACTTCCCCTGCTCGTGTTCCTGCTCTTGCTGTCTTTCTCTGTCAAATAAATAAATAAAATCTTAAAAAAAAACACTTCTGGGAAACACTACACACACACACACACAATAAAACTCTGCCAAGTTTTCTCACACAAGTTGGTAGTTGCCCCTCACACACACCCATATGAACCTTGAAAGTCAAATAACCAGTTATTTTATTAGCAAAACAAATTTATTCAGGAATAGCAGAGAAATTGCAATTTGGGACAAGCAAACTGTGGCAAACCAGAGGCAAGTCTGAAGAGAGAAAGGGAAAGTCAGCTTTGATGAGGGTTTAGGATGAATTTGGGGAGGGTTGTTTTGAACAAAGGTTTATTGGAGAAGAGCAAGAGATTGGGGTTGTGGAGATTTCTTATTGGCGGCAAGTGGTGGTTAGTGGGTTGTTGCTAGGGTAGGGGATGATTTTCCTTCTTTTTTTTTTTAACTTTTTTTAAAGGTTTTATTTATTTATTTGACAGAGAGAGAGAGAGCGTGAGCACAAGCAGGGGGAGAGGGAGAGGCAGGCTCACCAAGCAGGGAGCCCAACACAGGACTCAATCCCAGGGCCAGGGGATCATGACCCCAGCCGAAGGCAGACGCTTAACGACTGAGCCACCCAGGTGCCCCTTCCTTCTTTTTCTTAAAAGCAGGAGATAAATTCCTATCTGAAAGTGTCTTCCTTTGTCAGGTTAAGAATGATCTTTCTTCCCTTCGCTGGTTTTGCAGCCTGCCAGGAATGAGGTGTGCATGAGAGCGCCCCCTACAGGGCTTCTGACTCCGTTTTAAGTGAGGGTGTTTTTTTTGTTGTTGTTTCTTTTGTTTTGTTTTTTACTTCTTTTCACACCCAAGACACTCCCCCAGTGTTCCCTCACTCTCCTCACACTCACTCTTCCTCAGTCACAAGTAAATTTGTGTCACTGCCACAATACACTCTCCTCTCTCCTGCTCCTCTCCCATCAGGCACATTTCCCCCCTCCCACCCACACCCACACCCACACCCACACCACACCACACCACACACACACACACACACACACACACACACACACACACACACACCCTGACCAGTTCTGCCCAAGACACAGGGCCCTTCAGCAGCCTCAGATCCACACTCAGGTCGGTTCTGCAGGGAGGCCAGGAGCTCTGCCCCAGGGCTGAGTTGGAAATCATAAGGTGTTTATCTAGAACCTACCTGGAACAATGACTACTTCTTTTGATCTCCCACCCTATTTCTCAAGCTGCTCCCCAGACCACTCTCTTACCGTCAGTACAGCCTTGACAGTCACCAGAGGTTGGGAAGGGCCACGCCCTTCCCAGCTGCCTCCTCTCAGGGATTGAACCCCGGGTCACATTTCTGCAGCCCTAGCGTTAAGCGTCTCTTCCCAACGACCAGATCTGTGGGGTGCTACAGCTGCCCTGCCCAAGTTAGAGCACTGCCCCCATCTTGGGATTCTCACCACCCACCACAGGGCCCTGCTGGATGCAGATGAGAGTCTGACTCAGGCCAGAATTTTCTTTGCTCCCTTCTACACAAAAATGCAGAGTGCCCTGTTCAACTCACCGCCTAGCTCTAAATCAGGAAGGGCACCAAGCCTTGGTGTAGACTAATGCCCATGGACAGTATGGACTCTTGATAATTTCGAGCTTGTCCTACTCAAGTGATGGCCATATGAAGTAGGAGGGCTTAGTCAACTTTTCTCAGCCCTATGGGAAGAGGGCTCAGTAGAGAGTGACAAGGGCGAGTGTAACAGATAGATAGAGAGATACCGAATCATGATTTAAAGAGGGGGGACTTCAATATAAAAGAGGGACTTTATAAGGAGATGCCATATGGTAACCCAGGGTCGCAGGGGTGGGGGGAGCTGAGGAAGGACAGACTTGGAAGCCCCTCTATTGCTCATTCCCTTACCCTTCCTTTTCCATGTGTTCCTTTACTTGTCAGTCCGCTGTTTTCTCCACATGGCCCAAGAATCCCTCAGGTTATTATTTACAATCATCTTTTAAGACCTTCGTGATATCCAGGGGCACCTAGGTGGCTCAGTCAGTTGAGCATCTGACTCTTGATTTCAGCTCGGGTCATGCTCTCAGTGTTGTAAGACTGAGCCCCATGTGGGCCTCCACACTGAGCCTGGAACCTGCTTGAGATTCTCTCTCCCCCGCCCTCTGCCCTTCCCCCTACTCTCACTCACGCACCTGCCCTCTCTCTCGCTTTAAAAAAAAAAAAAAAAGACCGTAGTGATATCCATTAATTAATCCATTTTTTTGTTGTTAAGTTTTTTAAATTAACATATAATGTATTATTTGCCCCAAGGGTACAGGTCTGTGAATCATCAGGCTTACACATTTCACAGCACTCACCATAGCACATACCCTCCCCGATGTCCATCACCCAGCCACCCTACTCCTACCCCACTACCCCCCAGCAACCCTTAATTTGTTTCCTGAGATTAAGAGTCTCTTATGGTTTGTTTCCCTCCTGATCCCATCTTGTTTCATTCCCCCCGCCACACCCCACGAACCCCCACCCTGCCTCTCGAATTCTTCATATCAGAGAGATCATATGATAATTGTCTTTCTCTGATTGACTCATTTCGCTTAGCATAATAATCCATCTTTAATCAACATAGAATTCATTTCTGTATTGTGTGTTAGAGATTCCTTTTAAGTTATGTGATTAACGAGTTGTCCCTGTGCCATTTGATGGTT
The DNA here is from genome assembly GCA_028534135.1 of Potos flavus. Lineage (NCBI taxonomy): Eukaryota > Metazoa > Chordata > Mammalia > Carnivora > Procyonidae > Potos > Potos flavus. The sequence continues at coordinate 13,904,024 of CM052886.1, forward strand.
AGCCTGTCCTTCACCCATATTTCTTGCCACCTCTATCAGATATCAAGTGTCTACACATACTCGGATCTTTTTCTTGGCTCCCTTTTCTAAAACTGGTCTTTTGCCTTCCTTCCTGGGCACCAATCCCCTTTGCTATTGGGAATGCAGCCTAAACTCCAGACTTGGTTGGGTCATTTAAGCCCTTTTCTGTCACCTTCTATTACAAATGACCACAAACTGGATGGCTGAAAATAACAAAAATTCATTCGTTCGCAGTTGTGGAGGCTAGAAGTCTTGAAGTCAGGTGTAAGTCGGGCTATGCTCTCTCTGAAGGCTCTAGAGGGCATCCTTCCTTTCCTCTTCCTAACTTTTCTTGGTTGCCAGAAGTCCTCGGCATTGTGTGGCTCCAAGGTCTGCCTCTGTCCTAACATGGCCTTGTTCTTGTGTGTTATTGTCTGCACATGGCTTTCTCTTCTTTGTGTGTCCAAGTGTCTCTCTTCTTAGAAGGGAGGGCTCCAGCATAGGTTTAGGGCCAACTCGCATCACTTTGTCTTAATTGGGTTACATCTCCAAACATCCTAACTCCAGATAAGGTCACATAATGTTAAGAACTTGAACATACCTTTTTGGGGGACACAATTCAGGTCACAGCATCCGTGCCGTGTTCGTAGTATTTTACAGATCTATGCCCTAGAAATAAAAGAATTTTAATAAATGTTCAAGTGATTTGCATCTGAAAGAAAGAGATAGTACATGTATTTATAATTTAATTCACTGCATCATTGAGTGTATTCCTGAAAGAGGAAAACTTCTGGTTTGTCTAGACAGTGATGGAAACTGAAACCTCTACTTAAATATTTTTATTTATTTATTTTTAAAGATTTTGTTTATTTGAGAGAGAGAGATAGAGAGCATGAGTGGGGTGGGGGGAAAGGGGCAAAGAGAGAGGGAGAAGCAGACTCCCACTGAGCAGGGAGCCCGATGTGGGTGATCCCGAAGCCCCGAGATCATGACCTGAGCTGAAGGCAGACGGTTAACCGACTGAGCCACCCAGGCGCCCCCTCAACTTAAATATCGTTTAAAAAACTTTTTTGTTGTTGAAATGTAACACCCCACAGTGAAGTGCACAAACCTTTAATGGTCAGCTTGATGTATTTTCATTTTTATTTATTATTATTATTATTTATTTATGTATTTATTTTTCGTGAGTAAAGGAATAGAAGTTTATTAAGTGAAGATATAGAAAAAACTCTCAAGAGTGAGAGGGGTCCCGACAGGGTTGCCTAGCTTGATTTATTTTTAAAAATGGAATTCGCCTTGGGCCGCCTGGGTGGCTGAGTCGGTCAAGCATCTGACTTTGGCTCAGATCACAATCTCAGGGTCCTGGGAATCGAGCCACACATTGGGCTCCTCACTCAGCAGGGAGTCTGCTTGTCCCTCTCCCTCTTTCCCTCACCCTGCTTGTATTCTCTTTCTCC
>CM052886.1:13905980-13925477 GCA_028534135.1 Potos flavus
AACTCCTCAAACTCAACACTCAAAAAACAGATAATCACGTCAAAAAATGGGCAGAAGACATGAACAGACACTTCTCCAAAGAAGACATACAAATGGCTAACAGACACATGAAAAAATGTTCATCATCATTAGCCATCAGGGAGATTCAAATCAAAACCACACTGAGATACCACCTTACACCAGTTAGAATGGCCAAAATCGACAAGACAGTAAACAACAAATGCTGGAAAGAATGTGGAGAAAGGGGGGGAACCCTCTTCCACTGTTGGTGGGAATGCAAGTTGGTTCAGCCACTTTGGAAAACAGTGTGGACCATAGACTCGTAGACTCAGTCGGTTAAGCATCTGCCTTCGGCTGAGGTCATGATCTCAGAGTCCTGGGATGGAGCCCCACATCGGGCTCTCTGCTTCTCCCTCTGACCCTCCTACCTCTCGTGCTCTGTCACTCTTTCTCAAATAAATAAATAAAATCTTAAAAAAAAAAGACTGATGAATCACTGAGCTCTACCTCTGAAACTAATAATACACTATACATTAATTAATTGAATTTAAATTTAAAATGTTTAAAAAAAAAAAGACGGGGGCTGGGCAGCAAAGGAACCATCCATGTGATCAGAGAGTTGGAACTTTCAGTCCCACATCCTGTCAGTCCTGACATCCAGGAAAGGAACACCTGTTGGAGGTTGAATCGATCACTGATGGCCAGTGATTTAATTAATCATACCTGTGTAATGAAGCCTCCATAGAAACCCAAGAGGATGGGGTACAGAGAACTTCTGAGTTCGTGGACTTGTTGGGGGACTGGTGTTCTGGAAGAGGGTATGGAAGCTCGGTGCCCTTCCCCATACTTTGCCCAGTGCATCTCTTCCCTCTGGCTGTTCCAAAATTTTATCCGCTTATAATAAACTAGTGATGTAATGAGTAAAATGTTTTTCTGAGGTCTGTGAGCTGCTCTCACAAATTAATGAAAGCCATAGAAGGAATTATTGGTCGGTCAGAGGCACAGGTGACAATCGGGACTTGCAGCTGGCATCTGGAGGGTGGTGAGGCAGGGAGCCTTGTAGGATTGACCCCTTGACCTGTGGGATCTAACACTATCTCCACCTAATCAGTGTCAGAATTGAATTAAATTGTAGGCTACCCGGCTGCTGTCTGGAGAATCGCTTGCTGGTGCTGGGTCCCCTTTTCCTCCTCCATCACTGGAATTGAGTGCAAACCCTTTTAGTGGAACTTTGTTGCAGCAAGCCTAGCAAATGGACACGCAGGAAATACAAAAATTAATGGCACAGGCATCGCTAAGGTCTCAAAAGATGATTGCAAATAACAGCTTGGGAAATCTTGGTAAACCCGAGAAAATGGTGGAGCTGACAGGCAAATGAACTTGTGCAAAAGGGAGGGCGAGGGAGTGAGCAATAGAAGGGCTTTGCTGGTGGTTTCTCTCTGGGAGCCAGGTAGTTCCACCCACTGTCCCTGTCCCTTCCCCATCATACCCCCCAAACCTCTTCCACCACCCCCCACCCCACCCACCATTCCTTGACACCAACCCCATACCTACCCACCTCACCACAAGTGTGGGAGGTAATGTTATGTAATTGTTTCTGTATCACAGATAAACAATCTGGGGTGTAAAGAGAGTAGGTGGCTTGCCCCAAGGTGACACAACCAGTAAGTATCGGCTAGGTGCTGCTGTCCGTGAACTTGAGACTGTGCTATATTTAGCAGGCTAAGTTGCATGAGAGATGTTGTGCCACTTTTTAAATATCCGACGGACTGCCACTTGGGAGAAGGTACAGATTGCTCTGAGAGACCCCAGAAAATGAACTAGGACAAGTACAAAGCAATTATAACTGAATATAAGGAAAAGCATTTCTAATGACTATAGTAGAGTTGCCTGCGGACTGGCTTTGCTATGTGAAGGAGGATATTCCCACCCACTCTAACATGGGGAAAGTCATGTACATGCCGCATAAGGTCAAGAAGTCAGTGTTTGTGCAGAACTCAAAACAGTTCTTGGCAGTCCCTAACACAACACTTCTTATAAGTATCGCTTAAGTTTAAAATAAAAATCAAAAGAAGCATCCAAGCAAACGCTGGGCATTGACTTTGTCAATGAGAAGACAACTTTGCAGGATTTTCCCCAGCTCCTTACCACTGCCTTTCTGTCACTCCATCCCTGGTGGGGGAGGGAAGGCAGGGCCAGAAGCCATGTTTGTACTTCATGATCTCTGCACCTCAGTCACGGCCGCTGGGGGGGGACACAGGACCAAACCGGACTCAACAGAATCTCCCTCCTGGGACCGACTGTCGCTGACTCAGTTTCCGTGCGTTGCCGGAATTGAGGTGAGGTAAACTCAGGCTTTGGACAAAGAGGGCAGAAAAGGCCAGACTGAGAGAAGCAGGGATTGAGGGCTCAGAAAGAGGTGGACATCCAAGACCGCTTGGTCCCGGAAGGGAGAAGTATTTCCTGGGACCCCAGTTGCCCGGTTGCTGAGAGCTCTCCGACTTTGGGTCTAGGCCCTCCTTTAGGCCCCCCTGCCTGTTCTGCCCTGTCTCTGAGTCATCTCACACGTTTATGCCCAATGGCCCTTTTTCCTCAAGCCAATTCCAAGTGGGATTCTGTCGTTTGCCCCTCACAGAGATTTAATCAGGTCACGCCTGGATCACTTGGCTGCAAGGAAGAAAAGAACCCCAAGTATAAGGCCAAGGAGGCTCTCAGGGAAGCCATCTGGGGCTTTAAAGTTGTCAGGCAGCTCCCGTCTTCGCTCTGTCTCTCTCTCAGGGCTGTGTGTTTATCATAATCAGCCCAAACCTCCCTCCTAATACACCATGCAATGAAACCTGTTTTTTCGAGTTTTATTAAAGTGTGATTAAGGACAATAAACTATATCTACTTCAAGTATACAATCTGGTGAGGCTTCACATACGCATGCTCCAGTGAGATCATCAACGCAGTCAAAGCACGAACATCTATCACCTGCTAACTCAAGTGTCCTTAAACTTCTTTGTAACCCTCCCCCTCCTCCTCACTGCACCCTGGAATTACACGTTTCTCCTGAGGCTGCCCAGAACATCAACTATTCCCAGGCCTGTGCAGCCGGGAAATCGTTCTGTCTGCTTCTTTCCAGTGGTTCTTTCTCGGGCCTTGGATAGTTTCCTCACATGCATGCACTTGACCAGTACTCATATGAAGGCTTGCGGTGGGGGTGGGGGGGCCTCTGCAGATCTCCAGAACTCTTGCTGTGCAGCTCTCTCCGCTCTGGTATTCTGTTCTGTGGATTCTAGCCACCTGCCCCCCTTCCCCGGAATTCTCGATTCCATTTTCTCTGCTCAGAGAGACTGCCAGGCTCCCTTGGGGTTCCCCTCCCAGCCCTGCAGTCTGGAATCCCTCTCTGGGTGGGAAGCCAGGGCAGTCAAAAGGATCCCTTCCTTAGTGTCCCTTCCCCTGGGTGCTCAGCTGCCTGTTATCTGATGTCCAAAGCACATTGTTTGCTTTTCTTTCTGGATTTTTCATCTAACTTCGTAGGCTAAAGCCAACCTCTTTGCTCTATTATGACTGCAGCAGAAGAAAGAGACTGCTTTTTTTTAAATGAAAAATGCTTGATGACAACCTCATTTAAAACATTTCAACTGATATGAAGTCTTATAAAGTAAAAAAGTGCTTATCCCCCTCCACTATTCCCATCTCACACCCCAGAAATAACCAGTGTTAATGGTAAACACATTAAGTCATTTCCATTTTTCTCAAAAGGACCCTGTTGTGAAGTTAGAGAGGAGGAATCTTTATCAGTGCTGGCAGGATTGGAAATGAATGCTCCTGAGAAACGCTGTCCCTCCACTGTCCCTCATTATCTCCCCCATGGAACATGGGAGCTGCGTCTCATTCTGTACTGACCTCTCTTCTACTGTACCAAAGGCAGGAGCGAGGGTCCCGTGTCCATCTTAAGATCTCTGTGAAGGCCATATGAAATCATTTAGCTGAAAATGCTTGGCAAACTTTGAAGTCATCACAATTGTTAATTAATGCTATATCCTATTATCATAAGTGTTTATTTTTCATATTAATAATTATTTTATCACAGCTAATATTTAGAAGCTACCTTCAGGGTCCATTTTTATCACCAGTGACAGTTTCTCCTTATCATAAGCCTACTGAAGCTCTCCGAGGTCTAAGGTGAAAGGAATCCTTATGCTGTCAGGGACATCGTTAAGTGGCTTAGTTGTGTGGGGTGAATATCTCAGAGGTGGAAGAACCTGCAACCGAAAGTGGGCCACTCCCTGTAGGGCTAAGAGGCCAATATCTCGGCTTCAGAGTCATGCATATACACAACCTCATGAACTCCGTGAATTTTCCTTTTCATGGAATAGCAAGAAATAATGGACTTTTCTTTTTTCTTCTTTTGTATTTTTGCCTTCTAGTTCTGTCTCCTTCTCTGTTCTAGATCTGAAAGCAATCGGTTCCTAAATATAAGCTCTAATATATATTTATACTCAGAAACTGCTATTTTTTTATCCAATTATTTTCTCTTTCCCTCCTAAAAACGACATTGAACCATGTACGAATTACAATGTTCATGCATCCAAGCAAAAACACTTCTGGGCATGCCAAAAAGCAAGAAAATGTGATCCGTAATCAGGAGAAAAACAAATCAATAGAGTCTCTGAAAAAAGATGTAGAAGCCACTGACAGGCAGTTGCAACTCTGGTGTGGTCTCCACGGGACTGGATTTTCACAAACCTTATTACGCCATTTAAAACACTACTGCTCTGGGGCAACTAGGTGGCGCAGTGGGTTGAGTTACTTACTCCTGGTTTCCCCTGAGGGCAGGATCTCCAGGTCTGTGATCCACCTGCATGGGCGGTGAGACCCAGGGGGCGCTGGGCTCTGGGCTCAGTGCAAAGTTAGCTTGGGATTCTCCCTCCATCTACCTCTGCCCCTTATGCTTGTGCTCACTCTCTCTCTCTCTCAGATAAATAAATACAATCTTTAAAAACAAAACAAAACACTGCTGCTCAGTTTTGTAACTGTGTATGGTGACAGATGTGGTGATCCGTGAACAATATATACAAGTGTTGAATCATTATGTACACCTGAAACACATGCTGCATGTCAAGCGTATCTCAATAAAGGAAAAAGTTATCTGCTAAATTTAATTAAATAAAATATATTTTCACTAGATCTTACATGATTCAAGCTGAAGACCTCTCTACATGCTAGAGATAGCTCATCAGGTCCTCATAATTGGACGTGTTCAGATTTCCGGTTATGTTTGTGGAAATACGACTGCATGTGACTACTTGATTTTTAGATTTTTCAACAGCGTTGCCGGCCTAGTGCTAGCAACACAACGCGTCGGGGACGTTGGAGGTGAAGGACCGAAGACTGAACTGGTACCCCAGTTCAAGTCCCTTTTCTAAAGCAGATCGTGAGGTCACAAAGATCTGAGCTTCCCCGAGCAGGTCTCGCGTGTTAATAGAGCCGAGCGGGTTTAGACACAAACTCCCTCCCACACTCGGAGGGCGGCAGTCGCTCATGCACTCTCACGACAGCCCGGCTAGAAACCCACCCTGCAGGTCTCGCTCCCGCGCTCTCCCAACTTGCAGGAGCCTGCAGAGGGCGGTGTGCGGAAGGGGTCACGCGAGCAAGTGGCGAAACCGAGCGCGGGAGGGGCGGAGCTGGTGGGACGTGGGCGCGGGGCCGCAGGCGGGAGGAGGGCGGAGGGGAGCTGGGCGGGGCTTGGCGCGCCTCCGCCCCCGCCGCGGCCACTGTTCACCGGCCGGGTGCTGATCCGCGCCGAGGCCGTCTTGCCGCCTCCGAGAGCGCCCCGGGTCCCGGCAGAGAGGCGCGGGCGTGCTCGGAAGCCTCCACAAAGCACGAGCGGCGGTGGCAGGCGGGGCCGGCTATGCCTCCCGTTGCTGCGGTGCCCGCCGGCGACCGCGCGCCCGCGGCCTCGGGGGCGCAGCAGGGCCCCGGGGAGGCCGCGTTGTGAGGCGCGGGGGCCTAGGGGCCGCCGCGGCCGCGCGGAAGAAGCACAGGGCCCCGCGCTCGCCCGCCTGCCTCGAGCTCTGCTGCCCCTCCGAGGCGCGCTGCCTCAGCTGCCGGTCGCCATGGTCTTCGCCGCCCGGGAGAGCGCGGGCGCGGGGCGCGGGCGGCCGCCGCGGCTCCCGGCGCTGCGCGGACTGCTGCTGCTCTGCCTGTGGCTGCCGAGCGGCTGCGCGGCCGGCCCGCCGTCCGCGCCGCTGTCCGAGCTGCACGCGCAGCTCTCGGGAGTGGAGCAGCTGCTGGAGGAGTTCCGCCGGCAGCTGCAGCAGGAGCAGCCGCAGGAGGAGCTGGAGCTGGAGCTGCGCGCGGGCGGCGGGCGCCCTGAGGAGGGCTGCCCGGGCCCGGGCGGCGGCGGCTACAGCGCCATGCCGGACGCCATCATCCGCACCAAGGACTCCCTGGCGGCGGGGGCCAGCTTCCTGAGCGCGCCGGCGGCCGTGCGGGACTGGCGGCAGTGCGTGGCGGCCTGCTGCTCCGAGCCGCGCTGCTCGGTGGCGGTGGTGGAGCTGCCCCGGCGGCCCGCGCCCCCCGCCGCCGCCGCCGCGCTCGGCTGCTACCTCTTCAACTGCACGGCCCGCGGCCGCAGCGTCTGCAAGTTCGCGCTGCACCGGGGCTACAGCAGCTACAGCCTCAGCCGCGCCCTGGACGCCAGGCGGGGAGACCTGGAAGCCTCGCCTCGCACGGGTGAGTACCCCGCGGGAGGAGGCCAGGCCAGACCTCCGGGTCCTGCTGCCCTGGCACCTGTTGGGCGGCGGCCCCCGGGAGACCACTTGGGCAATACAGCCAAGGGAGAGAAAGAGCAGCCTCGTTCCAAGGGATTTTAGTTCGGGGACATCTAGAGGAGTGGCTTTGATTCCTGTTCTATAGATGGTTCCTGAGAAACCCAGAAGGTTGGGCAGAGAGGGCACCATGGCCTGCTTCTGGAATTTTTCTAGCCTTGGGGAGGGACGCCGACCTGAGAGGATTCACAGAAATTCGATTTAAAGGAGGAGAAAAGCTAGAAGCAAAAAAAAAAAAAAAAAAAGTTTATTTTAGGCTCAGACATGATTCCATGTGCAGTGGCTTTCGTCAGATAAAAATGAGAAGGGAAACTTGGTGTCAGAAGTTTTGAAGTGGGTCCAGCTGATTCCCATGAACTACGGTCCCTTTTGTAAAGAGGGAAAGGAAGGGATTTGATTTTAGTTGAAAATAAGAAAGTTGAAGGCACGTCTCTTTTTAAAAGAGTGAATAATGAAGTCTTTCATTCTGTGGTTTTACTTCCGGCAGATGCTCTGAATGATAGTCAAGGCCCATACAGGAGGCACAAAAAAAAAATTGTGGCAGTTGGAGATTAAAGCCACTGAGGGAATAAAACCTTCATTGGGCCCACGTGTGGTTGGCTGTGTGTTTGATTGCATTCTGTTGCTCTTTGATTTATGATAGCATAAGAATGATATAGCGAGATTGGGAGTGGGAGGGAGAGGCACGGCCACTTCGGAAATCTGGAGTCTCTAAGACCTGAAGGGCCAAAGAGAAGGGTCTGGGAAACCATATCCACAAGGGCCATGTCCTCACTCACCTCCACCTGAGAGAAAGTTCAGGACCCTTGTCAGGGGAGCAGACATCAAAGTTTTCTCCCTGAAGCAAAAGCAAGAGACACTTTCACTTGGACCTCCACCAGCATCCCTGAGCCTGCCCCATGGCTATTACACACACATCCTTCCTCTTTGCTCAAACATGGACTAAAAAATCCCAGCAGTGAAGAAACAAAATCGCTTTCTCTTGTTCTCACTGCACATCTGGAAGAAACCAACCTCACCAAAGGAGCTTTCTTACAAGCTAGGGGAGATCAAAAGGAAAATAAGCAAGCAAAGAATATGCTCATGGAAATTAAAAAAAAAAAAAAAGTTAAGTTTACTAGTAGAAGTTTCTGAGTCACGTTTCTTCCACTTCCCTCTTTGCTCTTCCCTTCCCTAGGGGGTGTTCGTCTGGGAATTCAATTATGTAGATGTTAGGGATAAAAATGGGTGACCATGGGGCTTGGTCCTCATTCTGGAAAACACTGTCATACTCACACTTCAGATCCCCAGCAACATGTAACTAGAAGGGTGTAGCTCGGGTCCCCAGGTGCCCTCATTTGCAGCTAGGTCAAAGGCTGATTACCCACACACCCCGTGTTTGCCTCGCCTAGATGCTTAACCTCTTAAAGCTCTTTATGCTTCTGAAACTTCTACGTTTTTCCTTGTCAAACTGCCTCTTTTTCCATCTCCTGTGAGTATACGAATTGGAGGCTAACTGAGCATGAATATCGTTTAGAAAAGCTCTTGCAAAGAATTTGTCAGGGGGCCATTTGAGATGAATAAACACATCATGAAATGATGAGGGGGCAGGTGGAATGAGATGGTACAAATTTATGGCAGAACCCATCAGCCATGTTTGTTGTGGCCACTGATTGAGTTTGGGGCTAGGCATTATTATAAGGTCCTTAGACACATTAACTCACTCTCCTCACAACCGCCAAAGATCTAGGTTCTGTTATAATCCCCAGTGTACTAGAAGGCTCTGTAAGAGAAAGTAAACTGCCCAAAAGGGCCTTGCCACACATGAATCATGGAGCCATGTCCAAGTGTCTCGCAGGAAATACATAGCAGACACCATTCGTTCTTCTGGGATATTTTTATAGGAACATGATCCATGCTAAAGAAAAAGTAGGAGCAAGAAAATTTATTGTGCCATTATTTATAATGGTGAAAAAAATTGATAAAGTATATGTCCAATAGCAGAGATTAAAAATTTAAATGGCAACTGTGAAGTTTATGTAGCAACAGGGCAATACTAGAATATATGAATAAATATCAATAAATAGAACATATTAATAAGTTTAGTAGGCTAATTCGGGATGTAAATTTATATTTCCTATAACTGAATACACTTTGGGGACCCCCAAAGTATATTTGGAAAGATCTGGGCTGACATCCGAACTGACAGATTTATCATTTGTATCATTTTAGGCAACTAAGCCTCTGACTCTCATTTCCTCATGAGTTCGATGCAGATGATAATACCTAGCCCAGAGATTTGTGAAAGTTGAGTGACCTTAAAGCTCATGAGCACTTAGCCTGGTGCCTGGTACAAAGAAATCATCCAATAAATGGCACCTCTTTATTTATTATCATCATCTCATATAGAGAAAGACTATAATGATACACACCAAAAATGATGTTAGTCATATTGGGGTTGTGAATAATCTTTTCCTGAAGTGTTACAATTAGGAAGAACACACAATGAAAAAAGAAAATCACCAAAACAACTAACCACATGGATTTTGACACATAGTATCTAACTAAGCCTCTTCCCTTAGTCTGGCCCCACTTCTGTGTCCTGACTTCAGGAGTCTCTGCTAATTTCTCAACTTCCACTATATCATTTGTGTCCACACAGTACAGATCCAGATTGCAAAACTTCCTTGTTATCAAGGCTCCGTTCACAGCAGTGTGTTGTAAATCAGATTACTTAACAATATTCTTATCTGTATAAACTGTCTTAACTTGATATGCTTCTTCAAAATTGGTATCTTATTTTGCCTCTGACCGAGTGTGTTTAGTTCTCAAAAGAAATCAGTGTTTCCATAGTACTTAACATTGATTTATTACAGTTTATGATGAAAATTCAAATTTACCTTTATCTTATTATCAGCAAGTCAAGTTTTTTTAAAGTTTTTTTTTTTTTTTTTTTTTTTTTTTTTTGAGACAAAGAGAGTGGGGGAGAGGAAAGGGGCAAAGGGAGAGAATCTCAAGCAGCCTCCCTGCCCTGTACAGAGCCCCATGCCGGTCTCCATCTCACAACCCTGAGATCATGACCTGAGCCAAAATCAAGAGTCAAACACTTAACCGACTGAGCCACCGAGGCACCCCTTAAAGATTTTAACTAATCTCCACACCCAACGTGGGGCTCAAGCTCATAACCCTGAGATCCAGAGTCCCATGCTCCACTGACAGAGCCAGCCAGGGGCCCCAGCAAGTCAAATATTTTTACATGATAGCACATTCCTTTCCTCTTCTGGTTGTTGTTTATTTATTTATTTATTTATTTTTAAATATTTTATTTATTTATTTGACAGAGAGAGAGATCACAAGTAGGCAGAATGGCAGGCGGGGGGAGGGGGGAAGCAGGCTCCCTGCTGAGCAGAGAGCCCGATGTGGGGCTCGATCCCAGGACCCCGAGATCATGACCTGAGCTGAAGGCAGAGGCTTTAACCCACTGAGCCACCCAGGCGCCCCTGAAGGGTTTTTCTTAAGCAGGGAAATGACGCAATCAGATTAGAATCTCAGAAAAGTCATTTTAGCTGTAGTGTATCAACAGTGACACATTTGTTGCCTAGTGAGAAACAAATAGGATTGCTGCTAGCCTCAGGTGCTGGGATATCTGGGTTGGCCCTTAGATGTTTCCTTGGGAAGCAGCTGGGACTCTGGAGGAAGAGAGCAGTGTCTCAACAACATCATTCAGAGAAAGTTAAGGAATAACAACTCCAGGCCAGAATTTGGGCAGAGCTTCGGTGCTGGAGGAGAGGAAATAGTGGATGCCAAAAGGATAAATTATAAGAATCTATAGATTTTTCCCCCCAGTTATATTACTAAGTTTCTTTAAGATATAAGTGCATTTGGGCAAGTTTACTAATAAGCCTAAATCAAGAAAATATTCACAACTCTGCTCTTAGATATGTTTTCTGTATGCAGCTTCTCCTGTCCGTCAGCACTAAAGCGGCGATCAGTTAAAGATTAGTGGTTAGTGAACACTACTTCAAGTTAGCTTTGAATTGTTTAGTACCATTCCAGATCAAAGGTAAATACATACTTCTTTTGCTATCATACAGAAACTCTGTGCTGGCTTCTGTTATGAAAATTAGTTATTCGGGGCACCTGCTCGCGAGGAGCCTGCTTCTCCCTCTCCCTCTCCCTGCCTCTCCCCTTGCTTGTGCTCTCTGTCAAATAAATAAATAAGATTTTTCTTTTTAAGATTTTATGTATTTATTTGACAGAGAGAGAGATCACAAGTAGGCAGAGAGGCAGGCAGAGAGAGAGGGGGAAGCAGGCTCCCTGCTGAGCAGAGAGCCCGATGCGGGGCCTCGATCCCAGGACCCTGAGATCATGACCTGAGCCGAACGAAGGCAGAGGCTTAACCCACTGAGCCACTCAGGCGCCCCAATAAATAAGATCTTAAAAAAAACAAGAATTAAAAAATAAATAAAAATTAGTTGTTAGAACCTGTGAATGTTTTCTATGTTCCTAGATGAAAAATTATATTTTGGAAAATTTCTAAGTGAGTTTTAGTTTGTGTGAATCCAAGAACTTGCCTTAACCTTCCAAACTTTATTTCCTACACATTGAACAGTTTATACCACTACTATTTTAAAAACTCGAGGATAAGAAAAAAAAATCTGTATCAGAGGTGGATTTTTTTTTTTAAAAAGATGTGTTTCAGAAGTCCTTTTTTGATAAATTCATTTAATAGAACTTAAGTTATTTATGAATTAAATGAAAATTTGACTCTAGAGAATAAAAGTACTACTCCAGATTGGATAGCCTAGTACTGGGGCTTGTACCCACCACATTGCTCTAGCTACTGCTACTAGCTGATACTCCACACCGCCTCTTCTGCACCTGTTATAGCTAAAGTCCATATTCCTAATCTGTTGCTGTTTTATTGTTTATTATGTAAAAAGAATATGATGAAAATCAATAAGAAAGTGACTTTTAGTTGCTATACGTTCTCTTAGTAGTTGTTCGCTGGACTACTTCTAGCCAACAAGATACTTCTTTAAATAAATTATGAAAAAAAATAGGGGATCATCTGCCTGGTGAACTATTGATTTTCTTTCACAGAAAAGGATGAGCCCCCACTTAGCAAGGCCGGGCAGGATGTGGTCTTGCATCTCCCTACAGACGGAGTGGTCTTGGACGGCCGCGAGAGCACGGATGACCACGCCATCGTCCAGTATGAGTGGACACTGCTGCAAGGTGACCCATCAGTGGACATGAAGGTAATTCATGACGTCATCGTAACGACCGCAGATATTTCCATGAGGTGATCTCTCATAATGTTTTTCTACTCCTGGTCCCAAAATATCTGTAAGCTGGCAGAAGAGGAATAAACTGGAGAACGCACAAAAGCGATAGTTGAAAAAGTGGCTTATTATATGAATTTACTTTTCTACTGAGTAAACGGTGATTCTGATCCCTCCTTTTGAAGTGTACTCTTGTTCTTGCTGCTTTTTTGCAAAACACCTCAAGGGAAAAGACTCAGGCTTTGTTTTAGTGACTCAGATTACTTTTTAAATGTTTTATTTCTTCTGTTCTTAGCTCAAGGTGCAGGTAGAAAATTTGAAAAATACGAAGGTATATAAAGAGGAAAATAACAATAGAATAAAGAAATCCTTCGCCCGCTCCAGAAAGCAAGCACCTCACCTAGCAATGAGGCCTGAGTGAGCACGTGAGGGGAAGGGTTCCTGTTGAGGCGCTTCCCGCTGATTTTCCTCGGGCTTATGTGGGCTGGTCGGAAATTGCTACAGATGGGAATGAGTCCCTCTCCCCTTGGCTGCCTACGTCCAGGAGTCTTTCTGGGTTGTTGTTGTTGTTGTTTTAATTGAGCTATAAAAAACATTATATTAGTTCCAGAAGAACAACATAATGACTCGACATCTGTACATATTATGAAATGGTCACCACAACAAGCCTAGTTAACATCTGTTACCTCACATAGTAACACATTTCTTGTGATCAGAACTTTTTTTTTTTGAGGAAGCCTTTGAAAACTTTTTTTAAAGATTTACTCTCAGTGACTTTCCAATACACAGTACAGTGTTATTAACTATGGCCACCATGCTGTACATTATATCCCATGACTTATTTTATGACTAGGAGTTTATACCTTTTGACCCCACTCTACCAATTTCACCCACCCCCACACCCTGCCTCTTGCAACTACCCATCTATTCTCTGTATATGTGAGCTCAAGTTTTTTGTTTAGATTCCACAGTGAGTGAGATCATATGGCATTTGTTTTTCTCTGAGTTATTTCACTCAGCATAATATGCTCAAGGTTCATCCATATTGTCACAAATGGCAAAATTCCTTTTTATGGCTGAATATATATGTATATATCTCCCCCATTTTTCTTCATCCAGTCATCCATCAGTGGGCATTTAGTTTGTTTCTTTATCTTGGCTATTGTAAATAATGCTGCAATGAACATGGGGGAGTGCATATATCTTTTCAAGTTAGTGTTTTGTTTCCTTTAAAGAAATACCCAGAAATGGAAATGAGGGATCAATACAGGGTACTTTGAGTTGTGAGGCAAGTGGCTTTTTATTAACTCTGTCAGGATCCTTTCTAGATAGGAGTATTTCCTGGCTTAACCACTTTAGTCGGAGGAGGTGGGAAAGTCTGCATCGGTCTGCTGGGGCTGCCATAACAAACTAGCACAGGCTGGATGGCTTAACGAGCAGAACGTTCTCGCTGTCCTGGAGGCTGGAAGCTCAACATCCAAGTGTCAGCGGGGCTGGTTTCTTCTAAGGCCTCGCAGCTGGCTGTCGACTACTTCCTGTGTCTTCACAGGGTCTTTCCTCTGTGGGGAAGCACTGATTTATATTCTTTTGGAACAAAAACAATAATCAGCTGGTCCTTCAAGACTAATTTGTGTCCATTATTTACTCAAAGATCATATAGTCTTCAACTTGCCAGGACCCTTGATCAGCATCTTACCCCACCCATCTAGGAGCCCCTTCCAGTGGTTGTCCATTCCCTTCCTGGTATTTCCAGAGGTGAAAGCTCGCTACTTCACATCACGTCCTGTAACAGCTTTCATCAGTTCTAATTATTAGGCCAACAGGATGTGCCTCCTGTTATTTCTGTGCCCTGGGCTAGATCTTCTCTTTGGAAAAGCACTCAACACATCTTTTTATTCTGTGTATCAGCCACTTAAGTTTTTGGAAAAAAAAAAAAATGAGGGGCACCTGGGTGGCTCAGTCAGTTAAGTGTCTGCCTTCTGCTCAGGTCATGATCCCAGAGTCCTAGGATCGAGCCCTGCATTGGGCTCCTTGCTCAGTGGGAGCCTGCTTCTCCCTCTCCACCCTGCTCATGCTCTCTTCTTGTTATCTCTGTCTCTCTTTCTCAAATAAATAAATAAAATCTTTGAAAAAGAATGTTGGGGCACCTGGATGGCTCAGTCAGTTAAGTGTCTGCCTTTGGCTCAGGTCATGATCCCAGGGTCCTGGGATCGAGTTTCCCATTGGGCTCCCTGCTCAGCGGGAAGCCTGCTTCTCCCTCTCCCTCTGCCCTTCCCCCTACCTGCACTCTGTTTTCTCTCCCTTTCAAATAAATAAATAAAATCTTAAAAAAAAAAATCTGACATCCTTATGAACCCCATATGTAAACCATGGTTCTTCCTGACATAGACTGTGACCTCCTGTGATCCAGACATTGTCTCTACTTCTACTAACGAAGCTTAATTTACATAAACTATTTTAGTGGCCGCTTCACATAATAGATTCACGTTGAGTTTTCCATCAGCAGGATTACCTAAATCCTGCTTCATCTTTCTGCACGGACTGCTGCCTGACAGCCTCTTCATCCTGTGTTTGTATAATTGATTTATTGAACCTGAGTGCAGGACCTTAAGTTTATCCTTTTTACATCTCAGCCTTTTGGTTTTCATCTACAACAGAAATAATTTTGAAATGTGAGTGTCATCCAGCATATTTATTATCCTTCGATGCATTATGTCAGCTGGAAAATTAATGTATCTTTATGTAATCTTTGAGAACCAAGGTTGCTCAGGAAAGGTAGACAGACAAGCCATTGATCATACCACTAGAGAGCTCCCTTGAGATGGATACTGACTGATAATTGGCACTTCGGAACATATTTGTTCAAGCAGCTATAACTCTGCCTCCATTATCATCTAGCTTTGTGTATTTGCTACTAAACGCTTTATTCTGTAAGCACTGAATTGCATATGTGAGTGCTGAATAAAAATAATGCTGATGATTCAGTATTTAATTTATTGAAGATATTTATAAAGGCGTAACAAAATTAGGCATTTCTCATGGGGTTTTAGGTCTGACTGCTCTGCCATCAAGAGGGAAATGTGGACCAACTCCCCAGCCAAGTGTATAATGTGCTGGCAGATCGATCTAGAGTTATACAACTGTGATCTCAGTGACGGTCTCTGCAGTAAGAGAGCCATTTGCTACCAAACTGTGACTGTCTTATATGGTGTACACTCATGGATGCCCCCAAAAGTAATCTCTCGTCCGACTATGACTTCATCATAACAAAGCTGTCATTGATTGAGCCACGCGCCCAATGCCAGGCCGTTTAGACCCCTCTGTCATCCTCAGAACAGCCTCCCAAGCAAGCACATCTCCATCTTGTGGATTAAAATTATAATAAAACATCGTTAAAGACTTTGCAGTGGCAAGAGATTACTGAGTATCTTTCAGTGAAGTGCTGGGGGCTGTGGAGCAGGTCCTTCAAGGTTAGCATTTAGAGATTGTAGGAAACAGATTGTAATGCAAATGAGTCTTGTCCATAGAAATGCAAATCGATTTTTTCCTGTAGAGATGCAATTGATTTACGCCCTGTGGAAAAGTGGATTTCAAACATGACATGTTTTTTTTAATTTATTATTTTTTTTTTATTTTTTAATTAACACATAATGTACTATTTGCCCCAGGGTACATGTCTGTGGATCCTCAGGTGTACACGTTTCACAGCACTTACCATAGCACATACCCTCCTCAATGTCCATAACCCAGCCACCCTATCCCTACCTGCCCCTACCCCCCAGCCACCCTCGGTTTGTTTCATGAGTTTAGGAGTCTCTTATGGTTTGTCTCCTTCCTGATCCCCTCTTGTCAAACGTGACATTTTAACACCTGTAGGTATTAATCTATTAATCCATGATGTTGGTGCCTAATAGGTACTAATAGGAAAATTGTTTCAGCTTTGCATCTCCTAGCAACTTCATTTAAGCATTCACGGCTGCTTATATCTGTCTGTTCTTCAGATTCTCCTTTGTTTTTTGTTTGGTCATTTGTTTTTGTTTTTTTAAGATTTTATTTATTTATTTTACAGAGAGAGAGATCACAAGTAGACAGAGAGGCAGGCAGAGAGAGGGGGAAGCAGGCTCCCCGCTGAGCAGAGAGCCCGATGCAGGGCTCAATCCCAGGACCCTGAGATCATGACCTGAGCCAAAGGCAGAGGCTTTAACCCACTGAGCCGCCCAGGCGCCCCATGTTTGTTCATTTGTTTACAAATTTTATTTTTATGAGAGAGAGAGAGCAAGCAGGGGGAGGAACAGAGGGAGCGGGACAAGCAGACTTTGCTCTGCGTGCACAACCCAGTGCAGGGCTCCATCTCAGGACCCTGAGATCGTGACCTGAGCTGAAATCAAGAGTCCCATGCTTAACCCGCTGAGCCACCCAGGCACCCCTCAGATTCTCCTTTGAATCTATGGAATGTCTTATTGGCTTTCTCTTTAATTAATGAGTTAAATAAAATCTTTGACTCGTGTTCATATTAGATTTGTCTGAGAGTCAGAGTTCTAACATTTTGAGAGTTTTCCTTTAACAGTAATTAACATCCTTCGGGGGCCATCTCACTGATCCCTTTCACTTGGGCAGCCTGATTTTACACCCCCAAATTTCCTTTTTCTTTTAAGTTTATTTATGTTGCTTATTGATCTCTACACCCCATGTGGGGCCTCAGCTCACCACCCTGAGATCAAGAGTTGCTGTTCTTCCGACTGAGCCAGCCAGGTGTCCCTACACTCCCAACTTTCTGACAGGAAAATTGGGACTGTCAAGTCAGGTGTGGTTTTTTTTGGGTTTTTTGGTTTTGGTTTTGGTTTTTCTGAGAATGGGATCCAGTTGACTGGAGTGTTAATGCAGTCCTCCTTCCAGCTGCAAAATAGGGCTCACTTGGAAGGTTGTTGGGAATGCGGAAAGAGCAACTGTAGGCTAGCATAGCAATGCAAGTGAGTTAAAACCCAATGTAGGATACACTTGTTCTTATGCCCCTTGACCAGCCCCACTCCTCAGGAGCACTCACTGGTCAGGCTCTCCACTGAGAACACGATGTCTGCTCAAGATTCTCTCTCCCTTTCCCTACCTGCTCTGCCCCTCCCCCTGCTACGGCACAGAGAAAACCCAGAGCAAACAGGAACATGGGTCCTTCTGGATAAAATCCAAGTTGCACTGGATGATCTATGTGAGGTAACCCCATTAGTCTCATTTTAAACCACCTCCAAAAGATAAAAATGATATTTTAAAAGAGTGCCTGGGTGGCTTAGTTGGTTAAGCCTCTCTCTCTCTTTTTTTTAAGATTTTGTTTGTTCATTTGAGAGAGAGGACAGCGCACAAGCAGGCGGATGGGTGGAGGGAGAGGGAGAAGCAGGCTCTCCGCTGAGCAAGGAGCCCGATGCGGGTCTCTATCCCAGGACCCCAGGATCATGACCTGAGCCAAAGGCAGACAGACGCTTAACCAACTGAGCCACCCAGGCACCCCCAAGCCTCTGACTCTTGACTTCGGCTCAGGTCACCATCTCAGGGTCATGTAATTGAGCCCCACATGGGTCTCCACACTCAGCAGGGAGTCTGCTTGAGATTCTCTCCCTCTGCCCTTCCCCCCCAATAAATCTTTTAAAAAATGGTATTTTATAATTCAGCCTTAGAGAAGAGGTTTCTGGGAAAGGAACATAAATAGAAACAATAATTGACTCTTTTGACATAGGACAAGAGAGCACAAAATAACTGTTGGATTTCACATTGCACCGTCTCCTTGTATAGGAGCCATTTTGTCACTTACTCCTCAGATTTCCCGGGATATAATTTGGGTCAGTTCTGAAAATGCTCACAAAAGGAATGAATCATTACAGGGTAAGGAGATGATTTAGAATCTTACTGAGAGACTTTAGAGAAGTTTAGTGAGCAGGATTGTCAAGGCAGCCTGCGGCGGTGTAACCAAGACACAGGTTCCGGAGAACCTACCGGGTCTTTGAAGATTAAACACTAACCGTGTCTGTTGTCTTCCGTTTCCTACACCCCCTCCCTGATGACAGGCCAAAGAAATACATAACATCGGTAACATCACCACGGCATTTATGACAATAACGAAAGATTCCTGTAGAAGTGTTTTCAGTGAGGGAAGGAACGATGAGCTGAGGAGGGGTTTCACTGACAGAGGGGCCCTGTCTCCCTTCTCTCCTTCCTCCCTCCTTCCTTCCTTTATTCCTTTCTTGATATTTTTTCCCTTTCTCTCCCAAAGCTTAGAACTGTGCTTATACTTACTGGGATTCAAATAATACTTTAGTAATTGGTTGCTCAGCTAATGTTTCCAAAAGCGTTCTTCTAGTTCCCAAATCTGTATCATCCTTTCTAGCATGATGGGTGACAACATTGCTCAGGGATCTGGATTCATACAGATGTTACAGAGAGCCCTTGAGTGTTGTCTGACAATATCTTTGCACCTCATCAGAGGAGATCCTAGGCACACAAAACCTACTGTTATTTCTCGGCTATTGAACAATTTCCTGTTGTCATAAAAACAAAATGTAAGTCATTTCAATAAAAGTGATCCCAGACATTCTAGGCCTTTGGTTGGGGGAGAGAAGGCTGTTTCTAAATTTAAAAAAAAAGAGAAGAGAAAAATGGTAATTGGGTACCCGAGAAAGTTTCATATCATACTTAACCTGTTTCCTTCCTCCTTCAACTTAGTCAATTCATCTTTTTTTTTTTTAATTTTTATTTATTTGACAGAGGGAGAGAGAGAGAGAGCACAAGCAAGGGTAGCAGCAGCAGGGGAAGAGGGGGAAGCAGGCTCCCCACTGAGTAAGGAGCCTGATGCTGGGCTCGATCCCAGGACCCCGGGATCATGACCTGAGCTGAAGGCAGACGCTTAACTATCTGAGCCACCAGGCGCCCCAAGTCAATTCATCTTAAATGTAAGAGAGCAGATAAGAATTCTAACAGAGCACCTACTTTCTGTGGTTTTTGAATCCTAGCTCGACCACTTCCTGTCTGTGAGACAGATGGTTTAAGCCATTTGCAAGATGAGAATAAGAGGAGCCCTCCCTGCAAAGCATTATTATTGGGGTTAAACGGGGTCGTGCAGTAAGGCCCCTGGAGCTATGAGCCACGCACAGTAAACATTCAAACATCGTGATATTCTATTTATTACGAGATCATTTTTCCTTTGCTGATATTCACACAATTCTTTTTTTTTAATTTTTTTTTTTTAAGATTTTATTCATTTATTTGACACAGAGAGAGAGATCACAAGTAGGCAGAGAGGCAGGCAGAGAGAGAAGCGGAAGCAGGCTCCCCGCCGAGCAGAGAGCCTGATGCGGGGCTCGATCCCAGGACCCTGAGATCATGACCTGAGCCGAAGGCAGAGGCTTTAACCACTGAGCCACCCAGGCGCC
>CM052886.1:13925977-14015354 GCA_028534135.1 Potos flavus
AAGAGAAGTGAAATATATCACACCCCATAGGACTGGAACAAGGCTGAACTGCCTCACACTGTCACTCCCATCCCTGCACTCAGTCCTTCCATTCACCCAAAGCTTTGAATAAAGGACAGAAAGTATTGGCAGCCCACAGGGCATTTTCAGGGCAAAGAAGATTCCCAGGGCTACAAATTCCCTAAGTAACACCTGGGGGTAAGTTGATGCACATGAATGAATATTCTATTGTGGTTTTGAGGATTTCTTCAAAAATGAAGGGCGTAGACAGGAGAAAAACCCAGCAAATTCTAGAACTTACAGCTCCAATTGAGCATGCCGGAGAGGGGAGAGGGTAATAATTCATGGCTGTTGTGTTTCAGTGTTAACTATGAGCTTAAATGTAGCCTACCCTCACTTAAGTATAAATTCTTTCTACACAATACTCAAGGCCTTGAATATTTATTTATTTTTTTAATCTTTTTTTTTAAGATTTTATTTTTTATTTATTTGACAGAGAGGGAGAGATCACAAGTAGGCAGAGAGGCAGGTGGAGAGAGAGGGGGAAGCAGGCTCCCCGCTGAGCAGAGCTCAATCCCAGGACCCTGAGATCATGACATGAGCCGAAGGCAGAGGCTTTAACCCACTGAGCCACCCAGGCACCCGAGGCTTTGAATATTTAATTGCATTTTTTTTCTTTAAGAAAATTGCTTACAAGGAAATGTTGAAAAATAATCTCCCTGGGGGTGGGGGAAGTACATAATTCATGAAAAATAAATCTGAGTAAATTGAGTTAGGAAAGATCTATTCCAGTAAGGGCCGAAGCTTTGAAGTTCTTTGCCTGTTCAGAAACAAACACACAACTTCTCAGACAATAAATCGACAGCACCGTAGGCTTCCAGAGTCACAGGAGGCCGCAGTCTATCTGTGCTTCCTGTCAGATGGGCCTTCAACCTGATTTACTGTATCTGCTTTTTTTAGACCATTACAGCTGGCCAGTCTGTATATAAACTGTGCTTGGGTTCTTTCTAAGAAATGGTTCTTGGAATAAGGACCTTGGAAGGCCTTACTCTGCTGACCGAGAGGTCGGATTCTAGAACCACTGTGCATATGGAATTTGGAATCAAATGACCTGGACTCAAACCCAGTTTTGCCAATTCCCTAGCAGGGTGAACTTGGGAAAATTGCTTTTCTTTAAGCCTTAGCTTCCTCAATGGTAAAGAGGGAAATACCACCTGATAGAGTTTCAGTAAGGGATCAAAGTAGGAAAAGGCAAATAAAACACTTAACTTACTGCAGGGCATAACCTGAGCACTCCAGGAGAGGTCACTATTATGGTGAATTCTAAGCATCGTGGGATGTAAATACTGGTCTCTCTCTCTCTTTTTTTTTTAATACTGATCTCTTTTGACCGATAGTTTAGCTGAACTGCAAACAGAATAGATTTACTCATTTGTGTATAAACAAGAAAGTCTGAGGCCCTCTTCAAGGCAAGGAGCAAGGGAGTAGGGCACTGGGAAAAATTTGTAGGGCCTAGTGCCCTCAAGTAGCTTGACACTAGTTGAGGAGATTAGACACACACCTAATTAACAATAATACCAAGTAGAAAGGGCAGGGCTGTAAAAGAATGTAGACAAAGTGCTACTAGAATTCAGAGGAGAGACTATAATCTAGTTGGGGGAAGTCAGAGAAGACTTCACAGATGAGGGCCCTGTGATACATGTCTCTGTAATCTTAATACTCTGACAAATAAGACTTACACAATTTATTGATTTGAACTTTTCAGATTGAAAAAAATCCACATTCTATAGTGCAAAAATTTGGACATACCTGATAATATTCAAAGTCAATGTGCATCCTCTGAGTATCGTGACCTTGGGCCATAAAATCAGAATCCATTCAAAATGAGAATCAGGTTTGGCTTTGCCCAGAGGACAGTTAGCCATTTGCCTAGTGGTCTGTATAGTAACATACTTTTACTTTTCAAGTAATAATACAGAGAAATTTATATTATTTTATATTTACATATAAATTTATATAAATTCATAAAATTATTTATAACTTATTATTTTATTATATTTATATATCGTATATTTTATTCAATATGATTTATAATTATATTTATAATTTATAGATTTTATTTATATATAAATTTATATTATTAAATAATATTATTTCTAAGAAATAATACAGAGAGGAGTGCCTGGCTGGTAGGGCATGAATTCTTGATCTTGGGGTTGTAAGTTCAAGCCCTACACTGGGTGTAGGGATTACTTAAAAAGAAGAAAAAAGAGGGGCACCTGGGTGGCTCAGGCGGTTGAGCGTTCTACTCTTGGTTTTGGCTCAGGTCATGATCTCAAGGTTGTGAGGTCAAGCGCCCGCGGCGGGCTCTGCACTCAGCAAGGAGTCTGCTTGAGATTCTCTCTCTCCCTCTCCCTCTGCGCTTCCCCCTGCTTGTGCTCGCTCGCTCTCTCTCTCTCTCTCTTGCTAAAATAAAGAAAAGAAAAATAATACAGAGCAATCTTGTGTACACTTTACCTACTTTACCCACATCTTGCCAAACCAAGATATCAATATTAATCTTCCCTAGTTTAGGAAGGAGAGAAGGGCAGTAGGAGAAGAAACAAAAAAGAAGTAGTACTAATCTTTTGTCTGTAGAAACTCTGCATTATGGCCAGGTGTCAAGAAAATTGGCTCATGTTCTCAGGGAATATTATGGTCTCGGTGGGAACAATGAGAACATTTGTCTTAATCTCTTTCTCCTATATATATTTTTCTTTTTCTCCTATATATATTTGTCTTTTTCTTTCTCCTATATGTATTTTTTACCCTAACTATTAGAAAATGTTTGTAGGGGCACCTGGGTGGCTCAGTGGGTTAAAGCCTCTGCCTTCGGCTCAGGTCATGATCTCAGGGTCCTGGGATCGAGCCCTGTGTCGGGCTCTCTGCTCAGCAGGGAGGCTGCTTCCCCCTCTCTCTCTGCCTACCTCTCTGCCTACTTGTGATCTCTCTCTGTCAAATAAATAAGTAAAATATTTAAAAAGAAAAAACAAATGTTTGTAAAATACTTTAAATCCTTTCCAGTGTCGTACAAATATGAGATGTCCAGGAGGATTACCTGAGGGCTTGAAGGGAAAATACCCATCTTACTGTTCTAAATATTCTAAATATCTGATTTCAGGGAAAGACATCCTTTGTTAGCTAAATGAATATAAAGGGTCAAGGAAGGGATATTAAACTGAATAGATCTAAACTTATGCTCCCCAGGACTTTGAAGGTTATCACCATGGTCCAGATCTGGACCAGTGTTTCCGACATCAGAAAGGAAGTGCCTTTCTTCCATCCAAAGCCTGGGTGGATGCTTAGCCTCTTCGACAGGGGATGCTCTGTGCTTCCAGCCCCAGCATTGAAAGAGGCTTCCCGAACAAACCCCAGGTCCTCAGAGTTTCAGTGTGATACTAGTGTTGACACCCAAGGAGCTCAGGCACAGGTCTGGGTGATGACAGTGCCCACGAAGATGGCCCATCTGGATCCCTTGCTTCAGGGCCTCCCTGGTGTCTTTAAATCTCCATTCACTTCACCTCCACCTTGCTCCTATGGCCCCGCTCAGGGTCGCCCTGACCTCACAAATCTCATTCTGTTCAATCCTACAGTCTACCCTCTCCTCTCATGTACCTAGGCAGCAAAGCCCTCGTCCGTTGGCTTTCTGCAGACTTAGGTCTTCTCTGCACTCAGGCAGACTGGCTGGGACAGCTTCTCTCCCTTGCAGCACCTTACTCGAGGCTGCAGGGCTCAGTGTGGTCATCATCTGCCACCATGTATCTATGTGTCCCAAGACACAATAAGTAGTGGTCTTACCTGTTACATTGCTACCCTCTAGCAGGGCCTGCCTGATTCGGAGCCAGAGCTGGAGAGAGTGAGAGTCCCACACCTGCACCAGCCTTACCACTTCCTGCCCCTTACAGTCATTGGCTCCCTTTGGTTCAGCCTCACACTCTGCAGCCATAGGGAGAAGTCATAACTGACACTTACCTTACAATCATGTGGACAAAGGTGGGAGGAGAAGTTTCCAGAAGAAAGGGATACTGGGCCCCAATCCCACTGGAGTGCAAATCTCTTGACCACTGCAGTGACTCAGGCTAGAGACAGGCTGGGCTCCGACCAGAGTGGGCTCCGAGCACGGTGGTGACAGTGACAGTGGACGTGATGAGAAGTGGTTAAATTCTGGATTTTTAAAAAAGATTTATTTAGAGAGAGCGTGTACATGGGGGTTGGGCAGAAGG
Organism: Potos flavus; assembly: GCA_028534135.1. NCBI lineage: Eukaryota > Metazoa > Chordata > Mammalia > Carnivora > Procyonidae > Potos > Potos flavus. Next base: position 13,930,240 of record CM052886.1, read on the forward strand.
AAAGGGAGAGAACTCCAAGCAGACTCTGCACTGAGCGCAGAGCCCGTTGTGGGGCTTGGTCTCATGACCCTGAGATGATGACCTGAGCCGAAATCAAGAGTCCGACTCCCAACCGACTGAGCCGCCCAGGCACCCCCGGATGTGTTTTTGAAGTAGAGCCAACAGGATTTCCTGATGGATTGGATATGGGATGTGAAAGACAACAGGGGTTCAATTCGGCCCTGCAGTCTCAAACCACAGTTCTTGTCTCATTTTAAATCCCACTCATCTGAATCTCTGCTGTTCTCCGACATCGCAGCACCCTCTTGTTCCCGAGGATCAGTGTGTCCCACTCCAGACTCTGCAATTTTCTTGTCATCTTCAGCTTTCCCTCTGCGAGCCCCTCGGGTAGTGTTTTCGGTCTCACAGAAGTGACCCCCGTTTGAAGTTCTCTTGGCGTAGCTGGGCCTGAAGATCACGTCACCGTGTGGCAGTGAACGCTGCTTCATGTCTCTTTGAAATAAACCACAAAGGACCGGTGGCCTCCTTTGCCAGCTGTCCAGCTTACAGCTTTGGCAAGGAGAGTGAGGGGACCGCTTATAACCAGTTTGACACCTGGAGGTCTCAATTCTGTCACTGTCTCAGTGAGTGAAGGTCACATTATTGAGATTTTGTTTCCCTGTCTATAAAAACTGGGTGGCTCAGCTTGAGATGAGAACTAATCAAGGGAGATAATGGATATATTTAAGCGTTTACTATGTCTCAAGATCTTTTGATATGTATCTATAATTCCATGTCAGCCCTATATTAAGCTCTTTTTACATAGCTATCTCATTTGATCCTTATAAGGCAGGTGCCATTATTACTTCATTTCACAGATGAAGAAACTGAGGTTTAAGCAGTTTCTGTGACTTGCACAAGGTCACAGGTGGCACCTGGTGTAGCGGGCATCCCAGCCCAGCTCTGTTGGACGCCAGACTCCACTCGCATTTCCTCCGGTGTCATCAGTGTGTCGTCTGGGTGTGCCTGTTACGCGCAGATGCCCAGATCCATCCCACGCTCAGACCCTCTGACTCAGACTCTGCGGCCGGCCTGGGAAATCAGTGCTTAACCGGAGCTCTGGGTGACCGATTGCTGGGAGGCCGGAAGCGTGGCAATGACTGAATCTCCTTCCCTTGCCTCTGAGGGATGGTAACGCCTTCTGCTCGTGTGTGTACGTAGTCCTGACAAAGCCTCGAAGCCAGGGTCATGTGCAGGAACCTCAGTTCTAGGATTTCACGAGTACAAACCAGCAGCTGATAGTTCTCACGGGGCAGCGACTCTCTGTACTTTCAAGAGCGTTACTGCAGCCCTGTGATAAACGGGATAACGGTCAGGATTCATTTGTAGCCGCTCTCCAGACTAGTTCCTTTAAGCGAAAAGGGATTTCTCCTAGAAAAATAGGACATTAAGTCATTGTAGTATCTTTGGGAGGGCTGGAAAATCTAGTAGTTGGATTGAGCATCCAAAAATGACTCCCAAAAATCACAACGTAGAACTGAGCCTCAGAAGCTATCGCCCTTGCCATGAGCAGGGGGCTGCTTGAAAAATGGCATGAGGAGAGTAGAGGATCAAGGGGCCGTGGGTTTGGGAAGTGAGCAGAAGCGTTCAGCAAGGAATGGCTGGGGGAACTCAGATAAAGAAACAGAAGCCAGGGAAGTCGGGAGTTCCAGAACCCAGGAGTGGCCAACATTATAAAACACAGTAAGAGGGCCGGTGGACAGGGAGCTGGTGGGAGGCGAGGCTAGCAAGTATTGTTGACCTTGACAACCTGGTGACCTTTGCAAGAGCTGTTAGTGAGCTTTACCAGCAGTTTCAGGGGGTAGGTGAGGAAAGAAGCCAGATGGGTGGGACGAAGGATAAATGGAAAATGAGCGGACGGAAGCCACGAGTGCAGCATGAACAAGGTTTTGAAAAGGTACGTTGAAATGGGAAGGAGATTATGATTTATAGCTAGAGAGGATCTTGGAGTGTAGGGTTTTTTATTTGCTGTTGTTTTGTTTGGTTTTAGGTCAAGAGAAACTTGAGCATAGTGACAGCAGAGCCTTTTGAAAGAGAAGTTGTTTGATGCTCAGTGTTCTGAAGGTCGGAGAGGGAAGGGGTCAGGACCTAGGTGGAGGATTGACCTGGAGTGCAGGAGGGACAGCTTATCTGCGGCTGGGGGAAGGAGGTGACAACGGGTACAGATCCAGGTGCCTTCCCAGCATGGGGGGAGTGCGGGAGCCATACTCATGGCTGTGATTATGGTCCGAATTTTCTTCTCAAAGCAGGTGAGGTCACCTGCTGAGAAGGAAGACACCAGCTGTTGAGTGTGGAGCTTGGAGGAGTTACAGGTTTGAAACAGTGGCTGCCAAGGACAAGTGACGGCTCGTTAGCCAAGGAGAGTGTCAGCCCAGATAAAACTGAGCATTGTGAATTCCAAGTGGGGCAGACTGCCAAAATAGCGTAGGACTCAGTATTTCACATCCTTGGACCAGGAGTGGAGAGGTGGGTCACGGGACACCAAGGCCAACGGAGGCTGCTGGACTCCGTGTCTCAGCTCTCTTAACTAAAGGTGCTCTTTCCTATTCGGGTGTCAGGTGCCTCAGTCAGGAACCCTGAAGCTGTCCCACTTACAAGAGGGAACATACACCTTCCAGCTCACCGTGATGGACACCGCCGGGCAGAGGAGCTCCGACAATGTCTCGGTGACAGTGCTCCCCGTGGCCTTCTCCACGGGGGGTGAGAGGGAAGGCCTTCCCCCGCGTTCGCAGTGGCCGACAGACAGCAGCTCTTCACAGAAGGATGGTATTACACTGGCATTTTGTATTCTGACTGCATTTCATGGGCTCTTCCCTTCTTTTTTTCTTTTTTTTTTTAAGTCAACTCCACGCCCAGCATGGAGCTCAACCCAGGGCCTGAACTCACACACGGAGATCAAGACCTGAGCTGAGATCAAGAGTCGGTCGCTTAACCAACTGAGCCCCCCAGGCGCCCCTCTTCTATGCTATTTTTGGTTGTTGTTAAATGAGAGTCTTCTCTAAAAATAAGACAAAAATAGGCTGCATTACATTTGGGGCTTGGTGGCACTGCTGGATTGGGGTAGAGGAGGCTCCGGGGATGAGAATAGACTGTGTGAGCCACAGGGCCCTATAGATTCTTCATCTTTCCTGACTCGCTTTCACAAAAGACCATCATGTGGTTTTTCCCAGAGAGGATCTCGTCTAAAGGCGAGTGGTCTGTTTGATATGTATGTTCAGAGAGTGCAGCTAAAAGTGTATTTAAAACAAATTAAAATTAAAAATTTTAATAGTCTTTTTAAATTGTGCATGTGTCAATTTAAAAGGACTATTTAAATTTTTTCATGGACACGTTACGCAGATACACTAATAATATAGCTTTACACGTATGTGATGGGTCTCACACTCTGTTGCACAGTATAAACTCGCTCTTCTCATTTATCTGTTTCTCACTTTCCCCAGCATCTACGTTTCTAAGATTAGCTCATCAAATTTAAGAAATATATGTATGGAATTTGAGAGCACTAAAGATACAGAGATATTGCAGAGGGAAAACCCCCCACAACTCCCTTCTGGAGAAGTGCAGAGATAAGTGTGTATTTGAGGGTCTTGTCCTTTGGTTCGTGGCTATGTTCCGTATCTGCAGGGACACGGGGTGTGCAGGGCTGTGCTAGGCCCTGGGCGGAGGGGGCATGCTCCGTAGACCCGGCCCCGACCCCACATAGTGAGCCTTCACAGTCACTAGCCACGGCTCTAGTAAACCCACAGCAAGTCTTTGCCATCCCTGATGACTCAGTAATGATATGGTAATTAAGCCAGCAGTTGGAAAAATAAGGGTAAAAGATTGGGAAATGACTGTATGTTGCCAATCTTGTCTTCCATCCCACGTAGGTCAGTATGCGTACTGGAAACAAAGCAAGATTTTAGAATCCTGAAAACTTGGCAACCTTGACCTTCTGCAGGGACAGAGAGCACAAGCAGCATCCCGAACCTGGCTGGCTGACTCCCCGTCCAGCCAAGGTTCCAGCGCCCTGTGAGGAAGGAGGGTGACTGCCTGGGGCCTGGCCTGCCACCAAGCTCCTGGCCACTGCCGCCCTCTGAAGCCGGGACGGCAAGTGCGAGGAGCGTCCAGGTCAGGAATCCGAGGCAGCCCGACGCCAGCCGGGCCACTGACTTAGTGTAGCTGTAAAGGAGAGCCCGACAGTTATTCAGAATATGTTTGAGGGGCAGCTGGCTGGTTCAGTTGGAAGAGTGTGTGACTCTTGAGCTTGGGGTCGTGGGTTTGAGCCCCACGTTGGGTGGAGAGATTACTTAAAAAAAAAAAAAAAAAAAAACCTTTGAAAAAAGAAAACATTTTTGGGTACCTTGGCGTGCTGGGCTGGCACCAGGGCCCTTGGAAACACGGCCTCGGCTCTCACCTCTCACCCCCTGTGGAGGACCGAGGAGCCCAGATGCTATCCTCCTGGGATCCAGGGCTCACCCGCGCAGGGAGCGAGTCATGAGCTGATTCTCAGAGGAAGGAGCTCACGGGTAGAGGCAGGAATACCCCGCTGTCCCTACAGAAGTTGGAAAGGGATTGCTTCTGTACACCCGAGGTGCCTGGGAGGGAGAAAGGGATGCAAGTGCAGGTCCCAGCCGATGACCAACACTGCGCCAGCCTGGCATTTGCCTGGCTTATTTGCTCGGGCCAATTTCCCAGGGCTCCAAAGGTAAACTACGAGTTGTCTGTTTCCGACCTTTCTCCGAGATGATAATAAAATGTATTTAAAGTGGCAGAAAGTTACATGAATCACTTTTGATTGCTGAAAGGCCACTTGGATATAGGTCTTATGTATGTAACTTTATATAGAAAATAAAAAAGAGTGGCTGTGTTATTAACTGCTATCTGGAATCCCTCTCTGGCTAGATTGCAGTGACATCCTATGAATTAAAGTGAAAAAACACCACATAGAGACATTGAAAACGAGAGTGGGGATAGAGAGGTGTTTCTCTCTCCTCTGTTTATGTATGTAGTGGTCTTGCAGTTCGTAACCCAGTTGTAGGGGCACCTGGGTGGCTCAGTCATTAAGCGTCTGCCTTCTCGGCTGAGGTCATGATCCCAGGTTCCTGGGATCGAGCCCCACATCGGGCTCCCTGCTCAGTGGGAAGCCTGCTTCTCCTTCTCCCACTCTGCCTGCTGTGTTCCCTCTCTCTCTCTCTCTCAAATAAATAAATAAATAAAATCTTAAAAAAAAAAATAACCCAGCTGTAATGGTAACAAAGGGTGAACCTTCTGGGGGAAACAGACAAGCATGTACCCCTGCTTATGTGATGATAATGTGATTGACTTTGGGTATAGAGGCTGCATGTTTTCAAGCTCGGGGGAAAATCATCTCTTCAAATGCCAAGCCAACAAACACCTGCAGTATGACCTAGATTAGTGGTCTCCAAAGAGGATCCCCCAGGGATGGACATCTTTAGGATGGAAAAGAAGACACCTGAACTTATATTTTTAGTAATTTTTAATCTTCTCCTTTAAATTTTTAGCATATTTTATAACATGTTTAATATGTTAGTATAGTAGTATATGCATATTATTTATAGATGGAGATGTGTATTTAGTAATATGTAGAGTATATGATACTATACGTATTGATCAGATGGGCGGTCAAAAAAAATTAGAGACCGCTAATCTAGAAATGAATGGATAAGTGACAAATACCAATCTATCTCCCAAACTACAAATGAATAAATAAAACCTCGAGATATTTAGGATTTTCATGTCACGATCTTAAAAATGTGAGCAGTAGCTAAATCCTGCTTGGTATTCAGGGTAACCTAGTTCCCCTTCACTTTTTCTCTAAGCTCCTTTCCTGGAACAGAAGCAATTTCCCCTTTCTGGGCCCAAATTCTCAGTCATAACTGAAGCTCTTTGCTTCCTCTTCTTTCTCAGGAGCTTCTACCACCATTTCCTCTCTTCGTCCTTCTGGATCAAGGTATTTTCAAACTGCCTTGTACCCAGAGGGCCTCCTTTCTCAGGCCCTAATTTAACTGCTTTCCAAAGGAATATGTATCCAGGATTTCACCTGGGCTCAACTATTTGTTTCAGTAGAATATCATCATCTACTACTCTCCCATGGCCTGAGAGAATTGTCTAGTTCCTTCTGTCCCTGGAAAATTATGAAGTTCCGTAAGAGCTCCTTCTAGCCTGATAACCTTTCCTCTGCATTAACCCATGTAAAAGTTGTCACCCAGTTGTATAGCTAAGTTGTCACCCAGTTGTATAGCTAAGTCTGGTAAAGTTGGCTTAATCTGGAGTGGGGGAATGTCTTTCAAGAAAACACAGGTAACTCCTATGAATTACACTGTAGATTAAAAACTCCTAACAGCTCCAAAAGGGAGACAATTTTTTGGACAATTTTTTGCAGTCAATTTGTCATTATTTAAGGAAAATAAATTTGTACCAGCTAGTAGCTAACGATTTTGTTTATTCTTTAGAGCACCACGGATGTATGATAGTCAACAAATAGGGTTTAATAGTAGAAAGTTAATCTCAGTAAAACTTATTACTTAGGAAACAAGAATACGAGACATAGCATATATAAAATGGTGTCTCTAATAAAGCATGGCCAGGTGAGTGTTAGGTGGCCCACAGAGATGACAGGATGAGCAAAGGGATGCAGAGGGAGACCCCCGAGGGAGCAAAGCCAGGGCTGGCCGGAGAAGACCAGAGCTGTACTTCTCTGCTCCCGCCTCTTACGCACACTCTTGGCCTGGAGAACGGCGCGGAGACAGGAGCCCGTGGTGATGCCTCCCAGTTAAGCCAGGAGGTCAAGGAGACACCCTTCCCTTTCTAGAAACTTGTTGCTCCAGCTCACACTGCTGGGTGTCCCCCCATTATTTGCATCTCTATACCCCAAAGCATTTCACTGTACATTTAGTCTTTGTGAATCAAAAGACAGAACATGGTGAAGTGTTGCCGTTCCTGCATTCCATTGACATGAGACTATTTGTCAGCAGGATGCTTGAAGGTTTGCTCTCGCTACCACTTCTTTTGTGACGACGGCTGTTGCATTGACATCACGCTGGCCTGCGATGGAGTGGAGCAGTGTCCTGATGGGTCCGACGAGGCTTTCTGCCAAAACTGTGAGTCAGCCACATGGCCTTTTCAGGCAACGGGGGAGAAGGGATGTCTGTCTTCTCATAATAAAAAGCAAACTCACTGTTGCTCTTTTTCTATCCAGTTTCAGGTATAACTTCATGTGCGTAAGCTAGGCCTTAAATTAAATGAGCATTTCCTAGAAGTCTTAATCTGAGTTCTAAATGTCAAACTTTTTATATTGCTTACATTTTTCAAAAATTGCTTTCAGTTTTCCAAAAGATTTTTCCCCATCCTAAAAAAGCTGTGTAGGATATGGTTTTTAGGGGTGCCTGGGTGGCTCGGTCATTAAGTGCCTGCCTTCAGCTCAGGTCATGATCCCAGGGTCCTGGGATCGAGTCCTTCATCAGGCTCCCTGCTTGGCGGGAGACCTGCTTCTCCCTCTCTCATTCCCTCTGCTTGTGTTCCCTCTCTCACTGTGTCTCTCTCTGTCAAATAAATAAATAAAATCTTAAAAAAAAAAAAAAGATCATAGTTTTTTAAACTAGAGTTAAGATTGTGTTTTGATAAACTTTTTTGAAAATTTACGATGTACTGGGGTATGCTGAAGTCAGGACTATAAACCCATCTTATAATGTCATCTACCTACACAAAAGGGCACCTCAAGAAAGAAAAAAACTTCAGAAAGTGTAATGAAGGTGCTGGTTTGAAGAAGGATGTAGAATCTCAAAACCTTAGGTTTAAGCTTTGTTTTTGTCGATTTATGGGTGACATTTAGAAAGTCAGTTATTGGAAGAAGAGAAAACAGTTTACCCACTTAAGAGAGAGAAGGTTTTTATGGGGCTCTGACATGCCTTAGATGGTTATTTTTCCCAAATATCCATGACTTTAAATCTGCAAATTTAGGGTTTTTTTTTTTTAAGATTTATTTATTTATTTGAGAGAAGAGAGGAGAGGGGGAGGGGCAGAGGGAGAAGGAGGTAAGTAGACTCCCCACTGAGCTCAGAGCCCAACATGGGGCTCCATCCTATGACCTCGAGATCATGACCTGAGCTAAAACCAAGAGTCGCCCACTTCACCGACTGAGCCACCCAGGTGCCCCCACCAAATTCAGTGGTCTTAATTACAGTGTAGAAAAGAAACCCAACAACCAACGGTAGCTCTTCCATGTTCCAGTGAGCCTTGACCGGAAGACGGTGACCCACACGGCAACTGCCCAGCCTAGAACCACAGGACCGAGCAAAGATGCAGCAGGAAGCGCCTTCTTGGAAAAGTCCCTGAAAGTCACTGTCCAAAACCAGCCACCAGCATTATCAAACACAGAGAAGAGGAATCGTTCCATGTTTTGGGGAGCAGAGAGTCAAACCAATCCTGTGATGCCAGGTAAGGACCTGCACAGGTGCTCCACAAACAGCCTCATTCTCTACAGTGACACTTGGCTTCAAAATTCAGGTTGTATTTGAAGAGTGTTTAGGAAATACAAGAAAGAAGAGAGTTAAAATGAAGAATTTGGCCAAAAAGGAAAAAAAAAATCTATTTGCACTGATTATTTATAGTAAGGAACACCTACTAACTACATTCATACACCAGCACGTTTATTAGCAAGTAAGTTAGAATTAGGAAATTTCAATGCCTATATTAAGGAAACAAATGTGCTACGTGTTAAATTTTAGGCTTTTTTTTTTTTAAGATTTTATTTATTTATTTGACAGAGAGAGAGATCATAAGTAGGCATAGAGGCAAGCAGAGAGAGAGGGGGAAGAAGACTCCCTGCTGAGCAGAGATCCCGATGCGGGGCTCGATCCCAGGACCCCGAGATCATGACCTGAGCCGAAGGCAGAGGCTTTAACCCACTGAGCCACCCAGGCACTCCAAATTTTAGGTTATTTTGAGATGAAACAGCATAACCCCTATGTATCCATGTAAATCCTCTTCACACCAAGCAAGTGAATGTGAAGAAAATATATGTCATATGGAAATGGTTGCACGTGCCAGCAACTCAGTGTTTTGTCCCCAATTTAACTAAATCTGTAATTTTTTGTAGTTTCTAATAAGGCTAATAAGAATTTTAAATATATTCACACTGCTGAAGGATTAGCATTCTATTTTTTTTTTATTTTTGCACATTTGTATTTGTTGCTGACCTAGACAGAAATATAGAATATCACATTTCTGTACACTTTTGTAAATGTCTTCTCAGTACTCCCAATTCTGCCTACATTAATCGGAAATAATCCGTCGCTATTTTAAGAACTTGATGAAAATTTTTTGTTCATTGCAGAAGATGCAAGTAATAAAAAAGGAAAATTACTTAAAACACCACCCCTTACTGAAAACAACTTTTAATATTTGGGGATATTTCTTTCCAATCTTTTATTTATGTACTGTTTAGATTTTAAGCGCATCTACACAAAACTTTCCGCTTTGGGCTTAGATTTAGGCGCTTTCAGGCCGCTGCGCTAGGTCTCTTCCTTGTTGGTACTGCCCCCTGCTGGGCAAATTGGTCAGTCCAGGCAAGCCTTGCTGTAGTCTGTTTTCCCCAATGGAAGGTATGCCCCCACCCCTCCACGGAGGCCAGAGTCAGGGGAGACCCGTGTTCTGGGCAGGAGGGAAGGGCTGAAGAGCTGGTGGACAGGACGGCGGAGTTCTCACCGCGTCTCTGTGGTAGAGAGGCTCACGGGGGCGCGAGTGGATTAGCTGAAGGCGGAGTGGAGACCAAAGCCCACGTCGCCTTACTTTGGGTCTGGTCTTGGCTCTGCCTTTAGAACCTGGAGCAAGCTGCTTCCTACTCCGGACCTGTTTCCTCATTGGTTAGTAAGGGATTTCAAGCAGACGACCTCTGAGCCCCCGTGTAGCCCTGAGAGAGCTTCAGGAATGATCCACAGCCTGATGCTCATGCCCTTATCCAGGCCAGAGACTGCTCCCTGATCCCAGCGCTGTCTCCTGGGCAGTGAGGACTCAGCCTCAGAATTTCGTTGAAAACAGTGCTCCAGGCTACACCAGGACCTGATGGGAGCCGGCGCTCAGTTGGAAATGTATTTGCAATCTCTGCTTTGTCCTTTTTGATAATTAGCCTCTGACTTTGGCTATAAAGATATAAGGAATGGAGTTTCACAGATGCAGAGAGATTAAATGTTCCATTATTATGTTATGTTATATATTAAAATATAATAACGTATTTCTAAGATATATTGTTTTTCCTATTAAAGTAATACATATTTACTGAAGAAAATCTGAAAAGTACAGAAAAATATAAAGAAAAAATTAAAACCATCTAGCAAAACTCACCATTAATATTTTGTAACATTTTTTTCTGGTCCTTTAATTTATACACATACATACACACATTTTTTTAAAAGATTTTATTTATTCATTTGACAGAGAGAGAGAGAGCACAGGTAGTGGAGCAGCAGGCAGAGGGAGAGGGAGAAGCAGGCTCTCCCACCCAGGCAAGGAGCCCTATGTGGGGCTCAATCCCAGGACCCCAGGATCACGACCTGAGCCGAAGGCAGCCGCTTAACCGACTGAGTCACCCAGGTGCCCTGTACACGCATTTATTCACTTTTTTTGGTATGATTACTACACAGCGTTCTAGTTTCAGGTGCACAATAGAGTGATTCAACAATTCTCTACATTACTCAGTGCTCCTCATGATAAATGTGCTCTTAATACCCTTCACCTATTTCACCCGTCCCCCTAGACCCTTCCCCTCTGGCAACCACCAGTTTGTTCTCTGTATTTAAGAATCTGATTTTTTGGGTCTGTCTCTTTTTTTTTTTTTCTTTGCTTCTTTTGTTTCTTAATTTCAATGAATGAAATCCTGTGGTATTTGTCTTTCTCTGTCTGACTTATTTCACCTAGCCTAATACCACTTAGGTCCGTCCACATCGTTGCAAATGGCAAGATTTCACTCTTTTTTATGGCTGAGTAATATTCCATTGTGTATATATACCACCTCTTCTTTATCCATTCAGCTATGGAGGGGGCCTGGTCTGCTTCCATATCTTGGCTATTGTAAATAATGCTGCTGTGAACAAAGGGGCTTGTGTATCTTTTTGAATTAGTGTTCTGTTTTCTTTGGGCAAATACCCCAGTAGTGGCATTACTAGATATGGTGGTAATACTGTTTTTAATTTTTTGAGGAACCTCCATGTTGTTTTCCACAGTGATTTTACCAGTTCACATTCCCACCAACAGTATATGAAGATTCTTTTTTTCCCATGTCCTCATCAATACTTGTATTACTTGTTTTTTGTGTTTAGCCATCTGACAGGTGTGAGGTGATAGCTTATTGTGGTCTTGATTTACATTTCCCTGATGGTTAGTGGTGTTGAGCATCTTTTCATGTGTCTGTTGGCTATTTATATATCTTCTTTGGAAAAATGTCTATTTAGATCTTCTGCCCCTTTTTAATCAGATTATTTGTTTTTTGTTTTTTTGAGGGTTTTTTTTTGGTGTTAGGTTTATTAAGTTCTTTATATATTCTGGATATTAACCGATTACTGGATATATCATTTGCAAATATCTTCTCCCATTCCGTAGGTTGCCTTGTCATTTTATTGATGGTTTCATTTGCTGTGCAAAAGCTTTTTACTTTGATGTAGTCCCAATACTTTAATTTTGTTTTTGTTTCCCTTGCCTGAGGAGACATATCTAGAAAAATGTTTCTACAGCTGACATTAAATAAATCACTGCCTATGTTTTCTTCTAGGAGTTTTATGGTTTCAGGTCTCACATTTAAGTCCTTAATCCATTTTGAGTTTGTTTTTGTGTATGGTGTTAGAAAGTGGTCCAATTTCATTCTTTTGCATATGGCTGTCCTGTTTTTCCAACACCATTTTTTGAAAAGACTGTCTTTTCCCCATTGTGTATTCTTGCTTCCTTTGACCATATAGTCGTGGCCTTATTTTTTGATTTTCTATCCTGTTCCATTGATTTATGTGTCTATTTTTGTGCCAGTACCATACTGTTTTGATTGCTACACCTTTGTAATATGTCTTGCAGTCTAGGATTGTGATACCTCCAGCTTTGTTCTTCTTTCTCAGGATTGCTTTGGCAATCCTACAACATTGGGATTTTTTGTGGTTCCATATAAATTTTAGGATTATTCGTTTTAGTTTTGTGAAAAATGCTATTGGTATTTTGGTAGGGATTGCATAAAATCTATTGATTATTTTAGGTAGTAAAGACATTTTCACAATATTGGTTCTTCCAATCCATGAGCATGGAATGTCTTTCCATTTGTTTGCATCAGTTTCTTTCATCAGCATTTTACAGTTTTCAGAGTTTAAGTCTTTCACCTCTCAGATTAAGTTTATTCCTAGATATTTGATTCTTTTTGGTGCAATTGCAAATGGGATTTTTTTCTTAATTTTTCTTTCTGCTATTTCATTACTAATGTATAGAAATGGGACAGATTTCTGTATATTAATTTTTTATCCCACAAATTTACTGAATTCATTTATTAGTTCTAGTAGTTTTTTGAAAACATTAATTCCCTTTAACAAAATTAAGAACACGTCATGTTTACGAAACTTTTATTTTTCTCAGGAGTATATTCATGTGTTATTACATATCCATGAAAAACAAAAACCTTTGTAAGAAACAAACACAAAAAAACTGATTCATAAATACAGAACAAACTGATGGGTGCTAGGGGGGAGGTGGGTGGGGATGGGTGAAGAAAGAAAACACAGTATTTGAAAGTCCAGCGTGGAGAAAGTGGGAAGAGAAGCACAGAACTTTGAAAATGTTTGACAGGGCCCTCTCAACACGCAGGCTGTTGAGACAGCAACTATGTCTTCCCTCCCCATCCCTAAGACCCCCACACTAGTGACCCCAGCCTCTGCTTTCATGCGAGGTAAGTTATCCTCTACCCAGCATAACATAAATAGATTTAAAAATGCACACTATTGGCAACCTGTGCCCGGGTTTTTCAAGGATCATCAGCCAGTACAATACATATGGACAAGTTAAATTTTCTGCCACTTCCTTCCCCCACAGACATGCTGTGAGCATAAAAGAAACTTAACTCATTGAAGGTATGTTAAAGATATACTAGGATTAATACCAACAATGTAGTAGTGATGAAATGCAGTTTTTCATGTGTCACATTAGCAAGGTGAAAAAATATAATTACTGTACAAAGCGCAGAGAAACAAGACGCATGCACTTTGGGTGGGATTAGAATTCGTACAGTCGTGGGCGTCTGGGTGGCAACTTCCGTGAAGCAAGCAACGCTCGGTTTTGGTTTGCGCTCTGGTCCCAATCTCAGGGCCCTGAGATCAAGCTCTGCGCCGGGCTCGGCTCTCAGTGGGGAATCTGCCTAAGATTTTTTCTTTCTCGCCCTATGCCCCTCCCCTCCACAAGCGCTTGCTCTAAAATAAATAAATCTTTTTTAAAAATTTAGTACAATCTTCTAGAGGGCAGGTTCTGAAGCATTAAATCTGCATGTGGCCTGATTTCATTATCTCACAATTAGGACTTTCTGGGGCACCTGGGTGGCTCAGTCGTTAAGCACCAGCCTTTGGCTCAGGTCATGATCCCAGGGTCCTGGATGGTCCCGCATCAGGCTCCCTGCTCTGCGGGGAGTCTGCTTCTCCCTCTCCCACTCTCCTTGCTTGTGTTCCCTCTCTTGCTGCATGTCTCTCTGTGTCAAATAAATAAATAAAATCTTTAAAAAAAAAAAAAAGGAATTTCTCCTAAGCATGTTACTAAGGATAAAACCAAGAATGTGTACAAATACTGAGTTAGGCCGGGAACGCCCGCTGCGCGCCCTCGGAGCCGGGTCGGGGCTGCACAGGGCCGGGGCGCCACCTGCGCTCAGCGGCAGGGGCTCAATGGCTGGCTTGTTAGACGAGCCTGCGTCTGCGGAGCCCGTCCCCTGGGCGCCAGGTCACTCAGGAGCAAGGCTGTCCTTTTCTCTCTGACTCAGCCAGAGGAAAGAAATCTGCCTGCCCGCACTGCGGAGTGATAGAAAAGTGGTGGATCCACGTTCACAGTGAGTCCAGTTTTTTGAAACTTGAGAATTCATGTCCAGCCCAGCAGGTCAACCAGAGTCCCTAAGGATCCAGACAGAACCACGGACTTGGGAGAAGGCGCGGGTTCTGTACAGCCGCGGGGGGCTCGGCCTGCACTTTCTCACATCCCCCCCCCCCCCCCTTCCCAAACGTGCCGAAGCCTCGTCCTTCAGCTTCTCTCTGGCGGTAGCTGCAGGGAGCAACTGTGACCTTTGCTTTATTGCGGGAGGACACCCTTATAAACCATATTCAAAAGGGTTTTTTCATGTAGCCTATATTTTTCGGGAGTATGTCAGCTTTTCATTATGCTGGACTGTCTCTTTTCTTATTGAGAAAACATCTTGAAACTATAAAACAACGTTTCTGGTTAGATAGTTTGATTTTGTTGAAGCCTGATACGCAGCATAGCTGAATAGCCTGTTAGGCTCCAACAAAATCAGCTATTTTCTGAAATGGACAGACCTTTTTTTTTTTTTAAGATTTTATTTATTTATTTGATAGAGAGAGATCACAAGCAGGCAGAGAGTCAGGCAGAGAGAGAGGAGGAAGCAGGCTCCCTGCTGAGCAGAGAGCCCGATGCGGGGCTCGATCCCAGGACCCTGAGATCATAACCTGAGCCGAAGGCAGAGGCTTTAACCCACTAAGCCACCCAGGCACCCCTGAAATGGACGGATCTTATCCTAGAACAATCCAGAACATTTCCTGAAGAGAGCTCCCTCTTCCCAACTTTGCAGCCATGCAGTGTGCTCTGCCAGTGAATAGTGACAAAGAACAATTCTGTTGTCTGTGTTCGTGGGCAGGTGGTCACAGGAAGCTATAGAGCATTCTGGAAGTCAAGCCCATATTGTAGCCATTTTTCCAGCTGGTCTTTCCACCTTCCTTCCAGAACATGCCTGCATGTTCTATGGTGACTGAAAATCAAATTAAAACAACTCGCATCCAGCTTCCAACTCCTGTGAATGCGAGGCTGTGCGTGTGTGGGTAACACAATCGGTCATTCAGAAAAGGGGAAAAATCATTTCCCAAGACATTAGCTTTTCTAAAAGCGTTATTAGAAATAAGTTATCTGCAGAAGCAAATGCCACCTTTGTCTTGTTTGTTCTGACTTGCCACTCTGGTTAGAGCCTACCGTCGGACACGTGGAGGTGAAGCATTTCTCTCCGGTGTTCCATACGGCGGCATCTAGGAAAAGTGAATGAGTCTGGGAAATGACAGTGAATTCCTCCCTGAAATGTAGAAAACAGAAATTCACATTTCAAATACCGACTTGAGCAGGGCAAATCCCCTGAAAATTCTAGTCTGTGGCAATTGTGTCTTCTTAAGTGTCCTGTGTGCACTGCCCTCTCCCTAATGCCTGATCCCTCCTGCCTCCCACAGCACTGGCTTCCTCTCCCCAAGGAGTGAGGGCAGCTAAGATAACACTCTTTACAGTTGGCAACTGAAGATGCAGAATGAATTTGTCTAGTTTTCCACATGAACCCATCTCCAAGGCAAGATCCCCTTTCTAAGTACAATTAACCTCTTTCTCTGCTGCGTCTTTAATCGAGCGTTGTCTCAGACTTCCTAAGGAAATATTTACATTGGTGGTTTTTGCCTAGGGATTTTGATTTGCCTAGATAGGAGTAAGTAAATACGGTCTCCACTCTCAGTTCTTGGCTCTGTGGCTCTGAGAGCAGCGTGGCTGAGTAGAAATGCTCCAACTCTGGACCAGTCCTGGGTTCTAATTCCAGCCCCACGAATTACTAGGATCCAGGGAATTAACTGCTCTCAACTGCGTTTCCTTGCCCGTGAGAGGACAATAGTATCTTCTCACAGTGTTGCTCCAAGGATTGCACGAGACACTGTATGTAAACATAATCTAGGTCTCTCAGTAGCTGTTCCTGCCTGATGAATTCTTGCCGGAGCATTCGAGGGCAGTGGCGCTCACTAGGAACCTCGGGTAAGAGAGCAACGAGCGTGTAAGACAGTTAATTCAAATAAAAAATAAAATCAATGCAGTGGTGGCCCCAGTACCAAGTTCCTCCTCAGAATGAAGGTGAGCCATCGCTCATCTCCGTTGGGAAGAGATGGTTGGGGGGGTGGATTGTGAATGTAGTTATTTTCTGTTTTTCCACTGGGTAAAAGACAAATGAGTTAATCCTCTGAAAAGAATTGGAGGTTGGTAAATTTTGGTGTTTTTATTCCTGGCTCATTATTTTTAAAAAGTGGGACATGAGTTCTCAGGCATGTGATCTTCCCACTGCCAGATTTATTATTGGAGAGAGGACTTCCTGAGTGCCTGTCACTGTGCACTTCTGTGGTCTTTATAGCAACTGGTGATGTGCAGAAATCATTAGCCGCATTTTATGGATGAAGACACTGAGCCACAGAGAGATGAAGAACTGAGACTAGGTCACGGAGCTAGTGTGTAATTTAACTCAGCGTGTGATACCAGCCCCAGTGGGACGATGACTTGGCAGCAAGCCTCATTGAGTTCAAAGACCTTTTCTCTTAGCTGCAGAGACAAGAAACAGCTACAGTCCCGTTGAGACCTGCTTGTACAGTACTTCATAGTAGGGCATTCGAAGCTCGGAAGGAAGAGATCTGTGGGTGCTGGAGAAGCCAGGGTCGGCTACTTGTAGATCTGCATTATGAACTTCCCTGGGCCCATAAAAAAAAAAAAAACAAAAAACCAAAGTATTACACTTCACGACTGTGTTGGTATAGAGATTAAAGTGACACATGCTAGATTCACTATTATATATGCATTATTAGCATATGCGTTGTGTTTTTGTGATTTTAAGAGAAATCAGATTGAAACATTTTTGCAGGCTCTGTGCCCATTGTGCCTCGTGGACAGGACCCCGCCTGTGACAGGCATGGACGTTCCGCTGTGCTTTGAACAATGGCCAGAAAGAGTTTGAATACATGGAAAACAAGGGTTCTAGTTAATTGCATGAGCAAATAGGTTTGGGAATGACAATTGTTGAAGCAGGCGATCCCAGCTACCCAAAGGGAAGGGTGCTTGTCGGGAGTCGAGGGCAATATGGAGGACCTTGAAAGCCCTCTGAGGCTTCCGGACAGGTGGAGTCAAGAAGGAGGGTAACCAAATTTAGTCCCAAAGACAGCAGAGGAAGGATCAGTACCCGCCCATAATAAATCTTTCATTCATTTATGGCAAAAATGAGAGAAATAAGGACAAAGCAGTCTGTTTTTTATAAGGCTCAATGTACTCAATTTAAAGAGCTATATTTTTTTTAAGATTTTATTTATTTATTCAACAGAGAGAGATCACAAGTAGGCAGAGAGGCAGGCAGAGAGAGAGAAGGGGAAGCGGGCTCCCCACTGAGCAGAGAGCCCGATGTGGGGCTCGATCTCAGGACCCTGAGATGACCCGAGCCGAAGGCAGAGGCTTTAACCCACTGAGCCACTGAGGTGCCCCTAAAGAGCTATCCTTTTTATGTATTAAACTCTTTATGTTCTGTGGGCTTACACATTCCCTCACTTTATAATGAAGTGAAGGCAATGGCCTTCGTAAATGGCCATTTCTTTCAATGTCTTTATTTGGCAAAATAAAAAAGTGACAACCCTAAATTGGCCCCAAAAATCATTTTGAATTTTTAATTGGTCGGCAAAATCCAAAGGGGTTGAAATCAGTTTGCCATGTGGAGGATGGCCCAATTCTCAATGGCCTCAGCGCTCCACCAGCCGCAGTGGCTTAAATTCAGTTAGTCCCTGTCCCCATCCTACCGGGACACAGGTGCCCACAGCTCCAGGCAGCCATCCCTTTGTCCATGAGACAGTCTCTCCCTGGCCGTCTTCTTCCTTTCGCTCTCCTCACGGTCCTGGATGGGAGCGGGGCTGTCACCACCACAGTCAAGTGCACAATCATAGCAATCAACTTGAAAGGTAAATCTGATTCGCTGGCCTACAAGGAGTTGCATATGCCTTCCTCGTCTCATTCTCTTGGGGGCGCGGGTTTATGGAGGACAGCCCACATCACTGGCCATATGCAGGTGGCCTGGATGGGTCCTTTTAGGGTAACCTGGAGAAGGACAGCAGAAGGCAGGGAGTCTGCTGCAGCCTGGGCTGTGAGCAAACCCGGGCCGGCCTCCTGGAGGAGTAGACTTTGCAGACATACCCCACCCAGGGCCGAGGCTTTGGCAGTGCTTGAGTTAAAGGTGACAGAGACCTAAGGCTGTGGCCGTGAGGACAGGGAGGAGGGGCCGCAGTCGGGGATCCCGGACAAGGTCCGCGCTGTACGGAGACGGATGGCTTGTGGGGCTCAGTGAAAAGGAGCGTCAAGGATGCCTTAGAGAAATTAACTGTATTTGAGGTCCCTTCTCTTTAACACCGTTAGCCCGTGACTGCTATGATCGGTGTAAGTCACGGCTTTCTGGCTCTAGTAGGCGCCTGCTACTTCACAATTTTCCAGCAGCCTCTTGATTTTTTTGATCCTTAGTAAATCCAGGCATATCCCTTAGTACAAATTACAAACAATTTTGTAAATACTACATTTAAGTGGCCTGATTTCAGTTGCAGGAGTTACGAACGTACCTCTTGATGACCTATGCGTACAGAAGCTTTAAAATTTGGTTCCGTTTCTCAGTAAAATTCCCCATGTCAGCTCATCATTTCTAATATATTGTCACTGATTATTATATTATCCCACAGTCTCCCCTGAGATCACGGCAGGAAGGCAACTCCACTAGCTCATTCCTCATTATATCGTCAATGAAATAAGCACACAGATGTTGTCAATTCCTGGATAGGAGATGATACAGTGGTACGATCGCAGCTCATCAGACCTGGGCTAAAAGTCCTAAGATTTGACCTTTCTCACTATTCGCTCTCAGTAGTATCATATAACTAAATAGAGTGAGCAATTAACAACACATTATTACATCACAAGGGCTGGTTTCTGCCGACAGGCAAGCAGTTAGACACACTTGGGTTTAAATCCCAGCCCTGGGGCACCTGGGTGGCTCAGCTAGTTAAGGTTCTCTCTCTTCCTCTCCCTCTGCGTCTCCCAGCACTTCCTGGCACTCTCTCTCTCTCTCTCTCTCAAAAAATAAATAAATAAGTAAAAATAAATAAACCCCAGCCCTGTAAATAAACCCCAGTAAGTAAGCCCACTTACTACTCGAAAGAACCTGGGCAGGAGCCAAACCTCTGTGACCAAACCAAAACACATGAAGCGATGAACCCCTGCAAAGTAGGGGTGAGGTGAGAAAGTCAAAGAGTGTGTCTTGAGTGCCGTATGTGTGCTCACTGCTCATTTTTTTTTTTTAAGATCTTATTTATTTATTTGAGAGAAAGCACAAGAGAGGGGAGGTTCAGAGGGAGAAGCAGGCTCCCCACAGAGCAGGGAGCCTGATGCAGGACTCGATCCTGGGACCCTGAGATCATGACCTGAGCCCAAAGCAGACACTTAACTGGCTGAGCCACCCAGGCGCCCACTGGCTGTTCATTTTTTAAAGAAAAACCTCGGTGGACTGCTTCTGCTTTCCATGCTATGAAGTCCAGACATTACCCTTGACTTTTCGAGTCGAGGCCTCTCCTTCGTCCTCCAGGGTCAGGGCGCCGGGAGGACTTCTGGTGCCGTGTGCCTCTCCCCCTCTCTCTGCCGGCGGTTTTGTTCTAGCCTCATCCTCCGCATTACTACACTGGTCCCGTGAGCCACCTAGTGCATTAGTATCCAATGCAGACCTAGGTTTACTAGGGAAATAAATTCTGTAAGTCCTTTAAATCCATCCTAAAAAAAATAAATAAGGGTGTATTTTCATGTCTGTTTCCTGAAGTTTCTGCTGTACTTTCAGTATATGTTCTATTTATCTCCTGTAGATCGTGGTTCCTCAGGGAAGAACCGAAAAGAAGAAAATTATATTTTTGAGTCCAAGAGCGATCGAGGAGGAGGAGGAGGGGAACACCCAGCCCCAGAAACAGGTAAATGTGTGACTTGGAAATTCACTGCATAGTATTAACATCTGCAGAATCACAGATCCTCTAGTTGCAGTTATCAGATGGCCAGGGTCCACGACAAGATCTGTGGGTCAGAAGAACCGTCGGATTCCCACCTCCTCTATCACGCTGTGTGGTTGGGCTCTTAAACTCGTAACCTCACATCTTTGGACCTTGGCTCCTCTTTTATAAGTCGATTGGGCTAGATTATCGCTACATTGCTTCCCAGGTGTAACATTTCTGTGGGAAGAGTAATACTCGGCACAGAGGTTAAGAATGCAGGCTCTAGAATCTGATGCCAAAGTTCAAACCCTTGCTCCACCACTGAACTCCATGACCTGGGGCGGGCGATTTTCTCTCTCTGGATCCCAACCTCCTCATTAGCAAGATGGAGATACCAACTGTCCCTGCCTCACAGTCGTTGGGGAGCACGGACGGGACGATGAAACCATTTAGCACGCTGCGCGGCTCCTACGACGAGCCAGATAAATGGGGGCTCTTCTGTTTGACTCAGTTCTGATACAGAGTAAAGGTCTTAGAGCACCTGGTTCCCTCCAGCGATAAAGACTGAAGACAACAGGAATGAGGACAGAGTGTTGGGGGTTCGGGGACTAGTACTCTGTAGTGAGTACTAGAAGAATACCACAATTCCCCGATTTGGGTGGTTTTTAACTAGAAAGAAAACACTTTCGACCTCGTTCTGTAGAAAGGTAGGCTTTAGTCCTAAATCCCACAAACTAATTAGTAAAAGAAGATTTAGGAGAAAGAGAGATGATTCTTAAATTATAGATCTGAACATGGAGAAGGCTTTCTTTTTACGCCAAGGTGTTCCTTGTAAAGTCTGGGCAACATTAAAGCGTAACCATTGACCAACAGATGCCAGGAGAATCCGGGCCCCAAGCACCTGGGGGCCGCATGGGCTGCTGGCCTGCGGGACTCACCCAGTCCCCAGAAAAAAGGGCCCTGTCCCCCATGGATATGGAAAGGGAAAGCAGGCCTGCCTAGCCCCCGTGCCTGGTTGTGTGCGGAGAGTCTCTGTGCTAACTGCCCATTGCCCGTGCCAGTTATGAATCCTGTATTGCGAATGTCACTCCCACTCCCACTCCAACGAGCAGAATACCCAACTCATCTCCTTAGCCGGGTCCTGAGACAATTATATCATGATGTGTTTCTTAAGGGGTTAGAAAATTTTAAATCTCCAAATACCCAAACTAAAGACAGTGAAGAAACCATGCCAAATGAGTATTGAAAAGTTTGGAATAATTTGCAGTATTCTAGCAAGTTCTTTATGGGAGATTTCATGTTCCTTGCATTCAAAGCATTAAACAGGAATCAGTTGACGGTTTAGCCACCTCATCTCTGACTTGGCAAATAGAAAATTCCCCGAGATTCTATGTCTGCTCTGTTGTTACCCTAGCTGCCTCTGCTCCCCCAGACCTGGGACTGGGATCTTCGAGCACAGCCCCCTTCCCCGCGGCCTAAGCACTGGTGCTCAGCCTTATGCAAATCACGCATATTTAGGGGGGCAGCCTCTAGTCCTTTCCCCGCCCTGAAGGAGCAGAGCGATCGTCCTCGGCGACGCTTCCGCTGCCCCAAACCGGAGCGCTCCTCCATTTGCACCCACCCGCTTCCTTTCCTTCGGTACCAAAGGAAGAAGTGTCCCCTCTTTCCAAGGTCAGTCTCCCCCTGACCTTGATACAAGCCCCTAATCTTCTCAGGTACGTTTCTCCGTCATTGATGAACTCTCCTGTGTTTTTCAACTGTTTCTCTACGGGCTCGTTCTCCCAACAACTGCAGACACTTTCGGATCTCTCCCAACACATAAAACAAACAGCATGCCTGTATTCAGTCTCCCTGAAAAGAATTTCTGATTGCTAAGTCCCTTGGCCTCTCCGGGCTTCACCCCCCTCGAGCTCTTAGCATTTGGTTCAGCCAAGTGCTTCCTTGAAATAGTCTCTTCCCTGTGCTTCCAAGACTCCTCTCCCTTGGCCGCCCTGCCACTTCTCCGATCCGCCTCTCTCTGTTCTCTGAGGTTGTCTTTCGTCTGCCCTCAAACGTCGGTGTTTCCTAGGGCCTCACTCCTGGCCCTCCCTCTTCTCCCTCTCTCTCTGGCGATCTCTTCCACTTTGTGGCTGCAGCCACGACCTTGACACTAAAGACTCTCACATATTTAGGCCCAAATAATCCAGAAACCTATGGGGCGCCTGGGGGGCTCAGTCAGTTAAGCATCTGACTCTTAATGTTGGCTCAGGTCATGAACTCAGGGTTGTGATATGGGCTCCGTACTCAGCAGGGAGTCTGCTTGAGATTCTCTCTCTCTCTCCCGCTGTCCCTCTGTCCCCCCCCAACGCCCCTCCCCCCGTTACCGTGGGCGCATGCTCTCTCTCGCCCTCTCTCTCTCAAATAAATAAAACAAATAAATCTTTAAATCAAAATTCCAAGAACCTAAAGAAAATTCTACCTGGAACATGTATAGGCATCTCAATCCAAAAATGTCAGAAAATACACTTAATCTCCCCGACTCACCCCAGAGGGGCTCCATCATCCATTTAAACCACTGGAGCGAAAATCCTATGAACCGGATACACAGCCCACTCCGCTTACATCTGCATTTCCTACCTAATTCTATCACAGTAATTATAGTACTTAATGGTGTTTTTTCATTTAAATGTTTGTCCACCCAGCCCTGAAGTCATTAAAAATCATGATCTCATTTCCCTTTTGGAGAAGTTCTGTACGGTGTGGGGTCCGGTGTGGGGTCCGGTGTTGGGTCCGGTGTTGGGTCCGGAGCTGCCCCGCCTGGGGCCCTGTCCTCGCTCCACCACCGACCTTACAACTCAGACAACTCACTTCATTCTTGATGTCTTAGTTCCTTCATTTGCAAAATGGGTATAATAATAGTACCAACTCATACGGTGGTCGTGAGAATTAAGTGATTTATACCACAAAGCGGTTAGAAGAGTACGGGCGCCTGGGGGGCTCAATCGGTCAGGCATCCAGCTCTGAGTTTCAGCTCAGGTCATGATTTCAGGGTCGTGGGATCGAGCCCTGTGTCGGCTCCGCACTGAGTGTTGAGTCTGCTCAGGACTCTCTCTCTCTGTCTAAAATAAATAAATCTTTAAAAATATATATATCATTCTTTAAAAAAAATAAAAAGGCACTTAGGACAGTGCGGGGACTCTGTGGCGTGTGCCTGCCGTGGGTCACCAGCACCCAGCTCCGTGTCAGGCACATCGCTTTGACTGAGTGAGGGGAGGAACGACAGGAAAGGTTATGGAATCAGCTTATGTGATGGGCATTTTTATCCCTCTAATTCCACGAGCTGGCAAGAGCCCTGCAAGCTAAAAGTAGCTCCACCATATCGTCTCCGATCCTGGTCTGACTCCAGAGGAGGTCAGACTAAGAATAGAACCTGCTGAGCTTGATAAGGAAGCCCGACCCGGGGCACCCCCATCCCTTCCAGACTCCTGCTGGCCTCCAACGGCCGCTGCTCGTCTCGGCCGCACCCTCCAGGAGAGACCCTCTGAGGACGACTAGGGAGATTTTTCCTTTGAGTACCCTCGGCCAGAATCACACCAGCGTATTTGGAAGTTGGCTCTCAACAGTGGTTCTTACTGGCTGAGGGTAGGTTCCCTGGATTTTTTTTTTTTAAGATTTTTTACTTATTTGAGAGAGAGAGATCACAAGTAGGCAGAGAGGCAGGCAGAGAGAGTGGGGGAAGCAGGCTCCCCGCTGAGCAGAGAGCCCGATGCGGGGCTCGATCCCAGGACCCTGAGATCATTATCTGAGCCGAAGGCAGAGGCTTTAACCCACTGAGCCGCCCAGGCGCCCCAGGTTCCCTGGATTTCGAAAAGAAAAGAAAAGAAATTTCTTCAAGGCCTAAGCAGTACAAGAAATCAGGAGTGAGTGCATACTTATTCCGGGAGAATGCTCACGGACGGGCCCCCAGATGTCATCTGTGCCCGCGATGCAAACCGCTCCCGTGGGCGCCCCGTCTTCCCCGCTGTCCGGACAGTTCAGAGTCTGTTACAGCGGGGCTGGGGGGACCCGGCTGCAGCCCTGGGGCCCACTGATGCCCCCGCGTGTTGTAGGAACTCGGGACACGATGGGACTTGAAAGAAGTCTGGCTTTGAGCCCCTGCCATTCCCAAGCCCGGCGCTCTCGGACCCGCGACTTCCCCTGCGCGCCTCAGCGCATCCGGAACGCGGCGGCCGTCCAGGTGCCCGCCGTCCAGGTGCCCGCTTGCCGGGGCCGCCCGGGGGGAGCCGGGGCGATGCCCGCCGAGTGCCCGTCGCACGGTAGGCGCTGACCTGCCCTGTTCTTCTCCCCGCTTCGCAGGCGCGGTGCTGCCGCTGGCGCTGGGCCTGGCCGTCACCGCCCTGCTGCTGCTCATGGTGGCCTGCCGGCTGCGCCTGGTGAAGCAGAAGCTGAAGAAAGCGCGTCCCATTACGTCTGAGGAATCCGACTACCTCATAAATGGGATGTACCTGTAACAAGGGTCCCTTCAAGAGCTGGGGCCGAGGCTGTTTTCTCCGTGCACTGGCTCCGGATTTTTATACCCTCTTCGGTTTGAACTGGGCTGAGGAAAATACTGAAAGGCCAGAAAATTCTGCAAACCCCAAACCTTTGTTTTTATTGATTGTCGAAAGAGTTTCTCTGGAGAGTATGCGAGATGTTTGGAAATTTAGAGAGGGGTCCATAGAAGTAAAGACTCGCGAGTCTAATCCCGACGGAGGAACGCTGTCCCTGAGAAGGGCGACCTGCGAGAGCCAAGGCACAAGCTGGGGCTCTCGAGGGCGGCGTTCGGAGGCCAATGCTAATCCTTTACCGTTTGGAAGCCAGCGGGTGGCCCCCACAGCCCTGCACCACTTCACGCGCCGCTTTCTCCCGTTTCTCGTTCGCTTCTTGCTCCGGGGCCCTCCTTTCTCTTCTCCCCTTCCAAACCTGTTTCTGAGAAAGGACCAAGTGAGTTTAGACCTTCAGCGAGATGCTCCCTCGGGCAGGAATGTCCACATCATAACCCCCGCGAACACGTCGAGGAGGCGCCAGGGCAGGTGGGGCTGAGTTTGTCCCAGTGCTTCCGACCTCGGCTCCCTTGCGGGGCTGTCCCCTCAGGCTTGCCTTTGGGAGAAAACACCCTGACTCTGGATTACAGCTAGCTGTGACGTGGTCGTGGAGCGAGACGGGAAGTCGTGGTGGCAGCAGGAGCGGCAGGTCAAACCTTTTAACACAAACGTAGCCGAGGGCACAGTGCCCGGAGGACCATTAGTACTTTCTCAAATCTACTGGACACAGCCTGATGGTCCAGAACACAGCCGCTTTATTTATGGTTTATTTACTGGTTTTCAACAGGAATCTGTTGATGGCAGAGAAAAATGCATTCACAGTGAAAAGCAGAAAACTGAGCGGATTTCTAGGTGCGGGTTTTGTAAAAATGTCCCATGTGGAAGTGTCAGCAGGTTCTTGCATCCGGCGGAACAGGCCAGTTTTCTCCGTCGTTTGTTTGCGCTGTAAGATGTTAGGACGTGCAATCTGCTCGCGCCAGGCTCCTGCATTCCCGGAGCAGAAAGCAGCCTCGCACAAACTCTTCTTTACAGAAAACGAGCATCTAGCTTAGCCTCTTCCCCCTTTTAATCAATCTGTCGAATTTGAAAGGCAAATTATTCCCATCATCACTTCATGCCGGGATTATGCATATCCTAGAAATCATCCTCCTGAGAGGACTCTATCGTGTGGTGCCTGTCTACGCTCACATGATATTACTGTTTATAGAACATGGCTTGTTATCAGAAGGGGCAAATCCTCCAAAATACTTGAACACACTGTAGAACACTTTATTTTCAGACCGAACCTGACGTAAGTTGTCCCTTTTGCAAAGGGCTTAATTTGGGTCAGAAATATAACAGAATACATTAATAAACAGAAAGTTAGTTCTAGAAAAACAAAGAAATTGATTACTTTTATTTCCCAAGAGGTCCAAGCATTTTGTTGAATGTTTAGATTCATATCTGTACTCTCTGTGTGATGCTTTGCAGTTTGCTTTTCTAGAGAAGGCTGTCACCCATAGCCATACCCAATAGAATAGAAACTGATAAGGCATGCATCTTTCAGCACATCTTTTTATACGTGAAGACATGAAACATGGTTTAGCATTGCTATGGTGTTGAAATACTTGAGAAAAGATGTCCACATCCATGTGTACAATATCCCTTTAATAAATTGTATTTTATTCTTATGCCTTTCTAAATAACCTTTTAATCTAATCATCATCATAAGTTGCTATTATTTACTGAGCTGCTACTATATTACCTGGATTTAATCATATCAACCTTATCTTGCAAAGGGGGAAATTAAGAATTAAAGAAGGAGAATCAAGGTCTACAGAATAGTTATATTGTTATATGGACTGAATGGGACTTTTTAAAGTCACCTTCCCTGTATCTGATTGGAGGAGTTCTGCATCTAGAATAATTTTAAAATAATTTCACAGGGAAGATTGTCCACAGCTTATTGCTCAAACATGTTCCTGTGTCTCACATGTCTTTTCCTGAGAGAGAAAAGGCCCACGTAAGCCATCTTTCAGAAAATGTACAGCTGGGCCCCTGGGTGGCTCAGTCGGTTGAGGGACTGCCCTTCTGTTCAGGTCGTGATCCCGGAGTCCCAGGATCGAGTCCCACAGGGGGCTCCCAGCTCAGCGGGGAGTCTGCTTCTCCCTCGGGCCCTCCCCCATCTCGTGCTCTCTCTCTCTCTCAAATAAATAAAACCTTAAAAAAAAAAAAAAGAAAAGAAAAAAGAAACCATACAGCTTCTTTGCTCTGATTCTCAGTACGAGTAGACAACAGCTAATCTCCATCCCTCCCCAAGCATTTGAACGTCTCCAGTCGCTTGAGGAGCAGACTTGTTCTCTTCCATAGGCAGGTGACAGGTCTCATCTTTCTCCTACTGCCTTTTCATCATCTGTGGTTTGGCTCCACCATTCGCTTTCATACTCAGCAGCCCTCGTCCACCACTGATGGCTGTTTCATGTTGTTCTTCACTATGTTTTCCCGCAACCCAAATGCAGAGATGCGGATTTCTATTCTTCAGTTTGGGGGTTCGAGGCAGACCTTGCTGATGATTTCCCTGGACGTCACGTACAGAAACGTACCGCAGCGTGCCGCGCCCAGGAGCCCAGGTGCCATTTGTGTCCTCTCACGTTCTGCCCACATCACAGCGATGATGCCACGTAACAGAAGCTTCCCAGCTTGAGATTGTCACTTGGGGTCTCTGTGAAGTTATACTGTCCCCAAGTTCATGTTGGGATTGCGCCACTTTGCTCCTATCAGAGTAACTTCAGTTACTTCTTTTCTGGACTCCAGGTTTCCTGCAACTGTTGGCATTAAAACTGAATGGGAATTTCTAATGAAAAACTGACCGCACCATGTAGAAAGAGGGAAAAGCCTAGCTTGCAGTTTGCTGTTCACAAATGTTCTCATCTCCCTGGCTTTTTAAGCAATTGTGTGGCTGACTTTTTCTTGGGCACTGGCCCCATTTTTCTCAGCTCTCTGGTCTTGTTCAATTCCAGAATCCTAAATAAAGTGCATATTTATGGCTATTTGAGCAGCAGTTTTTTTGCTTTTTTTTTTTTGGTTTTTTGGTTAAATATAAAACCACCAAGGATGAAAATAAGGTTAGACACACCGAAACTCAGTGTGTCCGGAGATGAACTGGTTAGAACTGAGCCTTCTCCTTTTGCGTCACGCAGGTCTCTCCGTGTGTCTTCATTCCTACTCATTTTAATTCTCCCATCACCTCAGCTCTGAGTCTTGTACGTGAGTTACCACACTGTAAATTGGAATGAGGTCAACATATAATATCATTCAGCTTAAAGATCTTTTTATACAGTCATTTCACAACTTAGGAAACTTCTCAAAACACACTTTTTTTCGTTTTTTTAAGTTTTATTTAAGTAATCTCAACATCCAACCTGGGGCTCAGATTCACAACCCCAAGACCAAGAATTGCGTGCTTTTCTGACTGAGCCAGCTAGGCGTCCCTCAAAACACATCATAAAATTATATTAACTTTTACTGAAAAGCTTAGGGAAAATTATATTGAGTATATGGACTTTAAAAAAAAGTATTTTCATTCATCATCATTTCATATGACTGAAGACCCAAAATCCCAAATAAATCAAAAAGCTATGTTCTCATATTTGAACAGTTTCACAGATGAAAACAGAGATTTAGAAAAATCTCTGTGTAATCTAGAGATGTGTGTATAGAAGAACGAAGAAATCAACCATGAACTGCAATCAGATTGTGCTTTCACTGTTGTTGACTGTTGAGGGGCAATGGACTCTCCTTAACATGACCACTCGTCCCCTCTGGCCTACTTGATCCAAATCTGTTCCCTACGAGCTAATCGCATAAAGGAGCCAAGATCCTAAAGAAGGGCAGGTATTTTTATCCCTTTTTATAAATTAGTTACAACTGACAGAGTTGTGTTAACATGGAAATTCTGCAGGCTTTCATCTATAATGTAATTTCTAAGCTTAATCTTAATAGGATTATCACCAAAAAACCTAAATAAATGGGGCTGGTAAAAAAAAAAAAAATCGCTCCTTGTGATGTGATCCTTTGAGGGGGGCACAGTGACGTGTTTGGGGCCTGGGAATCCAAATATAAATGTCCTCAGCTGCCCTAGGCCCCTGGGTTGCTGCCCTCTCATATTTAAAATGTCCTCAGTGTTGGAATCACCTCCCCTTTGGACAAAAAAGGTATTCCTCTCGTAATGCCCATCCTATTAGGACACTCCAACTGAGTAAGAATGAGTTCTTCGGCTCCAGCAGCCCTCGGATGTTATGTCAGGAAACGAACAAGGGGAAAGACAGAGAGAGGAAAGGAGGGATTCTCCGGCTCCGGATAACATCTATGGGAACTGAAAGTCAGATGTTTTCTCTCCCACCAAGCAAAGGAGCGCTTCCTGGAGTCCTGGCTCAGACCACACAGTCGGTTCCGAAGGTGAAGTCTGAGGAGGGGAAGTAACACCTACTATTACAGCACTCGTAGACGGATCAAAGATAAGGAGCCTCCTGGATTGTTTCATTTTTATGATGTTACAGTACACAGATGCGAATTTCTGCAGGCCACGTGGGCCAGCCAGTTTTCTTCACGCAGGAGTTTCTTACCGGCCATCTATTTGGGCCACCCTTTTAAGCACAGTGGGGACAAAACACAAAACACAATGGGGACAAAAAACTCCCATTTCCTGAAAATTTTGGAGGAGAAATCAAGAGACATGAAACTGAAATCTGATAAGACACTTCTGTTTACTAGTGTAGTTCTCTAAAGAACTAAGTTGTAGGAGGAAGTGATGATTTATACCCTCTAAGAATTTTAGCTCTTACCTAAGTTATTGGCCTTTTGAACCCCATTTAGAATATTTAAAAAATTACCCGTTTGCTATTTCATTTACAACATTAATATTCAATTACCATTGTCATATGAGTCTTTTCATGCCGTACCAAACTACTGGAAAATTTGTTAACCTTTAGCTGAAAACCAGAAACACCTCCCTCTCTGATGAGGGAGGAGCTCTGTTTCTTCGATGACAATCTGATGCCAAGAATGGTTTCAAAAAATTCATGAGCATTAGTTTATTACTAAAAAATGTTATCCTATTTTAAAATACATTGAAATTTTGGGGCGCCTAGATGGCTCAGTGGGTTAAGGCCTCTGCCTTCGGCTGGGTCATGATCTCGGGGTCCTGGGATCGAGCCCCGCATCGGGCTCTCTGCTCACCGGGGAGCCTGCTTCCCTCTCTCTCTGCCTGTCTCTCTGCCTACTTGTGATCTCTCTCTCTGTCAAATAAATAAAATCTTTAACAGAATAAAATACATGGAATTTAAGATGCTTTAGGATAGATACATTATAGTCAACTTAAAAAGTGTAATCGACAGGCATCTGGGTGGCTCAGTTGTTAAGCGTCTGCCTTCACCTCAGGTTATGATCCCAGGGTCCTGGGATTGAGCCCTGAGCCCCCATTCCGACTCCTGCTCAGCAGGAGGCCCGCTTCTCCCTCTCCCACTCCTCACTGCTTGTGTTCCCTCTCTCGCTGTCTCTCTGCCAAGTAAATAAATAAAATCTTAAAAAAAAAAAGCATAATTGACTTTTTTGGAGCAATGATGGTTTTCAAAGATTAGGGCAATGGAATTTTAAATATTTCCACAATGTTAATGTATTGTTTTCCTGAAATGTCATTTTTTTTTTCCTAAAGTTACTGATTGGGAAAGAGTTGAAATCCTCATTAGAAATAGGAATTCTTGGGGTGCGTGAGTGGCTCAGTTGATTAAGCGTCTGCCTTCGGCTCAGGTCATGATCCCAGAGTTCTGGGCTCGAGCCCTGTATGAAGCTCCCTGCTCAGCGGGGAGCCTGCTTCTCCCCCTGCCCCTCCCCCTGCTTGTGTTCCCTCTCTCTCGATGTGTCTCTCTTTCTGTCAAATAAATAAATCCAATCTTAAAAAATAAAAAAAGAAAAAGAAAAGAAACTGGAATTCTTAATTTTAATTCTTAACTGGGAGCTAGATTTGCCCTTTAATAAAATCAAATCCATACCAAATTTAGGTATGGATTTACCAAAAAGGTAAAAACCCCTTGTTTCCATAGGCTCTCTTAAGACTGGAACTTTAAAAAATATTTTGTGTCTTCTTTATAGTGTATGAAGGAATCATTTCTATTAAGAAAAAATGGAATGCTAAAATATTTTAGAGATTGTAAATACTAAAGATTAAAGAGACATTTCTTATCTCTGACCAGCACATCTATAAATTCAGCTCTCTTAAAAAGAACGCTCTTCGACCTAGTTAAAATCCATTATTGCTATCTCGGCCACTTATCAATGCTCCCTTAAAATCCATTCCTGTTTATTCAACATTTAAAAATTTTAATTCACAAAAGCGTAGAACCCAACAGTAATGCGTGGCATGGCATTTGTCTATACCCATCAGGTGGCACGCGGCCCTACTGTATTTATAAACTGTCCCCTCGGCTGGATTGTAAACTCCTTCACAGTAAGCATTTGTTCTCGCCCCAAGACCTAACATAAAGGATTTACAAATAAAAAGATGTTGGCTATGGCTATGAAGGATACAGACCAGTGGATGAGTTTAAGAATCAATTTAATTTTAAGTCCTAAAGAAAACTTAACCTTTGAGACACCTCGAGTACCCTGAGTCCTGCCCCCAGAGGGTCCATGGCCTGGGTCCAGAAGCAGCACCCGCAGCAGCAGACTGAAGCCAGCAGGGGACGGAACTCCCCAGTTTTAGCCGCCGACAGAGGCTGGTTTCTTATGTCTGACCTCTCGCCCAAGAAGAGACCCCAGTGAAAAGATGTGTGCATAATTTTTTGAAAAACCATTTTTAAACAAATAAAGCTTAAGACTTTAAGAGGTTGGGGAGAGGTGCCTCCACTCTAAGGATCGACTTGGTAGAATCCTACACGTTTGCACATGGGAGGGGGGTTGCTTTGCCGGGAGTACTAGTTCTGCTACATCTAGTTTATATTTTTCTCAAGTCCTAGAACTCCTAGAAAAACTAAGATCCTTTTATATAAGGTTTAAGACCTCAATATTTAAACAAGATGCCAAAGTGCTACTGCCCTCTTAGAAACTCATTTTCCAGTCACTGTATTAATAAA
The DNA here is from genome assembly GCA_028534135.1 of Potos flavus. NCBI lineage: Eukaryota > Metazoa > Chordata > Mammalia > Carnivora > Procyonidae > Potos > Potos flavus. Next base: position 13,961,968 of record CM052886.1, read on the forward strand.
TCTATTTGTAGATGAGAAATGGGTTTTGGTACAAGTATCCTTGACCCTGTTCTTCCCTCACACAAAGTCAGTTCATTCACTCACTCATTCAGCATTTGCTGCTCCTCTACAAGAGGGCAAGGCCTGTGTCGGGCAGAGAGGAATGATGTCGCTCCTGAGTGGTCAGTCTACGAACGCACGGCCGATCAATGTTACCGATCCAGGCTCCTCCGATTTCATAAAACGGCATCAGACACAATTCTCGCTCTGTGACCTTGGTCAGCATTCCGTATCTGGTGGACATGTGGTTCTTTCCTCTGTATTCAAACACCACCAATGCCTCTTTTACTTTTAACTTTATTTGGCAAAGCAGCACTGCATAAACTGTTCAGTGGCCAGGCCCCAGCTTACACGGCATGGTAAATTCATATACATTATCAGCAGCAAATTAGAAACAGAAAGAATGACACTGAGCTACAAGTCTCCTAAAACTGTAAAGAGAGAAAGGAAGAACTATGTCAGTTATGTCCAATCTGAACAGCTAAGTGTGGTAAAGGACATCACCTGCCATCTTCTCAAGTTTAATATTTACAAAGGCTTAGTTTTAAGGTAACAAAGCAGCTGATTGTATCTACAACATGCTACTCTAGGACACCACATCGAAAGCTTTAAAAAGGAAGCTCATCTCTATTTTCTTAGTGGCAGCTAACAGACATTCAAAAACCAGGAATCTTAACTTGTGAACACTGGTGTTATCTGATATGCACAAGAGCGTTTTGATAAATTAATATTGAAACAGAATTAAGTGCCTAAGAAAAACCACTCCTCGAAATTAATTCACAAACTAAGTCTTCCATTTTGTGGAACCCCATCTTTTAATATTTTAAAGTAAAATGTGGGCATGTTAAAGTAATAATACACAAATTTATACTTTGCATCGTTCTTTCACCGAATCGGCTTCCGTGCCTCTTTGAAGAACTAGAAACCCTACAAAACCACACATTTTCATGCTGAAAATAATAGTGTAATGAAGTCCAAAACAAGCTGTGATGCTGTGGGTTTTCAAAAAGCTCTGAGGACTGAGATGAGCAGTCCACTGTGACGCGATATACTGGTCAAGCTGACGGCGCTTTCACAGTTCATCCCTGGGGGTAAAAAGAGAAATATAGAAGTAGGCATTACGTACTACAAATTTTGGCTTTCTAATAATTTAGATATAATTAGTAAATAAGTAAAAATACACCCACTCCCAAGCATTAAAAAAAAAAAAAGCAAACAGCCCCAAGTTGAAGCAAAAATGGAAGTCAGCCATCCAAACATCTCGCATGCTACTCCAGAACGAAATATGAGACCTGAAGGCCCTGGAGTCCTTAGTTTTCGCTCTCAAGGTAACTTTTTTCCTTCAAGACCGAAAATTCAAAGAAATTTTAACTTTTAGACCTAGGGTCCTGCTAACACTACTTATCGTAAAATGGCGATGGGTATTTAAAGTTGGAATCATTTTTTATAGTTACATTGACAAAACTGGACAAAAATGTGGTCTTTTGCTTAGACTATCTGCTGGCAAATGCGGAGTGGGTCATTCTCAACCCAAACTCTGGGAGCAAAAGCGTCCTGCGTAGATGGCATCTGTCAGCTGATGTCAGAAGGCAGTTTCCCAGCTCCGAAGGGAACCACTCGCTCAGCCGGGTGCAGCACTGGGCCAGCCCGTGCCAGCGAGGGAAGGAAGGAAGAAGAATGCAGCCTCAAGTGTATGGCATATAAATTATACCTCAATAAAGCTGTTAAAAGTGAAAAAGCTACCAAAAGAGCAAAAATCTTCATACTTGAGGATAATCTGAGTGACAAAAACATTGTTCAACACTCAAGAATTTTAGGAGTGAAGAAGTATGATGTTTGCAACTAAATCGCAAATGAATTCAAGAAAAAATATGACTTGTGTGTATATATAGAGAAAAAGAGGGAGTGAGAAAGCAGATGTGGAAAAATGTCAACTGGTAACTCTGGATGAAGAGATTCAGGAAGTCTTCGTACTATTCTTATAATTTGTCTGTAATAAAAATTAAAAAGCTTTTTAAAAGTTAAAATAAATTTGAAGGGAAAGTAAATAAAGAGCTAAGATTTCCCAGGTATGTGGTGAATTAAGGGACTATAAGATAAAATGCTTCTTTTTAAAAACTGAATTTTGTAAGTTGTGCGAAAAATTATGTTAAATATTACGTCTTCCATAAGCTGCCATTGTCATGGAGTACTGGATTATCTGTTAAATGATAAATTACCAGTTCTGATTCCTCTTAATATATTCTTCTAAATAATTTAAGCACTATAATTCTCATAGATTTTACTTAAATTCATGCAAGCATTAAAATATTTAATCTACAAAGAGTTCATTTGCAAAGTGCTCTATTCATAAATTCACCTGTGCTTTTTAAAATGTGAATTGAAGATACTATTGTTTTTGTAAAATAATATACCATATTTGACTTGCCTCTTGCAAGGCATTAAGGATATTATAATATCCTTATTGCCCAACAACACAGTACAAACATTTCCAAATATCCTCTTCAATTAAAAAATTTTTTAAAAAGGAAAAGGATAAAAACTCTCAATAAACTGGGTATAGAGGAAACGTACCTCAACATAATAAAGGCCATATATGACAAGCCCACAGCTAACATCATACTCAGGGGTGAAAAGCTGAAAGCTTTTCCTCTAAGATCAGGAACAAGACAAGGATGCCCACTCTCGCCACTTTTATTCAACATAGCACTGGAAATCCTAGCCAGAGCAATTAGGCAAGAAAAAGAAATAAAAGGCATCAAAATCAGAAAGAAAGAAGTAAAACTATCTCTTTTTGCAGACAACATATTATATATAGAAAACCCTAAAAACCACCAAAAAAAATGTCAAAATTGATAAACTAATTCAATAAAGTTGCAGGAAACAAAATCAGTTTACAGAAATCAGTTGTGTTTCTATATACCACTAATGAACTATCAGAAAGAGAAATTAAGAAAATAATCCCATTTATAATTGCATCAGAAAAGAATACAATACCTAAAACAAATTTAAACAAGGTGAAAGATCTGTACACTGAAAAGTATAAGACAGTAATGAAAGACATTGAAGAAGACACAATGCTCGTGGATTCGAAGAATGAATACTGTTAAAATATCCATACTACCCAAAGCAATCTACTGATTCAATGTAATCCACATCAAAATCCCAACAGCATTTTTCACAGAAACAGAACAACCCTAAAATATGTATAGAACCATAAAAGGCCCTAAATAGCCATAGCAATCTTTAGAAAGAACAAAGCTGGAGGTATCACGCTTCCTGATTTCAAACTATATTATAAAGCTATAATAATCAAAATAGTATGACAGTACCATAAAAAGAGACACGTGAGTCAATGAAACAGAATAGAGGGCCCAGAAATAAAACCACACATATATGGTCAATTAATTACAGAGCCAAGAACATATAGTGGGGAAAAGATAGTGTCTTCAGTAAATGGTGCTGGGAAAACTAGACAGCCACATGCAAAAGAATGAAACTGGATGACCACCTAACACCACACACAAAAAACCAACTCAAAATGGATTAAAGACTTGAATGTAAGACCTCAAACCATAAAACAAAACTTAATGTGGTAATCACCTTGTAGTATATACATATATCAGATCACTATGTTGTACATGTAAAAGTAATATAATTCTATGTCAATTATATTTTAATAAAACTGGAGGAAAATCATATTGTAAAAAAGCTAACTGTGGGACAATGTTGATGACATTTAATAAAATGGAAAAAGGAGATTACAAGATAATGGACTATATGATCTCAAGATTACAAGAAGATGTATATAGAACTATGGACGAAAGAGTAAAAAAAAAATCTATCAAAATGTTAATAGTGGTTATCTCTAGGTTCTGGGACTATGGGTAATTTTTATTTCATCCTTTGTACTTCTAAAAATTTTTACATTACATATGTATTATTTCGGTAGTCAGAACAGTATTATTAAAAACAAAAGGAAATGTATAGCACTAAAAAAAAAGGAAAAAAAATTAAGTCTATAGATCTGAATTTTAACATTTAGGGTGCGAAAGAAAACCAAAAATTTGCTATCAGTGCATGTATAAATGTCACACCCTAATACTCCAAAATCTATATAACTTTCAAGTTATTTATTTTTCCACTTAATGTTCCATATTCTACATAACTATCTTTATCTAATGTGTAGATCACTTACAATAAAAAGCATTATGTCCTAAGTTTCTAGAAAGGCTCTTTATTATATATGTGCTAAACATATTCATTAGGTTAATAACTATATATATATTATTTTATTATATAATGTATAATTATATATAACTTATTTATTAGGTCAATAACTCTACTAACATTAGTATTATATATTCTTTATCAAGAACAAACGAAAAGATGTATCACCAAGAAACAACAATCAAAATTCATGAATGGGTTCTACTTAACGGGTTTTCTGAGATAATAAAGCAAATTATACAAAGCATTATGAAAGACATAAAAAGAATTCCAAAAGCAACAAAATATACTCCTGCCTTTAAGATGCAAAATACATCATAATGCTGTAATGTATGTAAAGAAATTAAGAAGGGACAATCTAGAACAATAAGACCATAGGATCAACTGAATACCCAAGGACCTATACTGCCAATCTTAGAAATGCCCAACCAATTCATAACGTTTTCGTGTGCGCACTTTGAGATGACATTGATAAGCAAAGCGCTTACAGAATGAGAATCCTGAAACATTCCTCAGTTTCACAAACCAGAGACAGACTTATCTCATTGACTCTTGTGAGCATTAAAAACAAAAATAAAACTTACCAGATGATTAACAAAATATTGCTTTCTACATAAGACTTATGTAAAATAAAATACAAATTTAAAAAGTATGAAGAGTTTAGAAGCAACTAATACAACTACTACACATCCATAGTCATGAACAGAATACCACAGGTTCTAGGCCTATGGCTCATACATCTGACACCGTCTCCCCTCCTAATACTCTACCAAAATTGTAAGTGACATTTTTCCAAGTATAAGGAAACATAAGTCTACATTCAGGCTTTGGGCTTTACTCGGCATGAGAATTTGGCATGCCCACTAGGGCTCTTTTTCCCCCAGATAGTTTCTAACACCCCTCCTCAGCACAGATTGGATCTCACCCTCACGGAGCACTACCACTAGCTCTGGATTCCTCAGGAAGAGAAGGATGGAAGGCTGGTGAGAAGCAAGAGAAGGTCCAGAAGCAAGCATGGGGATGAGCTGTTAAATTAATCCTGAAGAAAATCTGAAAGAACAGAGATCACCCAACCTGGCAATAAAACGGACTAGGAGCTTTTGAGATGATAATTCCCAGATGTGAGCTGGGCACTCAGAAAATGGTAAGTGACTCTTTTCAACCACATTCTATCCTTACTACCACTGCCTTAATTCAGGCCACCACCATTTCACCCCTAACTTGCTACAACCATATTCCGTTTCTGTCGTTCTGTCCCCTTCCAATCTATTCTCTACACCACAGCCAGAGTCATCTTTCTGAAATATAATTCTGATTGCTCTGACTTCAACACAATTGCTCCCTACACTCTAATTGCCTGTTTGTCTTCTGTAGATTTTTTTGGGATCTTCCATGTGACTCTAAGTCCACGAGAATGGTCAGTTTCAAATTCTCAGCTACGTGTCCATGGCCCTAGTATAGTCCCTGCTCTCAGTGGGTTCCAGTAAAATTGTTTCCTCCCCTTATAGCCTATCATGGTAGGTCCCTGATCCCTGGGTATGTCAATGTCTTTTCCAGATTCCAATAACCTTTCCCACATTTCTTTGAACAATCCTTTCACTAAAATCACTTTAAAATCCAAGCTGAGCAGACTTTCTGTTTTGGACCCTGATTGAGAGTAAGAATACAAAAAAGAAATAGCATATTAATGGTCTCTTTAGAGTTTAAGTAACTGTTTTTGCTTTACCCTTTCAAACACCCTATTTTCTATTTAAAAAATTTAATGCGGCAGTTGTTCTTTCCAATTTTGTTTTCATATTTTGTTTCACCTTTACATTCTTTAAACCTATATTCTTTAAACTTAAAGATTTACAATTAAGTAACTGATTATCTCTGGGGACATCTAGATGGCTCAGCTGGTAAGGCACAGGACTCTTAATCTCAGGGTCATGAGTGCAAGCCCCACACTGGGCATACAGCTTACTTAAACAAACAAAAAAGACCTACTACATCTTTGGATGTAGAAAAATGTGTCTGAACAAATAGAAAATTTACAACAGAATTTAGAATTCCTCCTGGTATACAACTAGAGAAAAGTTTCCAGTGATACATACATGTAAAATTGCTCAATCTTTTAAAAAGTTGAAAACCAAAAAGAAAAACAAGCATATATGTTTAAATATTCGGTAAATGTCAAAATATATTTGGTAAATGACTTGTCCATAAATTTAAAAATTATTCTAAATTTAATACAAACAGTTTAGCTTTATAAGGGGTGGATACAGGTGTTGTGGAAACCTAGAGCTTGTATGACCTGGGAAGGGGGGGAAACCTCTCCATGAAGGGAAAAAAAGGACTAAAAACAAGACTGCATATAACATTAGGTGTAAGGCCAGGAAGGCCCCATAGCCTGTGAAAGCCCTGAGGCTTAAATTTCATTTGCTTCATGCTAAATCCACCTCCGGTTATAAAAACAAAATACCTTTGTAATTCCTTCATCATCAAACTACAGGGGAATGTTCAATACTAATATTTATTGTATATAAAAAGAAAACTTTTAAACTTATTAATGAAAATCTGAGCTCTCACTTGATACCAAATTTTGGTAAGTTCAGTGTATGTTTGCCCCTTTTACACAACAGCAACTATACAATTATATTATATAACTACATAGCCATACTAGAAGCAAAGTCAAGAAAGGCTGTAATTAGTTGTTAATAACTATATGATTTTAACTGACAGGACTAATAGCTTTTTAATTTTTTTTAAGAAGTGGCTGTGTTTAGAATTCAAAGAAAATAGCTAAATCCACATTAAGTGAAGAATAAAGCAATTCCTAATAAGATATCCCAGAAATGGCCAATCAGAATCAAAAGAAAAATGGAGTTACATTCATTACCATTTCTGCGATTAAACATTCATTCAAAAGTATCTTTCCTCTTTCCAAAAAAACAAAATTAAGAGGCCTATTAAACTTATAATCACCATTTTACTTATTAAAAAAATAATTATCTTAAAATAAGTACCTCTGTCAAATAAAAAAATATTCTAAAACAAGGAAACTTGTAAAGTCTTTCTTATTTTGTCAATGAATTTTAAATAGTCTTAGCTAGTGTCATTCTTACTCATTGTTCTCACTCCTTCCCACTGAAGGACATTGGCAGGGGAAGGGAGAAGAAGGAGAGAGGAAGAAGAGAAACCCTGGCTTCAGACAAAATACTCAGATTATGCTGAGACATCAAACACAAGTAGGCATTACAATGAGCCATGCTCTGCTGAGGATTATGCTGCATGCTGCTGGCCCTTTGGGTGGGTTTGTGAGACCTGGGCACCGCACTCGCTTTGAGCTCACAGATCCGCTCCCTCCCCAGGAACTTAGAGTGGCTTCAGAATGGGCTGACCAGTTCTATAGACTGGCGAGAAGGTTATTCCTTATAGTGGCTCTGAAACGGGAGCTGAATGTAAAACAGGCACAGGTTGTTAGACAGAATGTCAATGAACCTGATTGAAAGAGAGAAAGCAAGCTGAGAGGAAGAATGTCCTCTCTGGGATTCTGACACCTTTGAAAACTGGGACAAGAGTATCTTTTCCCTTCCTTTTCTTTGTAGCAATGGTACAAAAGAGTGTGAACGGGGCAGGAAAGGATGGCCCCTTCTCTTCAGACCAAAGCCTTTGTTTCCATGACCATAGAGCAGCTACAAAAATGATTTGTGAATACAGAAACAGAATGGCTGATAATAAAATATCCTTAGAAAGTTCTGAACTGTGGCTAAATGCCTCTTTAAAAAAAAAAAAAGGAAAAAAAAAACCCACCTTTGTGCCAACCAAGTCTCACCCCCCTTTCCCAAAGATATGAGTTAAACCAAAAGAAGGGCAGACTCATGCAAAATTTTTCTAGATTTTTAATGTAGTGAATTTCTGATGTTAAAATGGAGTAGCATAAAGGTGAAAACCAAAAAAAGCAGCTCTTGTGGACTAATGTCTTAGAATCCACACCCTTCACCTTGCATGTGTGGAAGAAGAAAGAGCAGAAGATAAAATCACTTCCACCTGGACCACTGCTTCTCTTTATCTGTTAAAGGCACATATATCACTCCCATCAGGGGCTTCATCTTCACACTGCCGTCCTGTAGCTTGTCGTACTGCTCCAACATCTGGTTTCCACCCGCGGGACCAACTGGCAATATCAGTCTCCCACCAGGCTTTAACTGGTCTATCAGCTGAAAAGAAAAAGGAAAAGAAAAAGAAAAAGACATGCACACCGAGTTACAGATTTTATATTAAGAGTCATTTTACATCACCACAAACAACTTCCAGTGTCCGGGGGCAGAAAGCAGAAATGCACTTTATTTAGTATATCCATACTTTGATTGTTAAACTTATTACTCAAATCACTACTTACCCATTTACCTATCGACCTCCTCTACTAAACTACGAGTTCTCTAACGAGAGGGACTGTGATGTTATTCATCTTTGTGCGCCCGGCGCCTAACACAGTCCGTGGTACAACTGCAGGGCTCCGGATGAGCTGAACCACGTGCTGGGGAGCTAGCCTCTCGGGAAGACCAAAGGCAGAGCAGAACATTTCAGTGTCTGTACGCCTGTTTTGAATCTCTGTGGTCTGGAGCGGAGAAGGGAACAGGGGAGCGCAGAAAATCAGCAAGGAGTCCCTATCCTGTTACTGTAGAATTTAGGGCATCACTGAGCCAAAAAATAAGGGAACCTCGGTTTTATGACTGAATTTAGGATTACTGGCACCATGACAGAGGAAGGTAGCGCTGGAGTTCCTGCAGCATTAGACTGAAGACACCCTTGTCAGTGAAAAACCAAGAGTACTCAGTGAAAACCCTTCCAGTCAGAAAACTTTCAGGTCATATGTTAACATTTGAATGTGGCCTTACTAGACTACTAATCAAACACTGTAAGGGAGAGAAACTACTTTGGGGCGCCTGGGTGGCTCAGTTGTAAGTGTCTGCCTTCGGCTCAGGTCATGATCTCAGGGTCCTGGGATCAAGCCCCGCATCGGACTCCCCGCTCAGCGGGAAGCCTGCTTCTCTCTCTCCCACTCCCCCTGCTTGTGTTCCCTTTCTTGCTGTCTCTCTCTGTCAAATAAATGAATAAAATCTTTAAGAAAAAGAAAGAAAGAAACTTTACTTTGGATAGGATTATGCCAGAAAAGTGGGTCCTCAATTAAAATTTCAGTTGTCAGCAAGCCTATCTTACTTTTCCCATTTTAATTTTTACTCAAGTAATTCTTGCAAGTATTCCTTGAGTTGTTTCTCTAAATGTCAAGGTTTACAATAAAATGAAGCTGACTTGCTCCTACTCAAATCTGGCTCCCTAAATCCAGTCATTTTAAATCTTTTAAATGCTTTTAGCTGTGTTGTCTAGTATTTACTTTTTTGTAGTGATTATTTCTAAAGCATGTCTTTTATGTTTTTCATTAAAATATAACTGACATATAATATCATTTATTAATTTTAGGTGTATGACATAATGGTTTGATAATATGTATATACTGTAAAACGATTACCACAATAAGTTTAATTAACATCCCTCACCACACATAGTTACAATTTTTTCTTTCTGATGAAGAGAACTTTCAAGACCTACTCACTTAGCAACTGTCAAACGTGCAATACAGCGTTGTTAACGACAGTCACCATATTGTAGAGTCTTTATGTTCTTATTTCAAATTATACGCTAGATGAGGCCTGAGCTCTCTTATTCTGCCCTTTCCCCTTTTCCTCAACCCAACCAATATCATAATTTTTTAAAATCATTTTCAGTTATGACTGGAAACATAATTTGCAGCTGAGCCAAGAGGTATCCAATGCTTGTTTCCTTTCTTACACAACAGTTGTTTATCCTGCACTTAGAAACTGAAGCTCATTTGGGCGCCTGGCTGTCTCAGTTAGAAGAGCACAACTCTTGATCTTGGGGCTGTGAGTTCGAGCCCCACACTGGGTGTAGAGATTACGAAAAAAAAAATTAATAAAATTAAAAACAAACAAACTCGAAGCTCTTTCTTTTTTCACTCACTTAATTTTCTTTTTTCTAATTTTCTAATTTTCTAATCTAATCTCACTGTTTTCTAAATATTTGTACCCTCCAACAACTCAATAAGATCTTCACAATCAAACCTAATTGGTGTTCTTTTTTTTTGCGTTTTCCCCAAGATAGATTGTTTATTTATTTATATCACTAAATAAATATCAATATAAATGAATGTTTGTTTATTTATATCAATCAGACAGAGAGAGCACAAGGGAGCCCGATGCGGGGCTGGATGCGGGGCTCAATCCCAGGACCCTGAGATGATGACCTGAGTCGAGGCAGATGCTTAATGGACTGAGCCACCAGGTGCCCCTAATTAGTGTTCTGTTGTTGCCATTTGGTAACTTCAAGCGCCTTCCTCCTCCTGCTCCGAATCTGGACTGGTTAATCCCCAGGCCCGCTGCACAGCTCTCGTCAGGAGAGTTCCCTTTTAATGCTGGGGACTCTCATCATCTCCCTTCTGAACCAGCTGTTCTCCCTGCCTAGATCCCAGGGCTTCCTCTTTCTGGCTTTTCCTACCATCCCTCTTCCTCCCTCATTTTTTTTTTTTTTCTCTTTTAAGATTTTATTTATTTATTTGACCGAGAGAGACAAAGTGAGGGAGGGAACACAAGCAAAGGGAGTGGGAGAGAGAGAAGCAGGCTTCCTGCCCCTGAGCAGGGAGCCCGACTCGGGACTTAATCCCAGGATGCTGGGATCATGACCTGAGCCGAAGGCAGTTGCCTAACAACTGAGTCACCCAGGCGTCCCTATCCTCCCTCATTTTTTGACATTAAAGCAATTCCTCTAGAAGTATTCTGAAACAGTGCACGGAGTATTTTAAAAGACAGAGACTGAGATTTGCAAGTCTAAAACTATATATTTTATGTATTTGACAATACGTGTGGGTACAGAATTCAAGGTTGGAAATCATTTTCAGTTGAGAATTGTGAGAGTTTGCTCCTCTGACTTGATTCTAATGCTGCTATCCTGCAGTCTGATGCCTTTCTGATTACCAGTCCTTAACAGATTATGATTTGTTCTTCTGGAAACTTTTAGAATCTTCTCTTTATCTCTAATACTCTAGAATTTTATGGTGATATTATGGTTTCTTTTCCTCTTGAGAAAAAATTCATCATACTGGGTACTCAAACTATAGAATCATGTCCTTTGGTTCTTGGAAATTTTCTTACGTGGGGCTTAGGGCTTAGCACTAATCGTTCTCATACAGAATTTCAAGCAGCAGCCCCTCTTGTCAGACCCACACTTCACCTCTGACTTCCAAGATCATCATGCCTCAGATTTCTAAGCCCTTTCCAAGTTGTGCCAAGAAACTGCTTCTGCAATGACCCCCTCTACAGCCTCTTTGGTCCAACTTCCTCTGCCCTCCCGAGTCAGTTACTGCTCCACCCACTACCATTTGCATACACCACAGGGTTCAGGAGTGCAGGTATAATCTCCAAGATAATGAAATACGGAGTTTCTGTTTCCTGCTTTCCTAGTTGTTTTGGGGTGATATACAAAAGGAGGCATAAACATCTTTTCTGTTATCCTAAAACTGGCAAGGCCGTCCCTTCAGCATGTCTCTATTTATTTTTAGCATGTCTCTCTTTAATTAGATGTTAAAGACCCCAACAATACTTCCAAGTGCTACTACAAACATTTAAATTCATATGGAGCTAGGGATGCCTGGGTGGCTCAGTCAGTTAGGCATCTGACTCTTGATTTCGGCTCAGGTCATGAGCTCAGAGTCGTGAGATCAAGCCCTGTGTTGGGCTCCGTGCTTAGCGGGTCAGTGGGGTCAGTGGAGAGTCTGCTTCTCTCCCTCTCCCTCTGCCGCAACCCCTGCACGCATGCTCGCTCTTTCTAAAATAAATAAATACATCTTTAAATTCGTATTGAGCTAAAGCCAGAAATGCTCTTCAAGATCATCTCAGGGACTTAGTGGGGAAGATAAGCTCTGCACCCAAGCCCCTGCATTTAAATACAGTTCTATTTCACATTTTAATTGTTCCTACTAGGCTGCATTAAAAAAAAAAGTTAAAAACCTATGGATCATGTGTCATATGTGAACATTCATTGAGCTATTCATTTATGACTTGTACATCTTTCTACAGCATATATGTTTTTAATTTTAAGTAAAATGTACTTCACACATGGGGCTCAAACTCATGACCCCAAGATCATGATTTGCATGCTTTACTGAGCCAGTCAGGCATTCCCTCTGCAGCATATCAACCCTTCAATTAAAATGTGTTAAAACCTTTGGTTTAGTTTAAAAAGAAACAAACAAACAACAACAAAAAGTAACAGGGCCAGAGAAAATAAGTAATTTTCTCAAAGTCATTCAGTCAATAAACAGCATGTCAATGACCAGAACAAGTTCTCTAACTTTCAGCTTCTCATTAATTGATCTAAACATACAAAGAAGAACCCTTCCAGACTGGGGAGCGGCTGAGACTGGGCAGAAGTGTCACTCTCAGCCCTAGTCATCCAGTCCAGAATGGTGGATGACTCATAGAAACCCATATCTCAGTGAACTCAACCAGGGAATTATTAAAGGCTGACAGAAGCTCATCGGTCTTACTGAAATAGAAGACCAAGATTGAGGGTGCCTGGGGGGCTTAGTCAGTTAAACATTTGACTCTTGATTGTGGCTCAGGTCATGATCTCAGGGTCCTGGGATGGAGCCCCAAGTTGGGCTTTGCGCTCAGCTCAGAGTCTGCTTGAGTTTCTCCCTCATCCCCCTCCCTGCTTGTCGTGCTTTCTCTCTAAAATTAAAAATAAATTAATTAATTAAAACAAAAAAATAAAAACAAAAAACCAATCTTGTACTTAAATATTTTCTTGATTATGTAGCATACAACACTGGAATATCCTTCCCTCTCGCTGCAACGACGCAAACCCTGCTATTCTTTCAGATTTCAGTTCTAATTCCATTGTATGTAGTCTCCTTAGTCCATGTAGGTAGTCTCCTTAACTGTTTCACATAAAGTTCTCCCCCTCCCCTGAACTCTTATAGTAGTATGGGTTTTCTTTTCCCTTCAATATATATTATATGCTTATGATATGCTATCATAGCATTGATTTCCCTGTTATATGTACGACACATTTCTTCCAGAATATAAGCTTTGTGAGGGTAAAATGTATGACAAATACCTCCTGGTTTCACCCATGCACTTAGTAATCTTGTACATTCTGGTATTTAATAAAACACCAAGTGATTATTAGATCAGGAACTCCAGATGGATTTTCCTAAATCTACTGGCATACTAGTTCTTAGATGGATTAAATGCAGTTTCAAATAAGACAGCCACGAACTCTGATTTAGTAATTTTCCAAGTCATTTATACAACTCTTCGCATATGAAAAAAAACCTGCCTACTAAGTGTAATTAAAATGCATGACATAAAAGTCTAATTATGTTTCGATCATCTAGAAGTCATTTCCCTATAAATCTTTTACAGCCGTAGTTGACTCAAGCACAGAAACACAGGAAAAAACCCAACTCACTGCCTGCGGCACAACTGGGGCTGCAGCTCCTACGTGAATAGCATCATAAGGTGCTTCTTCGGCATACCCCATTCTTCCATCCCCCACTGAAAGAAAAAAGATTATGCTTTAAAAATCTGTTCAGATAAAACTACCCAGTGTGAAGAATTACAGGAGGTTTAAAGCAGAGCAAAGAGAAACTTTTAATAAATGATGCTGGGACAACTGGATGTTCATATGGAAAAAATACACACTTGAATCTCTATCTCTTACATATACAAGAATCAATGTCAGATCAAGGATCTAAATGTGAAAAGCTAAAATATTGCTTCTGAGAAATAACACAGGGACATAGCTTCAGGATTTTATAGTCTTTTTTTTTTTTTATTAAGATTTTTATTCATTTATTTGTGAGAGAGAGAGAGAGAACACAAGCAGGGATAGTGGCAGGCAGAGGGAGAAGCAGGCTCCCTGCTGAGCAGGGAGCCCCCTGTGGGGCACGATCCCAGGACCCCGGGATCATGACCTGAGCTGAAGGCAGATGCTTCACCGACTGAGTCACCCTGGCATCCCGATTTTAGAGTAGTCTTAAAGAAGGCACAGAAGGGGAGCCTAGGTGGCACAGTTGGTGAAGCATACAACTCTTGGTTTTGGGTCAGGTCGTGATCTTAGGGTCCTGAGATGGGGCCCTGCATCAGGCTCTGCACTCAACAGAAGCCTGCTTCAGAGTCTGTCTCCCTCTCCCTCTGCCCCTCCCACTCGTGCTCACTCTCTCTCTCTAAAATAAATTAATTAAAAAGAAAAGGACACAGAAACCACTGGAAAAAGCTGTTAAGTCTGATACATTAAAATTAAGTATTTCTATTGGGGCACCTAGGTGGCTCAGCCGGTTAAGCATCTGCCTTTGGCTCAGGTCATGATCCCAGGGTCCTGGGATGGAGCCCTGCATTGGGCTCCCTGCTCAGCGGAGCCTGCTTCTTCCTCTGCCCCTCCCCCCACTCATGCACACACTCTCTCAAATAAAAAAATAAAATCTTAAAAAATATAAAGTATTTCTACTAATCAAGAAAGCACCAATATGAGTGAAAAGGCATGCCACAGAGTGAAAGAAAACATTTATAATATGTATAAAGGGCTAATCTATAGAGATCCTATATATCAAAGAAAAATATAAACAATATCTGAACAAGACATTTCACAAAGGAAGACGTCCAAACGGTCAAACATACAAAACAGTGTTCGACCTCACCAGTTAGGAGGAAAATACAAAATTAAAATCACAAAGACTTACTGCTATACACTCACTGAGTGGGTAAAAAGAAAAATCTAACAATACCAAGTGTTGATAAAACATAGAACACTAAAAACAATGATACATTGCTGATGGGAATGTAAATTGGTTCAATCACTTTTAAAAAGTTTTGCAATATCTATGGTTACCCAAGAACCTGCAATAATACTCTACCTAAATGAATGCTTGTATGGTGAGTGTATATATGCATTTGGACCACTGTACACATATGTTCACAGCTGTATTGTGAACATCCCCAAATTGGAAACAACCCAAAATATCCATCTACAGTAGAAGAAGCAAACACATTTTGGTAATGTCCTTACAGTAGAATGTTATACAGCAACCAATAAAAATTAATTATACAAAAAAGATGCGTCAATCTTACAAACATGATATTGAATGAAAGAAGTCATTCATCATAGAATATATACTGTATGATTCTGTTTATCTAAAGCTCAAAATTAAATTGAGCATCATTTATGGAAGTGTAACTAAGTAGTAAATGCATAAAAGTAATGATGCTGGTTAGCACTTCTCCTGAAGGGAAAGAGGTCTGAGGAGGGAAAAGCGAGCAGGGGACATCCCAGCTACAATGCTGTTCCCTTTCTAGATCAGTGTGATGATGAAGCAGGGATTTTTGCTAAGCTTCACATTTATGCTTTATGCATGTTTTAATGCTTGTTACTTCTCATAGTACAGTGTGCTCACATGGAAATATGTTCACTATATACTGCTGAAAAAAGCAAACTACAGGACAGAATGTATGAGCCAATTACAAAAACCTGTGTATATGTATATTTATTCATACGTATATTTATATGTCTAGAAAACTTAAGATGGAAAAGGAGGGGTTTCTTTTTTATCTTACACATTTCTGCACTTTAAATTTTTCATAATGGACACTTGCTACTTTGCTATTACTTCTTCAAGAGCAATGAAGAAAGAATCCACAACATGAGCATTTTCTGAAATAGTTAACAGTCATATCACCACCATGGTCAAGGTACAACCAGCATAACATTTTACAGTAACTGTTTTCCTTACCTAGTACTTAAAAGTGAATGTTTAAAAAAAAGCAAAAACTAGCTTGAGTATTATTTAGCTTACATAGGATCTTCTGAAAACAAAAATCCTCCGGAGAGGAAATTTTTAAAGTTTTCTGATACTCACCAACCAGTTGCACTCTCCCTGAAGACAAAAGCATTGGATCGTCTTTTCTGACATTATTTATTGAGTCATCTACTAGCTCTTTAATGTGGTCAATTCCTATGACTTTTCCACTAGAGCCAACCTGGAAATGAAGGAATAATTCAATAGCTCACTGGCCTAAATTGTCTTTCTGAAGTGTCATTAAAGAGTCTCCTCACCTAAAATCACATTCTGCAATGAGAAATGAAGACAAACAGCTCAAACCTCCAATTAGGTTGTTATTCAGTTTACTGTATTTACCAAATACAACTTTTTCAGCTATAACCCCCAAACGGACAATTACATTTCAATAATTAAGAACCTGGAATTACAAAAACTTGCAATACTAAAAAAAATCCTTTCTTCAATTTCTAATTTTTAAACCCCAAACCCTGAAATAAGACTCAACTGCTTAACTAATAATTAATGTTAAATGCTTATTATTACTATTAAATATTAAATGCCTAATAATAAATGCTTAATAAATTAATATTAAATACTTAAACTGCACTTAATATTAAATGGTAGTTGGTACAATCATTTTTAATTTAAATTCCATCTGAAAGTGTGACTTTAAACATTAAAATGTTACATAAAAAATTCTATAGGGATTTCTATACCCAATTCTGTTGCCATATGTGGAAAATATAAAATACATAAAAATATAAAAAGGCCCCAGGTATAAATATTAATTGTAAAATAAATTTAACAAAATAAAGACTCTGAAGTCAGACAACCTGGGTTCACATCTAACCTTCATGACTTACTTACAACTGTACAACCTTGGCTAGTTATTCTATGAATCAGGTTCCTCAGCTGTAAAATGACGAGGAAAAGGGTACGTACCTCTTAAACGATGTGAGACTTAAATAAAAGAATACATGAAAAGCACTTAGAACACTGACTAGCACATAGTAAATATGTGAAAGACATTAACACTACTTTTAAAAAGATAACTCAGAAATCTAATGATATTTAAAAGGTGAATTTTTCTCTAAAACCATAAATACATCAAATATCAAGAACATGTCATTAAGTAAATACTGTGTCTAAGCTTAAAAAAAAAAAAATCCTGGGGTGCCTGGCTGGCTCAGTTGGTTAAGCATCTGCCTTCTGCTCAGGTCATATCCCGGGGATTGAGTCTTGTGTTGGGCTCCCTGCTCAGCTCTCCCTCTCTCTGCCCCTCTCCCTGCTCATGCTCTCTCTCGTGTTCTCCTTTTCCAGTGCATACTTTCTCTCAAATAAATAAAATATTAAAAAAAAAAAACCCAAAAACGCTGACATTCCATTAGGGAGGGTTTAACTTTTTACAAAACAACTAAGACAACTGAAAAGAAATACCTGAGTCCTTATTATGTAACAAGCACTGTTCTGGATGCTTAGGATACATCAATGGCAGAAAAAAATCAAATAAAATTCCCACCTCCCTGGAGCTTACATGCTAGTGGTCTGCCAGTTACATATTTACAGCACGTTAAATGGATTCTAAAAGATGCATCATCCATAAATCCCAACCTTCCAACCAGAACCTTCCTATCTAGCCCTGGGGGGCAAGATTTTTCGTAATAATCAAATTGGTTTGATTATCTGAGCACAGATAAACCTTTACTCCAGACAGACTCAGGATAGTCACTAACCAGCTGATAAAAGCCTCTGGTGATAAAACTTGAAGTATAATAAATAAGGCATTTTTCTAAGAGTACTTTTCTTAATATAAAAGAAGCTCTACTCTCATTTCTAATAACCCTGTAGGAGTGTTTGGCAATCAGATTCTCGACATCATTTTCTGCCAGCTGAGAATCTGGAAGAATGCAGTCTGGAAGCTACTGTTGCCATCTTGTGATCACAAGGGAAGAGCCTGACTGAAGCCAACATTTGGAGGAAAGCAAAGCCAAACCAAGAACCAAAGAGAAACCTACTGTCAATAACAATGTCTGATCTTCTTCTGAATCCAGCCACACAAAAAGCCAGATACACCTTGCACTTTTCCGTTATATAAACCAAATAAATTCCCTTTTACTCTGCCAATGGGGACCAAATCTTCTGTTATTTGCAACAACAAAAAAACCTAAGTGATACATATTCCAACTGCTATATTAGTAGAATTAAAAAAAAAAAAAAAAACCTCCAAAACTGCTAGTAAAAAATTGTACAGCCAAATATATAATATGCTTCTGCTGGAACGGAATGAAAATTAAAGCTCTTACCATACGTGCAAAACATGCGGTAAGGATTCCACTTCCAGATCCTACATCGAGAGCTTTAGCTCCTTCATGCAACTGATCAAATAGAAGTTCTAGTGCATATGCATGCTGCCAAAAGAAAACAAATACTCATTTTTTTAAAGACTCTATAAAGTATATATACCATGGCATATAAAGTTTCCAACTTCATACCAATTTTTCTACTATTGTCATCTACCAAGATAATGAAAACACAACATGTTATATACTTACATTTACAGAATTATGTAAGAAAATTTTCACTGATTAAATTCTTACATTTATATAAAATGTTTTAGTAGGGGCACCTGGGTGGCTCAGTGGGTTAAGCGACTGCCTTCAGCTCAGGTTATGATCCTAGGGTCTTGGGATCCAGCCCTGCATTAAGCCCCACATCAGGCTCCCTGCTCAGCAGGGAGCCTGCTTCTCCCTCTCCCTCTATGGCTCCTTCTGCTTCTGCTCTCTCACTTGCACTCTCTCTCTCAAATAAATAAGCAAAATCTTTAAAAAAATAAAGTGTTTTAGTAATTTTAGATCTCCAGTGTGTGAATTTTTAAATTTTAATTAATTGAAAGTCAAAAGCTACAAAAGGATTTACAGTGAATTCTCTACCCTAACCCTGTCCGTAACCTTCCCCCATCTCCAACCAATTTCACTCCCTAAAGGCAATCTATGTTGTCAGTTTCTTGTGATTCCTTTCAAACATACCCATTCTATGCATATACAAGCAAACATGTATCTATTTTTTATTATATTAGATTTTAATATTATATTTATTATATTATTATATAAGAAGAACCTTTCTTATCAATACTTTTTTTTTTTAAGATTTAAGATTTTATTTACTTATTTGACACAGAGAAAGAAAGAGCAAGCGAGCACAAACAGGGGGAGCGGCAGGAAGAGGGAGAGGGAGAAGCAGGCTCTCTGCTGAACAGGGAACCCAATGTGGGGCTCTATCCCAGGACCCTAGGATCATGACCTGAGCCAAAGGCAGCTGCTTAACTGGCTGAGCCATCTAGGCGCCCCTTTCTTATCAATACTTAAATAGCCTATTCATTCCTTTTTGTGGCTGAGAAGTATATTCTTCTATGTATAATAACAAAAATCTCCCCCAAAAAAATCCCTAATGAGGGATATTTAACTTAGCTCCAATCTTCGGTAACAAAAGAGATGAAATAATCTTAAAAGCTGTATGTGTAGGATAATATAATAATCTTTATAAAAATCTTGTAAAGTGGGGCATTTGGGTAGCTCAGTCAGTTAAGCATCTGACTCTTGGTTTTGGCTCAGGTCCTGATCTCATGGGTCATGAGATCGAGCCCCACATCCAGCTCCACGCTCAGAGGGAGTCTGCTTGGATATTCTGTCTGCTCCTTCCTCTACTAGTGCTCTCTCTCTCACAATAAATAAGTAAAATCTTTAAAAAAAAAAAAATCTTGTAAGTGTATCTATAGGATAAATTCCTAGAAGTAGAATTGAGGAGGTCAAAGGATATATATTTTTATGTTTACAGTATATATAAATTATTACTCAAATAAAATCATATTGGATACACTTTGGACCAAACCAAGAAATAAAGCCTTTTCTACTCCCTCCTCTTTATAAACTTACATTTCAGTGCTTTCCCAAGATACGCGGTTAGAACTAATAAATGTTATCTCAAAAGCTGTCCTTAGGAGTGCCTGGGTGGCTCAGTGGGTTAAAGCCTCTGTCTTCGGGTCAGGTCATGATCTCAGGGTCCTGGGATTGAGCCCTGTATCGGGCTCTCTGCTCGGCAGGGAGCCTGCTTCCCCCTCTCTCTCTGCCTGCCTCTCTGCCTACTTGTGATCTCTCTCTCTGTCTCTCTCTGTCAAATCTTTAAAAAAAAAAAAAGCTGTCCTTAAATGCCTGCTATGTTCATTATTAAAAATCATCAAAGGGGAGCGCCTGGGTAGCTCAGCTGGTTTAGCAACTGCCTTTGGCTCAGGTCATGATCCTGGAGTCCCAGGATCGAGTCCCGCATCAGGCTCCCTGCGCAGCAGGGAGACTGTTTCTCCCTCTGACCCTCCCCCCTCTCAATGCTCGAGCTCTCTCTCATTCTCTCTCAAACAAAATCTTTAAAAAATCATCAGAGGGGCGCCTGGGTGGCTCAGTCTGTTAAATGTCTGACTCTAGGTTTTGGCTCAGATCATAATCTCAGGGTCATGGGATCGAGCCCTGCATGGGGCTCCACGTTCAGCATGGAGTCTGTTTGTCCCTCCACCCCGCATTCCCTCTCTAAAATAAATAAATAAAATATTTAAAAAGAAAAAAAGAAAAATTTTAAGCATTAGGAACAGGTAATGTTCAAAATGGAGGACAGACTGGAAACTCTCTATTTAGAAAACGAATTTAGGTGACCAAAGCCAGAATACTGGTTCCATTGAGGGTAGAGCCTAAGGAACTGGCATGAGAGAGCCTGCTAGGACGTAGGAAACGTTCTGATCTTCATCTAGGTGATGGTTACACCTATACACATGTGAACATTCATTAAGCTATACACTTAAGATTTGTGTGCCTTACCGAGTGAGTGTATATAATAATTTAAAACATTATTGAGGGGCACCTGGATGGTGCAGTCAGCTAAGCGTCCGATTCTTGGTTTCAGCTCAGGTCATGATCTCAGGGTCCTGGGATTGAGGCCCACGTCAGGCTCCACACTCAGCACAGAGTCTGCTTGTCCCTCTCCCCCTGTTCCTCTCCCCACTCTTGCGCTCTCTGTCTTTTTCAAATGGATAAATAAAATCTTTAAAAAAAAAAAAGTTATTGAAAAGACTATTTATTCTAATCACTAAAAGTGGATGATCAGACATCACGTCCCCCCCCCTAATGTGATGGAACAGAAAAAAACCATTAGGCAGTGTTCTTGACAAGGAAAAGGGGGGGGGGGGAAAGGTGTGTGTGTCGGGGTTGGGGGGAATAAGTTAAAATACCACTAGGAAACAATTAACCAAATTTAGAATATGGGAAATTCTACAGGACAAATGGACAGGTTTGTTTTGTTTTGTTATTAAGAATTTATTTATTTGAAGGAGGGGGAGAAGGAGGGAAAGAGCAGAGGGGAGGGGTAGAGGGAGAGGAAAACAGAATCTTAAGCAGACTCTACTTTGAATGTGGAGCCCAACACAGGACTCGATCTCACAGCCCTGAGATCAGGACCTGAGTTGAAACCAAGAGTTGGACACTCAACCGACTATGCCACACAGGCACCCCCAAATGGATGAGTTTTGTCAATAAATAAGTGGTATTTAAAAAAAGGAAGGGGTCTTTTAAAATTAAAAGGTACTAAAAAGACTGAAAAAGACTAAAAAGATGCAAAGTCTGGACCTTGTTTGGATCCTGGTTTAAGCAAATCAACCATAAAAGAATTTTTTTGAGGGGCGCCTGGGTGGCTCAGTGGGTTAAAGCCTCTGCCTTCAGCTCAGGTCATGATCTCAGGGTCCTGGGATCGAGCCCTGCATCGGGCTCTCTGCTCAGTGGGGAGCCTGCTTCCCCCTCTCTCTCTGCCTGCCTCTCTGCCTACTTGTGATCTCTCTCTCTGTCAAATAAATAAATAAAATCTTTAAAAAAAAAACAAACAATTTTTTTGAAACACTTGGTACAGTCTGAGCATGAACTATGTATAAGATAATAATATACTAAGGAACATTGTTAGGTATGATACAGTATTGTAGTCATGTTTTTAAAGTAATCAGATTTATACTTAAATATTTAGGGGTGAATAATATTATGTTTGAGATTTATTTATTTATTTAAAGATTTTATTTATTTATCTGACAGAGAGAGATCACAAGTAGGCAGAGAGGCAGGCAGAGAGAGAGGAAGAAGCAGGCTCCCCGCTGAGCAGAGAGCCTGATTCGGGGCTCGATCCCAGGACCCTGAGATCATGACCTGAGCCGAAGGCAGAGGCTTTAACCCACTGAGCCACCCAGGCGCCCTTGAGATTTCTTTTTAAATAGTTCAGCAAGAGGGAGACAACAATAAAACAAGATTAACAAATTATGGATAATTATTAAAGCTCATGATGGCTACATGAAGGTTCATTGTATTATTCTATTTGTGTATGTGGTGTTGGAAACTTTCCACATTAAAAAGTTAAAAAAGAAAAAGTTAAGGCTACTATTCCACAACTAATGTAAAAAAGGCCTTTAATAGATAAAACCACACACAATCCAAGGGTTTTCAAACAGTGTTCCAGAAAGTCATTAAGGTTCCACAAAAGCCCATTAGGGATAACACACAAATGTACCCCGAAGGATGGGTGTGTTTTGGGGAAAGAGTATTAGAGAACGAACAGTATCGATTTTTCACATAGACTGCTTTACAAAAGAGGCTCTTGACTAAAGAGTGAAAAACACTCATGCTATGAAAAAGAGTTCTGGATTAAATATCAACAGCAGCTTTCATCAGACTCTTACAATAATCAGTTATGAGGTTTAATAATTTCTACTAACAAGATAACAAGTATGGGCCTAGAAGAATAAGGAAGTAATCAAAGAAATAAAATAACCCTTGCAATATCTGGCTTTCCTGACCCAGAAATCAAAGGACAAGAAGCAACTTTTTGAAGGTGCCAATCCTCAACCTACAGGCGATACCGTACCATCTTAATTTCAAAAAACCTCAGGAATTTTTTTTTCAGTACTATGTTTGCATAGAAGATTTGTTTTTTTAAAAAGGGAAATATGCTGAGTTATTATTAAAGTCCCATTCAGATTTAAAATGTCAAGGCCTTCAATCACAATTACTAGCTTTTTTTATGCTTTTATCAGCCTAGCTAATATTTTTCTGGATAACCCATGTTTATCTCTAAATCCTCTAAGTTTTTTTAAAAGTTCTTTTTTGGCCACCTGGGTGGCTCAGTGGGTTAAAGCCTCTGCCTTCGGCTCAGGTCATGATCTCAGGGTCCTGGGATCGAGCCCCGCCCCATGGGGGGGGGTGTCTCTGCTCAGCAGGGAGCCTGCTTCCCCCCCTCTCTCTGCCTACCTCTCTGCCTACTTGCAAACTCTCTCTGTCAAATAAATAAACAAAATCCAGGGGCGCCGGGGTGGCTCAGTGGGTTAAAGCCTCTGCCTTCGGCTCAGGTCATGATCTCAGGTCCTGGGATCAAGCCCCGCATCGGGCTCTCTGCTCAGCGGGGAGCCTGCTTCTCCCTCTCTCTCTGCCTACTTGTGATCTCTCTCTCTCTGTCAAATAAATAAATAAAATCTTTAAAAAATAAATAAATAAATAAATAAAATCTTTAAAAACTAAAAATAAAAAAATAAATTTAAAAAAGTTATTTTTCATAATTATGAAAAATTTTAAACCGCAAATACATTGAATACATTTTTTTCCTTATATACAGTCACCGACTTTATATATTGTGCCAACTGTTTTACCAAACCATCTGAAAATAGGCTGTAGATATCACGATACATCACCCCAAAATACTTCAGCATGAATCTGCTAAAAAAACTAGGACATCTCCCTTTGCAACCACATCACCATTAACACACTCAAGAAAATAATCAATTTAGTATCATCTAACATACGCTCCATACTCAAATTTCAACTGTCCCCAAAACGTCCTTTACCGCTGTTTTTTTCCCCAATCCATTCAAGGTTCATGCACTGCATTTGTCAATATAAAATATTCTCTGCTTAATTCTCCTCTACCTATCACTTCTCTCTTCTTCAGAACAACTGACTCCTTTAAGGAGTCCTGTCCGACCATCCCACATAATACCCTATATTCTAGATGCGTGAATTTCCTCAGGGTTAGACTCAGATCCAAGACTTAGCAAGAACAGCACACGAGGCTTGCTAGGCACCTCTCGTTGCATCACATCAGGAAGCACATGATATTGGGTCACCTCACCTCTGGACTTGCCAAGCTCAACCACTCAGTAAATGTGGTAATGACTAGATCACTCTATTTTAAAGGCTTAATTTTCTCTCTGTAATTAGTAATATGTAGAGTAATAATTTGAGACTACTTGAACACTTTTGTTCCCCAATAACCTTCCTCTAAAATTGTTTTAATTGATGATCTCTGCCCAATTCAATCATTATATTGATGATTACAAAATAGTGATTTTTATTTTTTTTTTTTATTTGTTGATTTTTTTAAAGATTTTATTTATTATTTGACAGAGATAAAGAGATCTCAAGTAGGCAGAGAGGAGGCAGAGGGAGAGGGGGAAGCAGGCTCCTGCTGAGCAGAGAGCCTGATGCAGGGCTCGATCCCAGGACCCTGAGATCATGACCTGAGCCAAAGGCAGAAGCTTAAACCACTAAGCCACCCAGGCGCCCGAAAATAGTGATTTTTTTAAAAAAAGTTCTATTATTCCCTCGATATGTATTAATTGGCATTCTTCTGTTTTTCATTTTTGTCCCTGTCTTGCTTTTTTTTTATTTCTATGAACTCATGCATTTTTGTTTCTTAATTCCCAGTGTTATAATCCATTATTTTCATTATCTATCATTTTTCAACTTTCAAATTGTCTACAATTTGGCCTCTGGGAATCTCTTCAAACCGCTCATATGTCCTTCCAACATCACCCCATCAACCTTTGAGTAACTTCCTCACTTTTCAATATTCAGTCACTTCTCCAAGGAGCTCTAGTCTCGTTTAGTGAGAAATGATATTGAGGATTCAATATCTGCATACTAAGTGTGCTCACGGCTACCAGGATGCCATTTTAACAGGTTGCTTTTAATCTCTTGCCCAATGCATACAACACACTTTCAATTAAGACTCTGGAAAATATTCCAGGATTGTAGATACTTCTAAGTAAGTCTGTGATTTTAAAGTTCATTAAACAGAGATGTCATTTCTCTTTGCTCCTCACTTTTTCTTTTAACACTTCTCAGATCTATGCAATAAATGATACAAAATCACAAATGCTTGTTCGCATAATACAATTAATACTGTTTTAGTCTACTCACATGCTAGTTTAGCAAGCAACAAAGGACAGTGTATTATTACTGTTTTTACATACACACATACATATACATGTACCGTGTGACTACATACATACACATAAATACACACATTTTCCTTATTAAGAGACAGCGGTAAGGATATATAAGTGATTAAAAATGCATCTTTTTTTGCTGCTTACGTGGCTCCCAGTTGGTAAAGTGTCTGCCTTCGGCTCAGGTCATAATCCCAGGGTCCTGGGATCGAGCCCCACATCTGCCTCCCTGCTCAATGGGGTGTCTGCTTCTCCCTCTCCCTCTGCCTCTCCCCCTGCTTGAGCTCACTTGCACGTGCATGCTCTCTCTCAAATAAATAAAATCTTCAAAAACAAATAAATAAAATAAGTAAATAAATATTTTTTAAAAACAAAACTATTCCTATTCCATGGTTATAAAATGCGAAGAAAGGGGCATCTGGCCGGCTCAGTCAGAGAAGTGTGCAACTCTTAATCTTGGGGTTGGGAGTTCAAGCCCCACATTGGGTGTACAGATTACTTAAATAAGTAAACTTAAAAAAAAAAAAGAAAGAAGAAAACAGAAAGAAATTGATAACATGTAGAGG
Organism: Potos flavus; assembly: GCA_028534135.1. Taxonomy (NCBI): domain Eukaryota; kingdom Metazoa; phylum Chordata; class Mammalia; order Carnivora; family Procyonidae; genus Potos; species Potos flavus. The sequence goes on from CM052886.1 coordinate 13,987,994, forward strand.
GTACAGAGTGAAAAGGAGATCTCACTTTCAATCCCATCCCTCTAATCATCTACTTCTGACCTTAGAAGAAATCATTTTTAGTTTTCATGCCTAGAGGAAAATATACGTGTGTATGTATATGTGCAGATTTGATTTTTGTATATTACAGAATACTATAAATATTCTTCTGTACTCTACTTTTATACTTAATGCTTCTTGAACATCTTGCCATATTGGTACTTACAGAGATTCCTCATTTAACAGCTTCACAGTGTATCTCACTGTATGGATGTACTATAATTATTAACCATCCATTATTAGTGGACTATCAGTGATCACTGTTATTTTTCTTTTTGCTATTATAACTAATGTGACAATGAACATCTTTAGTCATTTTGTACCTATAAAATGTATCATAAGATAAATATCTTGAGGGGCGCCTGGGTGGCTCAGTGGGTTAAAGTCTCTGCCTTCGGCTCAGGTCATGATCTCAGGGTCCTGGGATCAAGCCCCACATCGGGCTCTCTGCTCAGCAGGGAGCCTGCTTCCCCCTCTCTCTCTGCCTGCCTCTCTGCCTACTTGTGATCTCTCTCTCTGTCAAATAAATAAATAAAATCTTTAAAAAAAAAAAGATAAATATCTTGAAATAAAACTGAAGAGTGTAAGGTATATTTATTTCACATTTTATAAATTTGCCAAATTGCCTTCCAACACGATCAATTTATTCTCAACAAAAAAGTATGTAACTGTTTCCCCCTTTCCAATATAAAATATTAAACTTTTTGACCTCTGACAATCTGATAGGTGAAAAATGGTACTTCACTACAATGCTAATGTATAATTTACTAAGTATATAAATATAAAAGAAAATAACATTTTTTCATTTGTTTAAGTGCTAATGTCATCTGTATTTCTTTTTCTATGAACTATCATTCTTAAACTTTGACTATATTCTTTTGGGTTCACCAGTCACTTCTTAATTTACTTCTTAATTTACAGGATACACACCCACATTTGTATATGGAAATTTGCCTAGATTGTTGTATGTATTATAAATATTATCCTCAGTTTTTCTTCTTTTAATTTTGCTTGTTACATCTTTTTCTCTGCAGAAATTCTAAATTTTTATGTTCCAAAATATATCATGTTTTTTAATGGCTCCTCTTTTATCATGTTTTAAAAAGTCATTTCTAGGGGCACCTGGGTGGCTCAGTTGGTGAGGCATCTGACTCTTGATTTCAGCTCAGGTCATGATCTCAGGGTCACGAGATCGAGCCCCACATCAGACTCCACACTCAGTGGGGAGTCTGCTCCCCTTCCTTCAGCCCCTCCCCCAGCTCCTGTTCTCTCTAAAATAAATAAATAAATATTTTGAAAATAAATTTAAAAATAAAGTCGTTTCTTTTTTTTTTTTTTTTTTTTAAGATTTTATTTATTTGTTTGACAGAGAGAGAGACAGTAAGAGAGGGAACACAAGCAGGGGCACAGTGGGAGAGGGAGAAGCAGGCTTCCTGCTGAGCAGAGAGCCCAATGAGGAGTTCAATCCCAGGACCCTGGGATCATGACTCGAGCTGAAGGCAGACACTTAACAACTGAGCCACCCAGGTGCCCCAAGTCATTTCTATTTAATGTTTATAAATAATAATTTCCCTATATTTTCACCTAGTATAATTATCAGTTCATTATAAATATATGTATATTTATTTTAATATAAAGAAGGCTTTACATTTTTTTTAAAGATTTTATTTATCTATTTGACAGAGAGAGACACAGCGAGAGGGAACACGAGCAGGGGGAGTGGAAGAGGGAGAAGTGGGCTTCCCGCAGAACGGGGAGCCGGATGTGGGACTCGATACCAGGACCCTGGGATCACAACCTGAGCGGAAGACAGACACTTAATGACTGAGCCACCCAGGTGCCCAAGGCTCTACATTTAAATAAGAGCTTCTCTAATCCCAAATACTTTTAGAGAATCAGAAAAGCTATTGTTGGGGCTCCTGGGTAGCTCAGTGGGTTAAGCCTCCGCCTTCGGCTCAGGTCATGATCTCCGGGTCCTGGGATCAAGCCCCGTACCGGGCTCTCTGCTCAGTGGGGAGCCTGCTACCCCCCACACACCCTCTCTGCCTGCCTCTCTGCCTCCTTGTGATCTCTCTCTCTGTCAAATAAATAAATAAAATCTTAAAAAAAAAGCTATTGTTCTCCTCCAAAACCAACAGAGTACTCATTCAAATAACTGACATTTAAAACCCAAGGAAATTCCCAACAGATTAAAAGTGCCAGATAACTTAAAATAGGTCCTTCTCAAAGTTATAAAGCTTCATAGCTGCTATACTTGACCAATCTCTAATGAATTTTCCAAGATATGAAATAAAAGAAATAATATTCAACTTGAGATTTCTACAATATATCCATTATATTATTTAAAATTTTCTCTTCCTTGGGGCACCTGGGTGGTTCAGTCAGTTAAGCAGCTGCCTTCGGCTCAGGTCACGATCCTGGGGTCCTGGGATTGAGCCCCCCATCAGGCTCCTTGCTCAGCGAGGAGCCTGCTTCTCTCTGTCTGCCACTCCTCCTTCTTGTGCTCTCTCTCTCTAATAAATAAATAAAATCTTTAAAAAAAAATTCTCTTCCTTAATTTGCTCATCACTAAATAACCTCTTATATCCAATTTTTACATTATTAGATATTGATGACAACCAATAAAAACTTTAATGACAATATCTACCGAGAAGACTTCTCTCTATATATATCATGTATTAAGAATAAGAGGTTCATTACCAATCTACATAACTCACAGAGGATAAAATTAATCTAATTACAAGTTCAACTTTTTTTAAAACCTTTTTACTGGGGCGCCTGGGTGGCTCAGTGGATTAAAGCCTCTGCCTTCGGCTCAGGTCATGATCTCAGGGTCCTGGGATCGAGCCCCGCATCGGGCTCTCTGCTCAGCAGGGATGCTGCTTCCCCCTCTCCCTCTGCCTGCCTCTCTGCCTACTTGTGATCTCTCTCTGTCAAATAAATAAATAAAATCTTTAAAAAAAAAAAAAACCTTTTTACTGAAGAAAATGATCTTAGAGGAAAAATGTGATCGATTTATATCCAAATGACCAAAGTTAACTTACCATGTGTGGAGCACTGATTGTTGCTTGGAAACCTGCAAAAGAAGAAGAGAACTACTGACACATTCAGCTGCAAAAACATACCAGATACTCCATGTAACTCCTTTCCCCTAACATCCACAAATTCTTTTTCATAATAATATTTTTTGTTTTTATGATCTCAAGAAAATAAAACTTTTATTTTGCATTTTAGAGTACTGCCAAGCAGCAGTTAAAATGAGAAAATACAATCATGTCAAAGGCTAATATGTTCATCTAGTACAACACTCCCACTATTTCCCAAATTTCTTCTGCCATATAGTTAGCTAACATACAGTTGTCACGAAGTTGAGTTGGTAAGTTTATGACTTGTTTCCTCTCCAGGTTTATAAAAAGAAAATAAACTTCCATATATAATAGGTATGCAAAATCTCTGAAAATTAAATTGTTTCCTATTTCTGGCAACTTATTGAGCAACTGGCAATCAAACAAGAGAGTAAGAAACTACAACCTCAGTTTACTCTTTATACTATCACGTGATGGTAAATCACAATCTTTTTTTAGTTTTTAGCTTTCAAGTTTTTTCTTACAGTGCTGCTTTCTCAAAACTTATTTACCTGCTTCTGTATCTGAAGCAATTTTCACTGAGCGGTGGTAGCAGGTGCCTTCGGGGTTCAGAAGCTCCCCAGGATCTTCTCTGCTGACTGTTATAGTGCTTCAAAAGAAGAAAGCATGGCAGCTGGCTCACAGAATCCTGAGGCCCTTCTAAGCCTCAAAGGCGCCCACTGCCAAGGCTCAGCAGTTCAGCAAAACCTGCTTCAGGAGAAGGAGTTAAAAACCGACCATTCTAAAACCAAGCACAAACCAAAAAATTCAGGACGAGTGAAGCAGAGAAGTCAGTAACCACTTAATTATACTTATTTCCTTTAATATTCATTTAAAAAATTGATGTTAATGTGAAAAACAACTTTAGTCAAAATTAAGGCCCTAAAGAAAGCTCAGCACTCAGCTTAAACTTAAATTTTCATTAAAAGTATGTTTTTTAAGAAAAATGCTTAAAATATTCTTTATATATTTTATATAAAATACTTAATATATAGATACTTAATATATAGTATCATTTTATTGAAAATGCCTGTTTGGAATTATGACACTTAGGCATAAAATTCAAACTAGCAAGGTAATAATAAATTATCTGTGTCCCAGTCCATTTTTACTTAACAAAAATTATACAGTAAATGAGCAAAAACGTGACATTTTTAGAAGTCCAGACCTTACCTATTGATTGTGGAGAATCCATATAAGGATTACATTTTGCATAGTGGCAACGGTCTGTGGCCAGCATAACTTCAAATACTTTATCTGTTTTGATGATTCCATTTTCTGAAATGAACGAGGCAAACATTTTAAGCTAGGAGTGAGATGACTAGATGTACTTTAGAATTTACTCTGGTTGCACTGGAGAGACTGGACTGGAAGAGAGCAAGATTGGAAGTTGTTACAATGGCCCAGGTAAACACAACCTGGTCTTCGGTGATGACACTAAGGATGAGGAAAAGTAGAAAGATTTGAGTTATATTTAATAGGTAATATATATCTACCTAACTAGCTTTGGAGGAAGGATAGTGGGTAATGGTTGAGATGCTGATATCATACACTGATTTGCGAAATCCTGGAGAAGGAGTAGAGTTAAGGAGGAAAAGGACAACTTACTTATCCAGTTAGTGGCTATAAACCATACAAGTGGAGATATGCAGCAGTCCACTGAACACATGGATCGGGGGCTCAGGAAAGAGATCTAGGACAGTGATATAGACTTCTAGTAATATATAGATGGTAATTGAAGCAATGGAAGTGAACTCAAGTAGCCAGGGAAGAATACACGAAGAAGAAAAACAAAAGCGAACATTGAACAGATGTGCAAAGGAAGTGGAACCTTCAAAGATTATGACGAAAAGCAGCCACAAGGGTAGATGAAAATCAAGTAGATAAACTGTTACAAAGCCCAAGTGAAAAGAAACTTTTCAAGAAGGAAAGCAAGGTCAATGATTATATTTGGCTCCCCCAATGAACTATAAATTCTTTGAGATTAAGTATACTATGTTAAACTTAAATAACCCTCATGGTACCATGCACGGTTATTATTCAGTAAAACCCTTATTAACTCACTCAATATGCTTACTGACTAATACATACCAGACACAATGGTACATGCTTAGGATTATTATTGTATAGTATCACAAATAAACAAAATAACATAATTATAATTTTACAATTCAAATGGGTGAATTATAGGGGGCGCATGGGTGGCTCAATGGGTTAAAGCCTCTGCCTTTGGCTCGGGTCATGATCTCAGGGTTCTGGGATCGAGCCCCACATCGGGCTCTCTGCTCAGCGGGGAGCCTGCTTCCCCCTCTCTCTCTGCCTGCCTCTGTACCTGCTTGTGATCTCTCTCTCTGTGTCAAATAAATAAATAAAATCTTTAAAAAATAATAATAAATGGGTGAATCATATAGTATAAAAGTATACTTTAGTAAAGCTGTTTAAAAAAATTCAATGGGGGAGCCTGGGTGGCTCAGTTAGTTAAGCGTCTGACTCTTGGATTTGTCACAGGTCGTGATCTTTGGGTCCTGAGATCGAGCCCCACATTGGGCTCCGTGCTTGGCAGAGACCGCTTGTCCCTCTCCCTCTGCTCCTCCACTTGCTCGTTTAATCTCTCTCTCGCGCTCCTAAATAAATTAAAAAATCTTTACAAAAAATTCAGTGGGACTAGAAGTGGCAATCGAGAAGCTTTGATTCTGGGGAAGAATCAAAAGAAAAGAGAGAAAGGATGGTGTCTTTTGGTGCAGCAATAAAGGGAAAAGAATTAAGGATCCTGCAGAAACAAAAGAGCAACAAGATGTGCCGACTCCTCCCCTTTTCCCAGCACTACTCCTAACACATCGCCATCCATTAAAGAAACTGCAAGTCACTATACTAAAAAAAGGTGCTCTGGAACTGTGTCCACAAAATGTCCAAAAATAGGAAAAAGAAAAAAACCCAACTCCATTCGAAGATATTGTAAAAAGAAAACAAAATGCAAATCAAAACATTTCAGCTGAGGAGTGCTTGGGGGCTCAGCCCAACTCTTGGTTTTGGCTCAGGTCAAGGTCTCTGGGTCATGAGATCAAGCCCTGCCTTGAGCTCCAAGTTCAGCAAGGAGTCTGCTTGAGATTCTTCCCCCTCCCTCTCCCTCCCACCCCTGCTTCTGCTCTCTAAAATAAATAAATAAATAAAATCTTTTAAAAAACAAAAACAAAAAACCAGGGGTGCCTGCGTGGCTCAAGTCAGTTAAGTATCTGACTTTGGCTCAGGTCATGATCTCATGGTCCTGGGATCAAACCCCGTGTTAGCCTCTGCACTCAGTGGGGAGTCTGTTCCTCCCTCTCCTTCTGCCCCTCCCCCTGCTCATGCTCACTCTCTCTCTCAAATAAATAAAATCTTTGAAAACTTAAAAATTAAAAAAACATTTCAGCTGATTAAACAGAAACAATAATTTATAAAACTATATTCTAAGAAAACAGCAGAAAGTAAGTAAAAGTATTACCAGGAACAATCAACCTCATGACATATACTAATATACTAATAAAACTATCAGACTCTAGAGGCACCTGGTGGCTCAGCTGATTAGGCGTACAACCCTTGATTTCAACTTAGGTCATGATCTCAGGGTAGTGAGATGGAGACCCACAGTGCTGGGTGTGGATTCTCTCTCCTTCTGCCCCTCTTCCCCTGCCCCTGTACCCAAGCCTGGCTTGGGAGCATGCTCCCTCTAAAACAACAACAAACAACAACAACAACAAATACTATCAGACTTTAAAGACATGGAAAAAAAATCCTCAGAGTCTCAAGGGAAAAAAACTGAATTACCTAATAAAGGTAAAAAAAAAAAAAAGTTAGGCAACCATCAGATTTCCTAAGAGCAAAATTCAAAGCAAAGCAAGAATGAAGCAACGTTTTCAAGAAATTCAAGAAAAGAAAGTGCAGGGGCACCTGGGTGTCTCAGTCAGTTAAGCATCTGACTCGGTTTCGGCTCAGGTCATGATCTCAGGGTCCTGGGATCGAGCCCCAGGTCAGGCGCAGCACTCAGTGGGGAGTCTGCTTGAGATTCCCTCTCTTCCGCTGCCTGCCCTCCACCACACATACTTACTTACTCACTCTCTCAAATAAATAAGTAAATCTTTAAAAAAAAAAAAAAAAGAAAGAAAGAAAGAAAGAAAGGAAGAAAATGCAAATCGACAATTAAAAGAAGTAAACTACTGAGGCACCTGGCTGGCTTAGTGCATATAGGATGCAACTCTTGGTCTTGGGGTCATGAGTTCAAGACCCACACTGGGTATAGAGCTTACTTAAAAAAAAAAAAAAAATTAAAAAATTAAAAACCCCACAATAACAAAAAAATAACAAAAAAAGCAAACTTCCAATACATTCGACAACTTGGATAAATCTCAAAAAGTACGGGGCGCCTGGGTGGCTCAGTGGGTTAAAGCCTCTGCCTTCGGCTCAGGTCATGATCTCAGGGTCCTGGGATCGAGCCCTGCATCAGGCTCTCTGCTCAGTGGGGAGCCTGCTTCCCCTTCTCTCTCTGCCTGCCTCTCTGCCTACTTGTGATCTCTTTCTCTCTGTCAAATAAATAAATAAAATCTTTAAAGAAAAAAAAATCTCAAAAGTACTAATTTCAGTGAAAGAAGTCAGACAAGGAGACTATACACTATACGATTCCATTTATATCAAATTCTAGAAAAGTCAAAACCATAGTGGCAGAAAGCTGATCTGTGATTGCTAGAGACTGGGAGCTAAAAGGAGATTAATTGCAAAGGGGCATCGAGAAACTGTGGGTAAAAAAATGTTCTATATCAGAGATCAGCAAATTTACATAAAAGTCCAAATAGTAAATATTTCAGGCTTTGCAGACCAAAGTCTCTGTTGCAAGAACTCAACTGTCAATGTAGTATGGGAACAACCACAAACAATACCAAATAAAGGCTGTATTAAGAAAACTTTTATATCTAAAAATAGACAGTTGGGGTGCCTGGGTGGCTCAGTCGGTTAAGCTGTGACTCTTGATTTCAGCTCAGGTCACAATCTCAGTGTCCTGGGACCGGGCCCCACTTTGTGCTCCATGCTCAGCTGGGAGTCTGCTTCAGGATTTTCTCTCCCCGCCCCTCTGCCCCACCCTCAGCCTGCTCAGGCACACACACTTTCTCTACATAAAATAAATAAATACATCTAAATAGTGCGGCTGGGTGGCTCAGTTGGTTGAGCGACTGCCTTCGGCTCAGGTCATGACCCAGGATCGAGTCCTGCATCGGGCTCCCTGCTCAGCAGGGAGTCTGCTTCTCCCTCTGACTCTTCTCCCTCTCATGCTCTCTCTTCCTTTCTCTCTCTCTCTCTCAAATAAATAAATAAACAAAATCTTAAAAAAAAATTTTTTTAAATACATCTAAATAAATAAACAAATACAGACAGACAGACAGACAATAGACCAGATTGGCTTGTGAGGTGTAGTTTGCTGACCCTTGCTCTGTATCATTAATGTGCTGGGTTACAGAACTATATGTGCCAAATTTTTCGAATTATATATACATATATATATATATATATATATATATATATTTTTTTTTTTTTTTTTTAGCAAGAGAGAGAGAGAACATATGTGTGTATGCACATATGCACACACGCACAAAAGGGAGAATCTTAAGCAGGCTCCAGACCTGGCATTGTTGGGCTCCATCTCACAACCCCAAGATCATGACCTGAGTCGAAATCAAGAGTCAGACACTTAACTGAGTCACCCAAGCACCCCCTAAATGGTTTTTTTTCTAAAGATTTTATTTATTTGAGGGAGCGAGCAAGAGAGAGCACGGGGGAGAGGGGGCAGAGGGAGAAGGAGAAGCAGGCTCTCCACTGAGCAGGGACCCCCACACAGGGCTTGATCCCAGGACCCCAGGATCATGACCTGAGCCGAAGGCAGATGCTTAACCAACTGAGCCACCCACTCAGTTAAAAACCAAATGGTTTTTAAAAGCATGTCACTATTTATTAAAAAACTGAACACATCAAGGCTTAGAATCAAGCTTTATTAGACCATTATTGGGTGGTTTCCAAAATTTTCACCACAAAATTCTTTTTATTTTTGCCCCAAATTCTGTATTTTGAAAGATGCCTAAACTAAGCTACATTTAATAAGTTAAGTCATTTTGCCATTTTTAGTAATCTGACATATACAACTGCCAGTGCCCTGAAATGTTTTTACCAAACAGCAAAATAATTTAATGTTTCACTTTTTGTGGATAGCCTAATTACAAGTAAATGTGTAATTACCATTAGGCTCTCTGAAATAGTGAACAGCTTTAGAACCACCCATACACAATCCTCCTGCGCCCTAGGGACCAAGCGCCTTAATTAAATAATTATAGTAATGGCTAATGTTGGTCCAAATATCCAACTGATCCAAAGGAGAAGTCAGTAGGATTCAAAAAGGAGAATGCAATAGACTCCAAGTCATAAGTCAAATAATAAGAAACTTGAAAAGATTAGAGCCATGTGAAGGTGTCTGTTTCTCTTTTCAACTTGTGGGATGGTGGAAGGCTACAGAGGGAGATAAATTCCAGGAAAAAAAAACAAAAATGTTGTAAGAGTCATGATTTAGATATGAAGAAAACTAAAATGTGACATGATTTCAAGCAACTGATCAAATGTAAAAACAAGGAAAAATATCTGACTATTCCTCTAGAATAGTGGAGGGGGGTCTGTGATGTTGGAAATAGAAAGTAGGGAATAAACTCACAGCAGACTACATAACTCGGCCAAATGTTGACATAGTCACACAATTGATGACTATTGCTTTCTGACACTTAAAAATCAACAAAATAAAGAAACCTTATTTACCGCTCAGAACAAAATACAAATTATCAACTTTGACAATGTAAAAGAGCCACTAATAAGTTGGAAAATAAGAGGGAGAACTCCCTAGTATCCTTTCTTACAAAGTAGAAGGGTTGCCAGAGATAGTGTTAGTTTATAAATTATGAAACAAGAAACCGAGGTTAAAGTATATTACTTAAAGTTAGAAAGGTAACCACAAAAAAGGAAGCAAAAAATTATGATATAACCATATGAGGGAGAGGTGGGTTTGTAGAATTAAACATTTGTCCATCTTGGCAGGAGGTCAACAGATAATGTCTGAGGTCAATAAAACAAGAAATGACAGTTTAACCACATGATTTAAAGACATGAAGATAACCACCAGAAAAACTAAAAAAAATATAGTTAAAAGTGATTCCCTCTAGGCAGTAAGTCTAGGGGTAGGGAAGAATGGAGCCAAGCAATTGTGATTTTTCAATAAATACCCTTTCAATAAATACTCTTTAAAAAGTAAAAATACCCTCTCAAAAGATAAAAGATTTTATCTTTTAACCGTGTACATATATTACTTGACTAAAAATTAATCTTGGGGCACCTGGGTGGCTCAGTTGGTTAAAGCGTCCGACTCTTGATCTCCATTCAGGTCTTGATCTCAGGGTTGTGAGTTCAAGCCCCACGTTGGGCTCCACGCTGGGTGTGGAGCCTACTTAGAAAATAAATAAATAAACAAACAAATAAATAAATTTTTAAAATCTTTTAAAAAAATAAAAATTAATCTTAATTCTCCTAACCTCGTTATCATAGATAGTACGTATTCATATAAACATACACACAATACACACAAACACACACACACACCTCCAATTAGCAAGATGTAAGATGTGGCAGGGGACTCCTCCTCCTTCACAGTGGTAGAATTTTAACTGGGTGCATTACCTAGCCTCTCTGTAGTTATACGTAGTCTTACAATTAAGTTCTTGTCAATGGAACATACACAGAAATTATGTATGCAACTTCTAGATCATCACGTTGAAAAGGAATGGGGTTTTTCTCTTTCCCCATTCTTTTCCCCACTGGCTGGAATATGGAAACAATGGAGGTAAACCATCTTCAACCTTTCAGATAAGGGAAAGACTTTAGGAAGCACAAGAGAGATGGAATGCCAGTCCTCAATACTTTGGAACCACCATATTATCTCTGAACTGCTTATGCTTGGGTTGTTACAGAAGATAGAAACTTTGATTTTGTTTCAGCCATTGTTACTGTTGTCTGTTATAGCAGCCGACCAGGTACCCTAATGCACACAGTAAACGAGGAGGAAGACAAGATCAGTCTGAAGAACAGGATTGGAGTTGGAGCATGGGAATAGGTGGTATAAGACCCTAAAGAGGACTGAAACCTGAGCAACAGGTATTTACACTTGATACAGTAAGCAAGAGGAAGCCTGGGCAGGCAAGCGACTCAGCAGAAAGCAGTATACTAGGAAAATCAGCATAATGTGTAGAACGGAGCTGAGGGGAGGGAAACTGAGAGTGTGACAACCCATCAGACACTTGGAGGTCTATCACTCCGAGTGTGGACTAAGAACCCAGGCTGGGAGAGTACCAATGAAAGTAACAGTGGAAGGGATGACAGAGAAAGGTATCCATAAGAACTGCTGAGTTAATGTGGTAACAGTCTGAAAGAATCAAGGACTACTCCAAGATTTTTTATCCAGGAGAACAGAAGAATGGAAGCAACCCTGGCAGAAATGGAAAGGAAGAAAGCCTGTGTTGATACGAAGCACTGAACACAAGGAGGGAAAGGTAAGCTGCCATGGACTTCAAACAAGTTTCTCTAATCTTGCTACAAAGTTACATCTCAATAAAAGAAGTATTACATTACATTATATTACTTTATTTGACCTGAACAGTTGTTAACCATCTACTCTATATTCCTTCTCAACTATCAACATGCCAGGAAAAACAGTAAGAAATGAATACACTGGTCACCTTTTACTTCCTATCTAGAATGATTAGGTATAAGAGGTAAGCAGAGCTTGAGATATTTTCAGTACAGAAAGTCTGAGAGAGATTAGTTTTATTTTTTTTTAAGATTTTATTTATTTATTTGACAGAGATCACAAGTAGGCAGAGAGGCAGGCAGAGAGAGGGGCAAGCAGGCTCCCCGCTGAGCAGAGAGCCCGATGCGGGGCTCGATCCCAGCACCCTGAGATCATGACCTGAGCCGAAGGCAGAGGCTTTAACCCACTGAGCCACCCAGGCACCCCGAGAGATTAGTTTTAAATTTACACTGTAATCAAAGAAGAATTTCACATGATGGCAAGTTATGATAAAGCATATCATCTAAGTACCAGAGATTATTTAAAAATACATTTTTCGGGGCACCTGGGTGGCTCAGTGGGTTAAAGCCTCTGCCTTTGGCTCAGGTCATGATCTCAGGGTCCTGGGATAGAGCCCCGCATCAGGGTCTCTGCTCAGCAGGAAGCCTGCTTCCTCCTCTCTCTCTGCCTGACTCTCTGCCTGCTTGTGATCTCTCTCTATCAAATAAATAAATAAAATCTTTAAAAAAAAATACGTTTTTCTTACTAGAGTTGTTGAATCACTATGTTGCACACTTGAAACTAATGTAGCACTCTGTGTCAGATAATTTAGAAAGAAAAAACACATCTCTCCCTGGACTGCTATCACCCCAAATAGATACATAAAGTTAACTATTTGTTTTGACACTATTTCTTAAAGGAGGATGTTCTCTGGACTCCTCACATTTGACAAACTAAAATGTTATACAAAATTCTAAAATATGAGTAACCCAATGTTAATTTCTGTGGCTCTCTCCTAACACACACACACATACACATACACACACACACACACACACACACACACACACACACACCTGCAGCTGATTTTACAGAACCCATGATGCAATTGAAATCAGTCCTTAGGAGTTTAGTGTACAGTTAAAGCTGATGACAGATCTCTTCTATGATATCCCTTACAGAAAAATGGTCAACCATTCTTTGCTTCAACATATTCAGTGACAGAAGACATTATTTTTCAAAGCCAACTCTTTGATTGTTAGGATAGCTTTGTGAATACAATGAGCCAAGATCTGCCTTCCATTTCTCCTGGTTTGACCATCAAGTCATAACATTTCCTAAAATATTTAAACACTATTGCTCTCTCAAGCTTTCTCATCGCTAATCGAACCACCTCAATCCCATCAAATCACCATATAAAATGCTGACTCTCTGGTCATTTTGATGACCCTTGTCTGATAATCTTTTTTTTCTCACTGCTACTCTTAAAGCATGTTGGCCAAAACTAAATGTAATACTAATAAAAAAAAATATGTGGAACACTACAATGGACTTAAGACCACATGAAATAGAATATAATACAACCCACCTCGATCTAGTACCATCCAATAGAACTTAACGATGATGGAAAAGTTCTATGCCTGCACTAACAGGTCTAGCTTCATATGGCTATTGAGCTCTTAAAATATGGTTAATGCGACTGAGAAACTGAACTTTAAACTTTATTTAACTTTAACTGATTTAAATTTAAGTAGATGGGGCACCTGGTGGCTCAGTGGGTTAAGCATCTGCCTTTAGCTCAGTTCACGATCCCAGGATCTTGGGATTGAGTCCTGCATCAGGCTCCTTGCTCAGCGGGGAGCCTGCTTCTCCCTTTGCCTGTCTCTTCCCCGTTCTCATGCTTGCTCTCTCTCTAATAAATAAAGTCTTTAAAAAAAATTTAAGTAGACACACTGATATTAAAGTCCCTCCAATCATATAAATTAGATTCTACTCAATGTACTGTTAGTTTACCTATTAGTATGTATCCCTAAGACTGACTTGAAACAAGTCAAAATGAGGAGGACTGGACTCTAAATGAGGCCCTCATTTCTGAAAACAATCCCTTAGGATTTTCTTAGCTGGTTTATTTGGCCCATGAACACACATGATAAAACTAATGGAATATCCTATTTTCTACTAGTTATGTTACTAGTAGCTAAGAACTGACACTCTAGGGGCACCTGGGTGGCTCAGTGGGTTAAAGCCTCTGCCTTCGGCTCAGGTCATGATCCCAGGGTCTTGGAATCAAGCCCCGCATTGGGCTCTCTGCTCAGCAGGGAGCCTGCTTCCCCCTCTCTCTCTGCCTGCCTCTCTGCCTACTTGTGATCTCTCTGTCAAATAAATAAATAAAATCTTAAAAAAAAATAACTGACACTCTAAATAGCATAAGAAAATAATTCCAATTTATTTGCAGAAGTAAGGATACAAAAATTATGAATTATTATAATTCTTATTCAAATGCCTACTAAAGGTCTCCACTGAAATGTCTTCGAAGCATCTCGAATACAACATCCCCAAAAATAAACTCATGCTCTCCCACACCTCCTTGCACACCTCCTCTCCACCACCCAAAAAGTTCCTGCCGCTCACTCACTTATTGTTTCCAGCTCAGAAAATGGCAAATCATTCCAACTGCCCAGGCCTAAAACCTTGCTCTCATATCCTCGACTCCAATCTTTTTCCCACACCCCAAATCCAAATCTAGTACATGCAGTGTTCTCTGCTATGCCTATTCCCCGGCTCTATCTGCAAAGCTAGAATTTCTTCCTATCCACCAACTCTTTGCTCAAGTGACAGCTTAGTGAGGCCTTCTCTCTCACAACTGCAAACCTAGGACCCCACACTCTCAATTCTCCTTCTCTACTTTGTGACTTATCATGGGACATACTAGGTATTGTACTTGTCTGCTCCCATTAGAAGTAATCTACAAGAGAGAATATTTGTTTTGTTCAGTTTGGTATATAGAAGATAGTTAAATATCAGTTGACTGACAAATCCCATAAACAGTATATGCAAAATGACACAATCGAGGATGTAAGGTAAAAATAACATATATTTTTTAAAAATTTTATTTATTTATTTGACAGAGAGTGAGAGACAGCGAGAGAGGGAACACAAGCAGAGGGAGTGGGTGAGGGAGAAGCAGGCCTCCCACCGAGCAGGGAGCCCCACACAGGGCTTGATCCCAGGACCCTGGGATCACGACCAGCCGAAGGCAGACGCTTAATGACTGAGCCACCCAGGCACCCCCAAAATAACTGAATAACTGATTATTAGAGCACTGCATTGAATTTTTTGTAACAAATAAAAATAGGCAAAAAAAAAAAAAAAAAAAAACCAAAAAAACACAAATGTTTTAAGTGGCCCCTATAGCATTTGAAGTCTATCAGTTAAGAGTTAACCTTACACAAATGCTCAGGTTTAGACACCCCTGCTCTAGGAGACCACCTTTCTCAACTTCATCCACTCCTGCCCCCATCTTTTCCTAATTTTTACTATGGCTTGATATTATTCCAATAAAAGTAGAAAATAAATTCTAATATAAACATTCCTTAAATAGTCACATTTCCTGGATTAAGCAGGGTCATAGTTGTTTTAAGTTAATTTGTTTTAAGAGCACATTAGCCTATAATTATAAAATAACTATATTCTTCATTTCTATAGACCGGCACTGTCCAAGATGGTAGCCATTAGCCACATGTGGCTATTTAAGTTAAATAAATAAAAATCCAGTTCCTCAGTTGTGTTAACCACATTTCAAAAGCTGAATGCCACATGTATCTAGTGGCTACCATATTGAACAGGCTAGATACAAGGACATTACAGAGAGCTCTACTGGGCAGGACTGTTACATTTTTTTCCTAAAACTTTATTCTAAAGCATAAAACTGATTCAGCTGAAACACTGGCAAAATTTAACCTCATAAGTTTCAAGTCTCTGTGTCAGTGATTCTCAAAGTGGTCCCCAGACCAGCAGCAGCATTACTTAGGAACTTGTTCAAAATACAAATTCCTGGGGGCACCTGGCTGGCTCAGTCTGTGGTAAGTTCAAACCCTGCACTGGGTGTGGAGCCTACTTAAAAAGAATAAATAAAGTAATTTATTTAAAAAAAATACAAATTCCTGAGCCACAGCAATCTGTTTTAACTAGCTCTCCAGGTGATCCAGGAGGTTCTAAAGCATGCTCAAGTTTCAGACCACTTTTCTAAGTTACTTGAGAGTGGTTGTTGGGGCACCTGGATGGCTTAGTCGGTTAAGCATCTTTCTTCAGCTCAGGTCATGATCCCAGGGTCCTGGGATTGAGTCGCACGTGTCAGGTTCCCTGCTCAATGGGCAGTCTGCTCCTCCTCCCTCTGTCCTTCCCCCACAAATAAATCAATAAAATCCTTTTTAAAAAAGTGGTTGTCGGGGCGCCTGGGTGGCTCAGTGAGTTAAGCCTCTGCCTTCTGCTCAGGTCATGATCTCAGGGTCCTGGGATTGAGCCCCACATCGGGCTCTCTGCTCAGTTGGGAGTCTGCTTCCCCCTCTCCCTCTGCCTGCCACTCTGCCTACTTGTAAACTCTTTCTCTCTGTCAAATAAATAAAATCTTTAAAAAAAAAAAAAAGTGGTTGTCATCATAAGCTATGAAATACTGAGACATACCATTACATTCTACAACATTTCATAAATGATATATCAACTATGAAATCATACATAACCAAATTTCTATTATGACATCTTATAAAAGGAAAACTCAGTAGATATTTTCAATAAAATTATAACAATATTAAAACTAAAACAATTGTGTTCTTTTAAAATATATACAACTGTAATTTGCTTCCTCTTCCAATTTGCAGATCCTTTTCACTTCAACATCAACATAACACATTTGTTTAAGTTCTTTATTTTAATTCCAGTATAGTTAACAGTATAGTGCTGTATTAGTTTCAGGTGTACAATAGAGTGATTGATTCAACATAATCACATTTTAATCTTTCTCTAAGATTCAACTAAAAGCCTTTAAGTCAGGAAAAACACACAACAGTGGAATAACTAGAAAAAGGGAGAAATTTTCAAATTTTGTGCCAATTGAAATTCTCACATGAGAAAATATTACTTTTATAATAAACTAATAAGTAAAAATGAAATCTATTAGCTAGAATTCAGCAAGAAGTTGAAACTAACATTGCACAAGTGTTACAAGAGGCTAAACAATTTGAATACTCTAATTTCCTACTATAAATCATAGATACAGTATGACTAAATATCTGCAATACCAACATCCATGTATGTTAAATATTATCAAATTTTCTGATAGAAAAACATCCTTAGAAATTTCATCTAGGAATAATAACATTGCAATAAAATGATTATAAAACCACTGGGGAAAGAGCTAGTTTTGACTTACTACAAGTTTGACCCAAAAAGGAGAGTCATTAAGAGCCTGATAACAAATTTCTGCCATAGCCAAGTGTCTACTGTGATAACTTACCAGTGGAAAATTACTTAGTCACAATTTGTGCATAGAATGTTTTGGATGTGGGGGCGCCTGAGTGGCTCAGTGGGTTAAGCTTCTGCCTTTGGCTCAGGTCATGATCTCAGGGTCCTGGGATTGAGCCCTGCATTGCGCTCTCTGCTCAGCGGGGAACCTGCTTCCCCCTCTCTCTCTGCCTGCCTCTTTGCCTACTTGTGATGTCTCTGTGTCAAATAAATAAATAAAATCTTAAAAAAAATAAAAAAATAATGTTTTGGATGTGTACACTAAAATTGCAGGCACTAGATCATTTAAGTAATGTTATTAAAATTTTTATAACATATTGAGCTTATGTGTAATCCATGGGAACCTAAATCACACTTAAAAATACTGCCTCAGGGGCCCCTGGGTGGCTCAGCTGTTAAGCGGCTACCTTCGGCTAAGGTCATGATCCCAGGGTCCTGGGATCCAGCCCTGACATCAGGCTCCCTGCTACTCGGGAAGCCTGCTTCTCCCTCTCCTACTCCCCCTGCTTGTGTTCCCTCTCTCACTGTGTCTCTCTCTGTCAAATAAATAAATAAAATCTTTAAAAATAAAAATTTAAAAAAAAGTCTTGAACAACTTCTATATTAAAAAAAAAAAAACTGCCCCAGCATATAAATGTCCACTTCCATTCAAGTATCCTTCCATAAAATGAAGACTGACAATGCTTGACAGAATTTTGAAATCTAAATATTCTTCATTACTAAATGCAAAGGACACAATTTCAAAATGTTTAAATACTGTAATAAAAAAAAGTCAAATGACTAATATTAAGTACTAACCATGTGCCAGATGAGGATATTTATTTCTCTCACTCATCTTTGTATTCCTAGCACAGATTCAAGCACATAATGTATATTTAATTGAATTTATGAAAAAAGGAATGAGTATAAGTTGAGAGAATTCCAGAGATTAAAAAAACAAAAGTCCTAACCCTCAGGGAAGTTATAAATTGAATTAGGAAACATGACAAACACAAGAAAAGCTAAATAGCACATGACAATTAAAAATACCACGTGGCAGGATACGATTATTTGCAAAGTTGGTGGCAAACAGAGTGATACAAATTCTGACTAGAGTGAAGGGATTACAGACTGTGGTCCTCGATTTAAAAAAAGGAAGTAACACAGCACTCATCTCACCCTAAAATTATTGTAAAGGAAGGAATACAATAACTAAAGAGAATGATATAAAGAAACTGCCTTGAAAAAAGGTTAGAACATTCTACACACACAATCATTTGTTGGATCGAGGACCCCTAAAAGCTCCTGAAACACAAGTCTCTCACAAACAGCATCCTTTGATTATTTCTTCCTCCGCCCCCCACGAAGATTTCCACTGGACAGCCGCCCCAGAAATTTCTCCCAGCATCCGCAATGACAATACTCTCATCTTTCCCTCCCTCCCCTCGCCTGTATCAGACGGCGGCATCTCCCTCCAGAGGAAAAAACCGAGGGCGGGGGAGGCTGTATCGGAAGGAGAAAATGCTTACAGTGAGGCCAATTATTAAGGAAGAGGAAGGCGAGACGACGCGGGGGTCGAGGGTGGGGTTCCCTCCGATCCAGCCCAGCTTCTAGGCCAAGCCAACATCTCCCCACCCCGAGGGCACGCCCCTCGCCCGCCAGACCCGAACGAGCGGGCGGCGAACTCAAGTGACAGCCCCACCACCTGTGTCGCAACCCCTCCCCCAGGCCCGTGGGGAGACGCCTGCCCCTGCCCCACCAAGAGCGGTCCGTGGCTCTTTCTCTACCCTACTCCTCCAGCCTACATCGCCGATGAGTGACAGGTCCCCGGGGGAGGCGACAGCAACCGCACGCCGCTCGATACCGCTGGTGCAATACTGCACCGTACCCTCCAGCCGGCACGGGGTGGGGGCGTAGACAGAGCGTTCCGGACTGCCCAGGGGGACCCAGTCCAGGCCTCGCCTGGCCCAGTTGCCCCACATCGGGCGGGGGTGGCACTTACTGCGGAGATTGTGGATTAGCTCCGAGTGGCTGGCGCCGCCGGATTTCCAGGCCATCGCTAAGCACACCCGGAGCAGGTACAGAACCACCTTCAGCGCGGCGACGGTGCCCAGCAGCTTCCCCAAGAGTGAGACCACCTCCCACACGGTCACCGCCCCGCCCGCGTCCCCGCTGTAGTCTCCGCTGTGACTGCTGTCGCCGCCGGTGCCGCCACTGCGCGCTCCCGGCATCCCCCGCGGCACGCATGCGCTCTGTGACGCTGTGCGGCCTCGGGTGCGGCGGGGTGGGGCCGCAGGCAGGGGTGGCCGCGTGCCCCGCCGCCCGCTCCTGTGGGTGCTGCGGCTGCTGCGGACGGGCTGGAAGCCCGGGCTGAGTCAGCGCGGCCGCCGCCGCCGCCGCCGCTGGTGCGTGCTCCCTCTTTGAGGCCTCGGGCTGCGCACCGCCAACTTGCTGAGTTCGCCCTGCGGCCAGGCGGGGTGGGCCCCGGCGCGGTCGGTCGCGTGCCTGGCTGTGGCCTGGGTCACCGAGCGCGGTGGCACGATGGCGGGACAGATTCGTGACGCGGCGTCTGCCCGATCTGGTTACGCCGCTGCCGGTAGCTCCGTAGTCGCAGCTGAGTCAGCTGTTGCGAGCCGCGGGTCTGCTCCTATAGCTGTCCAGATTGTTAGACGGTGGGCTTCCTCCGTACTCCTCACCCAACCCAGTTGTCTAATATTTAGGTCGGTTAGAGTAAGAGCTCCGGATGGTGGGGCCTGAATAATCTTAATGTAACCGGAGGGTAAAGGCCCTCTTTCACCCAAGTACTGAGTCTCTGGCTTTGTGACAGGTGCATCAGTGTTTGGTTAGCAGAGACTTTGCGACCCTGGTTTGTTCTCAGCTCTAAAACACACACTCAGTGGAAGAACACCATAACAAGGGGCGGGGGGAGGGGTGTGGAGCCTGGAAATGCTTTGCTCCTGCAAACGATGCAATCGGCTAAAATTACCACAGTATCTAATGGAGAATGTTATTTTCGCAACACAAGTGTGCATTTTCAGCTAATTAATCCCCACAAATTCCACCGTTAGACTGGACACCAGCTTTATCTCTATCAGCCCTGCAAGACAGTGAGTTCGGTCGGGAAGCTGACGGGGAACGTTGCCCGTCACATTCAACTTGCTGCCTCCTAATCAGAACTGAGAATGACAGAATCCAGTCATTATTTAGTCCAATAAACTTTTAAGAAAGGAACAAAGCCACGTCAAGACCTCTAGGCTACTGCATGAGCAGTGATTTTCAAATTCCAGTTCTCATCAGATTTTGTCAAATGAAACACTCAGCCTACAACCACTCCAAAATATACTTGTACATTACCTGTTTTCTGGAATTCTGTGACAAAGGAAACCACATTCAAAACAGTGTTCTTTATGAGACTGACGCACTGCCTACTGCCCTAGGGAAGCATCTCAGTGTTCTTTAACGTTAGAAATAAGATTGTCAGTTTGGGACTCTACTAATTTCCTATCTCATCTCTGCAGTTTCCTAATATTCTAGTTAAAAGAACAAAACCAGTCTACTCTCTCTCTTTTTTTTTTAAAGATTTTATTTATTTATTTGACAGAGAGAAAGAGATCACAAGCAGGCAGAGAGGCAGGCAGAGGGAGGGGGGAAGCAGGCTCCCCGCTGAGCAGAGAGCCAGATGCGGGGCTCCATTCCAGGACCCTGGGATCATGACCCCAGCCGAAGGCAGAGGCTTTAACCCACTGAGCCACCCAGGCGCCCCAAAACCAGTCTACTCTCAACGAGAGCCTGATAAGTCTTTACACCTGACGTAGACGGATTGCATCTACATGTGGTGCTTCCATAAGCTGTGGCTGTGAACTAGGAGTACCTTTTAAAGAAACAACCAACACACAGTTATGAATGTAGTATAAAGGAGAGTTTAAAAAACAAACAAACAACAATGATAACCTTTGTATGCAATAGGATTTACATGCTAATTGGGGAGATCTGCTTTAAAAGAAAACAGGCAGCAGAGGGCAAAATATAAGTACTATTTGGTCTAAATGTCAAGAGCTATGCTTATTTACATCATCATGGACTGGAGTAATCAAGAAAAGATAGGGGAAGGAACTGGTCCTTGAAGGATGACCAGGATTCTAAGAAGTAGAGAAGAATAAAAGGATATTGTAGGTAATTCGAAGCACAGAAGCAGGAACCTAGAGCACTAATTCCTAGGCTGTCGACGTTACATATCAAACTCATTAATTACATAAATGAATTGAGGAAGGTTACACAGCTAGACAGCGGATGTCAAAACTAGAATTGGAGTTTTTAGAATTCCAACTCCAGGCTCTGACAGTATTAACAACTTCGAAGCAAAGTATTTGAGAGACAAAAAGGGAGAGCTTTAGAATAAGTTTGTACAGTAGTGAACGTACTTCTATAAGAATTTAAGGATTTTTAGTATTTTCTATGGGTGCTGAGATACAAAACTGAATGAGTGAAGCTACTAGGTGGTTTCTCTTGCACTGATTTCGTTTTGGTTTTGCTCTTAAACTTGTATTACATTGCACAATTATTGCACAAACGCACCGTTTCGGTGCTCCTATACTGACTTTGAGGACTCTGTTCAGAGCCACTTCGGTAAGGAAGGGCGGCCCAACCTCCTCCCGCTTGGGGCTTGATGGTACCCGCATTGCCGAAGGTCGAGAATTGGCTCTCCGCAGCCACCGTCCGCCTCGTAAGGTCCGGGCCAATCAGGACTCCACGGGAAGGGGCGGGGCTCAGAGGCGCGAGCTGTGTTCTTGCTGTACCTGCGGCAGTTGCTTTTGCCATGGAGGACATTTATGCTAAGTTTGTGTCTCAGAAAATCAGCAAAACCCGCTGGCGACCGGTACCTCCCGGAAGCCTGCAGACCGCGGATACGTTCGCTGCGGGCTCTTGGGACAATGAGGTACCTCCGCTCCTGGGCGGGAAGCTGCTGCTTCTTCCTTTTCTCGAGAAACCGCGCCGCTGGCGGTCAGCGCGCGAACTCTCGCCTTCTGTCTCCTCTCGCCACCTCCGTCCCCCAAGTTCCTGTCTCAGGCTCTGTTGTCCGGTGCCTCAGAGCCGTCGATGATGTGCCTGAGCCTCGAATCTCGTGTTTTAAACTATCACCTTCCAGTGATCTGAGATGCTTTTAAAGCAAGGTTGCTTGAAGGCAATACAGATTTTACTGTTCAAGAGTTTGATGTAAATTTCATCTCAAGAGAAAACTTTCTGCTTTACAGGAAAATTATGTTTCACTGTGGTCTATTGGAGATTTTGGGAACTTGGATTCTGACGGAGGGTTTGAAGGAGACCATCAGTTATTGTGTGATATCAGACACCATGGCGATGTAATGGATTTACAAGTAAGTCTGTGTAACATCCAAAAGCTAACTTTTAAAAAACTGAGAGTAATATATTTAGAGGTACAAAGAACCTTAAAGTTTGTCTAGTCTTACTCTGCGTTACAGGAAACCGAGTTCTCTGTACGTTATGGTTTGCTAATGTTAATTATGTAGCCACTTAATAGCAGAATCAAAACTGGGGAAGGGGATGTGAATTTAATCATAGTTTTTTAAAATCCTGATTTGTTTGTTTAATTAATTGGCCATCTACTGTGTGCCAAACACTATTTGGGAGGGTTTTACAAAAGTCTAATATAATTTTCATCACGTGCTTGTGAATCAGGTGTTTTGTCACTATGGGACAAATAACCTAAGGCACTTTACATGGCTTTGCTTTTTGAATTCTTATAACAACCCCCTAAGTGGGGATTAGTTCTTCCATTTAAAGGTTTACCAAGGCTTATCAAACTTAACTTGGCCAGTGTCTCAAAGCCTGTAAAGTGGGGAAAATGGAATTAAGTTTTCAAATCCTGGTATGTAGAACTTCAGAGTCCCTGCATTTTCTTCTATAGAAAGCTGCCTAACCCTGAGAATGATTATTTTCTAAACGTCTATGGTGATAGTCCAAAATTAAACCCAGTTATAGGTGAAGGAGCTGAGGGGAAATTTTTTGTTATTTATTCTTCATGAAAATCCTTTCATTTGTGTAGTGGTTTTGACTTCTCAGATCCATCATCACATTTTATTTGTTTAGCATTTATAGGCTTTTTGCACTTTAAAATTGTTACACTACTAATTGACTCAAACAAATGAGCTTCCCCCCGTTGATATTTCTGAATCTATAACAAGCAAGAATTTTCTATTTAGTTTTTTGACCAGGAAAGAATTGTAGCTGCTTCATCAACAGGATGTGTAACAGTTTTCCTTCACCATCCGATTAACCAGGTAAAGAATTTTTACTTGAAAACTGAATTTGTATTTTAATTATTTTTAAGGAGGCCTAACCCAGATCGTATGTAATAATGACACAAATAAGTTTCATACTTTCAAAATATGGAAGGGGGAAATACCATATTATCTATCTTTTAGTAGATTAATTCTCGAACCAGATTTGTGTGAGCTGTTATTGAAAGTAGATATCTCTTAAATTCTGTTAGTCCAGAGCTATCAATATGGTTTTCTGGCCAGTAATTTTCCTGTAATTTTCTCTTCTAAGTTACTATTCTGATCTTTCGAAGAAAGAGCACCTCTAGCTCAGGTATCATGAGAGAGAACAGGGACAGCTACTTTGCTTCTGTGGATAGAACCTAGGTTATAATTAGAAGAAAGGATGAACTTAAAGATATTTTATCAATGCCTTTCTTGTGTATTAAATGCCCAAGTGGTGACCTTCATAATGGTAAGGCAGTCCTTTAAAATAGCCCCATTTGTAGTAACATTTTTAAGTTGCTGGAAGAGAATTCTTATTTAGATTTTTAAGCTAGTAAAGTTCATCTTCCTAATAGGCATGCCTAATAAATATAAGACCCAGATCTTCTTAAGTATTTTTCCTAATGGTTTCAGTTAGAAAACACTAGAGATTTATTTCTTAGATGTAGGCTAATTCCCTTAAGAATTTAGAGTTGTGGGGCGCCTGGGTGGCTCAGTGGGTTAAGCCTCTGCCTTCGGCTCAGGTCATGATCTCAGGGTCCTGGGATTGAGCCCCGCATCGGGCTCTCTGCTCAGCAGGGAGCCTGCTTCCCCCTCTCTCTCTGCCTGCCTCTCTGCCTACTTGTGATCTCTCTCTATCAAATAAATAAATAAATAAAATCTTAAAAAAAAAAAAAAGAATTTAGAGTTGCTGTTAGGGAACACCTGGGTGATTCAGTTGGTTAAACATCTGCTTTTGGCTCAGGTCATGTGCCCAGGGTCCTGGGATCAAGTCCCACAACAGGCTGCTTGCTCAGCGGGGAGCTTGCTTCTCCCTCTGCCTGCCGCTCCCCTGCTTGTGCTCCTGCACACTCTCTCTAACAAATAAATAAATAAAATTTAAAAAAAAAAGAACTTAGAGTCGTTTTTGAACACACACCTGTCTTGTACCTAAACCATTTCTTTGAGATAAATATGATATTAAATAGCATTTTTTAAGTCTAATCCGGTATATACAGAACTTTCTTTTTTTTTTTTTTTTAAGATTTTATTTATTTATTTGACAGGGAGAGAGAGTGTGAGCACCAGCAGGGGCAGTGGCGGGCAAAGAGAAGGAGAAGCAGGCTCCTCCAGGAGCAAGGAGCCCGATGCAGGGCTCAATCCCAGGACCCTGGGATCATGCCCTGAGCCAAAGGCAGATGCTTAACCAATTGAGCCACCCAGGCGCCCTGTGTATACAGAACTTTGATAGAAGTAGTTTCTAGGTTTTAGTGCCCAGAAATACAAAGGAAAAATGAGAGAATTACTCTTTTTCTAGAAGGGTATGAGATACTGTCTATTCAGGGAAAAGTGCTGGTTTTTAAGGCTTTGCTTTGATTCATCAAATTCTCATTTCTGACACCTAGACTCTGTCAGTCAGCCAGCAGTGGCCAGCCGCTCACTACCACACAGGTCCGGGCAGTCCTTCCTGTGGCAGTGCACCATGCACAGGTGTTGTGTGCAGCAACCCCGAAATTGTCACCGTTGGAGAAGATGGTCGGATAAATCTCTTCAGAGCCGATCACAAGGAGGCAGTGAGAACCATAGGTAAGAAAAACCATACTTCTTTTTTATCTCATAACAATTGAGCACCTACCATGTGCTAAGCAGACCCAATGCTAAGTGTTTAAAGGATGTAAAAATACAAATACAGAAAGTGGGATCCCTTTACAAGACAGTATATTGATAAGGCGTTTTGTTTTGGCTGGTGAGGATTCTCAAAGAATTGAGGAGCAAGTGGCAATTAATTGAATCTAGGTGCTAGACCATAAGTAAAACGAAGCGATGGCACACCAAACAAAGGGAATAACGTGGAGGCAGGATAAATCCAGTTAGAGAATGACAAAAAATATAGTTATCAATACTTATATAGGAAAGGTGACAGACGAAGCAAGAGAAGTGAATTGGGGCTAGGTTGGGAAGAGTGATGCATAGCTACAAAGGTTACATTTTGTTACATGGGTCACTAAGGAGCCACTGAAACTTTTCAATCAAGGGGATGATACACTCAGGGTCCTGGGATGGAGCCCTGCATTGGGCTCTCTGCTCAGCAGGAAGCCTGCTTCCTCCCCCTCCCCCCGCCTGCCTCTCTGCTTGCTTGTGATGCCTCTCTCTCTGTCAAATAAATAAATAAAATCTTTAAAAAAAAAAGGCGGGGGATGATACACTCCTTGCTATGCTTTAGAAGAGTTATTCTAGTTAGTTCTCAACGATGCTTCAAACAGACTTGCCTGACAATAGTTTTAACAACCCACCACCCTAGACCTCCTAAATCAGAACCTCTGTGGATTCAGCCCATGAATGAGTTTTTTGTGTTATTATTTTTTTTTAGTTCTGAAGAACACTTATTTAGCACTTAAGGACCATTGCCTGGAGTTCGGAGGAGTGTCACAAAACAAAAGTCTAGAAGTATGTGTTAAATTGTGTGGTACAAGCTTAAGCACTCTAGGAAAAGGTAAAGGACCAGTGTATACCAGTCCGGAAGGACTTCATGGAGAAGAGAGTTAATGAGGCTAACGATGAAGAGATATTTTTTAAGATTTTAATTAATTATTTTTTAAGATTCCACTCATTTATCTGAGAGAGAGAGGGAGAGGAGCACGACAGAGCGAGCGAGCATGAGAGGAGAGAGCAAGCACCAGAGGGGGGAGAGGGAGAAGCAGGCTCCCCACTGATCAGGGAGCCTGATGCAGGGCTTAATCCCAGGACTCTGGTATCATGACCTGAGCAAAAAAGCAGACATTTAACTGACTGAGCCACCCAGGCATCCCTTAAGACTATTTTTAAGTAATCTCTATGCCCAATATGGGGCTTGAACTTACAACCCTGAGATCAAGAGTTGCACACTCTACCAACTGAGCCAGCCAGGTGCCTCTAAAAATGAAAAGATTTGAGATGAGTCAGCCAAATGATACAAGTTCAGAATGAGCTCTATAGGAAGCACTGGGTTTGGAGGTTCTGGGTTAAGCACTAGTGGGAGATATAAAATTGGATATAGAGGAACATGAATAGCTATATCAGCAATGGAGGGTAATAATCTTAGGTGGAAATAGAGAAATACATGAAAACTCTGCCAACTGGAAAACAGATGTTCTGTAGGTGATACTTTTCTATCAAAGGAGTGTCCATTTTAATGTATATATTACTGCATTTTTCTATAGAAATTAAACTGACTTATTTAAAAGTTCACTTGTAATGTTTTAATCAATGGAAGGAATTCAATTTAAGAATTTTGTGGAAAAGCAGGACTTTTTTTTTTTTTTTTTTTTACATATAATGTATTATTTGCCCCAGGGGTACACGTCTGTGAATCATCAGGCTTACACAGTTCACAGCACTCACCATAGCACATACCCTCCCCAATGTCCATAACCCAGCCACCCTAGCCCTATCCCCTCACCCCCCAGCAGCCCTCGGTTTGTTTTGTGAGATTAAGAGTCTCTTATGGTTTGTCTCCCTCCCGATCCCATCTTGTTTCATTTTTTCCCTCCCTAACCCCCATGACCCCCCCACCCTGCCTCTCAAATTCCTCATAT
>CM052886.1:14015854-14086516 GCA_028534135.1 Potos flavus
GATTATTTGTTCTTTGGGTGTTGAGTTTGATAAGTTCTTTATAGATTTTGGATACTAGCGCTTTATCTGATATGTCATTTGCAAATATCTTCTCCCATTCTGTCAGTCGTCTTTTGGTTTTGTTGACTGTTTCCTTTGCTGTGCAAAAGGAAAAGCAGGACTTATTAACAAACACTACTATTTTCTTAATTTGTAGACAATGCAGATAGCAGTACACTCCATGCTGTAACCTTCCTTCGAACTCCTGAGATTCTTACAGTAAATTCAATTGGGCAGTTAAAAATATGGGATTTCAGAAAACAAGGAAATGAGCCCTCTCAGATATTATCACTGTAAGTTGTCATTTGTAATTTCACTAGTTTAATGCAAAATTAACTTGTTTGATTGTTTATAGCAACTGACTTTAAACCATATTGTATTTTAATTGCATTTGAAGAGAATGATCCCTGATTAAATTTGATAAAGCGAGTATAATTTGATGGGCTTGGTACTGCTGTGCTGCATTTAGTAAGTATTTGTCATATGGATTCAGAGCCTTTATCTCTTTGAAGATTATATTATTTAATGGGGAATTTATTTTTGCTCAGCTAATGATTCTACCGATAGTAGGTACAATGCACTCCAGATGTGGTTGGGTGAAAAACACAATCCAAGATATTTTTTTCTGAGGAAAAATCCCCATTCTACGTGTGCAGTTTTCTCTTCTCTAATGAGAATATAGAAGGTGTCAGACTGAAAAAGTAATTATATAAACAAAATATTAAATAAAGGTGAAAGTAAAGAATATGCTGCTTATTTGTACATAATGTTTTTTAAATGCCAAGAAATGGAAATACGTTTGCATATCTTACCATCAGATTATCATGCTCCGTATGTCTCCAAATGGAAGAGGGAATAACTTTGGCTTTAATTCCATTGCAAAATTCTAGTACTTAGAAATATATTGAATGCACTCAATTTTTTGACGTGATTTAAGTTCAGCCAGCAGCTCCAGCCACAAAGTTATCATTTAGTTACTAGAGTGAAACATGTTTCATGGATTATGCAAAGATAAATCATACTTCACAACATGTTTGATGTCCTTGTATCTCCCATAAAAGGACTGGCGACCGAGTACCCCTCCACTGTGTTGATAGACATCCCAACCAGCAGCATGTTGTAGCTACTGGTGGCCAGGATGGAATGCTGAGTATTTGGGATGTTAGACAAGGCACTATGCCTGTGTCTCTGCTGAAGGCTCATGAAGCTGAAAGTAAGTATTGTGGAGATTTGTAAGTTTTTGTCACATAGTAATATGATATATTGTAAGCAGCTTTCTGTAATGATACATATGGATCATTTTACATTGTAGCTTTTGGCTAAATTATATAAATGTATAATAATTAATCCCTTTTTATTTGACACTTAAGTTTTTCAACATGTTTCATTTTTCTATCCAAAACCACAGTGATTATCTTTTTATGTTCATCTTTATATGTTTATCTTCTTAGGATAATTTTTTAGAAGAATTGGCAAGCCAAAACAAAGCTGTGATACATGTTATCAAAATGTTATACATAAAAATAATACCAGTTTATATTGCCATACTCTGTATAACAGGATGCCCTTTTCCCATGCAAATGCTGGCTATTTTTAATATTTACCAATCTGTGTGTTCCTCAATTTATTATTGTACCTTTTTTTTTTTTTTAAACAAGAACAGTATATATAGAATCTTGTCCCTTTTTTTGTTCATTTTTTTATTTTGGTGGAGATTTCTTGACCAGATAAAAATTTTTCATTTTATCATCATCTTTGATATCATGATGGGATTATAGTTTTAAATTCTGACTTGAGTTCATGTTAAGCCTTGCTTGAATAAAAGTGCAGAAGTAGAAACATACCAGTATTGAAACGTCTCGGTTTAAGTTTCATGTTATTACCTTGGAAAGATAAATTATTTTTAAGATTATATTTAAGAAGCAAATAAAAGGATAGAAATTTTTTGCCTCTTTATAACTATACCCAGGGGGAAAAAAAAGAATAAAAAATAAGGTATGTCCTTATAGCATCTGATGTTGGCTAAGCCAGTGGTAGTAATACTACAAACTGTCAGATCTCTTCTTCCAGCACCCCCCCTTTTTAACTACCAGCCTGTATTGCTAAGCAATACATTCAAATGTAGCAGATTGTATTGTTTTGATTCATTCTGACTCTTGGCTAGAAAGAAGATGTTTTAGTATAGAGGTTTGTGTTCTACTTTGAAAATAAATACTTAAGAATCTAGGTTTGTACAGTCGGCTTATGGCTCTACAGGTTATTTTCTTTCACTTTTTTAAAATGAAACATTATGAATACATTTTACATAGGGGTTTGCCCAGAACATGTTCTCCTGAGGAAGATGACCTTGTAATGTTTTGTGCTTAATTATGGTAACTGTCAGAATGAAAATTGCCCACTTGGAAGCATGTGCCTTCTAATCCTTTTTATGCTATGTCCCGGGCACCTTCTATGCTGCCTCTGTAAGGTTCTAATCCAGAATCCCAGAACCCTTGTTCACAGACTACCTGTTTGATTTGCGTGCTGCAGAGAACCCCCTAAGGCGTCCTGGCCAGTCATTGGCTCCCATTTGTCTACTGACACACAAAATTCCCTTAAAGTTTAGAACTTACAGGGTCCTCAATCCCAGATTGGCTTCTTAAAAGCCCTCCATCTGAAACAGTCCAGATGCTGGGAGCATTTCTAAGTTTTAGTTTGCTAGGAGCTAGTTGCTATTTCTGTGATATATACCAGAGGTATCCAGAATCCTGGCACGAAGCAAAACTGAAATGCTGCTTAGAAATTAATTTGTATGTTACCTTTATGGTCTTCTCTCTGTTTTTCCAGTGATATAACCTTCATATATATTTTTCAGATTTTATTTATTTGAGAGAGAGAAAGCAGAGTGAGAGAGACAACATGAGCAGTGGGGAGGGGCAGAAGGAGAAGGAGAAGCAGGACTTGATCCCAAGACCCTGGGATCATGACCTGAGCCAAAAGCAGTTGTTTATCCAACTGAGCCACTCAGGCACACCTAACCTTCACATGCTAATGACACAGGAATTGAAAATAAGAGAACTTATCTATTTAAAAAAATATTTTAGGGACATCTGGATGGCTTAGTCTATTAAGCATCGTCTCAGGTTGTGATTCCAGGGTCCTGGGATCAAGTCCGCATCAGGCTCCTTGCTCCTGCCTGCCACTCCCCCTGCTTTGTGCACTCTCTCTCTCTGACAAATAAATAAAATCTTAAAAATATATATTTTAGGAATTATCCCATTGTCATATTCTTCAATAAAAAATGTAATAGGTCAAATGATTAGCATTTATTTTCATTCACTTGCTGGCCCAATGCACAAGTAGATTTACTTGGCTTCTTTATCCTATCTGTATGTTATAGCCATTTGGAGAATTATGTTATGTCTTTTCTTTAATTCTGAAGCCTTTGATTTTTATCACAGACTTGGGGTTTGAAGGTATGTGATAGATGTTAATGGAAGAGGATGCCTAGAGACAGGGTTTTAAAGTTTGTTCAGCTCATCTGCACAGTTACTAGCGTCTTGGTTCTTACCTTTTAGTGTGGGAAGTTCACTTTCACCCATCCAACCCAGATCATCTATTTACTTGTTCTGAGGATGGATCCCTCTGGCACTGGGATGCCTCCACAGACGTACCTGAAAAATCATCACTGTTTAACCAAGGTAAAAGGATTTAATGAAGATTCTTGTGTGTAATTTTGTTACAGTTTTAAATACCACATTGGAAATTCTCAGATTTTTAACATTAAAAAATGATAGAATGTTTCCATTATTCTGCCTCAGGGTAAATTCTAGTATCCTAGAGCTTGAAATCTATCAGCTGCTTACTGCTATGGTGCTGATGACTACAAATGCCATAAGCTGGCTCACTTCACACAACCAGGGGTCTTCATGCTACATTTCCAAGACTTTCTATTAAAGAATCTCCAGGAAGATGGTCAAAATCTGCTTCTTGAAGACTTCAAATTTGATACCTATAGTATCCCATGGAAATTTGAGTATTTAATATCACTGAATGAGCCTTCGGTGAAAAATGGTGATGTGTGATAATGGAGTCATCACCCTGTTATTCTGAGAGTTAAACTTCAGTCCTAGCCTTTTTAAAATATCAATAGAATTTCAGATGTTTACTAACATAACAGTAGTCTCGAAAGATGTTTTCCCCTTTTTTTCTTGCAGGAGGAAGAAATAGTACTTTTCTGTCTCACAGCATTAGTAACCAGGCTAATGTTCACCAGTCTCTTATAAGCTCCTGGCTCAGCACTGATCCTGCAAAAGACCGTATTGAAATCACAAGCTTGCTTCCCAGCAGGACTTTGTCTGTGAACAGTTTGGATGTTTTAGGTCCTTGTCTTGTTTGTGGAACTGATTCAGAAGCCATTTATGTTACTAGACAACTTTTTTCATGAAAATACTGTCATTACAAGATTTCAGGTAAAGCATATTAGCCTTTCTTTTCTTTTTTTTTTTTAAAGATTTTATTTATTTATTTGACAGTGAGGAGAGAGATCACAAGTAGGCAGAGAGGCAGGCAGAGAGAGGAGGGGAAGCAGGCTCCCTTGCTGAGCAGAGACCCCGATGCGGGGCTCGATCCTAGGACCCTGAGATCATGACCTGAGCCGAAGGCAGAGGCTTTAACCCACTGAGGCACCCAGGCGCCCCTCATATTAGCCTTTCAAAGTACAACTTCTGTGCAGGTTTTTATTATTGGAAAATGTGAAATTTGCAGAGGAAGCTTCAGTAAACTATTGATAATATCGATGCCCTATTTTGGCTTTTGTCAGTTGAATGTTCTCATAGTTGCAGAGTCAGAGAGATGACTGATGGCAAGAGAATTGGAATCTATGGAAGAATATTAGAGAGATCTTTTTGCTGATGTATATGCTGCTTTCAAACAGGCTATTCTGTGGAACCTGCTCTTCATTTTTAATGTTGTGGGACTTAATATTTTTCTCAAACCACCAACAGGTTCCTATTTTTAACGACACTATGGGGGATATTACCCCTCCTTGGTGGCCCTGGCCAGTGTTAATGTTTGTCCTTTTTATTGTAGATATTTTCTTCAATCTTCCCACATTTTATTTCCTTAATAAGTTTAATAAACTTCATAAAGAATTGAGTAGAGTAAAAATGACAAGCTTTTGTAAAAGTGTTCACATTTTTTTAAAGGTTTTTTTTAAAGAAAATATTTTGACAGATTCCTCTGTTAGAGTAGATTTGAACAGAACTCTCAACTCCTTAGACCCAACTTCACTTTTGTTGAAAAAGGAAAAGTACATTTTTCCTAAGGATTTTTGCTTTTATTTAGTTTTAAAACATAGTTCAAAATTGCTGAACTGGACATTGTGCAATAAAATAGAACTTGATATTGATAAGAGAGCTGACTTCCAAACTAAAAATTGATAGATAACATGTATGAGACGAGTATGATGATGTGGTAAGAGTAAGGAATTTTGCTGTCTTTGTCCTTATCTACAATGTTAATGATAATCTAACATGTAGGTGTTTTGTTTGTTTTTGAGTATAGTTGACACAGTGTTACATTAGTTTCAGGTTAATGTGTCATGCTTAAAAACAATTTTGTGACATTATCTTTCTAAAGTTTGTTAAATGTGTTATTGAACATGAAGACCTTAATGACAAATCACTGTTCTTATGCTATTAAAGCGTGTATTCATTTACTTTTTAATTCCAATGATAGTAATTATGGCAAAGTTTTGTTTTTCTGTCCTAATAAATACTTTCAATTCTTTTATGCCACCTTACCTTGGGGGGTTTTCATTTGGGGTTTTTTTGTTAGCAATATTAAATGGAATACATATATTCAATCTGCTTTTTTATATAAATTTCACTCAAAAATATTTGATAAAATCAGTCACTTGAATTCCAAAGAATGAGAGAAGGAAAGAAAATGTTGCCATAGGAATTTTTAATCTGTTTATAGTTTTATTGCTAAGACTAATTTTTAAGACTTTCTGTTATTACAAAATAATTTGTTACAAAAGTCAAAAGAAAATTTTAAGTACTTATAATATCAAACAATTAATAGTCTTTTCATTTTCTATCCATCAATGTGTGTATAATTTATTAAAATGAAATATATCATGCTATATTTATGAATATACATTCCCTAGCAGTAATCACATGGTTTCCATAATAAAAACATAACTATTAATTTTCCTTTGACTTACTTCCCTTTATATGAATGTCTTGCTGCAGCCTAAGCTTCAGTGTCCCTTTCTTCACTTTCCAGGCATACTCCCATTCCATTCAGCAGGCTAACATCCTTGCTGTGAGTGGGCCCTGAGTCGATCTCACTCCTGGAAGACTAGCTCCTGGGGGGGGGGCACATTTTTCATGGACAGTGAGTGGCAAACTTGTACCTCTGCTTTCATCTACATTATATGCTGCTGAAAAGTTTAAAGGATTCATATACGTTGTTAGCACCCTTCTCAGGTTCCAGCAGCAATAGATAAAATTTACCTAGGATGTTATAGTAAATGATTGGTAGAGGAAGGGAGCCAGGTGTGTAGGCTTAGAATACTAACTTGGGCTGCAAACAGGTTTCAAATTTGAACCTTTGCTTTAAGAGTATTTGTAACCATGAATAAAAGAAAGTACATTTGGATAGTGTTAAATTTCTTATCAGTTAATGAATTCTGCCAGGTTTAATAAGAAAAATAAGCTTTATGGAGGATAAATAACACCCTAATTTATAAATGTGTTCATTATCACTGCCTTTATTCATGAAACTATCAAAAATAGTTTCTTTTGAGGGCTGCAGGATCGCAGGGGTATAAGGTACCTTGGAGAGCATATCTAACTCAAATTTAGCCATCACTGCCACAGCATTCCCAACAAATTATCATCCAACCTGTACTTGAGACTATACTGTGATCAAGTTTCCCATTTCCCAGTGCAGCTTCTTACCACTTGGACAGCTCTTCTTGATACAGCATTATGGCAGGGTTTTAGCATATGAGTGGAATCTAAAGCAATCCCGTAAAAAAAAGTAGAATCATGTTATTGTGGGTTAATGAGATGATCATGTGAACCTACTGCGAGACTGCCAATCACCATTGAATTTACTGAATTTGCATTATGGGGGTGCTTTACTATAAGGTTTCACTAAATAAATTAATTTACATATACTGAACTGAAATTTGCTTTCATTTGTCTTCCTTGGGAGCCACAAAAAACTTTAATCCATCATCACATATCCAGATATTCAGAACTACATAATCATAGCTTTTTGGGGTAAACTTTTTTAATCCCTTCAGTGGTTTTTAATGGGCAAAGTTCTCTTTGCAGCATTACTTGCCTTTCTTTTTCTTCTTTCTTTTTTTTAGATTTTATTTATTTGTCAGAGAGAGAGAGATTGAGCACAAACGGGGGAGCAACAGGGAGAGGGAGAAGCAGGCTCCCCACCAAGCAAGGATCCCAACGCAGGACCCGATCCCAGGACCCCGGGATCATGACCTAGAGCTGAAGGCAGATGTTCAACTGACTGAGCCGCCAGGCATCCTTACTTGCCTTTCTTGGTTAAATTCCAAACCTTCCAAACTCCTTTTAGGTGTCATTTTCTCCAGAAAGCCTTCCCTGGCCTCTGACAATCTGGGCTAAATTGTACTCTGTTTCAAAAGTCCCATTGTGCAGAGCCTGTCCTGTGCTTACAGCTGTTTTAAGCAGCCTGTCTCAACTGGACCACACGAACAGGACCCATATCTTATTGTTGTATTAACAATGTTTAATACAGTATCTGATCTATGGTAAACACCGAATCAGTGCAAACTGAGCTGAACTAACCTCACAATCTTGTTTTCCCTTGAAAAAAATACTCCCTTTTGCCAAAGACCATCATTAAAGTGTGACCTCCAAAATGAACACTTTCCCAGGTTGTGTCTGCCTCCCTCAGAGGTGACTTAAGAAAGCTTACCATCCTGCTTCGTGGTACAATATTCCTTTGTAATGCTATCTCAGTTTATTTTAACTATTCTGGCATTTGCTCAATTAGACCACTGACTAGTTGAAATTAAACCCTTTGCCTTTTTCACAAAAGTGAGTTAATGCAGATGATTTTGATCCTTACTATCGGTCAATCCCTGTTCAACAAAGACAAGTCTTATTTCTGTAAAGAACTAACAATCTCCTTTGAGTGTCTTCCTCAGAAGCTGATCCTTTTCAGAATTTCCCAGCATGATCTATACTCTCACCCCATTGGTTAGGAGATAGGATAAATGTACTGAAGTGCTTAGGCCCACTCCTCCAGTCCTCCCAATTATCAGTGACATGTGAATCACTGGTATTTGACTATAGTTATTGAAATCTTGATAGACCAACCTAATTTATTGACATTCTGCCCCATTTATTTATCTTGTTTACAAAGCTGCTGTGGGGAAATACCTGTGCTATAACTATCCCATCAAAAATTTTATATAATTGAGAAATTCCTTGTTCTTTGTAACACTTCCATCCCATAGTATTGTGGAAATAATCCTTTTAATAATCCATTCTAGAATCTTGTCTAAGAAGATACTAAGTCCACCAGTGTACTTTATATCAAGCCTTCATTTAAGCTTATGGTATCAATATGGTATCCAGCTCAGACTAGTTACATGGTTTGAAGTAGTAGCAGTGCTCTAGTCTTATCGATCAGAAACCTGGGGACATTTGAACTCCCGACAAGCAAGTATTGAAGCATTCAGCAGTATCTTCTGAACCACAATGTTAAGTGGAAGTGTAGAGAACTAACAGACTACCATCATCTTCGCATCAAAACAATTCCAACATTTTGCTGTATTAGGTGAACAAGGAGGGAGAAACCTACAGGGGCAGGGTGAGAAGGGAGTAGATGACTAGAACACAGCTGATCAGGTAAAAAAATAAATAAATAAATAAAAATTAAAAATAAACTAATGGCGCCTGGGTGGCTCAGTGGGTTAATGCCTCTGCCTTCAGCTCAGGTCATGATCTCAGGGTCCTGGGATCAAGCCCCGCATCGGGCTCTCTGCTCGGCAGGGAGCCTGCTTCCCCCTCTCTCTCTGCCTGCTTCTCTGCCTACTTGTGATCTCTCTCTCTGTCAAATAAATAAATAAAATCTTTAAAAAAATAAAATAACGTTCAGTTCCAAACTGTCATAACTAGACTCTGGGGGACAGTAGCTGACAGACTAGCCTAGCAGAGTCATCAGAAATGCATCAGCTGTCAAAAAATAATTTTCGTGCAGGCTGTGGTCATAAGAAACTACACTTTAATAGTAGACTATAAAATAATAGCTGCAACTCATCAAAACACAGATTTTACCCCTTCATAGTATGGAAGGAAGTTAAATTTTAAAATTTCTTAGCAATAGCTCTCCTACAAATAATGGTACTCCTGTAGTAACAAGCATAACTGAAACCAGATCTGGTTTCTAATACCCTTCTCCAAAAAAAGGAACAAGGACTTCTAGGAGGAACAGGGAATATATAAGATAGCTTGAAGCATCTTGTACTGTCAGAAAGTAAGGAAGTTCTTTTATTTATTTTTTTAAGTAGGCTCCACACTTGGCATGGAGCCCAATGTAGTGGTTGAACTCATGACCCTGAGATCAAGACCTGAGCTGAGACCAAGAGTCAGATGCTTAACCACCTTAGCCACCCAGGTGCCTCTTAAGGGAGTTCTTTTAAAAAACAATTTTAAAAGGTCCTAATAACGGGAAGAATGGCATGTCAAAGGGACACAGAAGCCAATTCAACTGGAAGAGCTCCTAATAGTGAAAGCTGGAACAATTTGTTCAACAAAATAAATTACTCAAACTATAAAATAAATATCCATGAGTCCACATTGATAGAATGTTTAAAAAAATAATGAAGAAGAGACAAATCTCAGATTTCCAACTGATTTATGTAAATTCTCTGCCCAGAAAGAGGTAGAACACAATTCTTCACCCTTAAGTATGGGCTGCTCATAGTCTATAGCCTTTCCCTAAGACTGAGTTACTGGGAGGAACTTATGTTCTCAGGGCCACATTGCTCTTCAGACTTCTTCCATATTTGCTGCCCCTGTTCCTCCTGTCACCCAAGCATGAAATTTGGTCCCTACATCTGTTGATAAGAACAAAATGAAATCCCAAGTCCCCATTTCCATGAAGCATTGAAAAGTTGACTAGGTTGAAACTGGACCAACGGTTTTCCATCACACCAATACAAAGCCCTTCAAACGCAGTGGTAGGTACTGCCATTCAGAGACATCCAGCAGCCTTAGTAAGCATTTCCCTGCTCTTTCACCTCTTCCCACTCCACAATCTCAGCTGCTTTCCATCTTGCAGATTGCTTCATCTTTCCTGATCATTGCTTCTTTCCTGCTCTTTTCTCCCCCTGCTTCATTGGGGTTAAATCTCCAGTCCCCGATAGAGCAATTCACTGAACTCCTTGAATTATCTAGGAAATTTCCCCAAAACAGTAGTTTATGGAGATACCTGACTTTAGGCTTAGAATTAAGAGCTTAAGTAAAGAAGTTCCCTGGATGGTGACAGAGATGACAAGATTTGGGGGCAGTATGCTTTTTCAGATACATAATCCTTCTGGAAAGGGCAAGCAGGCCTATGAACATATTAGATTCATATAATTTTAAGGCTGAAAGGGTCCCCAAAGGTTACTTGGTCCTGCAGTTGATGAAAGTAAGAGCTAGGGCTATTATGTGACCCATCTTGGGTCATACACTGTTATCTTTTTTTTTCCAATATTTTATTTTTTATTTGACAGACACAGTGAGAGAGGGAACACAAGCAGGGGAGCAGAATAGGGAGAAGCAGGCTTCCTGCGGAGCAGGGAGCCTGATGTGGGGCTTGATCCCAGAACCCTGGGATCATGACCTGAGCCCAGGGCAGGCGCCTAAGGACAGACACCCAGGCGGCCCCAATCACTGTATCTTCTACAATCTCTGTGCTTGTGCTTACAGAGTTTCAGCCAAGTGCTCTTGGAATGGAATCTTTTAACAGAGGTTTTCATATTTGAACTTCAGGATACAATGGCCAGTACCTAATTTAACATCATGAAAAGAAGTCTTTAATTCGAAGAAAAATTTTATAGTTATTCTCTAGTAGAAGAATGAAAAGAGCTGTTTGAGGGGCTCCTGGCTGGCTCAGTTGGTGGTGCCTCTGACTCTTGAATCTTCCGGTTGTGAGTTCCAACCCCATGCTGGGAGTAGAGATTACTTAAAAAATAAAGTCGAAGAAAGAAAGTAAAGAAAGATGTTTGAAAACACTATATTTTCTAGAGGCAAATTTGGCAAAGGTCCTCTTTACAAAGGGTATATGGTACTTTCAAACACCATAAACCCAATGATCCCATCCCAAACTTCTAATTCAACTTAGCAAGAAACAAAACCCCTTCTGGCATTCACCGTTATTCCAATTATGGCAATAATGACTTCCCCGTCTACTGATTCGGTTGACAGGTTAAAAATCTCCAAACTCTTGTTAACCCTGTCCTGGCTCAAGAATATATTAATCTGGCTGATTCAGCAAATACTTAACTACGGACTTACTCGGGGAAAGAGTGCTAAGCAAAACTCAGTTCATTTCAAAGCCTCTAGAAATCTCGATCCTAGTGCCCACAGCGAGGTTTCAGAGCGACTCATTGCTGTTTCCTTCTGAGAATTAAACTCCTTGAGATGCGCGTCTTATTCTCTATCCCTGCACAGAAAGAGGTCAATTAAAAAAAGAGAGACTGAAATGAGTGGACTTGGGAGGGGGAGGGCCTGATCCCAAGAGACCGAGCAAGTCACCTGGGCAGCGCCAGGCGGGGGCGACGCGGGGCGACGCTCGCCAACACGCTGAGGAGAGGACGACCGGCGGAGGGCGGGAGGCCGCAGGCGGCGCACTGGCTGCTGGCGGCGGGGCGGACAGAAGCCCCCAGTCCTCGGCCCCCGCGCAAGCGACGCCGGGAAATGCCTACATCCGGGAAACCTACGGCGGAGTGCGGCGGCGGCGACACTGAGTGGAAGGCAAAATGGCGGCGGCGGCAGTGGACTGGTGCTGAGGGGAGAGCCAGGTCCCCGCGACCCCCGCGAAGGGCCGCGCTGGCCCGCGGCAGCCCCCCGGCGTCTCTCCCCGCCCTGCCCCACCAGGGATACTTGGGGTCCCTGGGACGGGCTCCAGCCGCCTGGGCGCCCGTCCTCGGGCTCGTGGCTGCTGTCCAGGAGCCCCGCTCTCCCCTGCAGGTAGGTCTGGGGCTGGCGTAGCGGGTGGGGCGCATTCTCTCCTCCGGAGCCGGAGATGGCGGGGCGGTGGCCGCCGGCGCCCACGCCCAGCCCCGCTGGCGGGGGTCCAGAGGCTGCTCTGGACGGGCGGGCTGGGCCGGGTCGGCCCGGTGCGGGCCTGATTTGGCTGGTTGCATGGACCTGAGCTGAGCCCTGCCCTGGGGAAGTGAGGGTTGGCCGCGCTCGGGGCTGAAGGAAGAGCCGCCGGGCACCGCGGCCTTGGAAGTGCAGGTTAAGTTGGGGAGAGTCTGGCTAGCTGGAGGCTTTGCGCGGAGTGTCCCACTTTCACCCCTGTCCCGAACAGGGACGGGTCAGTGTTTAGGAAGGAAAGTGAAAGGTGGTTCTGAAAGAAAATTGCAGTGAAAGAGCCGCAGTTCTTTGCATCCCAGAGAGACTCGATCCTAGATTTACCTTGAAGAAAGCCTGGGCATTTCTGTTTCCAGTCCACTGTAATATTAGCTTACTGTTCATAATCGGAAGGGGTAGGAGGGATGGAAGGATTTTTTTATGGAGTAGGAATGTGTACCTAAATAAAATGAGGGAAAGAAAAGGAAAGGAATATTACTTGTTATAACTTCGAAAAAGAACTTGGATTGCAAAGAATGACTCTCCGGGGATTCGATTTAACCCCATTCTCTGACTTCTCCAATTGAAAGTTATTTTCTAAGAGAACAAAATTTAATGTTTGTCACCCCATATGTTACTATGACTTAAAAACACACACACACACACACACACACACACATATATATATCGCTGTGTAGAAGTTATTCATAAAACTAGTAAGAAATAGGTAAATAAATATAGTCTCACACACAAATATTGTGTCACTTCACCCAGGAGGATGAAGCTTGTCAGGCCTTTATGGATTATTTATTGAAAATTAAAATTCTTTATCAGATTTCCTTCATGAAGAAGAAAAGATAGAACATTATAATTGGAATGTTCTTTGCTAAGATAGCTACATTTGTGATTTAAGTAAGGTTATTTCTTTCCTTTGATAAGTTCATAGGCAGGTAAAATGAGCTAGTTGATTCCTGAAGGCAGTGGAGGAATTTGACTGATTTAACAGTAAAAGAAGTAGCATTGTGTTCCTCTGATCAGTTGCTGCTGCAAGAAACTAGATCGTGGCACATGCTGGGGAAGGCGCATTCTTTCTATGCCTGAATATCTATTGAATATGCCTTGCCACTCTCCAAAAGCAAATAAAAAAATACTTATATAAATTTTTTTTGGTATGAAAAAATTGTAGGGTTTTTTTTGAGGGGGTATGATACCTGTTTTCTTCTATAGGTTGTTTTGTTTTTAATGCTAGTCCTTGTTATTCTGTATAACTATAGCCTTGGAATAGATCCAACTCTGATTAGTTTTCATTCTAGATGTTATATTTAGATTAGTGGTTTTTTGTAGACCACAAAGTTGTTTAGTCATTTAACAACATTTTTATCAAGTGGAAATAGCAATCATTTTTCAGCATAAGTTAAATGTAGTGGTAGTTTTCACTTTTGATCAGCTTTGTAGAAAGCAAAGTGAAGAAAATGTCATCAGTAAGCAAGAGAGTCTTGAATATTGCTGTCTAAACAACTGAGACTAGATGCTGCTGAGAAACAGTACATATTACTACTGTTGCTATTCTTATAACTGACTTAGAGCATTGAGACAGGCCTTTTTGGTTTGTTTTGTTTTTTATAAACCTAATTCAACCCAAGGTAACACTTTGAAATTTTATTATGTAATGGTACCTGTTTTTTCCCCAAGTTGGACAAGATATCTACAAAAACTATTTGGGTTTGCTGACATTTGCATATTTGATAAAGGTCTGAAGTTTCAAAGAAATGGAGGTTTTGTCTGTTCAGTGTAACCAATTTAAATGTTCCTTAAAAGAATGAGTGAGTCATGATGCCTGCCTTTAGGAAACTCAAGATGCAGGTTCTGATGAGAAGAGCACTGGGCTAGTTCAGGATGTGTGGATTCTATTTCTAGTGTGACCTCCAGCTGGCTGTGTGAACTTAGGCCAGTTTCTCTCTCTGGATCCATTTCCTCATCTGGAGTGTGTATGGGGGGGGGGGATATATATATTTAAGATAACCTATTCTCTATGAATCTGTGATCTGGTAGGAAAAGTGAGACAACTACAAGAGTAGGGCAAAAACATAGGTTTTATTTGACCATGCAAACTGCCTTTATAATTCAGAGAAGGATAACAGGCAGTTCAATGAAATCTTTGTGAAGATGGCACGTGAATGGCACCTTAAAAGTTGGGTATAATTTCTACAAGATGAAATATGGCAGGGGCTCTCCCAAGAAGAAACAGGATGAGTAAGGACATGAAGGTAGAAAAGCAAAAGATAGAAAAGCACAGATACAAAATCTGAGAGCAAGTAATTTGGCTTGGTTAGAGTATAAGGTACACTTGGGGAGAGTCTGGGTAAGATAGCGAAAAGAGATAAGAAGATAACTGACTGACATTGAGTTGGGCATTTATTCTAAACATTTGACATGCACAATTGACCCTTGAACAACACAAATATGAGGTGTGCAGGTCCACTTATACACAGATTTTTTTCATTAAATATATTGGAACATTTTTTGGAGATTTGCAACAATTGGAAAAAACTCACAGATGAATTGGATAATCTAGAAATGCTGAAAAAAACTAAGAAAAAGTTGCAGAGTATAATACTTATACAAAGTATATGTTAACTGTGTTTACATTATCGGTAAGTCTTCTGGTCAACAGTAGGCTATTAATGGTTAAGTTCTGGGGAAGTCAAAAGTTCTACTCAGATTTTCAACTGCATGGGGGCTCGACACCCCTAACCCCTTGTGTTATTCAAGGGTCAACTGTATTAAATTGTATTTTGAGCATAATACTCAAAATAACCTGATTAGATAGGACCATTATTGCCCACATTTGAAGATGGAGAAACTGAGGCACAGCTTGCCAAGATTACACAACCAGTTAGTGGTAGAACTGGGATTTGTACCCTGCAGTTTGACTCCAAGACTCTCTAACCACTAATTTAAAGGAGTCATTGAGGGTTCTGGAGTAGGAAAGTGACATGATCAGAACTATTTATTTGGAACATTAATCTGGCACCAATGTAAAATGAGTTAGCAGTAAGCTATTTTGCTTTGAAGGATTCTTTTAAAAACTCTCTTTACTTATTATTAATTTGAATCTTTACATTTGCAGTTAGCAAAGATTACTAAGATTCGTTATTGCCAGTGTTGAGTATATCTTGTTGGTTGGTTGGAGTTGTAAATTCGTACACCTTTCTGGAAGGCAATCTGCCAAT
This sequence comes from Potos flavus, assembly GCA_028534135.1. NCBI lineage: Eukaryota > Metazoa > Chordata > Mammalia > Carnivora > Procyonidae > Potos > Potos flavus. The sequence goes on from CM052886.1 coordinate 14,031,453, forward strand.
ACGTGTCAGAATTTCATTTCATTTTTTCTTTTTTTGACATATCTTTTCCTTTATTTTTTTTCCTTCTTCAAAAATTGTGTTTTATTTTAAACTCCAGTGTAGCTAACATGCAGTGTTATATTTCAGGTGTATAATATAGTGATTCAGCAATTCTATACATCATCCAGTGCTCATCACCACAAGTGCACTTGATTGCTATCATCTATTTTACCCATCTTCCCACTCACCTCCCCTCTGGTAACCATAAGTTCTCTATAATTAAGGGTCTCTTTCTCCATCCATGTCCTTACAAGTGGCAAGATTTCATTATTTTTTTATGGCTGAATAATATTCCAGTGCATACGTGCACACTACATCTTCTTTATCCATTCATCTATTGATGGATGCTTGGGCTGCTTCCAATTTGGCTATTATAAATAATGCTGCTATAAACATAGGGGTGCACAGAACCCTTTGAATTAGTGTTTTTGTATTTTGGGGGTAAATACTCAGTAGTGCAGTTACTGGATCTAAGGGTAGTTCTATTTTTAATGTTTTGAGGAATTTCCATGCTATTTCCCACAGTGGCTGTGCCAGTTCGCATTTCCGTCAACAGTGCAAGAGGGTTCCTTTTTCTCCACATCCTCACCAACATTTGTTGTTTCTTGTGTTTTTTATTTTAGCCATTCAAATGTCAGGATTTTAAATATGAGCGTATCTTGGAGATATTGCGGGTTTAGTTCCAGACCACTGCAATAAAACAAATATTGTAATAAAGTGAGTCAAATGAATTTTTTGGTTTTCCAGTGCATATAAAAGTCATGTTTACACTATACTGTAGTCTACTGATAGTGCAATAGCATTATGTCTGAAAAGATAATAAATATACCCTAATTAAAAAATATGTTACTGATTAAAAAATGCTAACCATCATCTGAGCTTTTAGCAAGTCGTAATTTTTTTGCTGGTGGAAGGTCTGGCCTCCATGTTGATGGCTGCTGACTGATCAGGGTGGTGGTGCTGAAGGTTAGGTTGGCTGTGGCAGTTTCTTAAGAGAACAATGAAGTTTGCTATATCCATCGACTCTGCCTTTCATGAACGATTTCTCTGTAGCACACGAAGCTGTTTGATAACATTTTAACCACAGTAGAACTTCTTTCCGTACTTATTGGAGCCAGTCCGCTTAAAGCTTGCCACTGCTTTCTCAATTAAGTTAAGAAACTCAGGGTGCCTGGGTGGCTCAGTCGTTGAGCATCTGCCTTCGGCTCAGGTCATGATCCCAGGGTCCTGGGATCGAGCCCTGCATCGGGCTCCCTGCTCCACGGGGATTGTGCTTCTCCCTCTCCCATTCCCCCTACCCCCTCTGTGTTCCCTCTCTTGCTCTGTCTCTGTCAAATAAATAAATAAAAATCTTAAAAAAAAAAAAAAATTGTTTAAAAGAAAAAAAGGAAAAAAAAAGAAACTCGTTAAGTTTCTATAATATTCTAAACCCTTTGTTGTCATTTCAACAATCTTCACAGCATCTTCACCAGCAGTAGATTCCATCTTGAGAAACGACTTTCTTTGCTCATCTGTAAGAAACAACCCCTCATTCATTAGAGTTTTATCATGAGGTTGTACCACATCTATAGTTACTTCCTCCACTGAAGTCTTGAACTCCTCAAAATCATCCACGAGGGTTGGAATCAGCTTCTTACACATTTCTCTTAATGTTGCTATTTTGACCTCATCTCATGAATTATGAATGTTCTTAATGGCGTCTAGAATGATGAATCATTTCCAGAAGGTTTTCAACTTACTTTACCCGGATATATCAGAGGAATCGCTGTGTATGGCAGCTATAGCCTTATGAAATATATTTCTTAAATAATGAGACTTGAAAGTTGAGATGACCTCTTGATACATGGACTGCAGAATAGATGTTGTGTTAGCAGGCATGAAAACAACATAAATCTCATCGTACATCTCCATCAGAGCTCTTGCGTGACCAGGTACATTGTCAGTGAACAATAATATTTTAAAAGGAATCTTTTTTTCTGAGCAGCAGATCTCAACAGTGGGCTTAAAATATTCAGTAAACCATGTTGTAAACAGATGTTCTGTCATTCAGGCATTGTTGCATTTATAAAGCACAAGCAGAGTAACATAACTGTTAAGGGCCCTAGGATTTTTGGAATGCTAAAGGAACATAACATTGGCTTCACCTTAAAGTTACCAGCTGCATTAGCCTCTAAGAAGAGAGTCAATTTGTCCTTTGAAGCTTGGAAGCTTCGAAGCCAGGCGTTGACTTCTCAGTGGCTATGAAAGGCCTAGATGGCATTTTCTTCCAATAGAAGGCTGTTATTTAGTGGAACCCCTGTCTTAATTATCTCAGCTAGATTTTCTGGATAACTTTTTTTTTTAAAGATTTTATTTATTTATTTGACAGCGATCACAAGTAGGCAGAGAGGCAGGCAGAGAGAGAGGGGGAAGCAAGCTCCCTGCTGAGCGGGGCTCGATCCCAGGACCCTGAGATCATGACCTGAGCCGAAGACAGAGGCTTTAACCCACTGAGCCACCCAGGTGCCCCTAAAACCATCTGTTTAGTAACAGTATTTCAGGGAAAGAAAAAGAAGCATAGTTTTTTTTTTTTAATAGCCAATTTTTTCCTTTTTTAAAAAAAGATTTTATTTATTTATTTGAGAGAGGGAGCGAGAGAGAGAGAGCACACAAGCAGGGGAAGGGGCAGAAGGGGAGGGAGAAGCAGACTCCCTGCTGAATGTGGAGCTTGACTTGGGGCTTGATGCCAGGACACTGAGATCAGGACCTGAGAGGAAGGCAGACATTTAACTAGCTGAGCCATCCAGGTGCCCCTATAGTTAATTTTTTCAATAATATATATATATTTTTTTCAAAGATTTTATCCATTTAATTGACAGACAGAGAGGGAACACAAGCAGGGGGAGTGGGAGAGGGAGAAGCAGACCTCCTGCTGAGTAGGGAGCCCGATGCAGGCTCAATCCCAGGACCCTGGGATCATGACCTGAGCCGAAGGCAGATGCTTAATGACTGAGCCACCCAGGACCCTCAATAATATTTAATTTTTTTTTAATTAAGTAATCTCTGTACCCATTGTGGAGCTCAAACTTACATCCCAAGATTGAGAGTCATATGCTCCACTGACTGAGCCGGTCAGGTACCCCTAAACATAGTCGTTTTTTTTTTTAATGTTTCTTTTTTTTTTTTTAAGATTTTATTTATTTATTTGACAGAGAGAGAGAGAGAGAGCACAAGTAGGCAGAGGGGCAGGCAGAGAGAGAGGGGGAAGCAGGCTCCCCGCTGAGCAGAGAGTCTGATGCGGGGCTCAATCCCAGGACCCTGAGATCATGACCTGAGCCAAAGGCAGAGGCTTAACCCACTGAGCTACCCAGGCGCCCCTAAACATAGTTTTTTATTAACCTTCGGTAGCATACATTTATCTAGTCAATTATATACCCTTTTTTTTTTTTTTGGTGGCAAAAAAGTTTGAGTCTCAGCCTTATTTACATTCAGAAGAAACTCTGAATGTGAATAAGGCTGAATTTCTTTGGGCTTTGGTGTAGTTAACACATAACATGGTGATGTGCTACTTATTGTTTTTATGATTGAGTATATAATTTTGAGACATATTGAAGAATACTGGGGTTTTGTCTTTTTGCTTAAACTTTTTTTTTTAGCTAAGTGAATTAGTGCTGGAAATTAAACATTTGATGATAATAACTCAAACGACTTTCACAGTTGTTTCATGTCTGAGTGCATGTACTTCATGAATCTCTCCTACCCTCGAAAATTCTGTGATCTCACCTAAATTTGGCAGTTCTTTATACCTTTAATTATATTGCCTATTGGATGACAGTTCCTGAGTACATGATGCTACATCATAGTAGAATCTTTTTGAAGATATTTTGACCATTAATCAAGGGTCTAGATTTAACCATATGTGATGCTCCCAATGAAAATAGCACAGTTGGGGGCACATGGGTGGCTCAGTCAGTTAAGTGTCAGATCTTGATCTCAGCTCAGGTCTCCATCTCAGGGTGGTGAGTTCAAACCCCACATTGGGCTCCATGCTTGGGGTGGAGCCTACTTAAAAACACACACACGGAGTTGAAATGACAAGGAAATTTTACCTTTTATTTATGGTCACATTAGCTATGTGCACTGTCTGTCTCTGTCAAATAAATAAATAAAAATCTTAAAAAAAAAAAAGAATTGTTTAAAAGAAAAAAGGAAAAAAAAAAGAAACTCGTTAAGTTTCTATAATATTCTAAACCCTTTGTTGTCATTTCAACAATCTTCACAGCATCTTCACCAGCAGTAGATTCCATCTTGAGAAACGACTTTCTTTGCTCATCTGTAAGAAACAACCCCTCATTCATTAGAGTTTTATCATGAGGTTGTACCACATCTGTAGTTACTTCCTCCACTGAAGTCTTGAACTCCTCAAAATCCAGAACTTTGTTCCAAACATCCAGTTTGTTCCAGAACTTCTCTACTTTGGAGGTGGCAACATTTCTTTAAATATTGACTTTAACGGACACCTGCCTGACTCGGTAGAGTGTGCAACTCTTGATCTCAGGGTTGGAAGTTCGAGCCCCACGTTGAGTGTAGAAATTACTTGAAAATAAAATCTTGGAAGCCTGGGTGGCTCAGTTGGTTAAGCGATCGACTCTTGGTTTTGGCTCAGGTCATGATCTCATAGTCATGAGATCATTGAGCCCTGTGTTGGACTCTGTACTAAATGCAGAGTCTGCCTCAGATTCTCTCTCCCTTTGCCCCTCCCCCTGCTCACTTGGGTGCTCTCTCTCTTTAAAGAAATAAAATCTTTGAAAAAAAAAACATTTAAAAGTAAAATAAAAATCTTAAGGGGCTCCCTGGGTGGCTCAGTCTACTAAGCATCTGACTCTTGATCTCAGCTCAGGTCTTTATCTCAGGGTCGTGAGTTTAAGCTCTGCTTTGGGCTCCATGCTGGGCATGGAGCCTACTTAAAAAAGAAAAAGAGAAAAGAAAATCTTTAAAAATAAATAAATATTGATTTGTGTGTATACTCAATTTCAATACTAGAAGATTCACAGGCCCTGTGGCCCATATGTCCAGTAATGTCCCCTTCAGGTCCAAATATGGTTCCTTTTGGTCCAGAGACTTGTTCAGTTATCTTTGTTCTCGTTCTTTGTCCTCTATCCCCTCTCACTCATTGACTCACCACAGTACACAGTGGTATAACAAGAATGGCAGGGCCTTAATAAGCACTACTGTTAGAAAAGGAGAAGAATAGGAAATAGCAGCAATTGCTGATCTGTAATAATTTTGAAATCTCAATAGGCAGGTCTTTAAAGCAACCAGCTATGGAGGTAGAGGATTTTCCTTAATTGGGCTTTAATCCAATTATATGGAAAGAACTCCCTCATTCATTATTCACTGTGACCCTTGACCATTGTTCCCTCCAACAACCTCTTTGGGGTTCTTTTTCCATTATCATCCCTTGGCCACATAGGGAAGTGTGAGGTTTGGGAGAATAGTCCGTCTTTGGAAGGTGCAAATCTTTCTCATCTAGATTATGGTTCATGGAAGTTGGGAGCCTCAGGGGTTTAAATTGTGAATAGTCAAAGGCTTTTGTAGTCAGAGCTTAGTAGTTAAAAAAAAAAAAAAATTAAAGTTATTTCCTCAAAGTAAGTCTCTGATGTGTTTAGTACTAGTCAACTCCATGTGTCAAAAACTGTAAGTTCACATGTGTTAATAACCTCTTCCAAAAATCTGAGAGCTCCCATTTCTGTACTCAGTTGGTTATTTGAGAGGCAGCTATCCCCTTAGAGTGGGTTTTACCACTGAGGTAGTTTAGTCAGCTGAGAGATGCCAGTGGGCATCTGCTCAGCCTTTTAATTCCATCTCTTCCTGTTTGAGGTCTAGAAGCAAGCTGCATTCCAACTCGGCAAGACTTTAAATTTCTGAATTCTGTCTATTCCTTCCTATTTCTGTTTGCAAATCAGCTACTTCTTTCCTGACCTTATCATTTATTTATAATACTTTGCCAAATAGCCAATAGCAGCCAACATATACTGCTAAGATTCTCTTTTTCAGACTCTTTTATAGAACTACAAATTCAGTAGACTCTTTGTCACCTTATAAATTATAATAGCCAACAGCTTTATCAATTATTCAGCCACTGTAAAACATGGTTCTTCATTTTTCCAGCCCCCAGTATCACTTTCCTTGAAACTCTTTGCCTAACTACTAAATCTATACTATATTAGGGTATTTGTTATAGTAGCACATCACTTCTAGGTACTAATTTCTGTATTAGGAGAATGAGAGACTAAATAGGCAGGTAGATAATGGCCAGATCATATATGAAATAGAATTGTGACCCACAGCCTCAGTAGCAATAGGCCCAAACAGCCAAGTCTTGGTCAGTAACTGCCAACTTCTAACTCAGGACTAACCAGGGAAAGACAAATATACCCCCTAATCAATCACAATAGGGTGCCCTGCTTCAAGTTAGCTGGCCTCCAGCTTCCTTGTGGCAAAGCATACCTGATGTTTTCCCTTTTATTCAATTTAATGCTTTTTCATTCCCCTGCCTGACTTTGAATCTCTGCAAAAGAGATGGTGACTGGCTTGCTATGGTAAGCTCTTAGTAAATAGACTCTGCTTATTTTCAGTGGTATCTATCTATTTATTAAAAAAAATTTTTTTTTAAGTAGGCTCCATTGCAAGGGCTTAAATTCATGACCCTGAGTGAGATCAAGACCTGAGCTGAGATCAAGTCAGACATTAACTGACTGAGCCACCCAGGTGTCCCTTGGTTGGTCTTTATTTCCACAATAATATTAGGCTGTTTTGTAGTAACATCACAAAATATCAGTGGTATAACACAACAGAGATTTCTGTCTTCCTTACACAAAGTCCAGTGGTGTTCAGTAGTAAACCATCCAGTGCCTTGGGAACCATATTCCCTCCATGTTGTGAAGCTACCATCTCAGAATGTGACCAGCATTGTCATTGAAGCAGGAAGAGAGAGATGGAGAAGCACTGGCTTTTAACTGCCTCACCTAGATTTGACACATTACATCGGTTCACAGAGTTTTGGCCAGAACTAATTTAGGAAATAGAGGGCAGTATGTAAATATAGTCTCTGGCACAAGGATTTATCAAGAGCAATTAGATAAATATATGCCACATTTCCTCCATTCCATCATTATTGAAATCTGATGGTATGGATTATCTTTTGAAACAAACATTTAAACATAATGTTTCAGGGTGCTTGGGTGGCACAGTCGAATGAGTGTCTGACTCTAGGTTTCAGCTTAGGTCATGATCTCAGGGTTGTGAGATTGAGTCCCACAGGCTCTGTGCTCAGGATGGAGTCTGCTTGAGATTCTCTCTCCTTCTCCCTCTGTCATTCCTGCTTGTTTGTGCTCTCTCTCTCTCCCAAAAATAAATAAAATCTTAAAAAAATTAAAAAATAGGGGCACCTGGGTGGCTCAGTGGGTTAAAGCCTCTGCCTTCGGCTCAGGTCATGATCTCAGGGTCCTGGGATCAAGCCCCACATGGGAGCCTGCTTCCCCTCTCTCTCTGCCTGCCTCTCTGCCTACTTGTGATCTCTCTCTCTCTGTCAAATAAATAAATAAAATCTTTAAAAAAAAAATAAAGTCTTTTAAAAAAAAAAATAAAAAATAAATGTAATGTCTCTGTTATTTCCCACGAAAAGCTAATGTTGAAATGATGTCGTTGCATGGAATTAATGGTTCCTTTAAATTAAAAAATCCTGTGTGTTCTTTGTGTCCTTTGTACTTGAATAAGAATAATTCGCAGCAGAACCATTTCAAGATCCAGAGCACTATAGTAATTTCTTTTCTTTTTTAGTTGTTAACTTTCTGTTTTGGAAAATTTTAAGCACATACAAAAGTAAGGGGGTAAGATGATGAACTTTCACATGCCCATCACCCAGCTACAACAGTCATTCAGCTACTTTGGTCTCATCTGTGTCTCCATCCACTTCACTGCAAAACCAAATTATAAATAAATAAAATTCCAGACATCGTATTTTATTTATTATTTTTTTTTAAGATTTTATTTATTTATTTGACAGAGAGAGAGACATCACAAATAGGCAGAGAGGCAGGCAGAAAGAGGGAGAAGCAGGCTCCCTGCTGAGCAGAGAGCCCGATGCAGGGCTCCATCCCAGGACCCTGAGATCATGACCTGAGCTGAAGGCAGAGGCTTTAACCCACTGAGCAACCCAGGTGCCCCCAGACATCATATTTTAAAATAAAATCCAGCCATTATATTTTATTCATAAGTATTTCAACATGTAGATGAAAGAGCTAAGGATAAACTAATTTTTCATTTATTTTAACTTAAAACACATTATTACACATATACCAGAACTCAGTCATTTCTCAACTATTGTATACTCAGATGTTAACGTGTTAGAAATTACATTATTCAAGTACATAGTTACAGAATATAGGATTAGAATAACTGGCCCAGCATTTTCTTTGCTTTCCTTTTTCTCTTTTTTTTCTTCATTTTATTTATTTGAGAGAGTGAGCAAGTAAGAGAGAATGAGCAGGGGAAGGAACAGAGGGAGAGGAAGAAGCAGACTCCCCGCTGAGCAGGGAGCCCTATGTGGGGCTCCGTCCTGGGACTCCAGGATCATGACCTGAGCCGAAGGCAGAGGCTTAACTAGCTGAACCACTCAGGTGCCTCTGGTTCGGCATTTTCTAAAATGTATTCCATAGAAATGAATCTCATGAAATGCTCAGAAGGAAGAAAGTTCTTTGGTCAGATAAGTTTGGGTAACACAGCATTCTCTTCTTACAAATTAATATATTATGTAAAATGATGTCATATTTTGTGATCCCATTTTTGTTCTTTGGAGTTTTTTTTGTTTTGTTTTAAGATTTCATTTATTTGACAGAGAGAATGAGATCACAAGTAGGCAGAGAGGCAGGCAGAGGGAGAGGGGGAAGCAGGCTTCCCGCCGAGCAGAGAGCCCGATGCGGGCTCGATCACAGGACCCTGAGATCATGACTTGAGCCAAAGGCAGAGGCTTAATCCACTGAGCCACCCAGGCTCCCCAATAATCTAATTTTAAAGTAGAAAATGGCTTTATTTTATCTGTAGTGTTTTGAAACTTGCCCTTTTTGCTTAAGAATGTGTTATGAGGGGGCACCTGGGTGGCTCAGTCGGTTGTCTGCCTTCGGCTTAGGTCATGATCCTGGGGTCCTGGGATTGAGCTCCCCATCAAACTCCCTGCTCAGTGCAGAGCCTGCTTCTCCCTCTCCCTCTGCTACTCCCCATGCTTGTGTTCTCTCTCTCTCTAATAAATAAAATCTGTAACATCAACAAAAAAAATGTTATGGGTATCTATTCTTGTCAGTATATTTAGATAGAATTGCATCATTCTTTCTGACATCTGCTTCATCACATGTAGATGTACTGTCAATTGCTCAATTACTGATGAGCATCTAATATTTTTATTTATTTATTTGACAGAGAGGAGAGAGATCACAAGTAGGCAGAGAGGCAGGTGGAGAGAGAGGTGGAAGCAGGCTCCCTGCTGAGCAGAGAGCCTGATGCGGGGCTCGATCCCAGGACCCTGAGATCATGACCTGAGCCGAAGGCAGAGGCTTTAACCCACTGAGCCACCCAGGCGCCCCTACTGATGAGCATCTAGATTGATATCATGTTTTGCCATTATAAATGGTGTTGCAAGGAGCATCCTTGATCTTCAAACCCTTGTGTTCCTTTAGTTGTATTGCATTGTTCCTCATAATCTTTATTCAAGCCTTAGAGTAAACCTTGTTTTTCCAACCATTTTATGCCTCAGGAGACAGTTTTTGAGAGAAATAAATAACCCAAGTTCACATTGCTAAAATTAACAGAACAGGTATTTAAATAATTTTTTGTTTTTCCATGACTTTCTGGCACCTCTAGAATTTTGACAAACTAGAGCATTATCCAGAAGAGCATGGCTAGAATTAAGGAACATTTAGGGGTGCCTCAGTCAGTTAAGCGTCTGACTCTTATTTTCAGCTCCCCCCTCCCCCCCAGTAGGGCTCCATACTCAGTGGGGAGTCTGCTTCAGATTCTCTTCCTATCTCTTTACCTCTGACACTCCCCAACTCATGCTTGCTCTCTCTCTTTCTAATAAATCTTTAAAGGAACTGGGAATGTGTAGAAGACACATGTGTATTTCATTTGTCAACATATACATATATTATGTGTCAGTCTCTGATAGCACTGAACAGTGGTTATGAGACAAAAAAAAAGCTCTCATAAAGATTTTATTGTCAGTGAGGGAAGATAGACAATTAACAACTAAACAAGTACAATAGTTTTAGATATTACTAAGTAGTATTAGTACTATTAAGAAAATAAAACAGGATGATTAGGTGACCAGTCATTGAGTTATTGAGGAGGTAACATAAGGCTGAGACCTAAATGACTAGAAGGATGTATTTATATTTGCCTGTAGCCCTTTTTATGTAATATGAATGATGATTACATTTATAAGAATAGAATTGGGGCACCTGGCTGGCTGTATAGAACATGTGACTTTTTTTTTTTTTTTTTTTTTTTTGAGAGGAAGAAAGAGCATGTGGATACAGGGAAAGGGATGAAGGGTGAGGGAGAGAATCCCAACCAGGCTCCATGCCCTTGTTCAGCACGGAGCTGAACACAGGGCTCAATCTCACGACCCTGAGAGATCATGACCTGAGCCGAAATCAAGAGTCAGATGCTTAACTAACTGAGCCACCCAGGCGCCCTGAGCATGTGACTCTTGATCTTGAGGTTGTAAGTTTGAGCCCCACATTGGGTGTAGAGATTACTTAAAAATATGTAAGAATAGAAAGAGGCTCTTAGTAGATGATGATTAGCAATGTTCCACATCCCAGTGGTACCACTTACAAACTGTTTTACCCAAACTCTCTGAACCTCTTTCCTCATGTACAAATCAGAGATAGTAAACCTTCTTCACAGGGCTGTTAAGATGGTTAAATAAGGATTTAGGCAAAGTTGTTTAGTACCGGCCCATAACAGGCTCTCAACATGTACTGAGTGGGATTTCACGATGTTCCACGGAAAGAAAACATCTTTAACACTTGCTGCAGGTCACAAATAGAATGGCTTTCTTGCATTAGTGATTTCCCTATCAGTGAAGATATTTAAGTAGACTTTAGGTGACTGTTCTTCATGTATGGTTTTTTTTTTTTGTTTTTTTTTTTCCCAGTTTATTTTTTTAAATTTAAATTCAGTTAATTAACATAAAATGTATTATTGATTTCAGAGGTACAGGTCTGTGATTCATCAGTTTTATATAATACCCAGTGCTCATTACATCACGTGCCCTCCTTAATGTCCATCACCCAGTTATCCCATCCCTGCAGCCCCCTTCCCCCCCAGCAGTCTTCAGTTTGTTTCCTGTGATTAAGAGTCTCTTATGGTTTGTCTCCCTCTCTGGTTTCATATTGTTTTATTTTTTCTCTCTTCCCCTATGATCCTCTGTTTTGTTTCTTAAATTAGTCATATCAGTGAGATCATATAATTGTCTTTCTCTGATTAACTTAATTCACTTTGGCATAATACCCTCTAGTTCCATCCACGCCATTGCAAATTCTAGTGTGTTTTACGACATTCATGCATTAAGTGAGGAATAAGACAAGTTGTCCACAGACATCCTTTCCCCATCCTGTCATTAATAAACTTACTGTCTCTAGAGTCCCAGTCCACAGTTGGTGAAATAAGCTCAAGCATCTGTTTTTGAAGCATAAAGGTATCTTCTGGACTAGTGGTTTAAAAACCTTTTTAAAGCAACAGTACCCTTTCTTCTAAAGAAATCTTATACTTGAAGTCTAATTTTATTTTATTTTAGGATTCATTTATTCAGGGGGTGCCTAGGTGGTTCAGTGGGTAAAGCCTCTGCCTTCCGGTCATGATCTCAGGGTCCTGGGATTGAGTCCCGCATCGGGCTCTCTGCTCAGCGGGGAGCCTGCTTCCCCCTCTCTCTCTCTGCCTGCTTCTCTGCCTACTTGTGATCTCTCTCTCTATCAAATAAATAAATAAAATCTTAAAAAAAAAAAGATTTATTTATTTAGGGGGCGCCTGGGTGGCTCAGTTAAGCCTCTGCCTTTGGCTTAGGTCATGATCCCAGGGTCCTGGGATCGAGCCCCACATCAGGCTCTCTGCTCAGCGGGAGGCCTGCTTCTCCCTCTCCCACTCTCCCTGCTTGTATTCCCTCTCTCGCTGTGTCTCTCTCTGTCAAATAAATAAATAAAATCTTAAAAAAAAAAGATGTATTTATTTACAGAGAGAGCATGAGTGGGAGGGGCAGAGGGAGAAAGACAGAGAATCTGAAGCAGACCCTATGCTGAGCATGGACCCCAACACAGGGCTTGATCTCACAACCCTGAGATCACAACCCGAGCCTGAAACCAAGAGTCAAACGCTTAACCAGCTGTGCCACCCAGATGCCCCAAAGTCCCATTTTTAAATCTAGAATTAGAGCTTCAGGGTGAAGTTGATGAGAGGCTGTCCATTGTATCATTCACTTAGTAATCCCTTGTATCTGTATATACTTTATATGCTTACTAAGCACTCTTTTTTTTTTTTTCCTTTAAGTTTTTAATTTATTTAAGTAATCTCTATACCCAACGTGGGGCTCGAACTCATGACCCTGAGGTCAAGAGTTGCATGGTCTCTGAGCCAGCGAGGCACCCCCGTTTAGTAAGCACTCCTAAAATTATATTTTATCATCATAACCAGTACTTGATGTAACTTTATAGATTAGGAAGTAGGCACAGAGAAGTTAACTTTCTTATCTGTACAGTAATCCTTAACGGAGCCAGAACTATATAACCCAGGTCTCTAACTACTAAATCATTGTTTGTTTTCCCCCAAACACATAGTACTGCTTTATCAATTAATCACTTTATAGCTTTATTTTTTTTCTTTTATAGGGTTAATTATTTAGATTATAAAGAATTTCAGCATTCCTGGGGACCTCTGCAAAGGATCTTTTTCAGTTTTGCTCAAGAGAAAGTTCTGAATCTATAGAGTAGCTATTACAGAAGTCCTTTGTGTGGGTTATAAATATAGATGTTTTCATGAAGAGGAGTGAAAAGCCAGAAGGATATAGACAAATGAGGCCTAAGACCTTTCCTGCCAGTAACTACACTGGCAGTAGCCGGCAAATGTTGCAAGAAATTCGGGAATCCCTTAGGAATTTATCCAAACCATCGGATGCTGCTAAGGCTGAGCATAACATGAATAAAACGTCAACTGAAGATCCTCGACAAGTCAGAAATCCACCCAAATTTGGGACGCATCATAAAGCCTTGCTGGAAATTAGAAACTCTCTACAACCATTTGCAAATGAAACAAGTCGGAGTACTTCAGAAGTTAATCCACAAATGCTTCAGGACTTGCAAGCTGCTGGATTTGATGAGGTAGGAATTTTGAAAGACAAAAGAAACAATTTTTCTTACCTTAGACTATGTAAGACTGTTTTGGTGATCTCCTACGGAAATGTGTTTCCTTTGAGAGAATTTAACTGTATGTATAAATTTGTATATTCTAATCAGCAAAGAATGTTTACAATTCCATTAGTTAGTAAAACAAAATAATTAGTTATTTCTTTAGTTTTCTCTGTGGTTTCTGGGATTTAAAAGGTCAAGTCATGAAGTCACATGGAAGTGCAGTTGAAGAAAGCTACAGGTGAGGACAAAGTAGGTAGGGACGGATGTCTCTGAATGCAATAGGAGCTCTATAGAGAGCCTGGAGCTCCCTGCTCAGTGGGGAGTCTGCTTCTCCTTCTGCCCCTCCCCTCCGCTAATGCTCTCTCTCTCTGGCTCTCTCGCAAATAAATAAATCTTTAAAAAAAAAAAAAATAAGGAATGAATCATTGACCTTATTCTTTCTGATTAAAAATGCTAGGGAAAGAGAGTTTTAAAATATATGGCTGTAAAGGCCCTTAAGCAGTAATATATTATGTCCAGTAAGTCATCTCAGTAGATACATATTTCTGGAGCTCTTACTATGTGTGAACGTGAGTCATACCAAACGTGGTCCATTCCTTTAAGGAACTTAAAAATTCTTTCTTATGTAGACAATTTTAAGAAGTCTAAAGCATTAGTCAATGCTGTATTTTTTTTTTTTTTTTATTTTCAAGCATAATTGGCATATAGTGTTACGTAGTTGCAGGTATAGAGTTTCAGGTATATAACATGTTGATTCCACAGTTCTATAGACAGTTCTATACATTACGCAGTGCTTACCACCGTAAGTGTAGTCACCATCTGTCACCATACAGTGTTATTACAATATTATTGAATATATTCTGTGTACTGTACTTTCCATCTTCGTGACTTATTTTATAACTGGAACTTTTTACATCTTAATACACTATTTTGCTCATCCCCCAACCCACCTCGCCACTGGCAACCAACAGTTTGTTTTCTGTATTTAAGAGTTTTGTTTGTTAGTATGTTCATTTGTTTTATTTTTTAGATTCCACATGTAAGTGAAATCATATAGTATTGGTCTTTCTCTGACTAAATTCACTTAGGTCAATGCCCTATTTTTTATCTTTTGGAAATAAGAACAATAATTGCTTCGCGTTACAAAGATATGTTAGCATTATTACAATCACACATTTCACAGTTGTCACCTTATGACATTAATAATCCCTTAAGCAAGGTTGCTTTACTAAAAGCGTTTAGACATTTATCAATTCTCATTTGTCCAAATAATGAAGTAAGGGTATTATTTATCCCCACAGTGATAGAAAGAATATGACAATTTACTTCTGCTGCATCCTTGAATCACTCTTTCTGATAGCTTCTCATTGTATTGCAGAATTTCTTTAAAATCCTAACTCGGTAGTTTAAATTTTTTATCTAGGAGCGCCTGTGTGGTGCATTTGGTTAAGTGTCCAACTCCTGGCTTCAGCTCAGGTCTTGATTTCAGGGGAATGAGATCGAGCCCTCCTCCGGTTCTGCACTCTGTTGAGTCTGCTTGGGTTTCTCTCTCCCTCTCCCCCTGCCCCTGCCACGCTTACTTGCTTGCTTGCTCGCTTGCTCTCAAATAGATCTTTTAAAAAAATTTAAAAGAATAAAATTTTTATCCAGTTTTCACTTCATTATTTTATCGTTTCATAAACCCTGTCTATTCCTTTAGCTATGTCAGGTTCAAGGCAATTGCAGTTTTTTGAGAATGTTTCCAATGCTCTGTAAAATTAAAACCTCAAGTATTTCAAGATTAGTTTCTTTGTAGGAATACATGTTAAACAGAATTAATGTGTTCTTGGGGCACATAAATCTACAATCACTGGAGTGTATATTTGCTGTTAAGCATGGAAAAAAAACATAGTAATATGGACACAATGTTTTCTTATCACATAAGACTTATATTCTAAAGTTACTGATTTAAGGGTGCTCTTTTTCACACTGGCACCAACACCCCTACTTACAGAATTTTAATCGCTACTATTAACAGATGCAAAAAACATTTTAACATACAGCAATAATTATTCAAAAATAAAAGCCTGCATATTAATCACCAGCTGAAATTCTAGTGCATTTAACAAAAATATGGTTCCAACAATATTGAAAAAGGATGGTGGGTGCCAGTTTTCTTACTGAGTGAGGTGACACTGTCGTGTGATAGTAGCATAAATATGGTTCTTTTGGCTTAATCAGTTTTAAACTTAAGCAGTCCCTGTCGAATTTTAATTTGGAATGATTTAAATTATTTTAAATTTGCACATAAAGTGAGACTTATTAATTCCTTTGTATCTCACTACAAACTTGGAGAAATCTGATTGGCATAAAATGTGATCACACTGTACTTTTGTATCTGTTAAGGATTAAGTTTGGTTGCTTTTAACAAAAATCCAAATAATGATGCTTTAAACAAAATAGTGACTTAGTTTATATAGCTAGCATTGGTCCACTCTCTTAAAGATGTTAGAACCTAGGACTCTTATGAATTTCTTAAATGTTTCTTCTTTGTGGCTGTAGCACAGATGTCAGATCTGTCGTCTAGGAAACAGGATACAGGAAGTACCTGTACCTAAAGCAGGGATAGCAACATTTTCCCAGAAACCCTTGCTTTTGTTTCATTGTCAGAATTGTCATGTGGCCGCTGTAGGTATAGGGAAGAATTCTTTCAACAAAATCAGTAACTTTTTCTAGGAAAAGGAGAATGGATCTTGAATAGGCAGCATGTCTCTGCCACAACCTTTTTTTTTTTTTTTTTAAGATTTTATTTATTTGAGAGAGCGAGAGAGAGAGCACAAACAGAGGGGAGGGACAGAGGGAGAAGTAGAGGGAGAAAGACACCTGCCAACACAGGGTTGGATCCCAGGACCCTGGGATCATGACCTGAGCCGGAGGCAGGTGCTCAACCAACTGAACCACCCAGGTGCCCCTGCCACAACCATTTTTTTTGGTTGGTCTCACTCTAGTCGTTTCATTAAGAGAATTGTCTGTCAGTAGCCTCTTCACCCACTGGTCTTACTATTCCATTTCCATTTTATTTTATTTATTTTAAAGATTTTATCTATTTATTTGACAGAGAGAGGGAGAGGAGGGAGCAGGGAGCCTGATGCGAGACTTGATCCCAGGACCCTGGGATCGTGACCTGAGCTGAAGGCAGATGCTTAACGACTGAGCCACCCAGGCGCCCCCCCATTTCCATTTTAAAATATTGTTTGAAATACTAGCTCCTCTAGGGAAAGTAAATAGCTGCTTCTCTCTTGAAAAAAGCCTATCCATATGCATTCTGTATGTTTTTATGATTTATGTTTACATTTAAAGGGCAAGGAGCACAGTAGGAGGACAGCCCACATCTAATCTCCAGGCACTGTGCTTATGTGCTTTTACATGTTTTCTTATTTAGGCCTCATATCAATTCTGTGAATGTATTGCAGATGAAGAAATTGAACTTTAAAATATTAAATAATCTAAAATGAAACAAGATGGGACTGGGAGGGGAAACAAACCAATAAAAGACTCTTAATCTCAGGAAACAAACTGAGGCTTGCTGGAGGGGAGGGGGTGTGAGGGATGGGGTGGCTGGGTAATGGACATTGGGGAGGGTATGTGCTGTGGTGAGTGCTGTGAATTGTGTAAGACTGATGATTCACAGACCTGTACCCCTGAAACAAATAATACATTATATGTTAATAAAAAAATAAATATTAAATAATCTGCCAGAGTTCACACATTTCTAAAGGGGGGCATGTAAATAAATCTGCAATCACTGGAGTGTATTTTTGCTTCTAAGCATAAAAAAACAAAAGCATAGTAATGGAACTCAAACTCACTTCTGTTTGATTCCAGACTCTGCTTTTTTGTCATGCCACGTCACCTCCTAAAGTCTTCATCACATAATCATATATAGTGTTTTTCTTATACCATTTGTCCTAGATTTATGTCCTTGAAAATAAGGTTCTCTGAAAATGTAAGCTCTGAGAGGCTAGAAATTAGAATTACATAGCTCTTTTACTAGTAAACATAGTGACAAAGGTGCGTACTAAAATGTTTTAATGATACAAAAGAGTGGTTTCCAGTATTTTGACTGATACCTTTTTAATAATCTGATAGTCTCTTTGTTTGTATAAGGATAAAATCAAGAATGAGAAATAATCAGAGTTGTTACGATTGTCCCCAGAAGTTAATCTTATAAGAAAACAGTGATATGTAAAGGTGAAAATATTAAAGAAACATTTGAAGAATTTGAGCATTTGTTTTCTTTTTCACTTTAAGATTATATGGATGTTGTAGTAGTTTTACAAACAGAAATTTAATATTATGGTTTGGGGCCCTGTTTTTCATAATCACGAATTTCTGTAGTGAAGCTCATAGTGCTCTTTCTCTCTTAATTAATTATAAGATTTAAACTTTGTTTCTTTTTTTTTTAAACTTCTTATCAGGACATGGTTATACAAGCTCTTCAGAAAACTAATAACAGAAGTATAGAGGCAGCAATTGAATTCATTAGTAAAATGAGTTACCAAGATCCTCGCCGGGAACAGATGGCCGCAGCAGCTGCCAGACCTATCAATGCCAGCTTGAAACCAGGTAATTAATCAAACATTTTTTTCTTGTTTCTTAGAGTATTGTCTTAAAATATTTATCTACGTCAACTCTTTAGTCTTAGAAATGTTAAAAGCATCGCAGTAAGTGAAAGTCTCATCAGGGTAATAGCATGATAGTGTTATACCAAAATGAATTTGAGGATGGGGTGCTTAAAGTTTCATAAGTAATTCTGATAAGCAGCCACTGAGGTTGAAAACTATTTGATTGGTTATACTAAGCTGAAATATTTCTTTTTTACCACAGATACCATATTCAAACTATTCTTTTTTTCCTTTTTATAATCTTGTTTTATTATAAGACTGAAAGGTGTTCATCACAGAATATTTAGAAAGTAAGTATGGAAAAAGAAGACACTACTATTAATACCTATAAGATTTTGGTGTGTTTTTTTCCTCAGTCTTTTTTCCTGTCGAAAATCTGAGTGGGTTTACATGTGCGTATTTTGATTCTTACTGTTTAAGCAAAAAATGGAGTCATACTAAAACCTATTTGATTCTGTTAATATACACTGCATAACTTTCCTTGTTATTAAATGGTCTACAAAAAAATTTTAGTAACTACATTTAGTTAGATTTATCACATACCTTATGTGATCAGTCTCTCATTTTTTGATATTTGCCTTGTTTCCCTTTTTTGCCATTGTAGACAGCACTGCAATAAATCCTTTTGTGCCTAAATCTTATACATTCCTGATGATTTTGTAAAGGAAATTTTCAAAGTCTTGCAGAAATTTAAGGTTTTTCTTAGATATTGCTGTCTAGAAAGGTATTCCCAACTTATATTCTCCTAGTCAGTTTAATATAAGAATGCCTATAATTGTAAATCCTAGGTATTATGATTTTTGTATATTTAATGGCTGTGGAAATAATGTACATTTCTTTGATCACTGGTATTAAACATTTGTTATCAGTTATTTTTATTTATTTATTTATTTATTGTTTATTGGTTATTTTTAAATTGGATTTTTATTCTTTGTTAATCTTGTGTTCATCCTTTTCTATTGATTTATAAGAGGCCTTATATATTCATTCTTCTTTTAATTCAGCAAAATTTTATTGTCCACTACTCATTCAGGCCCTTTGCTCAGCATTGGGTATAAAGTTCTTGCCATTTTGTAGAGCTGACATTCTAGTAAGGGAGATCAAACCCTCTCACAAACAAATACACATAGAATTACAGCTACATACATGTGAATGAAGTGGGGTGAGTTATAGAGTACGGCAGACTCCTATCATAGAGGGTTTTTGACCTAATCAAGGAGATTAGACATTCCTGTGAAACTGATAGTAGAGCTGATAGCTGAAGAAAGACTAAGGTTAATGGGAAGGGTTTAGTGAGGAAGGGTATCCTTATGCATGGCCTGTTTGGCAGGTTTTGATGCTACACTGGAAGAATTGAAAGTGGCTGGGACACTGAAAACAAGAGTATGCAATAGGACTGGAGAAATATATAGGGCCTGACTGCAGGACTGTCTGTTGATCTTATCCTAAGAGCAGCAGGAAGTTAGGGAAACTTCAAGAGCAGCAGGAAGTTAGGGAAACTTCAATGATATGATTAGATTTGAGTTTCAAAAAGATGGCTACAGTGGATAAGAATGGATTGGGGGTTGGGTATTGGGATAGACTGGATAAGAGATACGGTAGTTCCCAGGAAACGAAGGTTATTTAGACTGGAGGAGTGCAGTGGAGAAAAGTGAATGAATTAAGAGAGATGAGAGGGGTAAAGTCAAGGACATGGTGATAGATAACATATAAGGGGTGATAATGGAGAGGAATGACTCTTAGGCTTCTGGTGCAGAAATATAGATGCAGTGTGGTGATACCCCGCGTTATAAAAGCGAATGCTAAGAGAGAACAGGATTTGGTGGAAAAAGATCATAAGTCTGGTTTTTGACATCAGGTTGAGTTAGGTTCCTTGAGTTATCCAAACGAAGATGTCACGTAGCGAGCTGGATATATATACAGTTAGCCCTGTGTATGAAATAGGTCATTGAGGGAGATAATGTAGACAAAAATGACAAAATGGCCTAGAACCAAGCCTATTACTTAGTAGCTGGCAGGAGAGGATAAGCCTGCAAAGACAGAAGAATTAGCTGAAGAAGAAGGAAATTAAAAAACAGTGTCTTGAAAGCCAAGGGTGTATTTTATAAAATTACTAATCTGTAAGGAATTGGAAATTTAAAAAATAAAAGATCTTCACCAGATAAGAAACATATTCTTGCTAATGTCGTCAGTGTACCCTCATAGAAAAACTTCTCAAAGTGTTGTTTATACATGAATTCTTTACCTCACATCCATTTATTCCTCAGCCCACTCTAATCTGAATTATGCTCCCACGACTGAACAGAAACAAGTTACCCCATGTGTTATGGGCTGAATTGTGTCCTCCCTCCACCAAATTCAGGAAGTCCTAATTCCTAGGACCTCAGAATTTGACCGTACTTGTAGACAGGGTCTTTAAGAAGGCAGTTAAGGTTAAATAAGGTCATTTAGGGAGGGCCCGAATTTTATAAAATAATGATGAATTATTCCAAAATTTAAATTTAAAATCACATATACAAGTACAAATATTTTATTATTATATTTAACAGACATAAAATTTCACTGTTAGATTTCTGTAAAAGTTTCTAAGTTTTTGTTCTCCACTTCCATACTTATAGTGGACTAGTAGCAACATTTGAAGGTAGTGCTCCGTATGAGAATGGAGGGAGGGCCTTGTTTGTTTGTTTTAATAGTAAAGACTTAGGCATGTTTAAAAGATAATTGCAAAACTCCAGGTAAGAGAAAGAAATTAAATACTCAAGAGAAAAGGATCAAGTAAGGTTCCTGAGAAGCCAGGAAAAGAAAGGATCCAAAGCATAGGATGAGAGATTATTAGCCTTATAGAGGAAGAGGAATCAACCATTTTGCTCTAACAGGAACAAACAGGCCTAGGTTCTGTGGGGAAGATAAGAGAGTTCTTTCTGATGCCTTCAGTTTTCTCCGAAGTGGAAAATCAGGTAATCCGCTGAGAGTGGTGTGTGAGGAATGGGACAAGCAATTTGAGGAGACCCAGGACTAGAGAGAGTTGTAGTGGAGACCAAAAGAAACAGTAGGATTTCCTGGCAGTGCTAAAGCCATTTGATGATTCTGATCATTGAATTTATGGTGGAATCAATCTGCACTTCACATCACCTTTTTCAGCAGGCATGAAAAAAGTTAGATAGCTGGAATCATCTGTGACTAGAGTTCTACTAAACAAGTACAAAATAAGATAGATAAAGGGAGGACAGAATATTGCTGAAAGGGTGATTTAAATCCTTAATTAGGGCGTATTCCTGCTCTGCTGTTAGTGGCTTTTCATTCCTTCTAGACTCCTCTTGATGGCTTTGCTGCTGTCAAACTTCCTGCAGTACCCCACTTCCCCTCATTTACTGCTCTCCAGCAATACTGAATTTCTTTTTGTTCTTGGAAAATAGCGAGTTCCCACCTCAGGACCTTTGCCTAGTCTTAGATCATATGTCATCTCCTTGGTGGAGCCTTTTCTGACTACTGAATCTCATGCCTTCTATCTCCTTGTTACTTTCTACATTTTGACACCATTTATGGTTCCTTCATAGGATTTATCATACCCAGATGTTACCTTGTTTATTTATTTATTTGTTTATTGTCAGTTTTCTCCCCCAAGAACGGAAGTTCCATGGGGCCATGGATATTTGTTCACCGCTGTACTTGGACTGCGTAGATGCTCAATAAAAAATTAATGAATGAATAGAAATGAAGGGAGGCGAAAAGGAATACGGAGGGGAAGAAGAAGTAGTGGACCATGGATTTAAATTAGCTGAAGTGTTGCATCAAGAAAGTGGACTAATGAAGTAGGGATAGGAAGGTCTTGGTGAAGTTGAAAAATGCTTGTAGTGGTAGTTAAAATGAAAGGAGAGTTGTAGTCCAAGTGTATAAACCTTAAAGAAATGATTTTGAGAAAAGCAGATATGGGTAATATCAAAATTAGAAATACGATCTTAGGAATGATATTGGAGGTTGAGGGAAGGAGGTCAAGAAACTGAGAGGTGAGGGTGATGGGTGGTTTGTCCATGTGGACGTTGAAGTTATAGAATGTTGGCAGGGCTTAAGGTAGACTGAATGTCAAAACTGTGGGCGAATGAGGATGAGCAAATAAGAGTTCATTAAGTGAGAGGAGTGAATGTGGCCTCCCGGATAGAATGAGCATCCAAAGAGCTGGCTTTTTTAAAAGAGTATGAAGGAATAATAAGAGGTAGAATCCCATGTTTAGCCCAGTTTATTTTATTTATTTATTTTTTTAAAAGACTTTATTTATTTATTTGACAGAGAGAGAGAGATCACAAGGAGGCAGAGAGAGAGAGGGAGAAGCAGGCACCCCGCTGAGCAGAGAGCCTGATGCGGGGCTCGATCCCAGGACCCTGAGATCATGACCTGAGCCGAAGGCAGAGGCTTTAACCCACTGAGCCAGCCAGGCGCCCCTAGCCCAGTTTATTTTTTAATTAATTAATAATTTTGGAGGTGGGGGGTGAGAGAGAATCTCAAGCAGGCCCCGTGCCAGGTGCAGAGCCCGACATGGGGCTTGATCTCATAACCCTGAGATCATGACCTGAGCTGAAATCAAGAGTCGGATGCTTAACCAACTGAGCCACCCACGTGCCTCTAGCCCAGTTTATTTTTAAAGGAAACCTTAATTGCAAAGGGCTGAAAAGAAAGTAATGTCAGCAGAAGATAACCAGTTTTAAGGAGTTGGTAGGCAAGCTTGGAGCAGACGTTGGTGATATAGGAGTGTTTGTTAGTTATGGAACAGAGCATGTTTGGGGGACAATAGTGGGAGGGTTTGGCAAGTGGGAGAACACAGAGAGCTGTATGAGAGTTACAGAACAGAGAGGGCAGTATACTCTAGGCTGGCAGAGACTTACACTTTAACTGGTAAAAGCTGGTGAGTGAACATGTTGTATTTAGCCTCAGCTGACTATCTGAGGAAGGTGAAAGTGAGCTTGGTGGCCAGAGGACTTGACTAGGTTGCCTGGAGTGATGACTTTTCCTAAGTCATAGGCTCAGCATGCAGCCCGGCCTCAATGAAACAGATTGTTTCATTCTGAATATTTTTATTCAGAATGAATAAATATTTTCAGAATTTTTTTCAGAAACATTTCAGAAATATTTCAGAAATATTTTCAGAAAAAAATTCAGAATATTTTATTCATTACATTCTGAATATTTACCAGTTTTTCATCATATGTGTTTCGTTTTGAATGTTGCTAAGTGTTTTATGTTTTATGTATTTAGATCTGTAAATCTTTACTGTATATTCTCTATTTGGAATGTGTTATTTATATGTATTGCACTTTATACAAATGTGTTTTTTTGTTTTTTTTGATTTTTTTATTTGACAGAGAGCGATCACAAGTAGGCAGAGATATACAAATGTGTTTTATGTATTTTCGAATGTTAAATATCTTTTTCCAAGTAATCAGACTATTTTAAATACTTCAGTTTTGGGGGGGTATCATTTATTTTCTTGCCTGCTTCATTTATTTGGAAATTCCAGTAAAGAGAAACTATAAAATCTATACCTTATTTCAGCTAATTATCTCCTGGTATCTTTGAAATGTATTTAAAAGTAGTTGTATCGGGGCACCTGGGTGGCTTAGTCAGTTAAGCATCTGCCTTCGGTTCTGGTCATGATCTCAGGGTCCTGGGATTGAGCCCAATGAGGAGGGATGGGCTCCCTCCTCAGTGGGGAGTCTGCTTCTACCTCTCCCTCTAACCCTTCCCCCTGCTCATGCTCGCTCTCTCTCAAATAAATCAAATCTTTATTTAAAAAAAGATTTTAAAAAATGGTATCTGTACAAAATTTTTCACTGCTTTTTTTTGTACAGCAAAAGACTAGAAGCATCCTTACTATTCTTCAGTAGGGACACTGATTAAATTTGGGTACATGCAGGCTCCAGAGTGCCTCAGTCAGTTAAGCAGCTGACTTTTGATCTCAACTCAGGTCTTGATCTCAGGGTCATGAGTTCAGGCTCCACGTTGGGCTCCATGCTGGGTGTGAAGCCTACTTAAAAAAAATTAAATTTGGGTACATCCATACAGTGAAAAACTGGTAAACTTTTTAAAAGTAAGCAAACACTTTATAGAGTGATACAGAATCTTCAATATTTTAATAAGAGCCAGGCACAGTGGTATACATAGGAGGTAGTCTATTTACTTGCACATCCCCAAAGTATCTTACTCATGACATTGGTTACCTTCAAGGAAGGAAGTTGGTTGGCCAAGGGACAGAGATGGGTATACTTTTGTACTTCTTGGATTCTGAGCTACGAGAATGTATTACCTAGTCAAGTAAAAATTTGAAAGGTAACATAAAACCACTTAACTGAAATTTGATTTTTATAATTCTCGAAAGAGAATTACCGTTTAGCTATGTCAGAATTCCAAGCTAAAATTTTTCAAAAATAAGAGGTTAAAAACATGTTTTTTCTTCTCTGTTTTATAACCATAGGGAGTGTGCAACAATCAGTTAATCGCAAACAAAGCTGGAAAGGTTCCAAAGAATCCTTAGTTCCTCAGAGACATGGCCCACCACTAGGAGAAAGTGTGGCCTATCGTTCTGAAAGTCCCAACTCGCAGACAGATGTAGGAAGACCTTTGTCAGGCTCTGGTATAACAGCTTTTGCTCAAGCTCACCCTAGCAACGGACAGAGAGTGAACCCCCCACCACCTCCTCAAGTAAGGAGTGTCACTCCTCCACCACCTCCCAGAGGCCAGACTCCTCCTCCAAGAGGTACAACTCCACCTCCTCCCTCATGGGAACCAAACTCTCAAACAAAGCGCTACTCTGGGAACATGGAATATGTAATCTCCAGAATCTCTCCTGTTCCACCTGGAGCCTGGCAGGAGGGGTATCCTCCCACACCTCTGAACACAACCCCAATGAATCCTCCTAGTCAGGGACAGAGAGGCATTAGTTCTGTCCCTGTTGGCAGACAACCAATCATCATGCAGAGTTCCAACAAATTTAACTTTCCACCAGGAAGACCTGGAATTCAGAATGGTAGTGGTCAGACTGATTTTATGATACACCAAAATGTCCCTGCTGGCACTGTGAATCGGCAGCCACCGCCTCCGTATCCTCTGACCCCAGCTAATGGACAAAGCTCTTCTGCTTTACAGACAGGGGCATCTGCTGCTCCTTCATCATATACAAATGGAAATCTTCCCCAATCTATGATGGTGCCAAACAGAAACAGTCATAACATGGAACTTTATAACATGAATGCACCTGGACTGCAAACAACTTGGCCTCAGTCATCTTCTGCTCCAGCCCAATCATCCCCAAGCAGTGGGCATGAAATGCCCACATGGCAACCAAACATACCAGTGAGGTCAAATTCCTTTAATAATCCATTAGGAAGTAGAGCAAGTCATCCTGCTAATTCTCAGCCTTCAGCTACAACAGTCACTGCTATTACACCCGCTCCTATTCAACAGCCTGTGAAAAGTATACGCGTATTAAAACCAGAGCTGCAGACTGCATTAGCACCTACACACCCTTCTTGGATACCACAGCCGATTCAAACAGTTCAACCTAGTCCTTTTCCTGAGGGTACCACTTCAAATATGACTGTTATGCCTCCGGTTGCTGAAGCTCCAAACTATCAAGGTCCACCTCCACCTTATCCAAAACATCTGCTACACCAAAACCCATCTGTTCCTTCATACGAATCAGTCAGTAAATCTAGCAAAGAGGATCAGGCAAGCATGCCCAAGGAAGATGAGAGTGAAAAAAATTATGAAAATGTTGATAGTGGGGATAAAGAAAAGAAACAGATTACAACTTCACCTATCACCGTTAGGAAAAACAAGAAAGATGAAGAGCGAAGGGAATCTCGTATTCAGAGTTACTCTCCTCAGGCATTTAAATTCTTTATGGAGCAACACGTAGAAAATGTACTCAAATCTCATCAGCAACGTCTACATCGTAAAAAACAATTAGAGAATGAAATGATGCGGGTAAAACCTTTTAAAATGCCCATTTTTATGCTTGATCATGTATTTGCTTGTTTATTTTAAAATATCGGTCCAATATTTTTTCTTCTTTTCATAGCTAATATATTATCATTACTTAAAAGTCAGTAAAGTACTTTTGATTATACCATTTTATTTTAGTGTTTCAAGATTTACTCAGAATTTCTTGGAATAAAGTTCTAATAAATTAAGAAAAATATAATGTATAGTGTGTTGTTTAGATGGACATAATCCCTTTATATGGAAATAGGAGCGAGGGTTATTTTCTAGGTTTTACACATTATCTTACAACATTTTAAAATAAGCTAGAAATATCTGGGTCCCATCTCTTGCTATACTTAATGAAACATTTGTTTTCACTTATAGTAGTTTTTGGGCTTTATTCATTGGGTTTATTCATCTGGTTGGTCCCATTAGAAAGTGTCAAAGACCTATCCCTTCAGTTATTTCCTCTTCTAATTTCATTTTTATAATGTACTGGAAAATGTGCTGAAATTTTTAAACTACTAAAAAGGAGACCACAATTAGTGCTCACTCATTTTAGATGAATCTGTGTTGTGATTCCATATCTATCTATCTATCTATATGTATATATCTTCACTAGATATTATGGTGGTACTGTCATTGTTAATATATTTGCCATATGTTTACAGTTCAAAGGTTGAATCCCAGTCATATATCTATCACTCAAGAGTCCAGGAGGCTTAAATCTGTGATCAAACTTGCTCACATAACTTGAGAGCTATTCTTTTAAGATAATTTTTCTAAGTCTAATTTCACAGTGATGTTATTCCTGTTATAAATTGAACTTTCTTAGATGAGAAAGACCATGATAATCTGTATGACTTATCCGTATTTTAGCTCTTAGGATTTCTTACTAAAGCCTGTCTGTATGTATTTTCTTAGTTTATTTTTCCTTTTTCCTCTTCACTTTCACTAATAGCTGATTTAAACTTTTATGGTGTTGGAAACTTTGCTGACTTCTGTAGCCTCCATTACTGTGTAGGCAAGTAAGATTTTAAGAGAAACAGTTCTAAGTCTGGCATGCCACCCTTTTTAAAAGATTTTGCATGCAAATGCGCATCCTAACAGAAGCATGAGGTTGCTATATTCTAATTAGGCTTGCATTTCTAGAATTAGACTCTACTTCTTTAATTCCCTTTCTGTTTAAACCCTTAAATTAGTTCTTTATTGAACTAGCCAAAAATAAACTTCCTTCTAAATCCAGGTAGTCCATGTCTACTCAGAAGTTGGCTTTTGTTTTTGATCTGTGTTTTGGTATCTTCATAAGTCACACTGACTATTCTTTGAAATGTTCCAAAGTGTCTAAAAGATACCTTATAATCAAACAAGTTGTCCCTTTTAAATAAGGTAGGAGAGAGCCTTTGCATTTTGCGTTAGTGGTGGCTGTGAGTCCTACCCTTATTCTAATGCCTGAGAAAAATAAAAGAAAGATGACAGATAGACTATTAATGAGTGGTTAGGTTAGAGAAGATGTTCTTTTGTTCTTAATACATCAGTTTTTTAGAATAAATGAATCTGGATGGGAAGAGTTTTTTCCATGAAAAGTAAAATAGGAAGACTAATCCTAGGCATTCCATAAGAGAATCGTAAAATGAAGGCAGTCTAATCACATAATTTGGGATGAATATGCATGGAGAGATAGATGAGGATGCATGTTAACAGATGTTTGGTTATTGCACATTGGGAACTTTTTGGGGGGTGCATTAGAAAGTGGTTGAAAGCTGATCGTTGGTATCGTCTTCTTGTTCTCCACAGCAGAATCTGCATATATACTCACCTTTGTATATCCTGTTAACTATCCCTTAAGCTGCACTTTTGATAATTAATTTTCTCTGAAGTATATTCTAGATTTCTAACATGCTTTATTAAAAATTATTATGCATTTAACCTTATATGCCTGAATTTTTTCCAAACTATTTTTTAGTATTTGATATGGAAGATAATTCCTCATTTAACCTTTAGTTTATTTGCCTAGGTTGGATTATCTCAAGATGCACAGGATCAAATGAGAAAGATGCTTTGCCAAAAAGAATCTAATTACATCCGTCTTAAGAGGGCTAAAATGGACAAGTCTATGTTTGTGAAGATAAAGACGCTAGGAATAGGAGCATTTGGTGAAGTCTGTCTAGCAAGAAAAGTAGATACTAAGGCTTTGTATGCAACAAAAACTCTTCGAAAGAAAGATGTTCTGCTTCGAAATCAAGTTGCTCATGTTAAAGCTGAGCGGGATATCCTGGCCGAAGCTGACAATGAATGGGTAGTTCGTCTATATTATTCATTCCAAGATAAGGACAATTTATACTTTGTAATGGACTATATTCCTGGGGGTGATATGATGAGCCTATTAATTAGAATGGGAATCTTTCCAGAAAATCTGGCACGATTCTACATAGCAGAGCTTACCTGTGCAGTCGAAAGTGTTCATAAAATGGGTTTTATTCATAGAGATATTAAGCCTGATAATATTTTGATTGATCGTGATGGTCATATTAAATTGACTGACTTCGGCCTCTGCACTGGCTTCAGATGGACACATGATTCTAAGTACTATCAGAGTGGTGAGTAAAATTATAAAATTTGTACATACTAATATGATTTATTAATGCAATAAGATATAAGATGGTATTATCACTGGGTGAAAGGCAGAAGTCCTGATTTCAGGTCTTGACGGTTGGATAAATGTGAGTGAATCCTTTAGACACCTAGACTTATAAAATATAAGAATATGTTAGATTCCATTATTTCTAAATATCATTAATATTTTTGAGTTAATCTCTTTACATTTTGTTAATTTGAAATATGTCAAACAAATAACATTTAAAAAATAATTTTGAAATGAAGCCCCTTAGCTGCCATTCTGCTTAAGAACCAGATTATCAGTACTTTTGAAGCCCATAAACAATCGCTTCCCTTTTCTTCTCTACAGGGGTTACCATTATTTCAGAACTCTGTGATCAGTTCTTTCCTTTTCTCTATACTTTTTCCACATATGTCTGTAACCCTGAACAATGTTATTTCATTTTGTCTACTCTTGCACCTTGATTTACATGTAATCATTCTATATGTGTTCTTCTATGTTCACTTCCTTTATATATTTGAGGTTG
This sequence comes from Potos flavus, assembly GCA_028534135.1. NCBI lineage: Eukaryota > Metazoa > Chordata > Mammalia > Carnivora > Procyonidae > Potos > Potos flavus. The sequence continues at coordinate 14,060,715 of CM052886.1, forward strand.
ATCTATGTTACTGCATATGACATCTATTTTCACTACTATTTAGGATTCCACTGTATGACTGTTACACAACTTATTTAAATTTAAACACTTTATATACACAGTATCACTGTGAGGCAGAATAAAGAAACAGGCTTATTTAGATGAAGTAACTTGCCCAAGTTCAGACAGAAAAGAAGTATAAGGGCTAGGCTTGGAACCCAGGTTTGTCTGATTACAGGGCCCATGTTATTTCTTCTACACCACACTGCCTCACCAAGATCCCTTCAAAGCGCTAATGAAAGTGTAAGTCAATCTAACAGTTCTTGCATACTTACTATGACTAGGTTCTTTGCATATATTCTAACTTAAGGGTCACAGCAATCTTCTGAGTTAAGTCTTACTAGCCTTCTGTGCTTAAGTGAACACAGTAAATTGACATTAAATGGAATTAATGAAGAAGTACTGAGACACCTGAACCTGTCTCCCCAGATTCACCTGAATTACTTGGGATTTGTCTTAAAAATATGATTCTTAGGCTCTATTCCAGTCTTCTGATTGAAAATACTCACTGGAGAGGATAAATTACATATATATTTTTAAAGTTTGCTTAGTTTTTATTTTTTTAAGTAGGCTCCACACCCGACATGGGGCTTAAACTCACAACCCTGAGTTTAAGAGTTGTATGGTCTACAAACTAAGCCAGCCAGGCGCCCCAAGAAATTGTATTTTAATCAAACATCCCCAGTGATTGTTACAGTCAGGTTAATTTCAGATGTATTTTTTTAGGTGATTTCATCAAATCATGGCTTTAAATGCCATCTCATGTCAGTGACTTCCAAATTTCTTTTTAGAAATAGCCTCTCCCTTTCGTGTATGTGTGTGTGTGTGTGTGTGTGTGTGTTTAAGATTTATTTATTTATTTATTTTAGAGAGAGAGTGCACAAGCATGGGAAGGGGCACAGGGAGAGAAACTCCAGCAGACGCCGTGCTAAGCACAGAGCTCAATGCGGGGCTTGATCCCAGGATGCTGAGATCATGATCTAAGCCTGAACCAAGAATCAGATGCTCAACTGACTGAGCCACTTAGGCACCCCATGTGTGTTTCTAATAGGCCTTTCAAATTTAACATTACCAATAAACAACTCTTAATTCCTCCCTCTCCAGTTTTCCCCATTTTAGTAAATTGCACTACCACCACCCACTTAGTCATCCTTGATTCTTTTTCTTCCACACCCTCTACATCCAATCCATCAATAAATCTTGCTTATTCCACCTATAAAAATACCCTGGATCTGTTCACTTTTCTCTATCTCCACTGTTACCATCATAGTCCAAGCTTAACTGCAGTAGCCTCTTAATTGGTCTCTCTTTATGCTTGTCCTCCCTATAATCTATTCTCTACACAGTAGTTAGTGTTCTTTTTTAAACATAAATCAGATCTTGTCATTCTCTTCCTTCAAACTCCAATATCTTCCCACTGTATTTGGAGTAAAAGGCAAATAATTTCTTTCGCTTGTAAAACCCAGGTACTCTGGCTCCCACTCTGTTGTCTACCATTCTCTCTACTAATTGCACTGGTTTTCTCTCTGTTACTGTTTCTGTGTAGAATACCTTGCCCTGGTTTTCAAATGGTTGAGTCTTTTTTGTTTTTTGCAAATGTCACCTCAGTTAGTCTTCTGAGCCACCCTGGTACATTTATCACATCGTCCCACCTTTATTCTCCGAATAGGATGCATCACTCTGTTTCTTACATGTGTATCTTTTGTGTTTGTCCCATACAGAGAAGCTACCTGAGAGAATAACCTTGTCTTTCTTATTTATCATTATCATTTGTTGAGTGAATGAAACACTGATCTAATTTGTTTGAAACTTTGTTCAGATTAGTAATGGGGAGCAGTCTGAATAACAGATTCCTGCTCCTGCCTGCTCATGACTTTCATTATCATCATTTAACATTGAGTAAAATTATTGAATCTTATGCTAATTTTTCTTAGTGTAAAACCTGTCCTATTGCTATTTCAGAGCACAGGCTCTAGTCAGTAATAAACACCATCAGTGATATGGCATACATTGTGTCCTAGTTTGTCGCAAGAAAAGAGTATTGTTAATTCTAAACCATGATGTTAAAAGATTAAACAGGCTTTAGGTACACTCTTGTTCTTGATGCTTTTATTTACTTACCTATTTACTGCACAGGTGACCATCCACGGCAGGATAGTATGGATTTCAGTAATGAATGGGGTGACCCCTCTAACTGTCGATGTGGAGATAGATTGAAGCCACTAGAGCGGCGAGCGGCACGCCAGCACCAGCGATGTCTTGCACATTCATTGGTTGGGACTCCCAATTACATTGCACCTGAAGTGTTGTTACGAACAGGTAAAATATTAGTTTCATAATCTCAATAGTCCTTTAGACCAGCTGAATCTTAATTAGCATGTGGCTTATTTTTCAGGTTTATAAAAAATAGTAATTTCTACAGCATAAGTTGGTGATTTACTATTAATTTTGATTGTATTACTTCTGAGCCCTTTTTAAAAGGTTTATGAATGACTATAACTTTGGTATCTTATTTTAGGCTATACGCAGTTATGTGATTGGTGGAGTGTTGGTGTAATTCTTTTTGAAATGTTGGTGGGACAGCCTCCTTTCTTGGCACAAACACCATTAGAAACACAAATGAAGGTAAGATAAAGAATCTATACCAAAGAATTGTCACAAAGTCCCTATATCCCAGACCCTTAGCAGTCCTTTACTTAGAGCATCTTAATCTGGAATTTAAGAATGAACTTGTAAGGGGGCTGCTGGCTGGCTGGGTTGATAGAGCATGTGACTCTTGATCTTGGGGTTGTGAGTTTGTGAGTTCAAGCCCCCATTGGGGTAGAGTTCGTTTAAAAAAAAAAAATGAACGTGTAAGGTTATAGGAAGCCACTGAAAAATTCCACAGGTGTGGGTGGCTCAGTCGTTAGGCATCTGCCTTCGGCTCAAGTCATGATCCCAGGTTCCTGGGATCAAGCCCTGCATTGTGCTCCCTGCTCTGCGGAGAGCCTGCTTCTTCCTCTCTCACTCACCCTGCTTGTGTTCCCTCTCTTGCTGTGTCTCTCTGTCAAATAAATAAAATCTTTATTAAAAAAAAAATTCCACAGGTAAACTCTAGTCTGCATCATCCCACTGTTGTCATACTGTTATATTCCCCCTCACTGCTTCTTACGGAAGTCTTTAGTACTGTTTGCAGATTTATTCTAATTTATTTTTTGCCACCTTCTGGCTCCTGGCTTTGTTTCTTTCCATGCACATTCTACCCCCAAACTACGAACAAAGTATATATCTCAACCTCTGGCACTTAAATGAGAAGTTGTCCTCAATTTGGATCATAAACAATCCCATTATAAACCCTTCAGTGGTTCCCGTGTCCATGGATTAAAATCCAGATTTGCCCTCTTTTCCTTTGTCCATAACATGCCCTTTGTCTGGCATGTCCTCCTTTATTTCCCATCTTCCACAACCTTCCCCACTTTCTTAAACCTGGTTAACTCCTAAACTAACTCATTCTTAACCATTCTTTGAGTATCTTGAAGTTACGTCTTCTATGATGCTTCCCCCTAAGTTGTAACTACTTCTTTCATTGCATTTAATATACTATATTTAAAACTTCTGGGGCACTGAGTGTCTCAGTTGGTTAAGTGTCCCAACTCTTGGTATCAGCTCAGGTCTCAATCTCAGGGTTGTGGGTTTGAGCCCATATTGGGCTCACGCTGGGTGTGAAGCCTCCATAAAAATAAATAAAATGAGATAAAATAAAAATAACTTCCCTTTAGATTTTTTCTTTCTTTTAAAAAAAATTTTTTTTTTAGGATTTTATTAATTTTAGAGAGAGAGCATGAGCAGGGGGAGACAAAGAGGGACAGGCAGAAGCAGACTCCCTGTTGAGCAGGGAAGCCCGATGTGGGGCTCAATCCTAGGACCCTGGGATTATGACCTGAGCCAAAGACAGAAGCCTAATCAACTGAGCCACCTAGGCGCCCCTATTTATTTTAGAGAGAGTGCGAATGGGGGTAGGGGCAGAGGGAGAGCGGGAGGGGGGAGAGAGAATCCCAAGCAGACTCCGTGCTGAGCCTGGAGCCCAGCATGGGGCTCGATCCCAAGACCTCGAGATCATAACCTGAGCCAAAATCAAGAATTGGTCGCCTAACCAGCTGAGCCACCAGACACCCCTAGATTTCTTTTAGTATAGGTCTACTAGTAATGCATTCCCTCAGGTTTAGTTCAGATTAGTTTATCTGAAAGTGTCTTTATTTCACCTTCATTTTAATATATGTATATATAAAGTATATGCATGTATATACATATATAAAAATATGTGTGTGTGTGTGTTTCTGTGTCTGTGTGAAAAATTGAATGCTTTCTCCTTAAAATCAGGAACAAGGATGGGGCACCTGGGTAGCACAGTCAGTTAAGCATCTGATTTTTGGTTTCAGCTCAGGTCATGATCTCAGGGTCCTGAGATCAAGCCCCACGTCGGGCTCCATGCTCAGCATGGAGTCTGCTTGAGATTCTGTCTCTCCCTCTCCCTCCCCCTCCCACCCCTGCTCACGCTCTCTCTCTCTAAAATAAATAAAAACTTTTAAAAAATAAAAGAACAAGGAAAGGGTATCTGTTTTTTAAGATTTTACCCACTTATTAGAGCAAGAGTAAGCATAAGCAGGGGGAGCAGCAGGGAGAGGGAGAAGCAGGCTCGCTGCAGAGCAGGGAGTCTGATACAGGCTCAATCCCAGGGCCCTGGGATCGTGACCTGAGTCAAAGGCTTAGCCAACTGAGCCACCCACGTGCCCCCTCCCTGGGATTTTCTATATAGAATATTATGTCATCATCTCTGAATAGGGGAAATTTTTCTTTCTTTATAATCTGTATGCTTTTTAATTCTTTTGTTGCTATATTACACTGGCTAAGACTTCCAGAACTATGCTTAATAAGACTGGTAAGAACAGATATCCTTAGGGCTTGTGCTCTCTCTGTCAAATAAATAAATAAAATCTTTAAAAAACAAAAAAAGAAAGAAAAGGAAAATCCCAGGGAATTTATGAAAAAAAACCCATAGAGCTACTAAGTGAGTTTAGCAAGGTTGTAGGATATAAGGGTAATACATACAAATCTATTGTATTTCTATATTCAAGCAGTAAATGACTAGAAACTGAAATTTAAAAACTGTACCATTTATAGAAGCTTCCCCATATTGAAATATGTAGGTATAAATTTAATAAAACATGAACAAGATCTATATGCTGAAAGCTACAAACTCTGATGAAAGAAAATCAAGAAAGATCTTCATAGGGGCGCCTGGGTGGCTCAGTGGGTTAAAGCCTCTGCCTTCGGCTCAGGTCATGATCTCAGGGTCCTGGGATCGAGCCCCACATCGGGCTCTCTGCTCAGCGGGGAGCCTGCTTCCCCCTCTCTCTCTGCCTGCCTCTCTGCCTACTTGTGACCTCTCTCCTCTCTGTCAAATAAATAAATAAAATCTTTAAAAAAAAAAAAGATCTTCATAAATACATAAATACAGACATATACCATATGTTGATAGATTGAAGGACTCAACATAGTAAAGCTTTCACTTATCTCCAAAATCATCTATAGATTTAATTCTGTTCTAATTTTTGTAGATATAGATGAGCCAATTCTAAAATGTATATGGATGTACAAAGGAATTGGAATAATGAAAACAGTTTTTTAAAAGAAGAACAAAGAGGCTGCCAGGGTGACTCTGTTAAGCATCCGACTCTTGATCTCAGCTCAGGTCTCGATTTCAGGGTTGTGAGTTCAATCCCCACATTGGGCTCCACTCTGGGCATGGAGCCTACTTAAAAATAAATATTATTTAATATTACTTAATATTTAATATTATTTCTTTAATATTTATTTAAATATAAAATAAGAAAGAGGAATCAACTACTTGATTTTAAGACTTACTGTGAAGTTACAGTAAAGGTGATATTGTCAGAAGGACACAAACATAGATCAATGGAACAAGATAGAGAATGGAGAAATAGAACCGCCCAAATATGACCATTTGATCTTTTTTTTTTTAATTAATTTATTTGACACACGGAGAGAGAAATCACAAGTAGGCAGAGAGGCAGGCAGAGGGAGAGGGGGAAGCAGGCTCCCCGCCAAGCAGAGAGCCCAAGTGGGGCTCGATCCAAGGACCCTGAAATCATGACCTGAGCCGAAGGCAGAGGCTTTAACCCACTGAGCCACCCAGGCGCCCCGACCATTTGATCTCTAACAAAGGTGCAAGTGGAGAAAGAATAGTATTTCAACAAATGGTATGGGAAGAATTGGTCAGCCATATACGGAAGTACTGAAACTCAATGTAAACTTCATCCTTACACAAAGATTAACTCAAAATGGATCATCGATCTAGAGATAAAATATAAAGCTATAATACTTTTAGAAGAAAACATAAAAAAAAAAGAAGAAAGAAAAGAAAACATAGGTGAAAATATGGCCTAGGGTTAGGTGAAGAATACTTAGAAATGACACCAAATTCATGATCCATACAAGAAAAAGTTGAGAAATTAGAACTCATCAAAATTTTAAAACTTTCATTATACAGAAGACACAGTCAAGTGGCACCTGGGTGGCTCAGTCAGTTGAGCGTCTGACTCTTGGTTTCAGTTCAGGTCATGATCCTCAGCGTTGTGAGATCAAACTCTGTGTCGAGCTCCAATCTCAGCACGGAATCTGATGAAAATTCTTTCCCCCTCCCCCCCTCAGGCATGCATGTGCATGGTCCTGCGTGTGCTTTCTCAAATAAATAAAGTCTTTAAAAACTAAACAAAACACAGTCAAGACAATTAAGACAAGCTATAGCTTGGGAGAAGATATTTGCAGATCACATTTCCCAAAAAGGGCTTGTATCTAGACTATAAAAAGAACTTTCAAAACTCAATAGTAACAAATATTTCTTCATTACCTACTACCTTCCTTCCCTTCTTCGCTCTTTCTTCCCTTTCTTTCCTTCCTCCCTTCCTCTCTCCCTCATTCTGTTTTATTCAAAGGCAGAATAAATATATTTTTTTAAGATTTTATTTATTCACTTAGAGAGAGAGGCAGAGAGAGCACAAGCAGGGGGAGAGACAAAGGGAGAGGGAGAAGCAGGCCCTTGCTCAGCAGGGAGCCTGATGGGGCTCCATCCCAGGATCCCGGGATCATGACCTGAGAGGAAGGCAAACATCTGAGCCACCCAGGCAACTCCAGAAGAAATATTTATTGAACATCTATTAATTATGTGCCAGGCAACTTGCCAAGCACTGAGAAATACAAAGACAAAACATGGTCTATAGCCTAATGGAATTTTATCTGTGGTAGAAGGATGCAGACATAAATAGATATTACAAAGTAGTAGAGATACTGTGATACCAGTAAATACATAGAACAGGAGGCACAGTAGAAATAATCATTTTTGACATGGGTAGCAGAGCTTAACAGGAGAGTTAAACTTACAGTGATGAGTCTTGTAATGTGAGTCTAAGTTGCCTGGAGAGGAGAGAACGGAAGGAAAGGTTATTTTCCATTACTGATTCATTCATTATTAAAGGTAAGGAAGGCGAAATACCATGCGATTTATTTTTAAAGATGCGAATAGTCTGATAAAACTTGTTGGTATAAAACTTGGAGGAAATTTTTGTTTTTCTTATTTATCTCTTCCCTCCTAATTTCTAAAAATCCTCTTTGAAGGTTATCAACTGGCAAACATCTCTTCACATTCCACCTCAAGCTAAACTGAGTCCTGAAGCATCTGATCTTATTATTAAACTTTGCCGAGGACCAGAAGATCGCTTAGGCAAGAATGGGGCTGATGAAATAAAAGCGCATCCATTTTTTAAAACAATTGATTTCTCCAGTGACTTGAGACAGCAGTCTGCTTCATACATTCCTAAAATCACACACCCAACAGATACATCAAATTTTGATCCTGTTGATCCTGATAAGTTATGGAGTGATGATAATGAGGAAGAAAATGTAAACGACACTCTCAACGGATGGTATAAAAATGGAAAGCACCCTGAACATGCTTTCTATGAATTTACCTTTCGGAGGTTTTTTGATGACAATGGCTACCCATATAATTATCCAAAGCCTATCGAATATGAATATATTAATTCACAAGGCTCAGAGCAACAGTCAGATGAAGATGATCAGCACACAGGCTCAGAGATCAAAAATCGTGATCTAGTGTACGTTTAACACACTAGGAAATTGTTGTAATGAGGATTTGCAAAAAGACCTGAAACGCAGAGTTTTTTGAGGCTCTGAGAGTAAAATTATGCAAATGTGACAGAGCTATGTATGAGTGCTCTGTGTACAATATCTTATGTTCCTAAATTATGAAAACTTTTTAAAAATGTTAATTTATTCCAGCCTTTTTAATCAGTAATTTAGAAAAAATTGTTATAAAGAAAGTAAATTATGAACTGAATATTATAGTCAGTTCTTGGTACTTAAAGTACTTAAAATAAAAAAATAGTGCTTTGTTTAAAAGGAGAAGCCTGGTATCTATTTGTACATACACGAAATAATTAAAAAAAAAAAAAAACAAAAGAGTTTTTGAAATTTTTTTGAAAGATAGTTTTAGTTTTATTTTGCTTTAACCAAATATGAAATGTACCCCACATTCACAGAGCTTTTTTTTTTTTTTTACCCCGTAACCTTGTTTTTGGTACAAATAAGCTGTAGAAATTAAGCCATTATGGTGATGAGTGTTCCTAGGCTGATGATAATCTGATAATTTACATCTTAGAACTGAGAAATACAGGGTTGAAATAGTATGTTCGTCAGAAGAAAAAATAATGCAGATTATCTGTCCCCCCCCCCGTGGAATATTTAATCTTATAGCATTTATTTCTCAAGAATTACTGGCTTTAAAAGAAGCAGAGCACTACCATTTTTCTTTATATACCGTTATTTTTTTAATGCTGCTTCTAGTTTTTAAAAGGGAACAAAGTTGCCATAAGTCAAAATTTACAGTACTGAATGCTAGTAGCATCCTTCATATTTTTACTTCAAAATTTTTTTATAAGTTTCCACCGTCCTAAGCAAAGAGATTAATTTCAGTTTTATATGAACTTTAGTTAGAAAAATTATTTGTGGGTACTCACTAGAAAAGTACTTTTTCTATATAGGGACAGTTTTGGTTATGTCATCAGTAATGTTATATGTTTCCTCTTTCAGAACAATGCTGTATACATGGATTGTTATGGCAAAGGAAATCTGGCTGTTTGACTGTATTTTACCTATGAGCAGATTAACTGGTGAAAAAATTAATTATTATTTAATTCTTAATTGAGGTGGCCCTTAGTAATTAGAAAAAGTTACATAGTAGTCTTAGTAGAAAGTTCAAATCCTCCTAACTTAATTTAAGGTTAAATAATATGTTTTTCAGCATGCCTATTATATATAACGCTTAAATTTTAAGAACTCTTATGGTTTCAAACCAAAATACATTTAGCTTTCTTTTAGGAAGGGGAAAAGGGCTCTATTCTGACATTAGTAAAATTTGTATTTCACTTCCTTTTCTATAAGCTCCACTGATAGGGAATTGTTTTATCAAAATTTTATATTTCTGCATAAGAAGAGGCATAATTTTAGTGATTTTCAAACTAATGGAAAAAAGATAGTGGAAGTCTCACATATGTAAGTAAAATTAAAGGCAAAGCTGTTCCAGTTGAATTGGGGCGGGCAACGAAGACTTATTAGCTCAGACTTCCCACCTTTCTCTGGGTGTCCCTCTCAGAGCTCAGCTTGTAAATCACAGGTCTTTGGGGTCCATTGGTTTTTTAAGAATCTGATGAAAGGTGGGGACTCTCTTCCCAGAAAAATACACATCAATACACACACATATAGAATGCTGCATGTAGTCTTAGGAATTCTGGACATGTTGAAAACTCATAAACTTGGTTAAGGACCTCTGTCCTAGAAGAACACTGATATATTAAACGAAGAACTTTGCTCTAAATTTACCGATTAGTACTCAGATTCGCACATCTTGTGTAAACACTGATAATTTGTGATGGTAAAAAAGTCTGTACCATGTGATGAGATACCCCTAGGAATGCCTATCTCTTGCTGGTACAGCACTAAGATCTTTTAAACATACTCTTGAGGGCATTGAAATAGATGTTTGGCTTGTTATAGACTTGATATGGGAATATTTCTGAAGGACTTCTAATGAGAGAGTTGTAAGAAAAGGCACCATGAGTTGGCAGTCTGCACTTCATGGAACATTTGATTAGTGCTATAAAATCCTATGCCAAACAAAGTAGTTCAAGAATTTTTAGCTCAGTACTCAAATTTTAAGATATCCCTCTGGCTCTTTGAGTTTTCTCAGATTTATTGAAATTTCCATTTGGTGGTTTTACTTCTGGATTGTGGTGCAATGCAGTACAAAACCAACTTTGTTACATTTATGTTGTAGGAAAACTAAGGTGCAGTCTCCTCTCCCTCCCTCCCCACAAAATCTGTGTTGACACTACAAATTCTGTGTTCTTTTAAAATTTCCTTTGATAACATAAGCTTTTTCTGTTTATGTAAAGCAGTTTTAACAGTTTGGGTATATTTATTAGCTCTCTTATTCCCAAACCATATCCAGTTCTTCTAGCACAGAATCTGGTGCTTCCTGACCAGAAAGATGAGAACAACATGAAAAAATCTATATGCTTTCAATTGAAATAGAATGAAAACATTGGTTATACGTGTTTTCTTTTTCAAATAATTTCCCCACTTATTAAGAAACTTGCTGTCTTTCTTATACTTACCCCCTTTTTATGTATATCAATAGTATTTATGAAATGTGTTCTATAATTATGTAATTGTAGATACTATTATGTATTGTCGGGTGACAGTCTGAGGCAGGCCCTGTTGCTGTATCTTTTCTACCTTATTTGTAATAGGAAATATAGAATGTATGACTAAGAAGTCACTTTGAGATTGACTTTTTAAAAAAGTTATTACCTTCTGCTGTTGCAAAGTGCAAAACTGTGAGTGGAAATGTTTTATTCTGACTTAATAATATGTTAGAAATTAGAGAATACAGTGGGAAGAGTTTTAGATATTGCTGCTACTGTTACTTAAGGTACTTTAGAAATTTTTCTTTAATAAACAAAAATAAACAAAAATCCCTTTGGTATTTAAAGTGAAACATTTAGCCTATTTGTTTTAATCTTAAAGCAAAAAGTAATTTGGGTCAACATATTGGTATATTTGTAAAGCTCCTTAATATATCCCTTTGTGGAAGGCATTATCCCACAGTTTACTTTTATATTGTATTGTGTATATAAGTATTTTGTATTAAAATTGAATCAATACAACACTACAGTTTTATAAAATAATGCTTTGTTAGGAAAAGGAATTACAGCTTTGCAATATATATGGTTTTGCATACTTCTGAATGTAGTAGATATGAATAATCAGCCTGTGTTTTTAATGATTCTATTTGTATTTTCCCATTTTCTCTAGTGTCATATTTGCTGGGATAATAATAAAAAAAATTCAGATCTTTCAATTATATGTGGAAAGCTGACTGTCAAAGCACTTATGTATGTTGATTTTCATTTTCAAAAATGTATTTTAATCTTTATTCTCAGAAGATTTATGATTAAAAATTTGATGTTTTAGAATTAAAATATATATAACTAATGATAATAGTTAGGGTTAAGGCAAACTGAGTAGAGTTAGTGTAACCCAGTAAAATGTTTTCATTTTGCCCAACATAAGTACAGTAACTATTTCATGTTAAAGGCTTCCTTTAGATTAGCACAGATTTAAACCTTTGTAATTATCAGACTCATTTCATATCATTTGAGTCTGCTTTAAAATTTTAAAATAGGTTGTTGTTGGCTAATCTGTTTTCCTTTATTTACAACCCTTTATCACATGTCAGAGAATATACATATATTGATGCTATATCTTAAATCAACTTTACACGGATGAACACATTTTTAGTTTTGTATTATTTTTTCCTTTTTCAAGCATTACCATCATTCTTAGTCTCCTTTATCCTTGTTTGCACTTATAAAATTATATTTGGTCTTCGTGAGGCTGTTGTATAGCTGATGCAAGTTGCGTTATTCCTATGATTCTTTATACTACACTGTAGGCCTACATCTGGCATGCTTGTGACTCTACTTCGTTATGCCAAACACACAAAATACACAAAAAATGCATCTTATGTGTGTAAAGGGTAGAGGAAAGATGTCAAATTTATGTCTGATACATAGGCAGTTATTGCCATCCCTAATATCTTGTCTTTCCTTCTTCCTACTTAAGATCCAGAGATTCTAAACATACTGCTGGATTCAGAACCTGGGTAGAACTTTGAGTTGTTTCCCCTGGAGAAGGGTTAATTTTGTTCTGTGGTGAGAAAGGGGTTCTCATGAGTACTTAGTTCCCAGAGTGGCTGACCAATGACATAGGCTGCTTTTGTTCCCCAGCGTCCATTCTCTCATTCTTTTATGAATAGAGCCCCCACCCCTGTCCAAATGTTGACTGCCCTGCTAGAGCCCATGTTTCTCATGTTCCCTTGTAATTAGGTGTGGCCACATGACTAAGTTTTGGCCCTTGGGATATGAGCTATGTGATATACACTTAAAGTTGATATTGTTTGCCCTCCACTTGCTCTTTCCCTTTTCCCCACAGGATGGAACATGGACAGAGTGGTGACTTTATATTGACCATGAAAACTAGGGAAAACACCTTAGGGTGGTGGATCAGCAAATGAGTAGAACGTAGTTACCTGAGGGCGCCTGGGTGGCTTAGTTAAGCTTCAGACAACAGCTCAGGTCCTGATCTCAGGATGTGGTGATTGAGCCCTGCTTCTGGCTCCCCACTCAGCAGGGAGTCTGCTTGTCCCTCTCCATCCACCACCCGTTCCACCCGGCTCGTGTTCTCTCTCTCTCTCTCTCTCATAAATAAATAAAATCTTAAAAAAAAAGAAAAAAAAAAAAGAACCTGGTTACCTGAAAGAATGTGTGGTGTGGGTCTCTCTGTCCAGGCTGGACTAATAAACTGAATGTTAGAGAAAAGGAAAACAAGCAAAACTGTGTGAGAGTGTGTGTGTGTGTGTGTGTGTGTGTGTGTACAAATCTCCATTTCTTACTGTTGCTGAATTTATACCCTAATTAGTATAGAATTTATATTAGTGTATAATCTGATTTGCAAAACAATTTGAGGAGGTCATTTTGTACTTGGATCATCTCCCAGGCAATCAATCATGAAACTCAGGTACTTTACCTTGTACATTTTTCTCCAATTCATCATCTTCAGCCCCACTGTTACTACTCTGGTTGAGGCCCTCATCAGCTCTTGCCTGAATTACTGCAATAACTTTCTAACTATTTTTTATTTCATTCTGGTCCTTCAAGTTTATTAGCTAAACTAACATCCATTGACCTACTTGAAAGATAACTGGATTCTGCTTCTACTATGATCAAGTAAGCTCCTAAAGGATTGACTTTACCCCATAGAACTATTATAAACTCTGGGGAAAATACAAAAACAGCCACTTCTAAAGACACTAAGTGGAACCAAGAACAGGCAGATTTTGGATGGAAGTCAATCCTTGAAAGAGAGGGATGGCCCTGAATGAGTATTTAATTTTCATGATATCTTGCCTGAGAAAGCCCCAAATCTCTAGCTGAATCATTTGCCACATATCTGTGGGGAAGAATCCAAGCATCCTAAGAACAAAAGAATTAAACTGGCATTTGAGGTGCTGCCCAACAGAAAGCAAATCAAATCCAGTTAATTGCCTACTTAACAACAAAACAAAACAAACACCTCCAGAGATATATCACAGATTTAAACCAGAGTATAACATAACATATCTAATATCAAGGATACACTTCAAAATTACCTGTCACACAGAGAAATACAAAAATATGATCTAGACTCAAGAGAAAAAACTGGAGATCAACTCCCAAGAGCCTATTCCAACATCTGGAATTGGCAAAGATAGTACAATGGCTCTTAAACTGCATAGTGATGGGGCGCCTGGGTGGCTCAGGTTAAGTGTTTGCCTTCAGCTCAGGTCATGATTTCAGGGTCCTGGGATTGAGTCTCACATTAGCTCTCAGCTCAGGAGGGAGTCTGCTTCTCCCTCTCACTCTCCCTGTGTTCCCCACCCCCTGCATAAATAAATAAATGAAATCTTAAAAAAAAAAAACTATACACAATGATGTAAAGAAAAATATTCTCATCACAAATGTAAAGATAGGAAGTCCCAGGAAAAAAAATAGAAGCTGTAAGAACCAAAAGGGAATGTCCTTTGATTGAAGACATAAACTGGCAGAATATGAGAAAATCCATGAGAGGGCCAATAAATAGGATTATTTAATTGCATGTGTAATAATATCTCTGGAAGGTAATTAATGAATTTGATGTCATTGATTATCTCTGATGATGGGAACTGGATTTCTAGGGTGGCAAGAAAGACTTCTCACTATATAACCTTTTGTATCATTTGAATTTTGAACCATACGAATGCATAAAGTGGAAATAAAAACCAAAATCTTTAAGTTCAAGTGGAGGACTTGGGTGTAGACAAAGGAAGCTAAGCTTTCGTTGAAATGGGAGGCAAAAACAAAAGGGGTGGGGCGCCTGGGTGGCTCAGTCATTGGGCATCAGCCTTCAGCTTGGGTCATGATCCCAGTGTCCTGGGATTGAGCCCCATATCGGGCTCCCTGCTCAACGAGGAGCCTGCTTCTCCCTCTCCATCTCTCCCTGCTTGTGTTCCGCCTCTCACTATCTCTCTCTGTCATAAATAAATAAAATCTTAAAAAAAAAAAAAACAAAAAAAAACCCAAAGGGCAAGTGTGAAGTAGAGACCCGTAAGTTGGAGGGTAAAAGTATTGTGATTAGATTTAGCTGCATATAAAACCCAAAACAATTACCGCTTAGACATACAATATCTGGAGCTGGCGGTCCACAGCAGGTATGAATGGCAGCTGCACACAGTCTGCCCACACTTCGTCTGTTCAATTCTGCTACCTTCATCATATGGCTTACATCCTAAAGATGACTTATATCAGCTGTTGGCTGCTTATACTCCACCCACCTTTTCCCTATTCTCATCTGGTAGAAAGAGGAGATGGTGAGAAGGGGGTAAGGGAGAGTTTCAGGACCTCTCCCTTTAAGGTGTCTTCCTGAAAGTTCTACATAACACTTCCACTGGCCAGAAGTTAGATCCATGACCACACCTGGGTGCATGAGAGTCTGGAAATGTAGTCCTTATTCCAGATGGCCCATTTTCATCAAGCTTGGTTCTGTTACTAAGTAAGGAAAATGAGTATTTGGTGACCAGATGGCGGTCTCTGCCACAGGGAGCAAGTTGAGGGAATTTCAATCCGATAGTTTCCATTTTCTCCTAGGGTGGAGATTTCAGCAAATCGTGATTTGCTAAAGGGCAGAAATGGGTAGTGGCTTGAGAAAAGTGGTGAAAGTTTGAAATAACTAATGTGAAGAGAGTGGGAGAGAGAACTGAGGTGGAACATGCAGAAAAATATATTTCAGAAAGTTACACAATTGCGCTGCGTTCATCTTAATGGTGGTGTGATATTTTTTTCCCCCTGTAGCATTCAGCAGTCTGGGAGTAGCAGGACAGTGATGGAAGCTATAATTTAGGAAGAATGTATAAAACAACACTGGGGATCTGCCCCAGTTTGTTACTGCAAATATTGCGACATAATCTAAAAATTCAGCAGATTCTTACTCATGGTTAAACTTTTCTCATCTTATTATATATACTCTGTATTCTAAGAGATGGCTCAAATTTTTGAAGTATGTAGATAAGGACTGCCAGATACAATCAACCAGGTGAGTAAAATGAATAAATTGGTCCTGAAAGTCCTTTTAGATTTCTCCGATGAAATGTAAATTTTTAAAATTTAAATTTAATAGCTAAAACAGTAAATAATAAAAATTTAAATTTTAAAAAATGATTTAATGTATTTATTTTTTCTAGAAATATCTTTATCTTCTGTGTAATTCCAGAGATCATTACACCTCTTACAACAGTCTCCCAATCTCTTTTTCCTCCCCTTCAAATCTTCCTACTCACAGTTGTCAAATTAATCTATTTGCTGTGTAACTTATGCTTTCATTTGAAAACTTTCAAAGGCTCCTTTTTGCCTATTGAATGAAGTTTACACCCTTTATTGGCACCTACCTTTCTACTTCTTTTTCCATAATTTCCCTTCATGTATCCTATCATTCTGCCCAATTAATCTGACAATTCACTAGGAAAAATATATAATAATAATAATAATTTTCCTAAAGGAAATTTTCCTAAAGAAAAATTATTATTATTTTCTTATGTCAAGTTTGGACACAATCACTTCAGAAGTCTGGTGGTTGTAGAAGCCAATCTGTAAAAGAAGAAATGGCTAGTGTACACAAATAGCTTCTACTTCAGAGCTCACTGTAGAGTAGCACATTCTTGTCCCTTTGAAGTCAGGCTTGGTCACATGACATCCTCTGGCCAATGAGATGTGGGAGGAAGTGACATGTATCATATCCAGGCAGAAGTTGTGCACCTTACCCCCTCTTTTTTTTCACTGCCAGGAGTCCCAGTGCCCGCATTCACTCTGCTATGAACATACAGCGTAAATGAGAAAAGAAGTGTTCAAAGGGGCGTGAGTTTATAGCCCCTTTGGTAAACTTGGAGTTCTTTTTTTGGTATAAGCAGGTTTATACACCCATAAAGAAAAAAAATCCTGTTGTTTGAAACTTCTGATGTAGGGGCTACTATAGCTTAGTGTAGTCTTCCCTAACTGGTACTACTAGGGAAGAAACTGAACTAGTGAATGTAAGCCACTCTTTGGAAGTTTTCTTACTTTAAAATTCAACTTCATTGAGGTATGACCCCTATTTGGAGGTTTTTTTACTTTAAAATTCAACTTCATTGAGGTATGACTTATGCACAATAAAATGCATTCATTTTATATGTTCTCTTCAAAGAGTTTTAATAAATATATACATTCGTGTAACCACTACCCTAATTGAGATATGTAACATTTCCATCACCTCAAAACCTTTCCTCATGCCTCTGTGAAGTCTAATCCTTTTCCTCTCTCCTCCCATCCTTAATCCAGCCTCAAGCAAACACTGATCTGCTTTTTGTTATTATAAATTAGTTTTGCCTGTTCTAGAATTTCATATAAATGGAATTATATAATATGCATTCATTTTGAGAAGGTTTTGTTTTGTTTTAGGATATATTTTAGAGAGAGAGTGAGTGCGAGGGGTGAGGAGGGGCAAAGGGAGAGAGAGAATCCGGTTCCATCCTGGGACCCTGAGGTCATATGTATGACCTGAGCTGAAACCAAGAAAGCCTGCTGCTTAACCACTGCACCACTCAGGCACCTCTGTTTTGAAAAGTTTTAAAAGTACAAATGGGCTTTATAGTTCAGCATACCTTTGCACACATATAAAAGGTGAAGTTTGATTCAGCCTAAGTAGGATAATCTGTACCTCACCGAATTTTTTTTTTTTTAAGCTATACTAATTACAATTTCCTTTGCTCCATTGCAATGGAGTTCCTATCCACCGTAGCAAAACTATTTTCTACTTAGGCGAGAATTTTACAAGACTTTAACCAACATGAGACATTATACTTTTTTGATCGCTACTCAATGTCTACAATAGTGTCAACAGCATAGTAGCTCAATAAGTATTTGTGGACTAAATGGATTTATTTCCCTTTTGACTTGCCTTTATATAAGTCTGCGTTAAATTACTGCGATGATTTAAGATTAGAATTTTAATTATCATGCACTCCTAAAGGAAAACGTGTCTAGTGCCTCCTTCCACCTTAGGTGGAGGGAGAGGATGGAGATTGAGCCTGGAGGAAGCATGGCCAATCGTACTGAGGAGTATGTATCTGTAAATCCTCAAACAGTACAGTATTGTGTGTTGTCTGGTTGTAGTAAAACGATGACCAAAAAAATAAATCAAGAAAATAAAACTCCACTAGAAGCATGTCCGAATATCTTTGTTTACCCATTCCCTATTTTATTGATCTTATGGGGTGACAAGAGCCTCTGTCGAATTCTGCGTATTTGGATTTGTCACAAATTATTTGCCCTTGACCATCACCTGTAAAATAGACACTCTAACTTCCTATCCTTTGAGGAGTGTGGTGAAAATCAAACGGGAGGAAAAGTGAGCGAGAACTCTGAAAAAGCTACCAAGGTATGATCCGCGATACTAATTTAAATCCCTACGATGCCTACTCTCGACCCCGACGGCCGCGAGGAGGCGGTGCGGACTGCGCAGGCGCGCCCCCGCCAGCCCCGCCCAGCCCCCCGCCCGGGGCCTGGCACCCGGCGCGCGCACGCCGCCCGGCGTCCTCGCTCCCGGGGCGTCGCCCCGCGTGCGCTGGAGTCGCCGAGGCCACCCCCAGCACCGGAAGTGACCCTGGCGGGTTTGCCTTCAAATTCTCGGCGAGCTGAAGCAGCACTGGGGGCTGGTGACGGTTGGACACCGCCGTCCTGGGGCTGTGAGCACGGAGCAGAGTGGTTGAGGCTGGTCAGGGCCCTGCTTTCTAGCCGCCCTGAGCCACGCACGGCCCTTCCCCTCCGCCTGGCGGTGGGCGGTTTCCCAGGGAGCCTCGGCAGCCACAGGTGAGTGTCCACTCTCCCGATGCTCCGGGGATCCCCGACTCTAGGGGCCAGCTCGGCGAGGGACTCGGGGGCGGCAATGAGAGCCCTCTGAGCATCCTGCCTTGAGCCTGCCCTTGCCTGCGCCGAGGCCTCAGGTCCTTAGGTTGTCGCTGACACCTGTGGCTCAGGTGACGGGTCCCCTACCTGAGGAATCCTGTCCAGCCTGGGACTTTTGGGGGTTCCTGGCGATCCCCTTTCTAGACCTGTGTCATTAAAGACGTCTGTGGTCAGAAAAACACGTCTATCTTTATTTCTACGCTTTTTTGAGCCCTTCTCTCCCGAATTCGTCCACGCCCCCGCCCCATACCGTCACCCCTGAAAAACCTTGAAAGCTTTGAAATGGGATGCAGCTTCTTTTCTTACATTTTGTTAGGTAGGTGTGATATTGTTGAGGATGTTCTTTGTTCTGGTGCCGGGCGACCTCTGGGAGGCTTTTGGCCCTTTCGGTTTAGAGTTCGTACCTTTTAAAAATACGTAGTCCCTCGAAACATTTGTTTCATATCATATAGTATATGGTGATGAAGTTAGAGATAAACGTGGATCCTTAAGTGCCTTACAGTGGATAGTCTCAGCCCTTATTTAATCAAAAATAATTTTCTCTTTTAACTGCGAAGTGCCATTTTTTATCAGTTACTTAAATCCAACAGCACAGTTTTGCATCCTTCTCTCTTGAAAGCATTCATTTATGTATTCCTCTTTGAAATCAGACCTTTAGTTACTGCTGAAAACATTCCTAATGTTTTAGAATCTTTGCCACAATGTTAGAACACCACCGTGTCAAGAAAGATTCTTGTAAAAGTTCACAGGACTAAATGTCTCCATGTGCAGCCCTATTGTCTTTTCCAGAGGAGATTTTTGTAATCAGTGAGTTCTCACAAAGGAATAGCAGCAGAACTCTTTATTTTGTATTACTATTGCTATTAATATTACTGTATCATGCCTTAAAAAAAAAAGCAGTGCTGATCAATTTCCAACATTCCTAGACTGTGGAAAGCTACCTAAAGCTTCTCTATGGCATTAGTTATTCAAGAAGCTTTTACATTTTACAGATTTTGTACTTGGCATTTTTTTTTTTTTTTTTTTTTTTTTTTTTTGCAGTTTCTAAACTTTATTAGCCTGTCCTCCCTGTCAGCCCCAGGGGTGTACTTGGCATATTATACAACGATTCTGCATCTTATTTTGAAACTGGCATCACTGTGCTGACAAATACAAGAATTAGGGAATCTTGTTAAATTTACTGTACTAACAACATCGTTGAATTTCTGTTTACAACAATGGTTTAGATTTTTCTTTTTAGCTACATGATTGGTTAAAAAGATGGTGTGTCAAATCAATGTGGTCAATGTTGGTAATGTGATAAATAGATTTTGCTTATAGTGTTTATTGATATGGCTTAAACATGGCTCTTAAATTACATTTTAATTGTTAAATTCACTGATTTATTTTGTTTATATAAATATAAACTGAGAGAAAGTTTACCAAATACATATGTATGTATTCTGTTTTTCCTGAGCAGGCACTCTTTTGATGACTTTCTCATGCTTCTTGAGTATTTATTACACAGTGATTAGAATGTATGCCATGCTGTAATTGGTCATGGGTCACTCATTTATTGTATGTATTTATAAATTAGCATTATGGTTGTTTTCATATCCCAGAGACTAACATTCTGAACATTGCTTAATAGTGTATTGTCACTTTTAAAGTTACACTCGATTTACAGAAATGCCTTCAAGAATATGTATGATTGAGGTTCATCTGTTTTTGTTTTAGGACATCAGTTTTACAGATAAGTTTTTTTTAAAAAGATTTTATTCATTTATTTGACAGAGAGAGAGAGATCGCAAGAGAAGGAACACAAGCAGGGGGAATGGGAGAGGGAGAAGCAGGCTTCCTGCTGAGCAGGGAGCCTGATGCAGGGCTCCATCCATCCCAGGACCCTGGGATCATGACCTGAGCTGAAGGCAGACACTTAACGACTGAGCCACCCAGGTGCCCCACAGATAAATTTTATTTTTAAGATTTTGTTTATTTATTTGACAGATCGAGACAGTGAGAGAGGGAACACAAGCAGGGGAAGTGGGAGAGGGAGAAGCAGGCTTCCAGCCGAGCAGGAAGCCTGATGCCGGGCTTGATCCCAGGACTCTGAGATCATGATCTGAGCCGAAGGCAGACGCCCAACTACTGAGCCACCCAGGCGCCCCACAGATAAATATTTTTAACATAGATACTGATTTTTTAGCCTGTGCTTAATACTATGCTATGCTTGTTCCCTCCTCCTAAGTGAAGAAAATACACCTAGGATAGATCAAATGATGTCCCTTCTACTAAACTTCAAGGATTTAAAGGTTTAATTCTTATTTTTGTCTTCATGCAGTTCCTTGCAACTGAGTAGGTGCTCTGTAAATACTTCTTGAATGAATGACCTATGCACATTACAGTAAAAACCGCAATATTAGTGGAACCCGGTCTAACTCCTTAAAAAATTAAGTGGATACAGTATCCTTTTTAGGTGTGAAATAGGGAAGGCTCCATATTTGTTGTTTTGGGAGAGAGTAGGAATCTTAGAACCTCAGAGGTTTGGATCTATTGCCTATTCTTTTTCTGTCTCTTTTAATCACTTCTTTTCCCTAATCCTGGAGGAGAAAAAAACACCCTAAGTCTCTTTGTGGAGATTCCACACCACAGCAACTATTAAGTTTGCTAGAAATTTTGTTGTAATATTTTTTATTATCTGAAATTTATTACTCTGTTACTTGAATTAAAATGTCTTGTTGTAACTTAGTTTAAATTGATTTAATCAGGGAAAATGAATACATAAGCCATTAAAGCAAAAGGTTGGTTCTGATAGGATAATGCAAGGGAAAAGCTTGCTGTGAGATAAAGTAGGCATCACTTATGGTTTTTTTTCTTTTTAATAATCTCTCTAATCAAAAATCTGAGTTTTTGGACAATCTCACTTTTATATGTGTTCTATTAATTGAACCAGTAGATACTCTATTGTTCATGGTGGTTAAACTTTGACTATAGGCTTTTCTCCAAATATATCCATTTCTTCAGAAATTGCCAGGTATTGTGCCAGGTAGACCTCTTTTCTGTACTCCTGCAGTGTAGTTTTAGCAATGAGAAGAATATATTCTTCAAAATTGGGAGTCTCATAAATTTGCAAAGTTGCTATTCATTTGAAAAGAAAGCTGTCTTAGAGACTTCTAAAAGAATAGGAAAATTTATTTTTGTCTCACATTTAATCAACTAAGGGTATTTTTTTTTAAAGATTTTATTTATTTATTTGATAGAGAGGGAGATCACAAGTAGGCAGAGAGGCAGGCAGAGAGAGGGGGAAGCAGGCTCCCTGCTGAGCAGAGAGCCCGATGCGGGGCTCGATCCCAGGACTCTGAGATCATGACCTGAGCTGAAGGCAGAGGCTTTAACCCACTGAGCCACCCAGGCGCCCCCTCAACTAAGGGTATTTTGATACTATTTTCAGTAAACACATTGTGTCTTTGATAATCAAAAATTTTTCAGGTGGCCTTGGATTGACTTTGTATTTCTTTTTGTTAGAAAATGTCAATTCATTGGATGCTAAGGAATTTTATCTGACTAGAAAGAAGTATTCATAACACAGAACCTTCAAAGAAGGCCTGGAGTGAACTCTATGAGTGTGGGACACTGAATCATGATATTTAAAAAAAAAAGTAGATGACACCTGTATATCAGTAACAACTTGATTTAGATTTTTTTTTAGTAGGGGGGATAGGAAGAAAGATCTGGAGGGAATCAGTTAAGGAAAAGAGGGAGAGAGAGAAGACATCAGAGTCTTGCTATCCAGGCTCATCAAAATATACTGTATACTGCCAGCACCGGGCCCCAGCTATACTCTTCTAACATTGTTTCCCAGACAGGGTGTCACTATAGGGCATTTAGAGCCTTAGGACAGAAGCAGTCACAGTTCCGGTAGGGATGAGTTGAGAATCAAGGAATGTGAGATTGCTGAGGGTCAGGAACTGGACAAAGATAAGAAGTCTTAGTAGTTTAAACAAAAACCTGTCAGTATTCATTCATTCAGAGATTGACTGAATATTTGCTGTGTGCCAAACATGGTTCTTGGTGCTGGGGGTATATCAGTAAATAACAGAGAGCCATACGCCCTGGCCATGGAGCTTTTATTAAGATGGAATATTATCAGTGGTCATGACTCCTTCTAATCACTATGTAGGTCATGAGGTTTTTTTGCTTTTGGACCTCCAGTGCTCAATCTTGAGTTACTTACAAACCTCAATTCATAGCTGTATTGCTTTGTAACAAATTATTCCAAAACTTAGTGGCCGGAAACAATAAACATTTATCTCACAGTTTCTTTGGTCAGGCTGTGGGCGTGTGGTAGCTGGATGCTTGTGATTCAGGGTCTTTGACAGGCCGTAATCAAGGTATCAGTCAGGGCTGCAGTCATCCGAGGACTCAACTGAGGAAGGATCGGCTTCCAGGCCCCCTCACATGGTTATGGCAAGATCCGGCTCCTCTAGACTATTGCACTGAGGGCCTCAGTTCCTCACTGGCTGTTGGCCTCAGTTCTTTGCCATGTGAGCCTCTGCACAGGGCAGCTTAAAGTGGGCCAGCGAGAGGCAGTGAGCGAGATGGAAGTCACAGTCTAATCTCAGAAATGACATTTCGTAATTTTTGTATATTCTGTTTGTTACACGCTCACATTCAAGGGAAGGTGATTTCACAAGGCTATGGAAACAAGGGGGCAGAGGCTACAGAGAGCCATCTGGGAGGCTGTCTCTAATTGTATATTAATAGAAGACCCTTCTTTTGTAATATTTATTGTTTCTTCCATACCCTTCATCCTCCTTCTCCAGTCATCTTTCTGTATCTTAACCCTCCAAAGGCACTCTAATATATATAATATGTGTTTTGGGATGTGTATATATCTGACAAAAGAACGTTTTGTATAGCATGTGTATTTTGAATTTATAAAATGGTACTGTGATCTAGATCTTGTTCTGTATCTAAGGGTGTTTTTGTTTTGTTTTGTTTTGTTTTGTTTTCACGCAACCCTGTATTTCTATGATCTGGCCATGTTGCTATTTGTAAATTTTGTTAATTGCTTCCATCTTCTACAAAGTGTTCCGGAGTATGCATCCAGCACATTTTCTTTTTTTTTTTTAAGATTTTATTTATTTAGGGGTGCCTGGGTGGCTCAGTCATTAAGCATCTACCTTCGGCTCAGGTCATGATCCCAGGGTCCTGGGATGGAGCCCTGCATCGGACTCCCTGCTCAGCAGGAGGCCTGCTTCTCCCTCTCCCACTTCCCCTGCTTATGTTCGCTCTCTCGCTGTCTTTTTCTTAAAGATTTTATTTATTATTTGATGGGGAGGGAGTGAGAGAGAGCAAGCACAAGCAGGGGGGAGCAGCAGAGGGAGAGGGAGAAGCAGACTCCCCACTGAGCAGGGAGCCCGATGCAGCCCGATCCCAGGACCCTGGGATCATGACCTGAACCAAAGGCAGAGGCTGAACCGACTGAGCCACTCAGGCACCCCTCCAGCACATTTCCTCACCCATTCCTCTAGCAGGGAAGAGGTTGATTGCCTCCAACTCCTTGATTTCTCAAACAGTTCTTTCTTTAACATCCCAAAACAAGTATCTGTGAATTTGTGTGAGACTTTCTTTGGAATATTTACAGAAGAGTGGGATTGCTGGGTCGTTGGATATATGCATATGCAGCTTCTCTAAGGACTGCCCAATTGCTCTTCAAAATGAGTATACCAGTTTATGTCTACAGATTATATGTGAGGGTTTCCCTTTTCCCAAATCCTTGCCAATACTTAGTGTTATTGGAGTTTCTAATTTACTTTTAATCTGGTGAATGTATAAGAGGGACTCTATGATTGCTTTCATTTGCATTCATCTGTTAATAGTATCTGTACTTTTAGCCATTTGGGTTTTTTCTTCCTTGAATTATCCTTTATGCTGTTTACTTGTTTCTGTATGAAGTTGTTTCGTCCATTAGTATGAGGAATTATAAGGATGGATTTTCTAATCTTTTTTTTTTTTTAAGATTTTATTTATTTATTTGACACAGAGAATGAGAGAAAGAGAGAGAGAGGGAACACAAGCAGAGGGAGTGGGAGAGGGAGAAACAGGCTTCCCATTGAGCAGGGAGCCCGATGCGGGGCTCAATCCCAGGACCCTGGGATCATGACCTGAGCCAAAGGCAGACGCTTAACGACTGAGCCTCCCAGGCGCCCCTGGATTTTCTAATCTTAAATTATCCTTGCATTTCTGCAGTAAATCTTCTTTTTTAAGATTTATTCATTTTTTTCTACAGAGGACAGGGGAGGGGCAGAGGGAGGGAGAGGACCCCAAGCAGACTCCCTGCTCAGCGCAGAGGCCTACACTGGGCTCGACCCCATGACCCCCAGATCATGACCTGAGCTAAAGCCAAGAGGTGGACGCTCAACCGACTGAGCCATCTAGGCACCCCTCTGCAGTGAATCTTCGTGATCAGAGTGTGTGCTTTGAAACATTGTTAGCTCTAATTTTGGATTTCCACATCTATGTCCTTAAGCAAAACGGGCTTTATGTTGTTCTTACTCAGTTTTGAAATTGAGGTGAGTCCAGCCTCCTAAAAAGAATCAGTCAGAAAAAAAACCTTCTGGACCTGAAGCCTTTTAAAGGTAGAGGTCTTTCATTAAAACTCCGTTTTCTGGGCGCCTGGGTGGCTCAGTTGGTTAAGCGACTGCCTTCAGCTCAGGTCATGATCCCGAAGTCCTGGGATCGAGTCCCGCATCGGGTTCCCAGTTCCACGGGGAGTCTGCTTCTCCCTCTGACCTTCTTCCCTCTCATGCTCTCTCTCTCTCTCTCTCTCAAATAAATGAATAAAATCTTAAAAACAAAAAACCAAAAACCTCCATTTTCTAGGAAATAAGAGAAGCATTTTTTTTTTTTTTTTTTTTTTTTGAGAAGAAGCATTTTTAAAGGAGAAGAAAATTTTGGGCATCTGGGTGGCTCAGTTGGTTAAGTGTCTGCCTTCAGCTCAGGTCATGATCTCAGAGTTACAAGGCCGAGTCCTGAGTCAGGCTCCCTGCTCAGTGGGAGTCTGCTTCTCCCTCT
>CM052886.1:14087016-14124972 GCA_028534135.1 Potos flavus
CAGGAAAGGGAAGAGTAATTCCAGACTACAGCTGGGGAGGAAGACAGAGCCAGGAATTCCCAGAGAGCGAGTGGCCATATGTGTAAACTACGTAAAACATCAGAAAGAAGCCCTGTGAAGCTAGAGAAACATTCCTGAATCCCATCTCATTCTAGAAGTTCAGAAAAACTAATTTCACATAAAAATTAAAAAAAAAAAAAAATCGGAAAATAAAATTAAGTAAAAAAACCCCTCAAACTCACATTCTTGCCCCTCCTGAGATCTGTTTATCCCATGGTATATCCTTTTCCATATGCATGATTTTTTTTTTTGGCATAAGTGGAATCATATCTGTTCTTTTCAGTAATAATTACATTCTAACAATATTTCTGTATTGAGTTGATCTGTTCTTCTAAATAGTAGCTGTCCAGATGACTAGAGGAAAGGAAAACAAGCAGAGTGTTCTTCAGTGCACTCTCTTCAAGTCTGTCGCCCTTTGTCACAAGGAGTTTTATAATTAAATCTGGGCTTGGATGTTTCTTTTTTGTTTTTAAGAGTATGAATTCAATTTCCTCAGTAGTTGTAAGGCTGTTTAAATAATCTTTCATATTAGATGAGTTGTGGTAGTTTGTTTTTCAAGATATAATCCCTTCTGTCTAAGTTAACAAATTTATGTATATACAGTTTTTTGTAAGATTCTGTATTATTCTTTTGGTATCTGCAAGTCTGAGGTCATTCTTGACATTAATAATAGGTGTTTTCTGTTTTTTGTTTTTCATTTCATTGGCCTTTGCTCTTATCACTGTTACTTCCTTTTTTCTCCTTGCTTTGAGTTTATTTTGCTCTTCTTTTATACATCCTTAGGTGGGAGTTTAGATTATTAATTTAAGACTTATTCTCTAATCTATGCATTTAGTGCTGTAAGTTTCCCTCTCAGTACTCATAGCTTTAGCTATGTCCCAGAAATTATGTTGTATCTTCCTTTTCATTTAATTCAGTGTATTTTTAAAAAAATTTTTTGAGACTTCCTCTTTGGCCGTGTAATTTAAAAGTGTGTTACTTAGTTTCTGATAGTCCAGGGATTGTGTTACTTCTCTGTTACTGATTTCTAGTTTGAATCCTTTGTGCTTAGAGAATATATTCTATATGATGTCAATTATTTTAAGGTTGTTTAAGTTTGTTTTATGGTCCTGAATATGGTCTGTCTTGGTGTGTCTGTCTGTGACTACTTGAAATATGTATATGAGCACTTGAAAATAATGTGTATTTTGCCCTTGTTGGATGGAACTTTCTGTTTTGTTTTGTTTTGTTTTTATCCCCAAATACTTTTATTTTATTTTTTCAGTGTTACAAGATTCATTGTTTATGCACTACACCCAGTGCTCCATGCAATACGTGCCCCCCTCAATACCCACCACCAGGCTCGCCCATCCCCCCACCCCCTCCCCTCCAAAACTCTCAGTCCCTTGTTCTGAGTTCACAGTCTCTCATGGGAACTTTCTGTTAATGTCAGTTAGATTCTGCTGGATGATGGTGCTGTTCAGTTTTTCTGTATCCTTGCTGATTTTCTTTTTGGTGGTTCTGTCAGTTGTTGAAAGAGGAGTTGTTGAAGTCTCCAGCTGTATGTAAAGGTTTCCCAATTCCTTCACTTCTAGGGGCTTTTGTTTCATATATTGTGGCTTTGTTGTTTGGTGCATTCACATTTAGGATTGCTTTGTTTTCTTAGGTAGATTCACCTGTTTATCATTATGTAATGTCCCTCTCTGTCTCTGGTAGGTTTTGTGTTTTGGTTTTGGGCTTTTGGGTTTTTCTTTGAAATTGACTTTGTCTGATATTAATACAGCCATGCTTGTTTTTGTTTGTTTGTTTTTTGTTTTTTTTTATTAATGTTTGCACATTAAACCTTTTTCCATTCTTTTACTTTCAGCCTACCTGTATCCCTATATTTGGACAAGTTTCTTGATGACTATAGATACTTGAGTCTTGTTTTTAATTTATTCCACTAATTTCTTTTAGTTGGTGTATATAGACCATTTACGTTTAATGTATTTTTTTATGTTGGGGTTTAAGTCTGCTGTTTTATTTTTGGTTTTCTGATCTGGTTTTTGTTTTGTTTTGTTTTTTTGTTTCTCTGTGTTCTTTTTCTGGCCTTTTCATGGGGGTTACTTGAACATTTTTTAGAATCACATTTTGATATTCTATAATGGTTTTGAATATATCCCTTTGTGTTAGCTTTTTCTTTTTTCTTTTTTTTTTAAAGTCTTTTTTTTTTTTTTTTAAGATTATTTATTTATTTATTTATTTGACAGAGAGGAAAGAGATCACAAGTAGGCAGAGAGGCAGGCAGAGAGAGAGGGGGAAGCAGGCTCCCTGCTGAGCAGAGAGCCCGATGCGGGGCTCGATCCCAGGACCCTGAGATCATGACCTGAGCCGAAGGCAGAGGCTTTAACCCACTGAGCCACCCAGGTGCCCCTGTGTTAGCTTTTTCAATGGTTGCTTCTAGATACTACATGTACAAAACTTGTACTTGTTGACTGATACTGTCATTTTTACCACTTTGAATAAACTATAGAAATCTTATTTCTTTTTTATCCTTATCCTCCCCCATTTATAATTGTTTTTAAATATTTCCTCTCCCTCATTTAGATCTAGCCTCATCACACAGTGTTAAAGTTTTTGCTTCAACTGTTAAATAACTTAGAAAATTCAAAAGAAGAAAGCAAGCCTGTTGTACTTATCCCTATTTTTACTTACTACGTTCTTTCGTCCTTCCTGATCTTTCCAGGTTCTTTTTTTATATTGCTTCTTTTCTGTTCAGAGAACTTCTTTTAACCATATTTTTAGGATTGGTCTCCTGGCAACAGAATTCTCTTATTTTTCCTTCATTTAAGAATGTTTTGATTACCCTTTCATTCCCTGAAGGACATTTTTGCTTGGTAGAGGATTCTGTGTTAATAGTTTTTTTTCTTTTAACACTTGAACAATTTTGTGCCACCTCCTTCTGGCCTCCTTTTCTGAGGAGAAATCTGCTTTCATTTGAATAGTTTTTCTCTGTAGGCAAGGTGTTGTTTTGCTTATTGCTCTCAATGGATTAATTTGGGATCTTCTATTTCTTTCTTTTTTTTTTTTTTATCTTCTATTTCTTTCTGAAGTTTTCTATTTTTTTGGTTTGTTTCAGGCTTGTTCATAATTGCTCATTTGAAGCATTTTATCATGGTGGTTTTAAAATCTGTCAGGAAATTCTATCTTCTTGGTCTTGGCATGTGATCGACTGTCTTTTCGTTACATTTGAGATCTTTGTGGTTCTTGGTATAATAAGTGATTTTAGATTGCAACCTGGACATTTTCATATTATGTTATGAGACTGTAGATCTTATTTACACCTACTGTTTTACCTGACTTTTTCTGACACTGCTGTGTCAGGGGAAGGAGGGGGTGTCACCATCAGGTGAAAGTAGAAGTCTGGGTTCCCACCCAGCTTCTGTTGACACTTGAATGTGGAAGGGGTCTTCTCATTACCGCTGAGCTGTGGTGGAAGTTGTCCTTGTGAACTCCAGTGACATTGTAGCGCAGGCGACCTTGTCTTGGTTTTGGCTCAGGTCATGACCTCAGGGTTGTGAGATGGAGCCCTGCGTGGGGCTCCGCGCTCAGCGTCGAGTTTGCTTGAGTTTCTTTGCCTTTCCCCCTGCTCCTCCCCCAACTCACATGCGCTCTCTCTTGCTCTCAGGTAAATAAATTAATTACATCTTTATTTTTATTTTTTAGTTTACTTATTTTTTTAAAGATTTTATTTATTTATTTGACAGAGAGATCACAAGTAGGCAGAGAAGCAGGCAGAGAGAGAAGGGGAAGCAGGCTCCCTGCTGAGCAGAGAGCCTGATGCGGGGCTCGATCCCAGGACCCTGAGATCATGACCTGAGCCGAAGGCAGAGGCTTAACCCACTCAGCCACCCAGGGGCCCCTAATTACATCTTAAAAAAAAAAAAGAGTGAGCTGTAATCTTGGCTACATAAGCCATCTGTCTTTAACCTTATCTCCTCTGAAGTTTTGAGATAAATGCCACATATACCTGATACTCACCAGTAACCACAGTTCCTCTCAGTGTTGATTTTTTTATTCTCACCAATTCATATGCATAATATTTTTGTTTTTCTCTAACACTTTTATCATACTTGTAGTGTAAAAATAAAAATTGAATATGAAACTCTAATAACTCACTCTGATGTTGGTGTAGAGGGTGACTTAATAGTCTTGATTCTTTCATTACTTGTACTATTATATTAGCTCTTTTAAAAATATCACTGGAGTCCAGTCTTTGTTGAGTACCATTTTTGAGTCAATCAGAAGCTCTTGTGTTTTTCTCCTGATGTAGAACAAATCACCTGCTGCAGTTACCGAACCAGAGACAAGTAAATTTGATAGTACCGGATATGATAAGGACTTAGTAGAAGCTTTGGAAAGAGATATAATTTCTCAGAATCCCAATGTTCGATGGTAAGTTGTAGCACAGCAAGATAACTGGGTGCTGATAATGCTTTTAGGAAAAGTAGAGGGAACCATTACTTTTAGTAAATGCACTGAAGATCAGCCCTTGGGGATGGAATGAGAGTGTATGCAGTGTGAACCCAGCACTTGGTTCAGGCTATACCAGATTTTTGTCTGAGATTTTTATTTAATAAAGTAACAGATGATAAGTAAGTTTCTATTAAATAAAAAAAATCTTCTAAAGATCATAGACATCTCATCTTTTTTAGGACATCCTCTAATGGTGAAATGGCAAGGATTCTTAGGCATGTGTGTTGTTTGCTTTTGTTCTTATGTAAGCTCTGTGCCCAAGTGGGACCTGAACTCACAACCCCGACCCAGATCAGGAGTTGCAATGCTCTATCGACCGAGCCAGCCAGGTGCCCCATTGTTGCTTGTTATCTATAGGTTTATCCCATGGATGTTGCTTTTATTTTCTATGACTTTGAGCAGTGGTTCTCAACTTGACTTATTATATCTAATCAAAGAACTATAATTATCACACTGCATTCTAAAAGCTCCCTTTCAAAAATTAAATTAAAAAAATAAAAGACCCTGTTTCCCACAAAATTAGGTGCATTCTGTTATATATTTTTCATTAAAATCTTAATGATTTTTAGGTATGGCTTTGGGGATATTTTAAAAATATTTTTTGGTATTTGGTATTTATATAGTAAACATATATTTTCATGAAAATGCCATATGTACCAGTAAGGGTTTTCTGGTGGTTGGTGATAACTTCATAGTAGTTTCTGTGATACTCTTTATCCTTGGTGTCTACCTCTTAATAGGGTTAGGGGCAAAGCAGCAATATTGTAGCCTTGTCTCTGCTTTATGCCCTTTTTATTCTTTTTTTTTTTTTTTAATGGGCTCATTGTCTCTATATCATGGCGTTTATAGAATGAGCATCACAAGGGCAGGAATTTAAAATGAGGTGGCATGATAAATACTTAAGAGTGGGCCTGTAGACCAGTGGTGTCATGCACCAAGTTGGAAATCATTATTGCCGGGAATTGAAGATTCAGATTGTGCTGCCCATGTCCTGGCTGGAGTGGCGGGCCTCATCCCAGTGTGCGAGTCCACTGGTGCCTGGGGAGGGGCTTTGCAGTCTGGCAGCCGTGGAAAACCGTGCTTCTGGGGTTCGCAAGAGTGACTGCCTACAGCTAAATATGTGATCTAAGAGGGTATTGATAAAATATCTCCTCTTTCAGGGATGATATTGCTGATTTAGTAGAAGCTAAAAAGTTGCTTAAGGAAGCTGTGGTGTTACCAATGTGGATGCCAGAATTCTTTAAGGGCATTAGGAGACCCTGGAAAGTAAGTTTATTACTGTTAATAGCGTTGTCAAAGTGAACGGCAAGTACTTTGCTGTAGAAAACCAGTATTTATCTTATTCAGGGCAGTGAGGCGAAAGAATAAGTAAGGAAATTTTTATTTTATTTTTTTTAAGGAAAATTTTGAAGTAAAAGATACGTTACTCCAAATTTTGTTTAGACCAAAAGCTATTGCAAGGTTCCCAGAATAAGAAATAGGTACAGTGTGACCTTTGGAAAGCTGATTTAGAATGAGCTCGTATTTGCAAATATGAACAAGTTGCCTAAATGCAGAGCTACTCCATTTGATGTATCTGCTACAGAACTTGTATCCTCTACTTCTTGCAGTTGTCCTTAAGAAATTGAGACCTATCTGCTTTGAATGGATACTTTTTAAAAGAGTCATGAGTTGATCTGAAAAGAGACTGAAAAAAACTTTCTTGGATATAGAGAATGTGGTAATGGCTAACTCTGTACTTACTATTAAAAATTCTTGAGATATTAAATGATAAGCAAGCTACAAAATTCTGGACATTCTTTGAGTACAACTATGTAACAAAAAAACCTAATTTGTTCGACCAAAAGGCTAGCAGAAAATATATTTGGTACCAAATACTATTGGTACCTTTGTTAGGTTAATTATTATAATTGTCAGTATTATAACATTGTTTGTATTTTTCTCATTTCTGAGTTCCAAATTTTTAATAATGTAGTTATCTTTTATAATGAAAAAAGTAACTTGGTGATAAAGTATGCTTTTGCTTATTTTTTGTCTTAATATTATATGTTAGTTGAAAATTAATTCTTAGTAATGGAATTCTTGTGAATTAGAACAGTGGCAAGTAAATCTTTCACTTATATTATTATTTTCCCGACAGGGAGTGTTGATGGTTGGCCCCCCGGGCACAGGAAAGACCCTCCTTGCTAAGGCAGTAGCCACGGAATGCAAGACAACCTTCTTCAATGTGTCTTCGTCAACTCTGACTTCCAAATACAGAGGGGAGTCTGAGAAGCTTGTTCGTCTTCTGTTCGAAATGGTGAATGTTTGACACCACTCTAATGATTCTTTACCTCTAAAAGGGGTGGAAGTGAGTCTAACTATCTCCAGTGTGTAGAATAGCTAGGCAGGATGATACTGTGCCCTCAAAGCTAGAACCCTTGAATCACATGAGTAATTGGAGTTTTTCTGTGTCTCCTTTCCTCTAGAGGAAGAACCATCTCTGTTAGTTTATGGGCATGCTCACATTATGGGATCTGCCTTCCTAATCTGTTCTAGGAGTTTGAAATTATTATGTTTTTTAAATCAGTAGGCTTGTTTATAATATGACAAATGCAGTGTTATAACAGTAATGTGGGACGGTGACAATCAAGTAGTTGTGGAAGTTAGATCACCTCCAATCTGTTAAGTATGCTAAATACCTTGAGTTTAATGATCCAGACTTTGTATTGTTACTCCTTTGCTTGTTACTTTGAGTTTCTTTTTTTCCTTCTTCAACTCCCACTAACCTGGATATCAGTAGAAGGAATTATAATTCAACAAGTTCATAGTAGGGTGAATTAAATTCAACAGCTTTTTAGACTTCAGACTCTGTTAAGCTTCACTGATTATTTCAGTCTTGCCTCATTTAAGAAATAGTGTAGTTACATGTATCAGGACAGAGTTATGCTTATTATATGGACAGTGACTTGCATTCTTAACTGTAAAGAGTCCATCATGGACAAAACCTTAGATGACCGTGTTAATACGATAGTAGATCTTACTTCCTAGGCTCAGAATAAGATAAAAAAGTAATGAAAACCCTTACAATTTAAGGTTATCCATTTCTGTAAAGGTTTCTCCCTGTTTGAATTCCCATTTTCTCCTTCAAGTTTGATAATTCATATGGCAGGTTGCAGATTCTAACTGCTTCTTAATAGTTTGTCAGAAGTTTATAC
Organism: Potos flavus; assembly: GCA_028534135.1. Classification (NCBI taxonomy): domain Eukaryota; kingdom Metazoa; phylum Chordata; class Mammalia; order Carnivora; family Procyonidae; genus Potos; species Potos flavus. Next base: position 14,094,768 of record CM052886.1, read on the forward strand.
TGTAGGGCATTAGCTCCTGGGTGGCTCAGTCATTAAGGGTCTGCCTTTGGCTTAGGTCCTGGGATCGAGCCCCGCATCGGGCTCCCTGCTCCTTGGGAAGCCTGCTTCTCCCTCTCCCACTCCCCGTTTGTGTTCCCTCTCTTGCTGTCTCTCTGTCAAATAAATAAATAAATAAATAAATAAATAAATAAGTAAGTAAGTAAAAAAAAAAGTTTATACTATAGTAGGGGAATCTAGTGGAGAACCTCTTAGATGAGTTTGGAAAATTAGTTTGCCCTTTGCTTCAGGGGAAAACGAATTACATTGCCAGGATTCCAGAATACCCAGGCTTTTTAAAAATGTAAGGTAAATAGAGTGAACGGCTAAGTATGAGTCTTTAGGGTCCGGTGGCCTGGCTTCAGGTCCCACCTCTGTTCGCACTTTCCTAGCTGGCTAACTGTGGGCAACTTCCTGTCCTGCTCTTCTGCCGCTTCATCCGTGAGGGGAGGGCGGTAACACAGGAGCTGCCTCTGCAACGTTCGGACGGCCGAACGAGCTAATGCCTGTGAATGGCTTCTGTAGAGCCTGACTCACGGGGGCTAGTCGGTAGTAGCGGTTCTGTTTCAGGATTATTTGATATATTTTCTTTTTTATTTTTTTAAGATTTTATTTATTTGACAGAGAGAGAGATCACAAGTAGGCAGAGAGGCAGGCAGAGAGAGAGGGGGAAGCAGGCTCCCCGCCGAGCAGAGAGCCCGATGTGGGACTCGATCCCAGGACCCTGCGATCACGACCTGAGCCGAAGGCAGAGGCTTTAACCCACTGAGCCACCCAGGCGCCCCTTGATATAATTTCTAAAGAAGAGTTTATATTAAGAAAAATGACCTTTTTTTTCTGTGCAGGGAAGCCTCTTGCGAAGTGCTAATTTACATTATTTTTTATGGTGGGGTTATGAAGGCATATAAACGGCTTATTTTTTACTGGCTTCCCTAATGTTAACCATCTTTAAGTAAGTGCCTGCTTCTCTGGAGTCTGCTACTTTGAGTTGCCCACTGCTGAGTCGTGGGGCTCAGTTACTGGCCAGTCTGGAGCTTCTGCCTTTGGGACTTTTGATTCAGCCTCATGTTTATTTTTTTATTTTTTATTTTTAAAGATTTTATTTATTTATTTGACAGAGGGAGACAGATCACAGGTAGGCGGGGTGGGGGGGAAGCAGGCTCCCTGCTGAGCAGAGAGCCCGATGCGGGGCTCGATCCCAGGACCCTGAGATCATGACCTGAGCCGAAGGCAGAGGCTTCAACCCACTGAACCACCCAGGTGCCCCAGGGCTCATATTTAAAACTCAAATTAAAACGGGCTTAATTTTTTTTTCACCCGTTCATCATATGGACTCTTTCCCAGAGTGAAGTGTCTGCCTCTCACGTCTTGTTTTGACTGCTCTGGAGATGACTTGCCTCTCCCCGAGGGCCCAACCATCCCCCAGAATCTCTCAAAGCAAACATGTTTCAAGTGTTCTTTTCTTTTTCAAGGCCTGTATTTTCAATAATGCCACTTAAATACAAGTCTGTCCAGGATTTTTCTCATGACATGGTAACAAACACATAACCAAAACTTAATGGTATAATTTTTGTTGTATTGTCAAGAACTTTCATTTTCAAGTGTCAGAAACCTAATCAAATGAATTTAAACCAAAAGAATATACTGGGTCATGCAACAAGGAATTTTCAGAAGTTATATTTTAGCTTTTTAGGCCTAGCAATATCTAACAATTCAGATGTTTTCGGGGATGTCTCTTTGACCTTTGCCTCCCTATTTACCTGTGGGTTGGCTTTGATTTTGTGTGGTGGCTGTGATAGCCATCAGTGCCTTAAGCCTTGTTTTTATTGTCTTTATGGTAATCCCTGAGAAATTAGCCCTCACTGGATATTTCATTTAAAAATAATTAACTATGGGGGCGCCTGGGTGACTCAGTCAGTTAGGCATCTGACTCTCGATTTTGGCTCAGGTCATGATCTCAGGGTTGTGAGATCGAGCCCCACACTGGGCTCCGTGCTCAGAGGAGAAGTCTGTTCTTTCCCTCTCTGTCCTTCTCTCTCCCTTTGTCCCTCCCCTCACTTGTGCTCTCTCACTATAAAATAAATAAATCTTTAAAAATAAAAACTAAAAATGATTATGAACTTCTGTAGTTACTGTAATAAATGTGTTGTCAAATGAAAAATGGCAATTTAATTAGGATTTCTTAGAAGGAATCTAGGATTTTATTTAAGGTAATGATTCTCTGTAACCAGTTTTTTCCTAGAACTGTAGAACACTTACCAATATCTGTAAATGTTTTCCCACCACTATTGACCTTATTGTCGTAGCATACAAGATAATTCTGTATTTTTATCACTCATGAATAAATATTGCCAAAGTACTGCCATATAATATTTAAGTCTATGATAAGTTTCCATTCAAAGCTATCTTTTAGCTGCTCCAGTTTATCTTCTCCCCAGTACTAGGACAAGAGAGAGATGTGGTGTGGCAGGCTCCTGGACTCTTTTCTAATGGTTACAGATTATTTTTTAAGTGAAGTAAACACCTGATGTTACCTGGTTTCTTTATTTAGGCTCGATTTTACTCTCCAGCCACCATATTTATCGATGAGATAGACTCCATTTGTAGTCGCAGAGGGACTTCTGAAGAGCACGAAGCGAGCAGAAGGGTGAAAGCCGAGCTGCTGGTTCAGATGGATGGTACGCGTCTGTTGTGCGTAGACTGAGCTGCGCTCCGAGGGCTGAGCCGCACGGCTCCTGCCGACCGGAGAGGGCTGGCAAGAGGTCCTGGAGATCAACCGTATACTGGGGACGTGGACTGTGGGGACATGCCGGAAATCATGGCTGTTCACAGAGCACTCACGGGCCTATGCGCGGATTTCTTATTTTCAGCAATAAAATTGAAATAAATGCAAATAAATTTGCCTTAGGGATATGTATGTTCTTGAAAAATTTTAGAAAGTGGTATGTAGATAAGCTGAGCTGGTCTTTTGATTAAATCTTTATTGAGTCCTATATTTTTTTTTTAGTCCTATTTTTTTGCATATTAAAACTTACTTTTCTCGGGCCAGGAATTAATATATGTGCCATTTAGCTTTGGAAGTATTAGGGAGGATTAACAGTTACACTACCTTGCAATTTAGTATTAAATATATGATGATCTTTAAGTAGTTGAGCTTTATTTTCTATACTCTCACTTTCTTTTGACATTCTCTTCTCCTTTTTTTTTAGGTGTTGGAGGTGCTTCTGAAAATGATGACCCTTCCAAAATGGTTATGGTTCTGGCAGCTACTAATTTTCCCTGGGATATTGATGAGGCATTAAGACGACGTCTTGAAAAAAGAATCTATATTCCATTACCATCAGGTTATCTGCATTTGAATCTTGTCTGAAAGCTCATGTTAACTCTTAGGTAGTTTTGCTTAGAGATTTTAAAATTTGGTAGTAATTAACTTTCCTTTAAAGAGACAAATGTAGGATGTCCTTCCTTACATTAACTGGTTTGGCTGTATCTAGACCCGAAAGCCTTGGTACCAGGAAATTTAGAGAAAAAAAAAAAAAAAGAGTGAGCGAGTGCACAAGCGGGGGGAGAGGCAGAGGGAGAGGGAGCAGCAGACTCCCAGCCAAGCAGGGAGCCCAATGTGGGGCTCAATCCTAGGACCTCAAGACCATGATCTGAGCTGAAGGCAGACGCTCAGCTGACTAAGCCATCTGGTACCAGGAAATTTTAAATTTAGAAGGGCTCCTAAATTTTTTTTTTTTTTTTAAGATTTTACTTATTTGTCGGATCGAGAGAGAGGGAGAGCACACACAAGCAAGGGGAGCAGCAGGCAGAGGGGAGAAGCAGGCTCCCCACTGAGCAGGGAACCCGATATGGGACTCAATCCCACGACCCTGGGATCATGACCCGAGCCGAAGGCAGACGCTTAACCGACTGAGCCACCCAGGCGTCCCAGGGCTCTTAAATTTTTAAGCAAATGAGCTCTAAGAATTAAAACGACCTCTCATACAAAGTAGATTTGAGAAAAAATAACAGTATGTTTATGTTGAAGGCTTACATTTTTAAATTTGTTTCCATCATTAGCAAAAGGCAGGGAGGAGCTGTTACGAATAAGTCTCCGTGAACTGGAATTGGCCGATGATGTTGACCTTGCAAGCATAGCAGAAAATATGGAAGGTTATTCAGGTGCGGACATTACCAATGTGTGCAGGTATGAATTATTTTGAAAGCATAGGGTTATGTGGGTATAAACTTCTGTTACAAAGTTTTTATGCTGAATTAATAAAATGGGTGAAGAATAAAAACCCACATTAGAATCTCTAGTGAGAGACACGAGTTTTGGTATTAAGTTTGTGGTAGGGTGCTGGTAAGAATTTGGGTGTCTTGCATGTCACTGAACAGTCTGCAGTGCATTTGAAAGCTACAAGTTCAAGAAGCTAATGTTAGAACAATTGACATAATATAGAAAATCAGTAATTGTCTTGGATTAAAAAATGTTGGTGTACTTATTCAGTATTTTTCCTAAGAAATGTGAAATGGATTGGGCATACTCCAGGAGGGTACAATCCCATTTTCAGTGCAAGTGTCCTAAATATGATAGGAACAGGAGTAAAAAAGAAAAAAGACAGTCTAGAGAATGTTGATTCAAGTAGGTTTTGTCCTAATCTGAGTATTAGTTCATACGTTTATTAGCAAGGTACTCACTGTAAAGTAAGTATACCACGCAGGTTGCTGTCCCTTTGCATAAACATGGCTGTTTATTAAAGATGAAACTTGGTGAAAGGAGAGATCCTTGAGTCTAAAGTTTCTTCTATAAAAACAAAACAAAACAAAACAAAACCCAAAACCCCCAAAAGAAGACAAAACTAATACAGAGGGGAAAGCCGAAACACGCTAACTTGATCACTTAGTTTTTCCAACCTGTGTAGGAAATAGTTTTTCAGCCAGCTGGTTCTCTCCTGTCTCTCTGATGTTTCTTCTTTCATTGGACACTTACAATGAAATTCAATTGCTAGCTTCTCTATTACACCCTTTTACTTTTTCTTGGGCTTCCTACTCAGTATCAGTTATTTAAACTGATTAATATCCTTAACTCATCATGGAAAATTTAACAGCTAAAAACATCTCAGAACAGGCCTTGTATTCTGATAAGAGTCTATGCGGTACTAAGTATGTGTAATGGGATAATTACAAAATAACACATACCGAAAAGATTTTCTGTTCACGGGTTTTTATTCAATCAAAATAACACTTTGTGTTTTAATTTAAAAACTAGGGATGCATCCTTGATGGCAATGAGAAGGCGCATTGAAGGTTTGACACCAGAAGAGATCAGAAATCTTTCAAGAGAAGAAATGCACATGCCTACAACTATGGAGGATTTTGAAATGGCTTTAAAAAAGGTCTCTAAGTCCGTTTCTGCTGCAGACATTGAAAGATATGAGAAGTGGATATTTGAGTTTGGATCATGCTAAATTCTCACATGTAAACTGTGAGAAACCTGCCTTAAGTGTTTGAATAATAATTAAATGTAGTATTTCATTGCACTGAGTGCTATATTTTTTTAAATTTTGATAATGGTAAGATTTAAAAAAAAAAGTATGATTCTGAATAAAGGCAATTTTTTAAAGCTGCAAGCAAGTTTGTTTTACTTTAGTATTACGCGATTTTCTCTCCCACTGACCACGTTGTGTTGCAGCACAGGGGCGATTACTTAGCTTGGAAAAGTGTCTTTATATGCACTTCTAAGTACAGCATCTTCTCTTCCACTGTCCAGCTGCCATTCCTTCTACGGAGTAAGACTGGCTCTAGCACCTTGGGTGCCAGTGGATAACTGAACATTCCCGAACATTTTTACAGAAGCAGCCAGTAGATGCACGAACCCCGCCCCCGGGTGCCTTCCTGCTTGGGGTGACGGTAGCTTCCCTCCTCTTCCTGGGGGAGCTTTAAAGACCCTTCGTTTTATAATGCACTTAAAAAGAAAAAGAAAAAAATATACATATATACACACGCACGCTCGTGCTTGACTTTATTCTGCCCATATACGAGGCTGCACTGTAGGCAAGCAGATGCTCCTAAGCCCGTGCCGCTCACTGTGTTCTAGTGAGTGAAACTCATGAGCCCGTTCGCTCACGGATATAAAGCATAATTAAAATAATAGTTAATGGTGTAAGTTAATAAATGAAATAAAAGTTAATGGTGTAAAATCTTACAGGTAAGATGCCCATTTAGGATTACTTTCTTAAAAATAACTTACTGTATCATCCCAACCACAGAAAAGAGCATCATGCTGTGGTCCCGGGTCTCACTGGTAGGGAGCGAAGGCAGACCGGACTCTGCTCACTGAGAAGCCCACACCACACTCTCCGATGGGCCACAGAGCCTCCTGCAGGGCTGTCCTCACTTGAGTCCCTATAAGCTTAATGGATGCAGTAAGACCCTGTCATTATTTGGAGTTAGAACTGGAATTTCTAGCATCTCAAAGTGAGGAAGGACATAAAGTGTTACCAGCTGCGTGACTTTAGGATCAAATTGAATCGCATGCTATTATTTATTCTTCTATAATATGGAGAAAGTATAGTTCACAGGGCTGTTATTCCTTATTAAAAACAGCCAGGCAAAATGAAACCTCACTCCTACACTCTGCTACCTGTCATCCTTCCCCCATACACACACATCTATTTAGCCTAACTCTAAGGGGGTTTTACTTTTTCCCCCCTCCCTGTTTAAGGTGGTTTTAAAAACCAGTCATTACACTCTTGAACGGTATGTTTAAAATGATGGGTTGCAATAAAAAATTAAGCAATAGGAAATACCTACCATTTGGAGTAAAGGTAAGTCTTATATGTACTAGATCACATAAAATAGATGTCAACGTGAGTGATGGTTTAAAAAAAGACCGAACACTGTTGAAGGGTAAATAGCACTAAGAACCAAAAGATCAAGGGCACGGTCTAATTCCAGGATGTTGACGGACTCCTTAACTGATTTGAGCCCTGGTTTCAGCCAATGTGAAAGGAGCTCTTACATAGAAGCAGTTCTTGCCTAGGAAATGTTTTTATACCAAAGCTCTATACTGTTTTCCTCAAAAAAAAAAAAGTTTATTTTAGAGTGAGAACATGTCACTACTATTTTTAAATCCTGGTGCATTCAGGTAAGTAGTCTTGGTACAGGATACAATCAAATCATGATACACTTCAGTGATTTTATACGGAGTCACATACTTAATATAAAGGCACATTTTACTGAATAAAAAAATAAGTGTTAAATTCTTGAGCTTTTAAATTAGAATTTCATAAAGTGCTTTTCATAAAGTCTCATATATTATAGTAATTAAGTGGATAGAATTTCCTTTACAAAGGCACCTTGAAAAGTATTGGCACATGGCATTTTGTCCTGCTTTTTTTTTTTTTTTTTTGTAATTTTGAAGTTTCTTCACGTCTTCTCTTCCACTTCATTTAAATTTCCTTTAATTCGTCATCTGAATAGCCAGCCCTGTTACAGAATAAGGTGAACTTTAACTTGTCACTTTAAAGGTCAAGTTTTAGGCAGTTTTAGGAGTTTAGCAATTTCCCTAGTGTATAAACAGATTCTTAGTGATTTACAGAAAATTCTATTCAAGTGGCAAATTTAGAGCCAAAAGACTAATTCAGAGTCCATGATTTGAGATGGTGCTTTAAACACATGCTTTATCTTCAAGGTTTTCTGCTCTTTTTTTCTCAGGATTATCCGGAAATAAGTTGATAGCTGTGACAGGTATAACATTTGCTTTATCCAACTGAAGAATTCCTCTGAAATATAAAAATAGAAATGAAATATTTCCTCTGTCTACAGTTTGATAGTAAGACAAGGCTACCTCAAGGATCTTTACACAGTATTTTCCCTTTTGTTACTTAAGTATCTGACCAAGGAGGAGGTCTCTGGATTGGATCCAAGACCTGTTCTGCAAGTTCAGTATCATCCCAATCAAGATGTCAACAGAAGGTAGATGTTTATGGAACTCATGGAGCTGTTTCTAAAAGTTCACAAGGGAGTACAGCAAGAACAGCTGTAACACTTTTTAAAAAGAACAATGGGGAGCAGAGAGAGTTGCCTGGTTTTATTAAAGCAGTATAGTAATTAAAACCGTGCCAGTGGCACTGTACAAGACAAGCAGCGAAGAAGAGAGCCCAGAAATAAGACGAATGTATGTGGGAATTGCATTCATAATAAGGTAGCATTCCGATTCACTGGGCAAATTTTACAACTGGAACAATGGCCTCTGTTTTGAAAGTGAAAACAAAATCGTAACTAGCTTAACCTATACACAAGTGATGGTAAAACCTAAGTTTTAAGAAAACACTTAAATAATTTTAAGATGGGAAAGGTCTACTTAAGAAAAATTTAAAACTCTAAAAGACACAAAGGAAAGACATGAATTGCTCTGAGCTTAAATTTAAAACTTTTGTATGATACCAGAAACAAGAGCAAAAGACAAATCGCAATCTGGGATAAAAAAAAAATGGTAATAGATATTATGTGTGCATAATAGATAAAGGAGCTCCTACATACCAATGATGATAAAAGGCAACACAACTGAAAAACAGGTAAAGGTTATAAACAGGCATGTCACAGGAGAAATATACAGCCAATTATCACAAAGATGCTAAACTCCGCTAGACTCGGACTAGCAAGGACATGAGGAAGAAGAAAATGCAAATTAAAATGAGATCATATTTTTGTCCACAGTAGCAAAAACAAAAAAGATTGCTTTCAGCTGTTGACAAGATACATATACTCTTTGACTTTTCACTTTTAGGAGTCTATCTCTGTAAATACACACATGCCAAGAGATATGTGTACATTTAAGATGTACACGAGAGCATTATTGGAAAGAACGTGAAATTGGAAGATACTTGAGTGTCTAGTGGAGGAGTGGTTACAGATGGCTTAGCTACGCCGTAAAACATGATGCAGCCAGAAAGAGGACCAATAAGCAAATAGCCGTGCTGAGAGGAAAAGGTCTTAAGCCCACAGTTCCCATATGCACCGAGACCCCTGGGGCGGTGCTGCAGACTCACAGGCCCTACAGACTATTTTAGATTTCATTCTGAGGGTAGTTCACAGTTTCAACATTAGGCTGTACTACAGTCCTTTCAATGAGGTCAGATCTTTGCAAAGCTGGACTTCGGCAGCTGTGATCATAAGCAACACTGTACAAAAGCTAGTGGACAGGAAGTGAGGGTGGCAGTGTCCGATCTGATCCCAAGATAAGAGTTTTGTATAGGGCCCTAGAGGCACACACATCCCATTTGCAACTGTACATAAGAAAGATATAAATGTATATGTAAATTAAGAAATAAAGGGGAGCCTGAGTGGCTCAGTCGTTAAGCATCTGCCTTCGGCTCAGGTTGTGCTCCCAGGTCCTGGGATCGAGCCCCACTCTGAGCCCCCTGCTCGGGGGAAAGCCTGCTTCTCCCTCTCCCACTCCCCCTGCTTGTGTTCCCTCTCTCGCTGTCTCTCTCTCTGTGTCAAATAAATAAATAAAAATCTTAAAAAAAAAAAAAAAAAGCCGTCCAGAAAGGGAAACAGTGAAATTATCTCTATCCCTGTTCTCACTCCCACTCATTAGAAGTAACTTATTTTGTCATTCCAGAAGTTTCCTATGCATTTATATACACATATACATAATACTTTTGTTTTATCCAAATGGGATCATATGGTTACGCAGTGTTTGCCCCCATCTAATAGATTTTGGATTCTTTGCCTCCCGGCGGCACAGAATCCCACTGCAAGTATGAATCATTAGTCAGCTACGCCCCCGCTGATAAACGGCTCCGACGTTTCCTCTTTTGCTTTAGCTTTGTTATAAGCAATGCTGCACTAGTCTTCTAAAATCCACCTCATTTTAAATCGATACTTCGAGGTAGAAAATTATACATAGTGAAGCCCTTGCTTAATTTGTCTAACATTGCATTTTCCACTACAAATACCTGTTTCCTTTCTCTAATAGGCTAAGATCTTACAGGGTAGAATTTGTCTTATTCACATCTGAATCCCCAAGACAAGTGTCTTGTTCATGATAGATATCCAATAAATGTCTTAGTTTTGCTAAAGTTGGAAGACGAGCTAGAAAAAAAAGCAGACATCATTTTCCCTCCATCTTGGCTTACAGCCTTCCTAATATTTGTATTTTGTACTCTAAAGTATAGTAAATACAACTTGCTTTTTAATCATTAAAAACACTAATGTTGGGGCGCCTGGGTGGCTCAGTGGGTTAAAGCCTCTGATCATGATCTCAGGTCATGATCTCAGGGTCCTGGGATCGAGCCCCACATCCGGCTCTCTGCTCAGCGGGGAGCCTGCTTCCCCCTCTCTCTCTGCCTACCTCTCTGCCTGCTTGTGATCTCTCTCTGTCAAATAAAAAAAATCTTTAAACAAAACAACAAAAAAAACACTAATGTTTCAAAAATAATAACTACTGGGGCACCTAGGTGGCTCAGTCAGCTAAGCAGCTGCCTTCAGCTCAGGCCATGATCCTTGGGTTCTGGGATCGAGTCCCATGTCAGGCTCTCTGCTCAGTAGGAGCCTGCTTCTCCCTCTCCCTCTGCCTACCATTCTGCCTGCTCTCTCTCTCTCTCAAAAAAATAAGTAAATAAATAAAATCTTAAAAAAAAAAAATACTTACTTGTATTCACGAACTGGGAAGAGCACCTTTAAGATGGTTATTACCACAGCTGCTGCTATAATTCCAACCATCATGACGTTCAGAAACATAAAGAATACTGGAAAAATACTGCTCCAGAACCTACATAGATCTTTTCTGAATTTTTCCATCCATTGACACATCACCTAAAAGAGGAATTTTGATTAGATAAGCCAAGTATCATTTGATCTCTAAGAGACTTTAAAAATTATGTTCTAGTTTTGGGTGATGATAAAATTCTCTATCTTGACTGTGATGCTGGTTACATGGTGCTTGGATTCATCAAAACGTATCTAACTGTACATTTTAAATGGGTGCATTTTATTTTAAAATATACCTTGATAAAATTATTTACCATTTTAAAAATTATGTTCTAATAATATAGACATAGGAATGTTACTTTGTTATCCTTTACAATTATTTATACTATTGTCTATAAATTAAGTGAAAATTATTGCTAAATGGTAAGAGGTTCGGCTGGTCTACACGAAACAGACCAAGGGCAACCACGGGTTTCTAATAATTGGAGGACAACAGCAGGAGAGAAAGGCAAACATGTTAGTGGCTTTTGGCCCAGATGGGGAGTTCACTGGGCACAAAGCATGTTAGAGCAGACACCAAGGCGCACGGACGGGGAGAGAGGCACGTAGGCAGGGGGAGGGTGCTGGCGTTCAGGCAGCAAAAAGTGACCAGAGTTTCTCCACCAACCCCAATATAAGCAATCCCAACCATCAGTGGGAACCTAAAAGAAGTCTCTGGAATCCTTTTGGACTAACCACAGACCTTGCTCACTTAAATAGAAATTATTTCGAGTAAGAGGCTGAGCTAATACATACGGAGGTGTCAAGATACTCAGTGTGAACCCCTAATATATTTCCAGGCAGCCGTATCACGCCCGTAGTAATACGGGAGTACTTAATAGGTGGAAATACATTCTTCCATTTGTACCCGGTTTACTTAATCCTGGTAACAACTGCATGATTTTATAGATTAAAGTGGAGGCCCCATTGTACAGATAAAGAAACTGAGGTTAGAGAGCATAAGAACTCGTCCAAGATCACATTAACTAGTGCGTGGCAGAACCAGGATTCAAGCCTACACAGTCCAACCCCGGAAAGTACACCCTTCACCACCTGTGCTCGGTCACTGTGAAGATCCTGAGGGCACCGGGCCTGTGTGTGTGTGTGTGTGTGTGTGTGTGTGTGCGCGCGCGCATGCGCGCGCGTGTGTGTGTGTGTGTGCGCGCGCGTGTGCGCGTGCGCATAAAGGCAGCAGTCACAGAATCAATAAACAGGAATATGGGAATGACTCTGGAACTGGAAATCCCCCCAAAATGAAATCCAATGACTTGATAATCATTATCTAACTGTATTATTAAATGAAACTTGAAAAGAAAATGGGAAAACCTGAAAGCCTCCCACTGCAACAGTGATGAGTTGCACAATTAACAGTGGTTCACACTCCCAATCCTCTTGGTTTCCACCTCATCTGAAATGCTTTTTCTTCTACAGATCTCTGTAACAGAAAGGTAATCCCAAATACCTGATTTACCTTGTAAGAAGATGGAGGCTCTGCTCTGAGAGGAGTCTCGGGTAGTTTGCCAGGGAGAGCGTCTTCGTCTACGGTGGTCTCCGCACCCCTGAGGAGATCCTGGCTGGTGGTCTGCAGGGAGCCGACACTTTCTACTGAGAAGGAAGAGCCACGTCACCAAAACGCCAGGTACACTCTGGTGTCTCTCTTCCTGGTCCTAATATTCCTATGCCCAACTCATGCAGGATACTAAGACTATATTTTCCCGTAGGAGAAAAAAAATAACATTTGACTGTTCATGTTTAAATGCCAGAAAGGAGCCATAAACTCACACCGTTAGAGGGAGCTATGCCAGTCATGATTCTACCACGCAGAATGCAGAAGGTCAAATTTTCAGAAAGTTCCGTGTTTCAATGGAAAAAAAATGAATATTTCTTTCTCTAAATGAACCTAAAGGATATTCTAATTGTATATTTTGTGACGACTGCCCAGAGTAAGGGTAGCGATTTACCACAAAATGTCACCAAGCAGTCATCACTGAGCACTTTTTGTTTTGATCACTTTCTATTAAGACTCAAGATAGGTTCCCGAAAGTGCTTATAAAGTAACAGGCTTATAAAGTAACAGGTGTTATAAAGCATTTCTGAAAGAAGCCTATTTCCAAACATATTAACTACGATTAGAAAGCTATCCACTAAAGAAATATTTTCCTAATATTTTAAGTAACAGTTTTGTAAAGTACCTTTTTTGGAGAGGTTGGGAAGGGTAAATAAAATGTCGCTATCTCGGGAAATAGAATACAGCATGCTTTCCTCCAAAGGGAGGGTGTAGTTTGAATGTCTGAGTATTGCCTGGTTCTTAACTAAAATATCAATTTCGGTAACATCCTTTTGTTGAGCCTATGAAAGAATAAAGAAACAATTACTCTTTATTTTAAATAATGGCACAACCCCATAAGAATCTAAAACTAACTTTTCCTCCTTGTTGTCTTTAACTAAAAAACTTACCCTATTCACAATTACTCTGTATTCCCCACACTTTGAGGCATTTAATTAGCAACTTTAATCTGAGTGTTTTAGCATTCAGTATTAGAAGCTTGCTCTCTGTCCCATTTCATTTACTTGGCCAGAGGAAAAGGTGGCAGAGCTAGAAACCGAATTCAATCCCTTCAATCGCTGTATTTACTAATGTTTATAATATTTTAAAGTGATAAAAAAATATTTTAAAGTGATATAAACATGTATAAATATAGTCGGTTTTTTAAAAATTAAGACTTCAAATGCTAAACAAATGTTAAAACAAGTAAAAATTTCTAAATGCTTGCATACAGGCAACATCGGGGTACCATTTTTCCTTATCAAGTCAGAAATAAATAATACAACAATGTAACACATGCATAATACCCAGCATAAATCTTTATGGTTTAATTCCCAATTAATAATCATATTATCGTACCTGTTTTCTTTCATTTATTTATTTATTTCACACAGAGAGAGAGATCACAAGCAGGCAGAGAGGCAGGCAGAGAGAAGGGGGGAAGCAGGCTTCCTGCTGAGCAGAGAGCCCGATGCAGGGCTCGATCCCAGGACCCTGAGATCACGACCTGAGCCGAAGGCAGAGGCTTTAACCCACTGAGCCACCCAGGCGCCCCGTCGTACCTGTTTTCCATCAACCTCTACTACCTCTTCTTGAATGACAATTAGTTGCAAACTGGAACCAGATGTCATAGGCCACTCATGAACTAAAATCCTTACACTGACAATTCCAAAATATTCTTTTTCCTCCACATTTTCCAGGTTTTCATTTTTAACTATAAAAAAAAAGTAGTGACAGCTTTGAACAAAACACATGCCACCAAATCTATTACTGAATTTGATTATTTTGATGACATTTACATGGAACAAGACAGTGGCAGAACAATTTCTTTGCCTTTCTTAATCTCTGACTTCACTGATGTTACAGAATTTATGAAAAAAAAGACAACCTGACAAATCCTCCCCATGTTTACGGTCACTTGAAAAGGGAAAAATGCTCGATGGTCTTTAGACTACCACACTAGCAACATCATTCCTGTTCTTTCACATAGTTTGTCCAGGAGGAACGCAAAAGGCATAACTACTTAGGAAGCAACCAGAAAGAAGACAATGGGATTACCATGTTACAGTAAAGGAAGCACATTCATCCATCCATTCACTCGTTCACAAACTCCAGGGATCTAGGGGCCCAAGCAATAAGGACGCTGAGTTGTTTTCTCAATTCTTTCTCCAGGAAGGGACCTGTCGCTGTTGGAGGGGGTGGGGATGGGGTAAAGAGGATGGGACCGCCCTGTAATTACTCCCCGCTAACGGACGCTGGGGCAGGATCGGCAGCTCTGCAGGAGAGCCTCCCAAACCACGCCAGTGGAGGCGGGGTGTGACAGCTGCAGCTGGCCTACACGGCCAGCGGCCACCTTTCAGAGGCAGAAAACACTACAGAAAACGATAAATCAATATAAATCAGTGAAACCAGTGGAAAAGGAACATTTAGCTTCTCAAATGTTAGTGCCTCAAATCCTATGAGGACAGTCAGCCACAAACGAACCCAGATGGATATTCTGCGTACAGATTCAGCTGTTTAAATGGATTCTGTGCCTCCACAGGGCTATTCCCTTTATCTGGAATGTTCTCTACTACTCCCTCGCTCCTCATCCATTTTTAATAAACTCCTACTTAAGCAGTTCTAGCTACTGTATCTCTGTATCGCTGAGTTTATGCCTTTTTTTAAGCACTAACTTTCTCGCGGTGTAGCTCTTCATTTATAAGCCCGTCTCCTTGACTAGGCGGCCTTCCCTTGACAGGATGCATCAGGTTCATTGTTCTGCGGCTTTTGTTCAGCAGCGACTCCATCCAGAATTATACACACATAATTTAAAATAAATATGCCATCATCAGTTACCAATACTATCCGAACGCCAGTCTAGTGGTTCTAAATCCTAACTGTGCATCAGAACCCGCTGGGGAGTAGTACACGCCAGAGCCTCGTCCCAGCCTCAGTAAACCAAAATGTCGGGGGGCACAGACCACCACTGCTAGCTTCTGAAACAGGTAGACATTTCCACTGAGAACCAAGCGACCCAACCTTCTAGTTCAACCTAAATCTTCACAAAACTGTTCCTCCTTGACTTCCCTCTTTCTGTAAATAAATCTACCCTCCTCCAAGCTCGCAAGGACAAAAGTTACCAGGTTACATTTGACTTCTTCGCCCTCATTCCCTGTATCCAGTTAGTTGCTTCCTTCGGGCGATTCCAGGTCTAGTTTCTCTTATATTTCTCCTTTCCATCCCCCCCACTTCCCCATCCCGTATGTGGTTCATTAACTACTTACCATCCTAACGGTTACCTAACTATTCCTTTCTTTAATTCCCCCTCCCTCCCGAGCAGTCACATAACGGTGCCAGATTAATCTTCTGTAGCTGAGTTCGGACTATGCAGCCGCCTCGCTCGCACACCTTCGGCGGCAGCCCCCCGACTTGTCTGGTAGCTCTCTGACTGGTCCTTCTCCAGGCTCCTTCTGGGGGCGCTTGCCGCTTCTCTCTCTCTGGTCTGCCTAGCCTCCCTCCGCTCCTCTAAGGCTCCTCGCTGTAAAACTTCCCCTCTCCTGCGGCCCCTCTCAGCGCTCTCCCTGGCTGCCCCTTGCTCTTGCTCACAGAACAGCACGCTCCTCGTCAGCCTGTCCGTCCGTCCAAAGGCCGCTGCACTAGGGCACGAGAGAGTCAACGGAGGAGAAAATGCAGTCATACAAAGACATCAAAGTGGTGACTCTTCAGCCCCCAAATCTGGCACCCCTGCTGTAGAATAAAATAAAATTAAAAACAACAGAAACCCTTGATATTCTGACTTTCCTGGCCGTGGTAGGCAGCTCTCAAAAACGGCTCTCCACGACCCCTGACCCTGGCAATTCGTGTCCTGGTGTTATGCCCTCCCGCTAAGTGTGGGCTGGACCCCGTGACTTGTTTCTAACAAACAGAATACAGTAAAAGTGATGGGAAGTCACTTCTGTGATTAGATCATAAGGGCTGTGGCTTCTGTCTTGTGAGGATTCGCTCTTGCTGGCGGTCTCCCTCGCCCTCTCGCCGATACAGCCAGCTGCCGTCTTGTGAGATGCCCGACAGAGAGGCCCATGTGGCGAGGGAAGGACGGAGGCCTCCGGCCAACCTCCTGCGAGGAATGGAGGCCTTGGTCCAACAGTTCACCAGAACTAAGTCCTGCCGACAGCCGTGAGCGAGCTAGGAAGCAGATCTTCCCCAGCGGAGCCTTGTGAGGACTGCGTCCTTACAGGAGACCCAGAGCCAGAGGTCCCAGCTAAGCCAAGTTCAACTTCTTGACCTACAGGAACCATGAGATGATCCCGTGGTCGCCTACTAAGTTTAGAATTAAACTGTTACCTAGCAACAACTAACTAATACACCTACCAAAGGGGAAGGTTTTGAAAGAATTGAGAAGACTTTATGCTGTATTGGTTTTGAAGACTGTTGTAACAGATAGGATGGGCATTTACTGCAGCTGCCAAAGAAACTCAGGGCAACAACTCAGATGACCAGCAAGGTGACTCCAACACAGTAAGACAGAGGGCAGCCGGGTCACACACTCCGTGGCAAATTCCTAATGAATACGCCATCAATGGAATTATTACTTAAACCAATGATAGCACTTCTTTTCCTAGCTAAAAGAATTAGCTTGTTGTATACCAGCCTTCTCACTGAGAGCCACTAGAAAAGATGTAAAAAAAGAAACACATACATATACATTCAAAACCCACATCTGTCTAGAGGCAGCAGAGAACTAAAAAGTCAGCCAGCGCTCCCACAAGGCATTCACTGATTCTCAAGCTCGATAGAAAGTAAGAGGCAGAAAAGGCAGAGAAGCTAAGCAGAGCTAAATGGGCAGATTTGGGCAGTCCCTCGTAGAGGGGCCTAAAATAAAGATTATGGCTATGAAGGTATCCAGGACTTGTGACAAGATCCTAGAGAGAAGGGAAGAAGAGAAGTATCGAACATTCTATGCAGTCTTCCCCCCCGCGGAAACATATGCCGATTACTAAGTCAGGTGGGCTGAGAAACTGAGCCTAAGACAGTAAGAAGCTAAGCGCAACCTCTGGCAGGCTCATCACAGTGGGGAGTGTGAGGCCCACAAAAGGAGGGGCCCTCATAAACACCCCCAGTTTTCACTCGGGACCTATGATGAGCTACATCTGAGGAAGAGCAGTTAATAAGAAATAGACTGAGTGAGCCTCACAGAGATGAGAATCCAGCTTCGGTCAGCCCAGTCCTCGATTTAAAATTTAAGGTATTCTGCATCTTATTATCATGACTGCCAGGGGTTAAAGTAAATCCTCTCTGGAGTAAGATAATATTATCTGGAGCCTTTATAACTTTTCATACACAATATCAAAAATAACACATGTTGAAGGAGAAGGATCAAGAGAAAAAACAGATCCAGAGGAGCTAAAAAAATTAGACTGCGCAGACATGAATTTTAAAGTTACTGAAAGTAATAGGTTCAAGAAAATAGATGATGGGGCGCCTGCATGGCTCAGTCGGTTAAGCATCTGACTTCGGCTCAGGGCATGATCTCAGGGTCCTGGGATCGAGCCCTGCGTCAGGCTCCCTGCTCAGTAGGGAGTCTGCTTCTCCCCCTGCCTCTGCCCCTCTCTCTCTCCCCCTGCTCGTGCTCTCTCTCTCTCTCAAATAAATAAATAAAATCTTAAAAAAAAAGAAAGAAAGAAAGAAAAAGAAAAGAAAATATGGGCACCTGGGTGGTGCAGTCTGTTGGGGATCCGACTCTTGGTTTTGGCTCAGGTGGTGATCTCGTGGTCGTGGGATCCAGCCCCCAGCGTTGGGCTTATGCAGAGCTCAGAGTCTGCTTGAGACTCTCTCCCTCCTCCCTCTGTCCCTCAGCACCTGTCCCCCGCTCCTGCTCTCTCTCTAAAATAAATAAATAATCTTTAAAAAAAGAAAATAGATGATAAAATGAAGAATTTCACCAGATAAGTGCAAGCTACCAAAATAAAAATTAAAAATATATAATTTAAAAAATTTTTGAAAAAAAAAAAAAAAAAGAGTTGGGCCAGTATCCAGAGCCTGAGCAGGAGATGGAAAACAAAAGAAAAAAGAAAAAAAAATTAAAAAAAGAATAAAATGGACATCCTAGAAGTAAAGTCCAGTAAATGAAATTAACTCAATTGGGCAGAGCTGATGAATTTGTGTGAGGGGAGGATGAAAAGAAAAAAAGGATAGAAAAAAACAGAAAACAGTATAAAATTTACATGGAACTTTGTGAAAGGGTCAAACATACGTGTTAATGAAAAGCAAGAAGGGAATGAGAAAGAGGACTTGTAGTACTTTTTGAAAAGATATTTTTCTAAAAAGCTCAAAAATTTTCCCAAAAAAACAGGAAGTCACAGATTAAAGAACCCTACATTTGGGCACATCACAGTAAAACTACTGAAAACCAAAGACTAAGAAAAAAATATTAAGGGCGACCAGGAAAACAAAACAAAACAAAACCTTATTATCCTCCCTGGAGCAATGAGCCTGACACTGACTCTCAACAGAAACTCCAGAAGTGAGAAGACCATGAAATTGGTCTTTAAAATGCTAACCTATGAAGTACTAACCTGTGTTTTCCCATCCAATAAAAAGATCCTCTTAAAATGCAGGCAAAATAAAGATGTTTTTAAATACAAGCTCACATAATTCACGGCTAACAAATCTCCACTAAGGGGATTTCTTGATCTCCTACTAAGGGGAATTTTTTAGGCAGGGGGAAAATGAGCCCCGAGGGGAACAAGAAACACACAGACACTAAGTGAGTGTGGGTTTTGAGTGTATATGTGTGTGTTTCTTGTTCTTCTTTATTTCTTCATTCAGGAAGGAATGAAGAGCGATGGAAAGGGCAACCATTAAGGTAAACATAAATGAGTACTGGACTACACAAAATAATAAGAACAATTATGGTGCATAATCATGGGTAGGATGCATAATATTAGGATTTAAGAACACAAAAAGTTAAAATGTATAATAGTAACAGCACAAAAGCAGAAAGGGAATAAATGGAGTTTCCATGTTCTGAGGTTCTTGCTTTGTTGGAGAAGTGATAAAAATACTAGTTTATTGATCTCAGAGGTAACCATTAAAAGAATAGGAAAATAATATAAAACCAACAAGATAGAAGGGAATGACGAAAGGAAAAATAAAAAACCCAGAAGAGGGCCAAAAGGAGAAGAAAAAGGGACATGGAATAGGTGGGACACAAAGAGGAAACAAATGATTCAGATTAAATACTTAAATCCAAATATATTAGTTATTACATTAATGTAAATAAATCAAAATCCCAAATAAAAGACAGACTGACAGACTGATTTAAAATAAGACCCATCAATATATGCTGCTTATTAGAGATTCACCTGAATTATAAGGACCCAGAAAGACTGAAAAAAAAGGAAAGATACCACACAACAATCCATCCTCCTCCCACCTGCCAGGCCAAAAAGCAATTACTATTAAAATTATATAGATAAAGTTGACTTTAAGGCAAAACTATCACTAGAGATAAAGAAGGACATATTATAATGATAAAAAAGTCAATCTACGAGGAAGACATAACAGTTCAAATCTGTATGCATCTGGTAATATTGTGTCAAAATATAGAAAGTAAAAACTGACAAAGCTGGGAGAACAGACAAATCTACTATAGTAGAGATTTAACATACCATTCTCAGTAACTGATAGAGCAAACAAACAAACAAACAAACAAACGAAAATCAGTACTTCCCTAACAGACTGAACAATACAACTAACAAAAAATTTTACCTGACGTATATAGAACATCAAATCCAAGTAATTATATGATGTGCTTTCTTTTCAAGGACACCTGGACATCACCACTTCCTAAAACTGACCATCTGCTAAGCCACAAAACAAGTCTCTAATTTCAGGGGTTAAAATTATACACAGTGCACCTCTGATGATAGAGGTGGAAACAGTAGAAAGTTCCAAAATGTTTGGAAATTAAGCACTGAAACTTCTAAATGACTCACAAGACAAGGGAATATCACTACAAATAACTGGAAAACACTGTGAACTGAATGACAATGAAAGTACGTAACAAATCAAGTACAAAATACAATTATTTAGAGAAAAATTTACTGCCTTAAATGCATATATTAAAACAGGTAGTAAGAATACTGTACATATTTCTCATATTCCTTACTTCCTTCAAATACTGTGGTACAACATAACATATTTGCTTGTCTTTAAACAACTCAAGATATTAAAAGGTTAAAAAAATGTTATCTGGACATAAGGGTAGAAGAAACTAGAGAATTAGAGCGACAATTTATTTTTCTCTTTATTTTCTTACAACTGTGATAAGCACTCCTCCAAGATTTTGCCTCTTACGTGTAAATCTCCACTTATTACCCCTCTTTACATTCTTACGTTGTTATTGACCTACCAGAAATGCAGCTCCGGTCAATGACAATCTCATGAGAAAGAAACGTGAATATGCCAGGAATAACCAAAATAAAGTAGGATTTGAACTTTAAAACACATTAGTGTTATTATACACTCCAGTAAGGATGTATATTATGAATTTAAAATGAAAATACATCACAAAAAAGAACCGTGTTTCACAAATTTAGTATTACTAAAAACAGAACAATTATGGAAATAATTTAGTAGTACTCACCTATCAAAGTCTGACCGCTTATTCGGGTTACACCACTATTTACAGGGAAGTCATTTACATATACCTGTCCACTCTCATAGGTTATGTTAAGAACAACCTTAAAATAAAGCAGCATATACATTAATTCCAGTGGTTTATAAATGATGACAAATTCTTCACGTCAAAAATACATTATCTAACTAAATTAGATGTGCAGGGAAAAATAACAGAGGCTGCCTACTACTTAGCTAAGTGATATTAAAACATAATCAAAAGGAGACAAACCTGTTCTTTGGATGCCTCCCCATCATCTTTCAGGGTAGTTACGTTAATTCTGATGCTGTCCTGCAAAACATACATGAAGTGGATAGGTATGCATTTCACCAAGTACGAATAGCTCAGTTCCTTTTCTTTCCCCTTAATTATATTTATTTGTATAATCACTCAAAACACCAAAAGAACATGTTTTAAAACCGAGCATTTTTATTTTTACAGCCTTTTTTTATGCCCTTATTCACAATTCCAGCTTCTCCTAGTCTGTATTTTTTCCACTTACTTATGAAATTAAGAGAAAAACTTAACAGTCATGTACTTACTACCTAGGTTAACTACCTAGGTTAAAAACTAGAGTATCGTCTACACCTTAGAAGGCCCCCGCATGACCCTCTCTGTTTGTTCCCCTCCCTCCCCTCAGAAGGAATCCCTATATTGTCTTCCATGTTAATCATTTTTTGCTTTTCTTTATGGTTTTATTGTGCTTGTCTCTCTCCAAACAATATGTTGTTTAGTTTTATTTGTTTCTAAGCTTGATGTAAGTGCAACAATTTTGTATGGATTCTTCTGGAACTTCTTTTACTTAAAACTGTTGATACATGCAGCTGAAGACATTTATTTACAGTGCTGTGTAAAAGCCCATCAAATGATTACCAACTTACTTATTTGTTCCACTATCCATGGACACTTGTTTCCAACTTTCTCATTTTCATAAACCAAACTGCTCTAAACCTTCTTTTTTTTTTTCAAAAATTTCTTCTTAATTTATTTATTCGACAGAGAGACAGCAAAAGAGGGAACACAAGCAGGGGGAGTGGGAGAGGGAGAAGCAGGCTTCACGCCTAGAGCAGGGAGCTCGATGCAGGGCTCAATTACAGGACTCTGGGATCATGACCTGAGCCAAAGGCAGACACTTGACGTCTGAGCCACCCAGGCATCCTCCCCTTTTTTTAAGTTTCTTTATTTTTTTTCCTAGTCATCTCTACACCCAATGTGAGGCTCGTACTTAAGAGCCACGTGTTCCTCCGACTGAGCCAGCCGGGCGCCCCTGCTCTAACCCCTCTGAAATAGGACCCTTCGTGCCCGTGCACAAGTATGTACTGTGCACAATCCTTGAGAGGCACTAAGTGCTCAAAAGCGGTTACTCAAATATTTAAGTTTATTAATGACATGCTTTCTAAAGAGAAGAAAGCACTATTTTAGGAAGTATTCACCAATACTCACAGGGATTACAATTCGTCATTTGTAAAGTAAATCCTTCCCTAAGTTGATTCACAGTTAGACGCTGTTATCCTAGAATAAAACTTATTTTTTCCTGGGCGTATTCTTAACTTAGAACATAGGAAAATTATTCATAATCAAAATAATATACAAGAGTATGTCTTGGCACCATGACTATCTCTAATACTTTATATACTTCCAACAAATGAGAGAGTAAGACTGAGTGACTGTATGAGGGCGACGTGATTCTCCGCAAGGCACAGGACTCTAACATGGAAAGCCTGTACCATACATTTGCTACACTTGCCCACTTACATGGGGGCCTACGAAGCTTCAGAACCAGTCTGACTTTCTCCGGGTCCATCCTAATCTAGAACTAAGCATGGGCTAGAACCAATACACTCGTCTCTAGAACAAACCAACACTCAGTAAGTCATCAAACTGGCGGTTATGTCTTTTGTGTGTCCTAATTCCAGCCAAGAATTCCTCTTTTCGAACTAGAGGATCCGTCAACTATACACTCTATTGTTCTTCCAACGGCCCGGGGAGCACCCTCCAATGATGGTATTCTAAGAAACCCTTTCATAGCTTCTGCCTTTCGGTAGTGAACATACACTATATTGTTAGTAATTTACTGCACTTACATACACCACTTGCTGAGTAAAATCTGGGGTTAGTAAAAGACAATTAACAGACACTATCCTGCTGTATTTTGCAAGAGCCAATTTCGATGAAATTTTTTGGTCTTTTGAATGATTTCATGTCACAGGCTATCTGAATCCCTTACTGCCTTCTGGGCCCAAGTTCAGAGATAGGTCCTATTTCTTGCTCTTTCTGAGAACCTCTGACTGAACTGGAAGTTCAAGCTTGTAAGCCAGGGCGGCAGAGACTTTATTAAAGAGTAGGTGGCAGAACCGAAGTTTCTACCCACCCATTTTCAATTCTTCCTCTAATTCCTTCACTCGCAACATGCCCAGCTGGCACGCATGGCTTCCTAAGGACAAAGGTAATGGATACCTCGTTTAAAATAAATGAATTCTCAGGGAAATATATGAAATAAATATTTACACATATAAGAAAATACGTGTCCTCTGGATGCCTCTCTCTGGTGACAAAGTTATTTTAATATTAGAAGCATGTACTATAAAAATCTGCATTATTTTACAATCTGTGTAACCTCAACTTCTAACAATTGCACATGTAAACAAAACAGAAAAATGCCTATAATCCAGTAGCTCTGCATTCTGAGGGGATATGGAGAGAATTTTCCTAACTTTCAGTTTTCTTATATTCCGATCAGATACAAAAATGAACAGATGAACAGATACATTTGATAAACATAAAGCAAGTATAATAAAATGTTAATGGAGGCCTAAGTTTGCGCTATTCAATATGGTACCCGATAACCACATGTGGCTATTTACATTTAATTAAAATTAAAGTTTAAAAACTCAGTTTCTCAGTCGCCCTGGTCAGTCACATTTCAAGCACTCACTAACCACAGTAGTCTAGTGGCTACTGTGTTGGACAGAGCAAACACCATCACTAGACCGAAGTCTACTGGACAGCCCTCATCTAACCTGGTGACCACCACAACATTCTTTCAATGTTCTGTATATTTGAAAATTTTCAAAACAGGGGTCCTTGGGTGGCTCAGTTGGTTAAGCGTCAAACTCCTGGTCTCAGCTAAGGTCTTGATCTCAGGGTCCTGAGTTCAAGTCTTGCACTGGGGCTTAAACATTAAAAAAAAAGAAAGGAAAGAAAATTTTAAAAATTTTAAATTTTTTAAATTTAAAATTTAGAAAAGAAAAGAAAGGAAGGAAATTTTAAAAAATAAAACATTCATCAATTTAGATGAAGAGGCTTCAGCTTCCCATATAAACGTTTCCAAGGAATGCGATTCTCCCTCTCCCTGCTCAGCATTCTTTCATCTATGAAATTCTGAGTTTAGATCTGTACTTTCCAAAAGTAGGAGGGCATAAAAAGGGAGAACTGAAATGATGAGCTCACTAAGCTCACAGTGCAATGTACTTTCAGCCTGTAGTCAAAAATGCATTTTTCTCAGATTATAGGGACAGACTTAAGTATCCTTGGATTCGCAAGTGATTATGATGAATCTTTAAAATTTGGAAAACAATGGAGTTCCAGAACTTTAAGAATCATTTCATTTTTATTGGGTCTCTTGGTGTCCACCAATTACATTCATATTTTTGACAGTTGCACTGTGATCCATATACAATTTCATATACAAGTGGTTTTTAGGCTTGCATTGTTGTGCCTTCTTGAAATGCCCCAGCAGAACTGAAAGTGAGATATGCTCGTTATTTTTCTTCTCAGAAGAGAGTAATGTCATTCAAAGTAAAAAAAAAATTTAAGTGATATTTATGGGGTAAGTCACCCCTCGATTTAGAGTATTTAAGTCTTGACCAGTAAGAAAAAGTATACCTATATTGTTTCTTCTCATTCTGGGAAAACTCCCATTTTAAAATCTTCAAACTTTCCCCAACCATACATTCAATCGATGAACGGCAAATACTGGTTTATTTCAACATGACTCCCCGGCAAAAGCGAGAAAAACCAACCACCCTCCAGTACAAGGGCGCAGTGGTTATCCAACTTTAGCTGGCTTCACAATCAACCTGGAGGGTTTGCCGGCACAGAGTATTGAGCCCCACCCCCAGAGCATCGGATTAGTGCGTTTCCAGCCGGTTCCCAGTGGATGCCGGTGCGGCCGGTCCTGCCACGCTCAAAGAGCCACTCCTCCTAACACCCACCAAAGGGACGACGTCAGGGTAAGTGTAGGGTCTGCAGCCCTTCTCCTTCCCCCGCCCCGACGACCCGGAGTAGATGCACCCCCGAGCCCTGCACGCGCGGGGGGGGGGGGGAGCAGTGCTTCCCGACGCCGCGGGAGCAGACAGGTGGCCTGGAATCGCTCTTGTTCTCTTACCCAGCCACTTCGACATTTCACGAACACTGCGTGGCCCCAGTGCCGGCTCTACCCCAGGAAGGCGCCATTACAAAAGGCTGGGAGCACTTGCGATCGCGTACATTCGACCGCAAAATCCCCTACGGCTGGCAACAGTTGGGACTGCCGTCAGAATCCCTAAGTTTCGCTGCACTAGGCTTAACCACACGTTAATAACCCTTTTCGCTGTCTCGCCGCCGTTTCCCAGGCTGCCCCCATTTCCTTGGATGCTTCTTCCCACTCCTCTCTTGGGCGCCCGGACCTCCGCCCCTGGCCCGCCAGCGGCAAGAGGCGTCGATGCGGACGCCGAAGTCCCACGGCTCCGGCCCGGGCCTCCCCAGAGGGTCCGTGCGAAGGAGCGGCCGAGCCACGCCCGCCTTGCCCTACCTGCGGGGCCTGGGGCGGCAGTGGCAGCTCACTGGTAACCCTCCTCAGCCACCCGGCAGCCGGCAGCGCCGCGAGCAGGAGCAGCCAGAGGGCAAACGGCGCCGGCGGAGAACCCTCCATTTTGGACAGGCCAGCGGCGGCGGACGGCCGGGAGCTGAGGGCCGTGCCAGCCCGAGGGGCGGGGTCAGGGGCGGGGCGGGGCTACCTGGGGGCGGGACCCTGGGGGCGGGGCGGGGCGAGGACAAGAGGGGCCCGGGAAGGAGCCGTTGGCAGCGGACCGCCCGGGCTCCGGGAAACGGGCTGCGCATGCGCGCCTCCGCGAAACGTTGGGGGGGCGGAGTCAAGCCGGAGAAGGTCCGAGTTGGTCCTTAGACTGGCGGTCTGAATTGGAGAGAACTACTGATCCGAAGGAGTGAAAATGTTTTCATTGACATTATTTTAAAATTAGTATATACTAGCGAGACTAGTATATATAGGTATGGAAATAGCTATATCTCTGTGTGTACATATTTTATATATGTATAAAATGAAATATGGTAATATCGCAGAAAACTATACATTATAAACCGAATGTGTCACGAGGGGAATTTTATTAAATCGGTAGTCCTCACCCATGACTGCACATGGGAATTGCCTGGGTAGTTTTTAAAAATTACTGATTCTGGGGTCTCACGGGGCACCCGAGTTTCTGATTTAGTTAGTCTGGGCTGCTATTCAGGCATCGGTAGTCCCCCAAGTGATTTATTGTGTCAGAGTTGAGGTTCAAACACGCATCAAATGGTCTGCATTCAGCGAATCACTGTAGACGCCATGGGAACAACACTCCCAACAGGAAACCACTCCACCTGAGCTCTGGGGGCTTTTCTAGTCAGTTCCTTAATCTACAAAATGAAGACGATAGACTTTTCTTTCCCCTTTCATATTGTTAAAAAATATTTTATGAAACTCTCTAAAGCAGAGAATGCCGAGAAAGTCATTTCAGATCAATAGGACTGAATATTGAGAACTTGGAGACATTCCATTCAAGGCAGAATAGAAACATTTAGCCTTTTTTTAAAATAAAACTTTTGACATAGAAAAAACACAAGTCTCAGTTTCTCTCTTAGCCCTTCTTCTTTATCAACCCCTCTCCCCATGGCTGCTTTTCTAGCTAGGGTAATTATAAAATCTTTGTAGGGTATACTGCAAAAATCAACAACTCCTTGCCTACTGTGAGATATGCAACAACATTATTAACTTGAAGTGGTTTCTGCTTTGAAGTCCCACCCACTCTTGGGTTCCAACTACAACCACTTGGTTTTTACTCTGTTTCAGACTTCTGGGATTAAAAACAAATCCGGAGATCAGAACACATGACATGTGGATCTGCATAATTTGAATCAGTAATATATGTATATGATTCTAAAGTACATTTATGTGAAAAAGTAGACAGGGAAAGTGAAGTAGCCTCTTTCCCAATAGATCCCTCCCCATAGTCTAAGGATCCATTATCCTTCCACTTGTTTGTCTCCATAGCTAGCTCTGAACTCCAGGAAGGCTGTGGACAAAAAAATAGTAAAAAAGCCTGCTAGAGTTGGAGTTCATTGGAGGTTTTGACACATACGAACAGGCAATTCTCAGCCACACCAACTAAGTGTCCTACAATTTAATTCAATTCTGATATTATCTATCTAAGAGATTGCATCAGATCCCACAGGATAAGGGCTCAGTCCCCTGAGATAGCCCCCACCTACTTGTACCCACACACTCTTCAGATGCCAACTGCAAGCCAGGTTATTATTACCTGTGCTTCTGACCAATCAGCTGCAGAGCTGAGGTTCCAATGACCCCCTCCACGGATTGGGTTAATTTGCTAAAGCAACTCACAGATCTCAGGGAAACACTTACGTTTACCAGTTTGTTAAAGGATATAATAAAAGATACAGATGAACAGCCGGTTGGAAAGAGATGCATAGGGTAAGATATGTGGGAAGGGGCAGGGCTTCCATGCCCTCTCCAGGGACACCATACTCCTAGCACCTCCCCCTGCTCACCAACCTTGAAGCTCTCCAAACCCTATACTTAGGAGATTTTAATGGAGGCATCATCAATCATTAACTCCATTTTCAGCCCTTGTGTCATTTCAAGAGAATGTGGGGCAGGGCTGAAAATTCTAAGCTTCTAGTCACATTTTGGTCTTTCCGGTGACCAGTTCACATCCAGGAGCCAGCCAGAAGCCCACCCAGAGTTACCTCAGTAGAACAAAAGACACTCTTATTACCCATGAGATCACAGGGGTTTCAGAAGCTCTATGAGCTTGTGAAACAGAGTCAGAGACCAGTATTAGGGGTGCCTGACTGTTCAGTTGGTAGAGCATGTGACTTTTGATCTTGGGGTTGTGAGTTCAAGCCCCACATTGGGCCTAGAACTTAAAAAAGAGAGAGAGAGAGAAACCAATCTTAAAACAAGAGATGCTCCTAGTGTTTTTATCAATTAGGAAATTACAGGGTTTCGGGAGCTCCATGCCAGGAACTGGGGGAGACCAATATATATTTTCTATTAATTCACAGCATGTCTTTTATATGCGAAACAACCAATCCAGAGCCCATATTTTGAATCCCTTCTTCTATCAGGCTTTTACAGACCAGGAGGCAATATTCCTCTCTCCTCATCATCCCAGGACCAGGTACCAGACAACTAGAGATAGCCTATACACCCCAGAGCCCACTGAAATTATTCAAACTAGCCAATCCTACCTTGGCTTATCCTACCTTGTCTCACCTTCCCCATTGAAACCATAATAAGGACTCCTGCCTATAGTTTCCTCTTGGCTCCTTCCACCTCCTGACCAACCCCGGTACTTTTCTATTTGGTCCTGCATGGCATGGTGTGCCCCCCTCCCACCCCTTTGTGAATAACAAACTATCTTTTCAATGGCAATCATCTCCTGAACTGTTGGCTTTACCGTACATGAATAATAATAAAACCCACATTTTAAAACACGATACTAACATTACAGAAAAGGTCAATGCTAAAATAATTACAACAAAGAAAAAGCGGTTGAAGTCCTTGTCGAGGACAGGCAGATGAAGAAGCAGTTAAGATTGCTTCCAAAGGGGGCAAAATGTCCTGCTTTCCAGCCAGCCAGAAATGTTCCCCAACCCCTGGACTGCCACTGTCCCAGATATCTTACTGTAAATGTTATGACAACAGTGACTAGGATGAATCTTAGTTCACCAAACTGAGATTCCTCAGGGTGTGAGGGGAAAAAGCAGGAAAAGGAACAGAAGTTGAAAAAAGAAAATCATGCTGGACTTGTCAAACACATGAATGCTTCTGCACAAAATAATATTATATATAATCAAATATGTGTTTTTGTTGTTTGTACATTTAGTCATTTAAAATCAGGATTTTACCTTTGGCAATTTTAGTAAGACTATAGACATATGTGTTCAGATTAATATATGAAATGATATCAACAGAGAAATTGGTTGTAATCGTTGATGATGTTGATATTCGGAAGGCAATACAAATTTACTAATCTTTTCTCTAGACTAAATCTACTTTAGTAAATACATTTGGTAGAATCGTGAAGGATGTATCTCATTTCTTTTCACCTATGTATCTACTATATAAACCACTTAAGTATTTATACCATTAGAATTTAAAGTGCAATAAGATGCTGACAAGCATGAGCTATATAACATCATGAAATATTTTTCCCATGAAGGTAGAATATTTGATATTTAGTGATATATCATTGTGTCTATGTGTGTATATATATTCAGTCTAGCATAATTTAAAGATATAGCAAATTACACACTGAAGAATAAATAAGGTATTCTATCTTGGGCTTAAGATATCACACCGGGGCCTGGAGTCTGCAAAAGAGTCTGGCCATATCATTTATGGTGCTTAGTGAATCACTTTATATGTGAAGTCATTCCTCATATTTATTATGTCAATTTCTGATTCTCTTTGAATAGTCCAAATTTGTCTTTAAAAAATATTTAATTTTTCCAAATCCTCTCTTTCTCTTGATCTACTTCTTTTAACCATACATGAAATGTTTTAAAATTTAAATTTAATTAATTGGGGCACCTGGGTGGCTTAGTTGGTTAAGCTTCTGTCTTGGGCTCAGGTCATGACCCCAGGGTCCTGGGATCAAGCCCTGCATCATCGGGCTCCCTGCTCAGCAGGGAGGCTGCTTCTCCCTCTCCCTCTGCCTCTTCCTCTGCTTGTGCTCCCTTCCTCTCTCTCTCTGTCAAATAAATAAAATATAAAAAAATAAATTCAATTAACATATAGTGTATTATTAGTTTCAGAGGTAGAGTTCAGTGATTCATCAGTCTTATGTAATACCCAGTGCTCATTACATCACATGCCCTCCTGAATGTCCATCACCCAGTTACCCCATCCCCTTACCCTCTCCCCTCCAGCAACTCTC
>CM052886.1:14132311-14203999 GCA_028534135.1 Potos flavus
GTTTATTGCATTTGGTGTCCTTTTTTTTTAAATGAAGTAAATGTCAAGACTTTCCCACTTTTTGATTGGCTTCCTTTTTCTTGATTTATAAGGATTCTTTACATTTTCTGGATATAAGCTTATTTTTTGGTTATATGTGTTGCAAGTATCTTCTCTATAGATTTGCCTTTTCCCCATTTTTAATGGCAGCTTTGGATAAGCAGAAATTTCTGATTTTTAGTTCAGTTTGTCAGTATTTTTCTTACGGCTGGTTTTAAAAACCTTTGCCTACCCCCACAGTCGTGAAAATATTCTCCAGTGCTACCTTTAGAAGGTTTGCTGTGAAATTGTCTTTCCCATTTAGATCTGTAATTTGATTTTTGAATGTTACGTGTATCATATTAAATTTCATTTTTCTTACATTGGATATCAAGGGGACTCAGTTTGTTAAAAAGGTTGTCCTATCCACACAGCTTGGCAGTGCCATCTTTGTCAATAAATCAGGTGCCTACATAAGTGTAAAGTATCAGAACTTTCTCTTTGGGGAAATGGCAGTGATGCAATTATGCCTGCCCAAGTATAATCATTATAGATTCATCAAACATACATTGATTGTTGGAGCGTCTGGCTGGCTCAGTCAGTAGAACATGCAACTCTTGGGTCATGAGTTTGAGCCCCATGTTGGGTGTAGAGCTTACTTAAAAAAAAAATACGCTGATTGCCTATCATTTGCCAGATGATGATCTAAATGATGTCGTACAAAGAATAAAGTTTTGTTTGTATCTTTATGGAGTTTATAATCCATATAATTCTTCATATACGTGGTAAATAAATCAGTTATAACTAGTTTTTTTTTTTTTATCTTCTTCTCTGAATTGTCTCTATTAAGTTGTGAGCACACCAAAGAATATGTTTCCAGGAATATAGGAGATAATTGATCAGTACTGGGTTGAAATGCACCACTTCTAGTCTTCAGATGTCTGAAATGGAGATAAGGGGTTTGTGAAGTTGCTGACAGGAAGAATCTTTATGTAACACAGACCTTGGTATCTCTGGCCCACAGTTCATTATCCACACCCTTGGGAGTAGCTATGTTTCTGATTTCAGGGTTTTTGTTTTTTTTATTTTTTTTATTTTTTATTTTTTTAAAGATTTTATTTATTTATTTGACAGAGAGGAGAGAGATCACAAGTAGGCAGAGAGCCGGGCAGAGAGAGAGGGGGAAGCAGGCTCCCCGCTGAGCAGAGAGCCCAATGCGGGGCTCGATCCCAGGACCCTGAGATCATGACCTGAGCCGAAGGCACAGGCTTTAACCCACTGAGCCACCCAGGCGCCCCATGATTTCAGGTTTTTTCAGAACTTAGAAAGGTAAAGTGTGTATATGTGTGTGTCTACACACACATCTGTGGACTATGTAATACTCTTCTGGGTCAGCACTCCATAATCATTCAGAAAGTATTTCTGTACTGAAACAAATGCATATTCACACTCAGTGGAATAAATCAAGGCCACGGTCTTCTGTTGGGTCAAGTTTTGTTGTCAAATGGATTTTAACACCGAATTTATAAAAACAGCTTTCAGATTTCAGAATATATTCGGGTTTTGAATGAAAGGGTTTGTGACGGACGTGTACAGCACAGTTTGTAAGTGTATGTATGTCCACCACAGTCACACTGCCTTGGCTCAAATTGTGGCTCTCTCCTTTGCCAGCTGACCTTTGGCAACTTCTATACCTTTCTAAATGTATGTGTTCTCTTTGAGAAAATGGAGCTAATAGTAGGTAGTACTTGATAACGTTTGTTACCAGAGTTAACTGAGCTCATAGAGGCAGAGCGTGCAACAGCATCTGGGATATGATAGGCACTCAAATATTAGTGTTAGTAACAGTAGACTTGCTGTGTTTTCAGTATTCTAGCTGCAGAAGTCTTTTCCATAAAGATTTATGCTTGAGTTTTTGTAATTACTATCAGGAAGAAGATTGTGAGAAAGCGTTCTTCAAAATGGACAATGTACTTATAGACGACAGAAGAATACATGTGGATTTTAGCCAGTCTGTTGCAAAGGTTAAATGGAAAGGAAAAGGTATGTTGTTCAGCTTCCTTTGTTTCTGCTCACTGTGCATGTCCGTGCATGCGTGTGTGTGCGTGTGCTGTGCCTCCTTTGCCTTAGTGCTGTTCATCAGGAGAAATGTTCATTCATGGAACTTTTGCCGTCTATGGTTTCACATAGCTGATAGCAAGAATCTAAGATACCAGGGGAGTGTGTGTGAGTGTGCATATGTGTATTTAAGCTGATGGTGAATATATTCACTATCTTTGACTGTGTTATAAATTACTTATAATTACGCATTGCAAATGCGGCCAAATGATTTCGGTGGTTGTAGTGTCTTGGTTCTTCTAGATGCAAAACTCTTAACAAGTTTTCTTCGAAGTTTGTTTTAGTTGTCATGTGGTACAAAATTGAAAAAGTGGTGTAAAAAACTCTTCCTTCCACTCCTGCCCCTCATCTATCCAATTTCCTTTCCCAGAGGTAACCGCTCTTATCTGTTCTTGTATTATTTTCCACATACGTTCTTTGAACATACATACATATATATTTACTTTATGTTAGAATTTCCTCTTATTTCATGTTTTTATTCCCATGTAGGTTTTATGTATATTTATAGCTTTTTCTTTTAAAAAAGGAAGTATATATATTTATATACATATAGTTTTCAACTTGGGAATAGACGGGCTGCATAGGATGCTTTTCCTGGCCTTGCTGCTGTCGGCCAGTCAGGATGTAACAGTAGGTCCTATTTTTCTGAAGGGATTGTTGATTTCATTTTTGGCACTTGCGAGGGAGTATAGGTGACTTAACCAAGAATTTCAAAGCAGAGACAGTTTGTCTTTGGTTTTGTTGCCAACCCTCCCCTTTCACACCCTTTAGTGAACTTCTATGTACATTCCTGATGTCCTCTATCTGTTGACATTTTCGTCTGTGTCTCTTATGACAAATCAGAGATGTTTAAAGCCTCACTTCCAAACTTCTAAGCCTCTCAGATCTCAGACTCCAGTCTCAAGCCCTCAATTTGCTTTGGACCTAAATTTCTCATGGACTTAATGGCTCTACTCAAATACTGCATTATTTCCCAGTTACTGTATTCACTGTGTAATTGAGGATTTGAAAGTTTGATGTTGTAATACTCACATACATCGTTAGGTGGCAGCATGTAGCTACTTAGCAAAATGAGTATCTGATTTCATTTAAAATCGTAGTGGAGAATAAATTACTCTTCTTTTGTTCTCTTCTCAGCCTTTTTTGTCTGCCAGTATATATGCCACTTATAAAATAGCTAATATGTTATACCACTTATAAATTAATTTTTGTTCTTCAGTAAATTAGTTGAGTTTTCTTACTAAGTCTTTTTTTCTTTTTTTTTTTAATAATTAGGTGGGAAATACACCAAGAGCGATTTCAAGGAGTATGAAAAAGAACAGGATAAACCGTCTAATTTAGTTTTGAAAGATAAAGTAAAGCCCAAGCAGGAGTATCCTTTACAAGAACCAATTAGTTGATATGGATAGACCATCTACTCTGTGTTGAGTACTGTGTGATATGTTATAAAAAGTCAGTCTGTAGAAGACAAGGTTCCTGAATCTGGTGGTTTGTGAAGACATCATTTAGTTTATTGTAATCCTTTTTCACCATCTTACATATACTTTTCTTTTTTGGTGTATTCTCTAATGTATGGAGAAGGTTAGGGTTGAAAAAATCTCTACCCTAATTCTTTTCCCTCCTTACTCTTAGGTTAAGGTTAACACTTATTCTGAAATCTTCAGGTAAGATTTGTATTTTGTATACAATTGTAGTGTTTTAAATTCCTCATACTCAGAAATTTTCTTCATATAGCTATGCTAAATTCTTGGTGTTAACCTTTCTCATAATATTTAACTTCTTTGGAGATGGTAAATATGTAGATTAACAAAATCCTGTTGTTCTCTTACATGATTGGGTTGCTTTCTGCTTAGTACATTGTCAGTCTAGCAACAAATATTTATTGGGCTCATATTTGAATGCAAGAGTTAGTTTTTATAGGATTAAAAAGAAATCTATTGACTTGACCATTTAATTTAGATTCTTCCAAGTTTTAGGTTGAGACAAGTCAATGAAACATACTATTTATATTATGTCATTTTAATTTGTTCATTGATATTGTCATTATAAATCTATCACTGTACACATTGTGAAAGTTATGCTTTTGTGATTCTTTCTGGTAAATGGCTTCTTTGTTTCCTAATTTCTGTTGGTATTTTAGGGATTCTCTTTTCCCACACTGTCTTAGACATTTCTTTTCCAAGTATTCATCAAGGAGAGATGAGTATCAGGTTGACTAGCTATATACGCACTTTAAAAAATGTTTTGACTGTCTACAATGCATAAAGCATTGTAAGCCATAAGAGGTGTAAAAGGTAGATGAAGTCTGAATTGTACTGACATGAGGAGGAGGCTTTCACGTGCAGCACAGTAACTAAGATTTAGTCTAAAAAGATGAACATTAGGGCGGGTATGATTGAAATATTAAAATTATAAAAGGTATGGATGGAATACACTTGAGATTTATTTAACACATCTTTGAAATTAAATTTAGGCTAACTACTAGTAGCTGCAGCTGGCAGAAGGGAAGTGTATAGGGCAAATAAATGGAAGTATAGGAATAGATTATAAAGTACAAGGAGATGTCTTTTGTCTTTTCCCTCGTAGAGGTAAGTAGTTCAAGCTGAAAAGAAAGAATATGTAGTATTAAAATGTTTTAAAGTCAAGGTGATAGATTACTGAAAGTTAAGAAAAGAAACCAGGCATGTTTGAGAATAAATCTGTAGCCCAGTACCGTCCACTAGAACTTTCTACGGTGGTGGAAAATATGTCCACCTCCAGCGTAGCTAGTAGCCCCATGTGGTTTTTGAGCATGTGAAATGGACTGAGGAACTGAATTTTAAAGTTTGTTTAATTTTAATTAATTTAAACAACCACACGTGGCTAGTATTGAACAGTGCCTGCTTTTAGTTTTTGAAATTGATGGAGAAGACAGACATGTCCTGATGCAAACCATTGTTAACCATTCTCAAACAGAATGTTAAGGAAAAAGGAAATTCTTGAGTCTGACCCCATAAGATAGTCTTTATGTTCTTGGTAATTGATAGATTTCATTTTAGCAAAGCATTTATAATCTCAGGTACAATAATAAAGTGATAGTGTTTATAATATGTAAGATATTTTTTTTCCCCTACCTTGTATATAATGTATTATGTGACTTTGTTACTATGGCAGGAAAAGGAGATTCAGAGGACAATCTAATAATCAGAAAAGTTTAGTTTTTTTTTTTTTTTATAATCAGATAAGTTTTAAGTTAAAAAGTCATGGTGGAGATACACTTTTATGGATCCTGAGAGAAAGAAATTATTGTAAATTAGACTACTAATAAGATTAAAAATAGAACAAAAGGAAAGGCAAGTTTAATTTGTAGTAGACCTTGGGGAATAAATTGGGGAAAGGAAGTGAGAGAGATCACATGTATATTTAATTCAAAGGACTTTGGAAAGATTTGACACACGCAAGCGTTGCCTGTTGTATTGAGTAGAAGATGGCGGGTAAGCGAGGGAGAAGAGATGTGACAAGTGCCTTGGCGATATGATAATCAACAAATACTTATTTGGCATTTGTTGCACACCCAGCTTAGCAGTGACACATAGCCCCTGTCCTCATAGACCTTACGTTTTATTGTTGAAGGAGGAATGAACAGACATTAAATAATAACCATAAATCAAATATAAATATGTCTAGAGTGTTGCAAAGAAGTACATTTGTGGGATATGGGGCTTATAGGGGTGAGGAATCAGAGAAGACCCTCAGGTAACACCAAGAAAAGTGACATTAAAGCTGCACCTTGAATATGGGGGAAGAGCTAAGATGGGAGGCTGTTTTCTCTAACTCGATCCATCATTTAAGAAGTCTAGTTTATATTATACCTAGCACAGTCCAAGTATAGCCATTCACACGTACACATAATTGAGACAGAAATGCCATAGTATTTTTATTAGGTGCCATGTACTCTGTTTTCCATTCTACATTATTACAAAATGCTGGCTGTGATGCACTAAATGGATTTTGGACAGAAGGAGCTGCATGTGTAAAGCAGCACAGGAAGTGGAATCCTGGGCAAGGGCTGTTGAATCCATACCTGAAAAGGAGAGGCTCCAGAAGCTACTCTGGAAACAGAGTGACGTAGTGTAAAGGAGAAAAGAAGTTAGAGATAATGGAGTAGGAATAGGATATGGTGCAGGCTGACTGGCCGTCTTTAGCCATCTTGTGAAAAGCCAAGAGGATGTAGCATTTTCCTGTTCAGTGTTAAGTAGAAGCAAGACGCCCCAGAGGAAGGCATAGAGCTGCGGCGGCGAAAACAGGCCCGACACACTGGTCCTGAGGGAAGCGTGTCCGCCATTCCTCTAGTTGCACACGCCTCAGAAACAGCTCTGCGTGTCAGGCTTGCTCCGAAGCTGTTTTTGTGAAAACCGCTATTCTGGCCCTTGTCAGCCCTCCTCAAATACTATTTTAGAACTTGAGATTATTTTCAACAGAGAGGGTAACAGTTTTATATTTTCTCTTATTCTAAGACATAATAGTATCTTAGAGAAAATACTTACCTCTGAACTAAAACACATTATCATAATTTTTATAACACATTTATGTGAAATTAAGACAGGATTCACTCACGTCTATAAATGTGGAGTCACTGTGTTGTATACCTAAAACTAACACAATATTGTATGTCAACTACACTTCAACTAAGAAAAAAAGATCCACTCACAATTTACCACCTAGAAAAAAAAAAAAAATTTACCACCTAGACAAATGATACCTTTTCTCCTTGTTTCTTTCAAATCTTGATCTTTTGTTTTGTAAAATTACGATTACCATATGGTATAGACAATTATTTCAAGCTTTTTACACTTTTAATTTTTCATAATCACTTTTCTGGTTTTTTTCATAACATTTATCATTGCTAATAACTTTCTTTGTAATTATTTATCCTGTTGAAGTTCCACAGTGTATTTAAGAATGCCTTTATTACTAGGCTTTTGTTACTCTCAGTTTCTGTTATAAAAAATAATTGTTATGTATACCTTTGCTCATTTAACTTATTTTAACCTTTTATAAATTCTTACTTCAATTTAAATATGGCTGTTGCGAGGCATTGCTAAATTTCCTCCTATAGGATTGGACTAATTAGTATTTCAGAAGAGGAGTCACATGAATGTGTCTTTCATCTCCTGTAGCTCCTCTGCCATTGGGGTTTGTAATATCTTAATTTTTTCCAGTGAAACATGTGCCTCAGGACACCTGGGTGGCTCAGTTGGTTAAGAGGCTGCCTTCGGCTCAGGTCATGATCTCAGGGTCCTGGGATTGAGTCCCACATCCGGCTCCTTGCTTGGCAGGGAGCCTGCTTTTCCCTCTGCCTCTGCCTGCCTCTCTGCCCGCTTGTGCTCTCTCTCTCTTTAACAAATAAATAAATAAAATCTTAAAAAACAAAAAAAACATGTGCCTCTTTTTCCAAGTTTAAATTTTTTCATTATTGACAAATAGGTTTCCTTATTTTTTATGGCTGCTTAAATTTTCATTTGTGGATATAGGTTTTTTTGCCCTCCATGTTTTTTGCCCACTCACTTGCCAGTTGTTAATTGTTTATTTCAGGTCAGGGTCCTTTCCATTTTTCCCGAAAGAAAATATGAAGCAGTTTTGTTTTAGAAATAGACTCTATGATTGTGAGGTGCTTTTTGCTTTAAAAAAATTACCTTTAGCCTCATGGCCTCCCTTGTTTACCAGATTCTTACGTTTTGTTGTATTATCAGTGTCGGTTCTCACATCTGTCCTTAACTAGTTGTTGCAGTGCAAAATATGATCTTGTACTAGATGAGCAAGCAGAAGATTCAAAATCAAGTCACTCACACACAAGTAAAAAACACAAGAAGAAAACTCGTCACTGCTCTGAAGAAAAAGAAGATGAGGACTACGTGCCAATCAGAAATACTAACCAGGTACCTGTAATGTCCGGCCTTAGCTGTAGAGAGAGAAATACTTCATCCCTCTGTAAATTATTTCTTAGCAACATAATATAAGGGGTGAGGATATAGTTCTGAACAGGGTGGTTATGTTCCTAACTCTAGAGCGTAGAATGGTTTCACTGGGGCGAGGGACTTAGTGTTCGAGAGTATATATCACAGATGATAAAAGATTGTTTTCAGGGTAACTTAATATATCATTCAGTTCCATATTGTGGAATAAGAGTGATTTCTGAACCTGTGGACACTTACTTATTCCCATCAGAAGCAAGTGTGGTTGTGCTGAACAAGCGCTCATTTGTCATTTTAACTTATAATCTAGTGTTATGGATAGTACTTACAGCTCTTGAAGTTTTATTTATTTATTTATTTATTATTATTTATTTTTAAAATATATTTATTTTTATTTATTTTTTAAAGATTTTATTTATTGACACAGAGAGAGACTGCACAAGCAGGGGGAGTGGCAGGAAGAAGGAGAGGGAGAAGCAGGCTCCCTGCAGAGCAGCGGGAGCCCGATGCAGGGCTCGATCCCAGGACCCTGGGATCATGACCTGAGCCAAAGGTAGACCCTTAACTGATTGAGCCCCTCAGGAGCCCTGCTCTTAAAGTTTTAAGACCTGTGAAACGTTTCTGCCCTTCCATATTGTGTATCTGAAATAAAAAGAGCGCTCATAATTAACTTGATCATCCCAAATGTATTCTTGAACAATGCATGTTATTTTTGAAAGATTTATTTATTATTATTATTTTTTTAAAGATTTATTTATCTGACACAGAGAGATCACAGGTAGGCAGAGAGCCGGGCAGAGAGAGAGGGGGAAGCAGGCTCCCTGCTGAGCAGAGAGCCAGATGCGGGGCTTGATCCTAGGACCCTGAGATCATGACCTGAGCCAAAGGCAGAGGCTTTAACCCACTGAGCCACCCAGGCATCCCAAGATTTATTTATTTATTTGTGTGTGTGTAAGAGAGAGAGGGTGAGACCATCACGAGCAGGGGAGCAGGGGGAGGGGCAGAGAGACAAGCAGACTCCCTGCTGAGCTCGGAGCCTGACAGGGGGCTTACTCCCAGGACCCTGAGATCATAACCTGAGTGGAAGTTGAAGTCAGACACTTAACCAACTTAGCCACCCAGGTGCCCCAACAATGCATTTTCTTTTTTTTTTTTTTAACAATGCATTTTCTAAGACAGCGATACTAATAATTCCTCAAAGAAAATTGACTCTAGGGAGAAGTCACTCTAGCCTGTGTTTTGGCTCTCCGTTAAATGAAAAGCAAATTATATGATAGCCCCTTGAGCTAGGCTTGGTGGGTAAAGAGATTTTAGTAGGCAGAGGTGAGAGGGAGAAAATTCAGGATGGTGGGAATGGCATGTCAAGCAAAGACCCAGAGAAGGAGAGATGTAGTATGGTTGGCAAAGTGCAGGATTGGCTTCAGAGAAGCTAGGGGTAAATTTCTGCACCACTAGCCATTGATGTGGCCTCGACAAGCTAACTAGCTTTCTGAGCGACAGCCTCCTCCTCTATGAAATTGAGATTATACTCATCTCACAGGTATGTTGTTAAGATTAAGTGAAGAAATATGTGTGTGCACACATTTTCTACACTGGCTGTTATTTTACTGTTACAGTCAAACTACTATGTTTTAAATCAGAATAGTTTCTGATTCTGAAACAGAATCAGAAAGGCCATTCACAGGACTCATATTTCAATTAATTTGTTTCTTTTCAATATTTAGGGATTGCTTTAAATAATTTTTTATGTGTTTTGTAGTTTTACAAATTTGTTGTATGTGTCCAAAGTACCACCTACGAAGTGGTATGTGCAGAGAACCTAGATTCTGTCCCCGCCCCCCCCTTCTCCTGCCCCCAAGGGAACCACCCAGTGTGCTTCATGGATTGTTCTTCACTTTTAAAAAATTTCAGCAGATACGTGTTTTATATATATTCTTAGTTTCCTCTATTCTAGATAGCATGTATTCCTACTCCTTGCTGCCCGCCCGTGGACCTCTCTTTTTCCAAGTCTTTTTGCTATTTAAAGAGTGCCATCTTAAAAAAAAAAAGAGTGCCATCTTTAATGTGCCGCCCTCAGCGTGTAAGGCACACCTTTCCTCCGTTACTCAGTTCTCCCAGCTGCCGCATGTGCATCAGTGACAGCTAGTGGCATCTGCATGCTTAGCAATGTGAGGTAGATACGATTTCCCCCATTTTACAACAGAGAGAGTGAAACCTGAAGAGTTTAAGTGACTTGCCCTGTTTTACAGAGCTGACGAGTAGCAGAGGCACAGTGTAAATCCGGACTCGTACTCCTGGCTACTCTGCCACCGCTCTGACCTGGAGTACATTCCTGGCAGCTTTCTCTCCTAAAGTCTGTTGCTATTCTAATAAAATTTGTCTCCTAGGTAATACTCCAATGTGATCTAACTGGCACGTCTCCCTCTTAATTTCTGTGCTATATTAGTTTAGCCTAAGACCTCCCCAGTCTTTTGAAATGGTGGCTATGTCACATTTCTATGAATATTTAGCATGTTTTCCACTAGAATTCCTTGATCTCCACCCCCTGCGTCACCCCCGACTGCCATGTCACGTGTTGCTTTTAGCCCCAGCTTCTCGTCCTGCACTTATATATAGAATCCTCAGTGAATTTAGGCGTGAGATGCATATTGGTGTATTTGAAATAATCAGAGGTCTAAAAAATCCAAAATCTGGCTGCATTGTAAGTCTGTGTTTCCCCCTTCTTTTTGTGCATCTTTTTTTATCCTGCTGTTTGATTACTTAAAACTTTACAATAGAAAATATTTTTCTTTTTTAGCATGGAGTAAAAGCCATCAAGTAGTTTTTTGGGGGGAATGTTGTTAGAATTTTTTAAAAATAATTTTAAATCATTTGGCAGTTATAAAAATGTTAAGTTCCAAATAATAATCTCCTAACTTATTTCTCCCCTCAAAGCAAATGTTTTTTGATTTTGTACTTTGATTTACTAATATAAGTATGCTAATGTTATTTTTCTTTCCAATAAAATAGCATCTGTATTTAAGATTTTAATGGGCCCAATTTTTTGTTTTATTATTTTGATTTTTATCCTTTTGATTTCAGTCTCAAAAATATAATCTTTAAAGGGACTTTTCAGTAGTAGGTTATTCTCAGGTATAGCTCAGATTTTCCTGTTTGTTGGTATTTTGCTTGGTGAACCTAATTTCCTAACAATGTTTTAACTTATTTCTTTAAGTTCTTGTTTTTTATTGAGTGACAGCCTTACTGTTCAATTTGAAAACTTCTCTGTTTAATTTTTCCACCTCTTGTCTTTATTCCAGAGATGGTTACTATGTTGTTGAGGTTTGGGTTTTACTGGGGTTCCAGGAAGTGAGTTTTGGGCTGTGGGTTGCCTGGTTGTCAGTTCTCCTCTGTGGCTTTCATAGCTCTTTATTTTCTTATAATTGGGGACTCTGTTTTTGCTCTCATTTTAATCAGTTAATGTTATTTCAGTGATTTAGATTTAACTAAATCTTTGATTTAGTCCTAGAGATCTGAGCAAGGATAGCTTTTAGTTTAGACTTTTTTGGACTGCTTTACATGAAATCATTGGGTAGGTTGAGGTGATTGCTTTAAATTGGCCACTTAAAAAATAAATAAATTGGCCATTTAATGGTGTTTTTTCCTCTCCTTTTTAGCCACATACTAGTTTCGTCATTTTGTCTTATGGCTTAAGTGTATAAAATGATAGAATTTTTTAAAGTCTGTACTGGAAATGACTGACAGCTCATCTAATTCATTCCCTTTCCCTTAGATGTAAAAGATCCTGCCTGACCCCACAGACCTGTGGCCTTTTATAGTTTAATGAGA
This sequence comes from Potos flavus, assembly GCA_028534135.1. Lineage (NCBI taxonomy): Eukaryota > Metazoa > Chordata > Mammalia > Carnivora > Procyonidae > Potos > Potos flavus. The sequence continues at coordinate 14,144,230 of CM052886.1, forward strand.
GAGCTAGAACTTTAACATTATATTGATTCAGTCAGGTATGGGTTTTTTCATTTATCTGTACCACCCTCTTTTCAATTTTGTATGTCAAGTTACTGATCAGTTAAAAAATTATCTCCACCCTGTATAGATCTCTGGAGTCTCACTTTCCTTATTTTCTAGAATGAGGGTAATATTGTACTCCAAAAGCACTTAGCACTGTGCTAGCACATACTTAAAGGATCTGTTCTAATGTGGCATCATCCAGCCACCTGACCTTCTCCCCTTCATGCACATGGTGCTGATTCTTCCTTGCTTTTCAGTTTTCACTTCCACTCCGTGCGTTAGCCTTCTTGCAGCCAATCCACAGCCAAACCCACTCATTCTCTGAGGTTAATCTCAAATCCTAACTTCTCTGTGAAACCTTCCCTGGCAAATCTAACCTCAAGATTATTTCTTGTTTGACACATCTCCTAAATGGCAAAGACCATTTTGAACCTAGAACTGCCCAACTTTAAAGCTTGTGTAGCTTTGAAAAATACTCCAAGTAGGAGAGGTTTTGTTTTTGTTTTTGTTTTTTAAGATTTTATTTATTTGACAGAGATAGAGATAGCGAGAGAGGGAACACAAGCAGCGGGAGTGGGAGAAGGAGGAGCAGGCTTCCCGCTCAGCAGGGAGCCCGATGTGGGGCTCCATCCCAGGACCCTGGGATCATGACCTGCGCCGAAGGCAGACGCTTAATGACTGAGCCACACAGGCGTCCCAAGTAGGAGAGGTTTTAAGGTTTCAGTGCATTCCAGATTTTCAGTTTCATGAAGTTTTCCAGAGAATTAAGTACTGTATAATCTTTTATCTCTTTCTTTTGTATTTTAACACTCAAAGCACTTAAGTGCCTATTTGTATAATTACTGAAGATTTTATAGTTCTACATCAGTTAGCAGTCTCTCCATTTTAAAAGTTTGTTATCTCATCCAATACAGGAATTAAGTATACAGAGAGAATAGTACATAGATATTTATATCTTGTGTAGGTTACAGGAAGCACAAAAAATTCTTTTATCTAGGACTGTCATATATTGCTAGAAAGTAGTTGTTAAAGAGTTAAACCATTCCTCTGGGACTTTATAGAGTGAAAAGAACTATTGGGATTGTGCAGGAAATCATGAAACAGTTTATAAAGTTGTATTCCACAGACAGTGGTTATAACAATCATTTTAGATCTATTTTCACATGCTGCAGTCTCCACGCCAGGTGTAATGTACAGTATCTAGACAGTATATGGAATAATTATGAATCCTTTGATTAAAACCCAGTCATTAACCATGGGTATTCATCACTCTAGATTTGAAACCTTGACATTTACATCTACTATAATAATGTCTGTGGTGATAGAGTTGGGACCCTTGGGAACTCAATCCTTAGGATTTTGATTTCCTCTGAGAGAAATCTTTTATGGAAGTTGAATTTCATGCATGAACTGTCTCTCTCTTTTTTTTTTTTAAAGACTTTTTATTTATTTAACAGAGAGAGAGATCACAAGTAGGCAGAGAGGCAGGCAGAGAAAGAGAGGGGTTAGCAGGCTCTCCGCCGAGCAAAGAGCCCAATGTGGGGCTCGATCCCAGGACCCTGAGATCATGACCTGAGCCGAAGGCAGAGACTTTAACCCACTGAGCCACCCAGGCGCCCTGCATGAACTGTCTCTTGAAAGAGCATTGGCTCTGGTCTCTTTAGATTTCAGCCACTTGCTGAGATACTCATTTTATTTTATTTTATTTTTTTAAGTAGGGTCTGTGCCCAGTGTGGAGTCCAAGGCGGGGCTTGAACTCACGACCCTGAGATCAAGACCTGAGCTGAGATCAGTAGTCAGATGCTCAACAGACTGAACCACCCAGGCTCCCCTGAGATACTGATTTTAATTAGGGATAGAACACAAACAGAAGTAGAATTGTTGTAACTAACTCTCTTCATATAGGAAAATTACTACTGTTACTTAATTAGTAAGAATAGAATTTAGGGGCACTGGGTGGTGACTCATCTGCTTAAGATTCTCTCCTTCTTCCTCCTCCTCTCTCTGTCTCTGTCTCTCTCTCTCCTCCCCAAAAAAGAAAAGAAAAAAAGAATTTAATGTATCTACTCTGTTGGCCCATTGTTTCTTAACTCATTTTTAAGAAATATGTAAATAAATGATTTGTTTATTTATTCTAAGATTTATTTATTAAAGAGAGAATGCATGCACGTGAGGGGGGAGGGGCAGAGGGAGAGAATCTTAAGCAGACTCTCTTCTGAGCGTAGAGTCTGACACCAGTCTCCGTCTCGTGACCCATGAGATCGTTACTCGAGTCAAAAAGTCAAAGAGTTGGATGCTTAACCAACTGGGCCTCCCAGGCACCCCAATAAATGATTTTAATAAAACATTTATATCAGCCTAATTTAAATAAGGAAAATATATTCGAGGAAATTTGTGAGGAGCTGTTATAAAATAAACACTTTAAAAATAATCACTCAGACCAAAGTATGCAGTATCTGTTTTCTTTTTAGACTGATTGACTTTTCTAAAATCTCTTCTGGCTATGTTATTTAAATGTCTTCTTTATAAGGTTTTTGTGGGAATTTTAGTAATTCCATTGCAGATCAGGTGGGGAGTGGAGAAGGGGGAGGTAGAAAGGTGGCTAGCCGCAGCCAGAATTCTTGGTATTCCAATTTTCTCTAAACACTCGTTCTGATTTCAGTTGGGTGATTTCAGTTCTTTGTTTTTGGATCTGATCCTTCGGTTCAGCTGAAGTAGTAGATACAAAGCAATGAGATTGATAAGAAAAATGATTAAGTCTTTCTGAATTAATTTTGCTTTCTAATTTAGAAGAGTCTTGGCGTTAGTGGTAGTGTTCAAATTTGCGCTGTTACAGCTGCCTGCTATGGTAGACTTTCTGAGTTTTATTAATTGATAGTACCTACGAAATGATTATTTTACGGATCCACTTGTAACTCTCTCTCCATTCCTTTGACAGGATATCTACAGGGAGATGGGGTTTGGTCACTATGAAGAAGAAGAAAGCTGTTGGGAGAAACAAAAGAGTGAAAAGAGAGACCGACCTCAAAACCGAAGTCGTAGCCGATCTCGAGAGAGGGACGGCCACTACAGTAATAGTCACAAATCCAAATACCAGACCGACCCCTATGAAAGAGAACGGAGTAAAAAGAGAGACCGAAGCAGAAGTCCCAGGAAATCCAAAGATAAAGAAAAATCTAAGTACAGATGAAAAATGAAGAATTAGACACGAGTAGCTAATGTATTTACTGTTGTCTAACGGAGAGCATCAGATACTCAGATTTGGTGTCCAAGCCGTTAAAGACTCTGCTTGTTATTTTTTTTTCACACTAGGGTTATGGCCCTTTTCAATTGATAGTAATTGTATAGGGCACAGAAGACTATAAAGAACTGAACATTTTCTTTGTATACTTTTTTACACTAATTTTATTGTTATACATAAACAGTAGTCTTCATTTTTAAAGTCTTTCACATTTTCCACTCTTTTTTTAAATGAAGTATTTCATACTTAAAAATTCACAGACATGTATATATAAGGTATAAAGAATAGTAAATATTTGTGTGCCCGTGAGCCAGCTTAAGAAACAGAATATCCACTGCATTTTAGAAACCCTCTTTGTGCTCTCTCTTCAAGTGATGATTATTCTGAGTTTTGTATTTGTCATTCTCTTGCTTGTTACAGTTTTACAACAATGTATGTATTCCGAAATAAAATGTTAAATTTTATATGTTTTTGAATTTTGTATAAATGGCATAATGTATGTTTACTTCTGTGACTTGCTTTTTCAACTAAGCATTTCTTTACAGAGTCATTCATTTTTATTGCTTTATACTAGTATATGAGTAGACTACAGTTTACCCATTCTTCTGTTAATGGACATTCGGAGTTGGTTTGTTTTTGGCTTTGCTGTTGCAAACAGTGCTGCTATGAACATTCTGTGTCCAGGAGTGACAGTGCTCGCTCACATGGTGTGGATATCTTCATCTTTACAAGAAAATGCCGGATTATATTCTGCGGTGGCTGAACCGGTTTATGCCCCGACCAGCGCTAATGTGAGTCACCTTTGTTTCACACCATCTTGAACACTTCTTAGTTTCAGACTTTTAAATTTTGCCAGTGTAGTGGATGCTTAGCGGTACCTTCTTGTGGTTTCCAGCAAGATGACTATTATTCTTATATTTGTTCTTCTGTATGTAACTCATTCTTTTTCTCTGGCTGCTTTTAACATTTTCTCTTTATCACTGCTGTTGTGCAATTTGATTATGATGTGCTTTGTGTAGTTTTTTTTTCATGTTTTTTCTGCCGGGGCTGTTTACCTATGGGTTTATGGTTTTCACCAAATTTGGAAAAGCTATGGGTATTATTTATTTAGTTACTTTTTTCTGTCCCTCCCCTCCTCTCACTCCTCTCCCAGGACTCCAGTGACTTGTATGTCAGGCCATCTGAGGTTGTCACACATTATGCTGATGCTCCGTTTGGGTGAAGTCTTTTTCTCCTGTTCCATATTGAATAGTTTCCATGGCTGTGTCAAGTTCATTCATCTTTTCTCCTGCAGTCTCTAATCTTCTGTTAATCCCATCCAGTGTACTTTTCACCTCAGACATAATTTTTTAATTTTAGAAGTTCCATTTGGGTCTTTTTTTATATCCCCCGTGCTTTTCCTTAACAGGCTCATGCTTTCCTCCATTTTTTTTTTAACACCTAGAGTACATTAATAATAGCCATTCTAATGTACTAGACCATTCTGTCATCTGTATCATTTCTGGTCTGTGTCTATTGGTTGACTTTTTTCCCCACCCATTATTGAGTTGTAATTTGCTTTACGTGCCTGGTGATTTTTGGATTTTACATTGCTGGGTACTAGAGTTTTTGTGTTCCTTTAAATATGTTGAGCTTTTTCTGGAACATAATTAAGTTACTTGGAAACACTCTGATCCTTTTATAGCTTGCTTTTAAGTATAACGAGGTAGGATCAGAAGAGCTTTTAGGGCTGATTGACCCACTACTGAGGTAATACCCTTCTGAATAATCTCCCCCTTGCTTAGTCTCTTCAGAGATTTCTCCTCTCTGGCTATTGGGAACGAGAACTATTTTGAGCCCTATATGAACTCCCAGGTTGTGCTGCCTGCTCTATTCTGGTGGTTCTTTCCCACCTTTGGGTGGTTTCCTCTTCAGCTGAAGACTCGGGCAAACCCTCTGAATATCTGGAACTCTTCCCTCTGCACTTCCCTCCTCCTCCCAGTACTCCGCCCTACACACTTCCTCTTGGCTCCGCTAACTCTCCCCTCCCGGAGACTCCCAGGCTCTTTCGAGTCACATCCCTGTCAAGTGCTACCGTGTGGAAATCGCACGGTCAGCTCAGACAATTGTCGCTTTCTTGTTTGTTTTCCTTCTCTCAAGAGTCACTGTCCTGCACTGGCTGCTGTCCAGTGTCTGAAGAACTTCGTAGTGTATATTTTGTGCAGGTTTTTCGTTGTTTAAAATGGGAAAGGTAAATTCTGGTCCTGTCACTTTCTTTTTGGCCCGAGTGGAAATCTCACTATTTAAATTTGCATTTCCCAAATGCTCACAAGGTTGAGCACTTTTTCATATGTATTATATTCATTCCCGATGGCTCTCTCTGAAAAGTTTTACATGTCTTTGGCCCATTTTATGTGGAGTTACTGCCTTCTTACAGAATTTTATGGACTATGGATACTAATCCATTATTACAATTAGATGTTATAAACATATTCTCCCAGTTTGTAGCTTATTTTTTCACCTTTTTATTGATGCCCTTGGAAGAGCACAAGTTACGAATTTCCCCTCAACTTTGTAATATGAAAAGTTTCATATATATATAGAAACAAAGAAAAATGAACATCCATATACCTTCCACCCAGATTTAAGAGTTAATAACACTTTGTTGTTGAACAGTTCGTAAGTAAATTGAAAACATCATGACCTTTCACTTTTCAGTATTTCCCCATGCATTTCCTAAAATGCAGGTGTCCTGTTTAACCACAATATTATTATCGCACTTGAGAAAATTAACAATAAGGGCGCCTGGCTGGCTCAGTTGGTAGAGCACGCAACTCCATCTCAGGGTCATGAGTTGCAGCCCCACACTGGGCATAGAGATTACTTAAAAAAGTAACAATAATCCCATAATATATAATACATAGTCTATATTTGAATTTCCCTGATTGTCTCAAGAATGTCATTTTTAGGTGTTGATTTGTTTTTAAACCCAAACTCAAGGTTCATGCATTGCATATTGTTCTTATTTTGTTTTCTTAATCTAGAAGAGTGTCTTACCCATCCAACCCACCTTTTTTTTTTTTTTTTAATGACATTGACTTTTTGAAGAGTTCAGGCCAGAATATTTCACAGAATATTTCAGATTCTGGGAATTATTTGATGGTAACTTCATGGTGTCTTCTAGCTCTTCTATTTCCTATAAACTGGAAGTTAGGTCTAAATGATTAGAATTAGGTTCTATATTTTAGGCAGAAATTTTTAAGTTGAATGTCAAATTTATTAGCCTTTGTGTGTTTTGTGCTTTTTGTATTTTAAGAAATCCTTAATAAAGATACTCTCCTATATTCTAAAAGTTGTAAGTAAAGCTTTTTTTTTTTTTAATTTATTTGGAAATGGAAGAATGGTTGGGCATGAATAAATCTATCATTGTAATTCAATGCATTAAAAGAATAAAGGGAAAATAACTGATTATTTTATACATTTAAAGAAGATATTTGATAAAATTCAATACTCATTCAGGATTTTTAAGATACAATAGTAAAGCTTTGTTTTTTACATTTAAATCTTTAATCTACATTGTATGTATGTAGATGGTATGATATAATGAAAAAAATCACTTAAAAAAAAAGTCCAAAAATCACCAAATCACTTTAAAAAAAAATGTCCAAAACCCATTAGTGAATGGTTCATCTATTCCCTGTTGATCTACCCTTCCACTTCTGTCATTTATGTTATCCTACTACCAGTACTAACATTTACATTTCTGTGACTATAGAAAGTCCGTTTTTTTTTTTAAAGATTTTATTAATTTTTTTGACAGACAGCGAGAGTGGGAATACAAGCAGGCGGAGTGGGAGAGGGAGAGCCTGATGGATCCCAGGACCCCAGGATCATGACCTGAGCTGAAGGCAGACGTTTAAAGACTGAACCCCCAGACGTCCCTAGAAAATATTTAAGCAAGTTCCCCCACCTGTTTTATTAGTAATGCCTTTGCCTTTTTTTTTTTTTTTTTTTTGTGCAATTTTGAAATCAACTTCCCTGGTTTCCCCAAGAATTCTGTTGGGATTTTAATTGCATTTGCATTCAAACAATAGGAACTTTCGTGGAAAAAAACAACATCATAATATTGGATCTTCCTTTTCATAAAAATAGCATAGCCCTAGTTTGTTCTTGAAACTTTTAGAATTTTCCTTATGAAGTTTTTGCACTTCTTTTGTTAGATTTACTCCTGGTTTCTGTACCTTTTGTGAATAAGATTCTATTCTATTCTGTTCTATTATAAATAGTATCTTTTTTTGGGGGGGGGGAATACTTTATTTATTTATTTATTTGATAGACCACAGGCGGGGAGCAGCAAGCAGAGGGGGAGGGAGAAGCAGGCTCCCCGCCAAGCAGGGAGCTGGATCCCAGGACCCTGAGATCATGACCTGAGCCAAAGGCAGACACTGACCTGACTGAGCCACCCAGATGCCCCTAAATAGTATCTTTTAAACGTATGATTTTGTTTCCTGACCTACGAGATCACACATTTCTTTCAACTTTTTATTTTGAGATGATTTGAGATTTACAGAAACATTGCAAAAACGAAAATACAGAACACTTGGTTAATTTTCATGTCATTCTTGTGCGGGTTCCCTGCTAAATCTCTGTTCCAATTCCAGTATATATGCTATTGAAGTGAGTGCACAAGTTAATGTTTTTTCAAAGATTTTATTTATTTATTTGACAGAGAGATCACAAGTAGGTAGAGAGGCAGGCAGAGAGAGAGCGGGAAGCAGGCTCCCTGCTGAGCAGAGAGCCCGATGTGGGGCTCGATCCCAGGACCCTGAGATCATGACCTGAGCCGAAGGCAGAGGCGTTAACCCACTGAGCCACCCAGGCACACCGAAGTTAATGTTTTTGGTCACTGCTCTTATATCCAGCCATTTTACTAAAGTCTTATATTTAGAATTGGTCTCTAGGGTTTTCTGGGGTCTTCTATGTGGACAATAATGTTATTTGCAAATACATTGGTTTTTTTTTCTTTCTCCATTCCTATTTTTAAAATTTTTGAAAAAATATATATATATACTTGGGGCACCTGGGTGGCTCAGTCAGTTAAGTGGCTGCCTTCGGCTCAGGTCATGATCCCAGAGTCCCGGGAACGAGCCCTGCATCAGGCTCCCCGCTCAGTGAGGAGTCTGCTTCTCCCCTCTCCCCTCTCATGCTCTCCCCTCTCATGCTCACTTTCTCTTCCAAATAAATAAATAAAATCTTTAAAAAATTATGTATATACTTAGTTGTAGTGGTATTCTTTTAGTGGTTGCTGGCTACAATTTCTAGTACAGTGATGAAGTTGGCCTATAATTTTCCTTTTTTTCTGTTGCTCTTTTCTGGTTTTGATGTCCAGGCTGTAGAATCAGTGAGTGTTTTCTCTCTCTCTTTTTGTCTATTCTCTTGAAAGAGAAGAAAAAGGTTTAAATTATCCATTCCTTGAAACTTGGGTAGAGCTTGCCTGTGACATTGTCTGAACTTTGTATTTTCTTTCTGAGAAAATTTCTTACCTATTAGATTTCAATGATTATAGAATTACTAGCTTTTCTGTTTCTTAAGTGTTTAGTTATTTTTGTTATTACTTTTTTTTCTGGAAATTTATTGTTTTCATTGAAGTTTTCAATTTATTGATATAAAGCTGTTTCTAATATGTCAGGTAGATTTTTTTACTATCCTTTTACTTTTATTTTACACCTTATGTTTTAGTGTGCCTCTGAAACAACATTTAGCCAGATTATTTTTTAACGTAATTTTAACTTTAATTGATGGATTTAATCTTAATTGTTTACTGATATATTTGGATTTATCCCTACCACCTTATTTTGTGCCTTTTTAGTTCTGTTCCCCCCCATTTTCCTTTTTATTTTTAGATTTTATGTATTTGTTTATTTATTTAGAGCACGTGAGTGGTGGGGGAGGGGCAGGGGCGAGGGAGAGAGACTCTCAAGCAGACTCCCAGCTGAGCATGGAGCCCAACTTGGGGCTGGATCTCATCATAACCCGAGCCAAAATCAAGTCGGATGCTCAACCATCTAAGCCACCCAGGCGCCCCTCCCCCCTAATTTTTCTTTCTTTTTTTTTTTTTTTAAAGATTTTATTTATTTATTTGACAGAGAGTCAGAGAGAGAGGGAACACAAGTAGGGGGAGTGGGAGAGGGAGAAGCAGACTCCCCGCTGATCAGGGAGCCCGATGCAGGGCTCCATCCCAGGACCCTGGGATCATGGACCTGAGCTGAAGGCAGACGCTTGACTGACTGAGCCACCCAGGTGCTTTCCCCCCAAATTTTTCTAATTTAAAACAGTAAAAAAAAAAAAAACAAAAACCAAAAAATGCTCCTCTCTCCCTCCCCCATCTTTTTTGATGAGGGGAATTACATTTGAATTTTACCATCTACATTTCAAATGTAATGTTAGTATCTTCCCCTTTCTCTCTAATTGAAGATCTAATTGAAGATCTTGAAAATTTTTTTTAATGATCTTGGGAATCTTAAAGTTTAAATTGCCCCTCTTCTAACTTTTGCACTACAGTCTTCCAGTATTTTAGTCTTAGCTTGTGATATTTAACCTTGCAAATTAGACCCTATGGTTATTATGTTTTTATACGGGTAATTGTTAGGATTTGCCTGTGTGTTAAATCAGTTTCTTTACTTAGCTGTCTTCTTGCATCTCAGACCTCCCACCTAGGATAATTTTCCTGCTTTCTGAAGCATGTCTTTGATATCCTCTTAGCCAAGTCTGTTGGTGGCTAAACACTTCATTTTTGTTTATCAAAAGTGTTTTTAATTCCCCCATGCTCTTTAAAGTTGCTTTTTTAATATACCCAGTTCTAAAGTGACAGTAATTTTTTTCTCAGGACTCTAAGATGCTAATTTTTGACTTAGTACTGCTGTGGAGAAATTTATTGCCATTCCAAATGTCATTCTTTCGGAGGTAGTATATCTTTTCTTTCTGGCTGCTTTATTGTCATTAATTAAAATTCTCATTTTGAAGATAATTATAGATACACATATAATTATAAGAAATAAGCAGAGCGATTTTATGGTACCCTTTATCCAGTTTCTCTGAATGGTAACATTTTGTAAAGTAATAGTACAATGTCACAACCAGAATATTGACATAAATACAGTAAACATACAGAACAAGCCCATCGCCACAAGGATCTCCATGTTGCCCTTTTATAGGCATATCTACTTCCTTACCTCCTATTCTGGCCTTAACCTCTAGCAACCACTGTCCTGTTCCCCATTCCTATAATTTGGTCATTTCAAGAATTTCTTATAAATGAAATTACATAGTATGTCGCCTTTTGGGTTGGCTTTTTTCCATCACTCAGTGTAATTCTTTGGAGATTCTTCAGGCTGTTGAATGTATCGATATTTCATCCATTTTTATGGTCGAGTAGTATTCCACAGTATGGATGTACCCCAGGTTAGCCATTCACCCACTGAAGGGTATCTAGGTAGTTCATGATTTCCGGCTATGATAAATAAAGCTGCTGTTGATTTTTGTTTTTTAAACATAAGTCTTTGTATCTCTTGGGTAAAAGCCTAGGAGTGCAGGTGCTGGGTCGTAGGATAATTGTCTCTTTAGATTTTTAAGAAACGACTGAACTCTTTTCCAGAGTGGTCATAAATTTTACATTCTCACCAGCAATCCCTGAGTGACCCAGGTTCTCCACATCTGGTCAGTAGCTGGCGTTTTTGTTGTCTTTTATTTTAGCCATTCTGAGAGATGTGTAGTGGTATCTAATTGTGGTTTTAATTCTGTTACCCTGATTGCTAATGGTGTTGGATACCTTTTCATGCACTCATTTTCCCATCTTTCTCTGCTGGTGAAATGCCTCTTCACATCTGTTGCCTGTTTCTAATTGGATTTTTTTTCTTTTTTACGTTTCAGTTTTGAGAGTTCTTTTTTTTTTTTTTAAGATTTTATTTATTTATTTGAGATAGAGAGAGTGAGCACAAGCAGGCGGAGGGGCAGAGGGAGAGGGAGAAATAGACTCACTGCCCAGCAGGGAGCCCGACGCGGGGCTCGATCCCAGGACCCTGGATCATGACCTGAGCTAAAGGCAGACGCTTAACCGACAGAGCCACCCAGGCACCCTTGGGAGTTCTTTGCATATTCTAGATATTAGTTCTTTGTTGGATATGTTGTTTGCAAATATTTTCACCCAGTGTGCAGCTTGTCTTTTCATCCTCTTATGGGGTCTTTGCAGAGGAAAAGATTTGAATTTTATTTAAGTTTAGCGTATCAGTTTTTTCTTTTACACACTGCGCTTTTGTTGTCAAGAGTAAGAACTCTGTCTAGCCCTACATCCTGAGGTTTTCCTCCTACTTTTTTTTTTCTAAAAATTTCAGAGTTTTACATTTAAGTTTGTGATCCATTTTGAGTTAATCCATTGGCTGTAGCACCTTTTGTTGAAAAGTCTCTGGCTGCTATTTTAAGGGTTTTTCTTTGTCTTTGGTGTGCCAGAGTTTCACTATGACATGTCTAGATACAGATTTATTTTATTTAGCTTTCTTGGTATATCATTTGTCTCATGATTACGCTGCTTTATTGTATATTATGTCTGATGGCTTCAGATTTTTCATTATTCTGGAAGCTTCGCTGCCATTTTCTCTTCAAATATTGCCTCTCCCCTGTTCATTCTGTTCTTTCCTTTTGTAACTCCAGTCATTTTTTTTACGTCTCCTTCTTCTGTTCTTTGTATCCTTGCTTTCATACTTTCCATATGGTGCATTCTAAATAATTTCTTCGTGTCTGTTTTCCAGGACACCTATTATTTCTTCATATAAGCCAAATCTGCTATTTAACCCATCCACTGAATTTTTTTCCTTTTTTTCCATTCACTGAATTTTTAACTTCAGTGATTCATTTTTAGAACTTCTATTTGGGGGGTGCCTGGGTAGCTCAGTGGGTTAAAGCCTCTGCCTTCGGCTCAGGTCACGATCTCAAGGGTCCTGGGATCGAGCCCCGCATCGGGCTCTCTGCTCGGTGGGGAACCTGCTTCCCCCTCTCTCTCTGCCTGCCTCTCTGCCTACTTGTGATCTCTCTCTCTCTGTCAAATAAATAAATAAAATCTTTTAAAAAAAAGTTCTATTTGGTTCTCTTTCAAGTTCCCATGGCTTTTTATTTCCTTTTTTCTTTGATCACTTATCTCCACTCTGGTTTATTTTTATGGTTACTTTATATTGTGTTTTCGACAATTCCAATATCTTATATTTCTTGAGAATTTAAATCTTTAGTTGTTTTTTTTTTCTTTTTTCTGTTAGCTCTTGTGCATAGTGGCTTCTTGTGTGTTTTCACTTTTTTTTTTTAATCGGGAATACATAATTTGGGACTCCTAAGGTACCTAAATTGAGAATGCTTTTCTCCAAAGAGGATTTATATTTACCCTTTAGGCAAATCACATGACCTGGAGCCACTTTGATTTCTTGGCTTATAGTTTCCATGGGCATGCATAGTGTAGATCATAGTGAGAGTTAACAAAATATCAGGGGAAACAGTCTGTTTTAAGGTCTATTCCTATCTCCATCATTGCAGAGCTGGGAAAATGCCTGCAGGTGTTCTTTTCTAGCCTAGTCTTTCTCCAGTAGTGAGCCCTTCTAGTCCCTGGCTTTAAGTTCCCAACTCTCTTAGGGCCCATATCCTGGTATTTGTTGGCATCTCTCATCCCTGTGGCCCGAGGCCTTAACTCCCCTCCCCCAAGCTCTGCATGAAGGCTGGTGGTTCACTTACCATTTTGTTAATATATTTTTGGGTCTTGAGGAAATCCCTGTCTTCCAATCACGTTGGTGTATTTAAAGTATGACTGCTATAATTGATCTGGCATGAGGGTGTTTTACAGGGGGCTGATATGGGGGAGGAGGGTGGTGTGGGGGTGTCACAATTCATAATATCCAGTCTACCATGCTGCTAAGAGCAGATGTCTCTCCAACTATTGTTCATAATTCTTAACCATCAATAGAAAAAATTATAATGTCATTACATAAGAAACGATCACCCTGAATATAGAAAAATAAATGTTATCAATTCTAGAAGATTCTAGAATGTCTGAAAGAACAAATGAGAGAAAAATAATGGTTGAATATGATAGGAGTAGTGAGAAGAAATAACCTACTGACATCTAAAACTTGAATTCAGTAGGTTTAGTGGGAAAAAGAAAAGCAGGACAAATTTCCAATTCTAGCATTTCAAGGAAAAATTATCCTTAATGCAAAAGCCAGTATTTTAGGTATAAAAGACTAGGGGTTTTTTTTGTTTTTGTTTTTGTTTTAATTTAGAAAGAAAGTGCTGGAGGAAGGGGCAGAGGGAGAAAGAGAATCTCAAGCAGACTCCCTGTTGAGCGTGGAGCCTGACGTGGGGCTCAGTCTCACAACCCTGGGATCATGACCTGAGCCGAAATCAGGAGTCAGATGCTTAACTGACTGAACCACCCAGGTGCCCCGAAGGACTACAGTTTTAACGAAGATGTATGTATAGAAGCACAGAGTTCTAGTACTCAGAAAGTGGTTTCAAAAGCAGTGACCTCTCATCACAGTGTCCATCAAATGTCCTTGATGGCACCGCATTCCTACTACTAACATCAAGGGTAAAGTGACCGTGTTTCCTGTTTCTTCTGTTTTGCTTCTCAACGTTTTCGCTGAACTCAGAACCAGGCTCCAGTGACACGTCTTAGTCGCTTTTGCTAAAACCAGAGAAAAAAAAGCTGAACAAGATAGAGTAATCAAATTGTTTTTTATTAACAGGGAAAAAAAAGGTCATTTTTTAAAGGTTATATTAAAGCTAAAATTGCCCACTCATTAAAACTTTGCTGTGAAGTTTCAGGTTGATGTGTCTTACCTGTCGAATTTTCAAAGGTTTTGATCGGAACTAGCAAAAGCTGAAAGCAGAGAAGCCCAAAGGAGGCACAGCAAAAGAAAGAAACTGTAAATAAGCTTCTACTTTCCCAAGTGTCTTTAAATAAATTGGTTGTTTTTTAGTTACTGGAAGATAGATTTCCTATCTATGTTTTCCATGCATCATAAAAAATGTTTAATGTCAGGTTTGACATTTCTTCCCCACCTAGACTGAGTCACAAAGAATGCATACTAGAGAGTAAAATCGAAATCACAGAAGTCTTACCTTTCAGTGGCTGTTGCTGAGACTGTTTTGGTGGGAAATTTTAGAGAAGCTTGGGCTTCCTGTTGTCAAATGATAGAATACGGAGATCCCCTTAATTTTCAAAATTGTCCTTTTTTTAAAGCAAGTAATCTCAGTTATTGTGACTGGAACAATCTTTATTCTTACCCTACCTTACCCCACCCAGGGACTGCCCATTAGGTTTAATTTTGCATTTGCCTTCTCTCTATGCCTCGTGCATTGAATGGGCAAATGCGGCAGGGCCTTTGAGGGATGTCTCCTGTGCAGGTAAAGGCTGTGTGACTATTATTTATTTTGCTTCGGACACTAGAAGGTTCGAGATGCACAAGGGACTGCAGATAGAGTAACCTACTTTGTACAAGAGAGCAGTTATTAGATGAAAAAAGAAGTTAGAAAGGGCCGCTTTGTTGTCGTGAATCTAGAATCAGACCACAGTGACCACTGGCTCCTGAAAAAGAGGAAAGTTTTGTTTTGTTTCCTCCAAAGGCAGTTTGGTCCGGCAGAGAGAACTTGGGGTTCTGTGCCAGAAAACTTGGGAGCAGAGGCACGCCGTGGAGGGGACAGCGATGTGATGGTGTGGCTGAGGCGGAGGAGGACGGTGGAAGGTGGAAAGGGAGTGGAAAGGGAGCAAGGAGAGGGAGGAGGAAACCAGGAAGGGAATGTGCTGAGTGCAACACTGAGAAGCTAGGCTTTGATTTTCCAGGCAGTGGAAAATTAGAACTTGTTCCCGAGAAGAGAAGTGGTGTTGGGATCGTTGAGGAGCCGTGGATAAGATTGTCATCGGGGATTGGCACCAAATCCCTCAGATGGCATCGTGTATGGTTCCTTCTACAGTCCCCAATCCAGATTTGCATCAAAGCAGGCTTCCCGGAGGAGGTGATGTAGAAGCCAGAACGTGGAACAGGCATCGCAGTGAAAATGTGTAAAAGTTACACCATCCTGGCTACATAGCCACTCATTTGGCGTTACAGAAAATAACTGGGGTATCCTTGGAATGGTCACCGATGGACAGGCAAAGGCTAGCCACAGGCCCCCGGCCTGATTCGTCGGTTCGCATCTGGCCCGCAGGAGACTGCCCCGCGCCGAGTGGGAACCCGGCCTCGCAAATTCTGCCATCTCAGCAGGTGGCAGTAAACATATTTTTAACTTTATCAAAATGTTGTTTCATAATTATGTTGATAACTATCTACTACTCATTCTCTGAAAACAAACTGAAGACACACATCCGTGGCCTTTTTTCCCAGCGTGTGCTTATGGGAAATAATGTGACGGGCCTCCCGGTAGAGTGCCCTCATCTTCCGGTCTGTCCTAGGTGTGCGGGCCTAGGGAGGACGGCTGACCCTGGGCCCGCCAGCCAACCCTCAGGCCCAAGGACTCGCCCGATACCGCATCAGCCCGTCTTCCCATTCTGAAGAAGCAGGCTTAGCTGAGGAAACGGGAGCCAAGCTAAGAACTCTGAGCGGAAGGTGTTTTGGGGTTTGAGGAGTGTGTTCGCTTCCTAGAGCTGCCATTACAAATTACCACAAATCGGGCAGCTTCACACAACAGAAATTCGTTCTCACAGTTCTAGAGGCTAGAAGTGCCCCTGTGTTGGCAGGGCCACGCTCTCCCGCCGCTTCCTAGCTCCTGGTGGTGGCCCTCGGCTCACGGCTGCGTCACTCCAGTCTCTGCTTCTCGTCATCGGGCCTTCCCCGTGGCTCCTCCGTGTCTCTGCGTCCAACCGTCTCTCTCCTTTCTCTCACCAGCACATCGGATTCCAGCCTCACCCAGGGAAACAACCTTCCCTGATTACATCCGCGCAGGCCCCATTTCTAGATAAAGTCACATTCACAGATACTGGAGGTTAGGACTTGAGTGTATCTTTTTGGGGGCACAGTTCACCCCACTGTAAGGGGTGAGGTATTTGCAAAGTTCAAGAAAGACCTCTGCAGCCCTTTGGCCAGAGGCCAGCCAAGATGCTGTGGAGAGAAACCAGGCTGAGCCCTAGAGCCTAAGTTTCTAGACGTGGAACGTCGCAAGGGCTCAAATGTGACCACTTACCACCCATGAGCATTAGCCCAGGAGAAGCTGCCTTAGTTTACCACGTGTATCCCCTCTTATTTTTGGTCCTCGGCCTGGGTTCCTCTACCTGGTTCTCATAAGTCTCACGCCTTTTGATTCATAGTCTGTCTCTCTCGCCATGGGGAGAGGGGGAGACCGTCTCATATCTCCCTCTGGGGTTTTGTGAGAGAACCACATAGTCCAGAAAAGGCAGGATCTCCAGAGTCACTTGTCATCCATAGAAGCTATGTGTCGCAGCAGCTTGAGGGAGATTTTCCAGAATGCCAACTTATTTGGGATATAGAGATACGATCTCACTCTCTAAGAGAATGTCTTCAGGACCAAACACAGACGCATCTGAGCCCAGGGTAGTAAACCAGGCAGAAAACAGCAGGGCAGCGAAGGCAGCAGCCCGGGATGGAGAAGGAATAAAGGAAGTTTTCGAGTCTCCTGGCAGATCATTACTTTTATGGTGCTAGTTTTTGAGCCTGGAGCACTCTGAGACCGTCTGTTTTCCCAATCTGGTTGCTTCATTATGGCCCAGAAATGAAAATTATTTTGCTTAAAAAAGCAAGAAAAAAGCCCGGGTGAAAGAACATATTCATTAATGATTCGGTTAATTGAATTGAATTTAAAATTTTTTTAAAGATTTTATTTGTTTTTTCATGAGAGACAGAGAGAGAGGCAGAGGGAGAAGCAGACTCCCCACTGAACAGGGAGCCTGACGTGGGACTCGATCCCAGGACCCTGGGATCATGACCTGAGCAGAAGGCAAACACTTAACCAACTGAGCCACCCAGAAGCCCCATTTAATTTTATTTTTTAAAATTAAAATGTTTCTCGAAAATGTTTTTGAAGTTTTTCCTGAGCTGAGCTATTCGCCTCGAGGCTGAGTACCAGCCGTCTGGATCTTGCCAAGCTTTCCTGTGCCTCTGAACCTACGCCTAGACTTTCCCACCACCTGGAATGTCCCAGAGAACCCAGACTTCTGGAAACTCTACCCTGTCATCTCGAATCAGCTGAGCCTTTATTTCCTCCAGGAAGCCTCCTCTGCCTCTTCACAGACTGGGAGTTTCTTCTTTGATGGAACCCCTAGTCCAGTGGTTCTCAGTCAGGGGCCCTTTTGCTCCCACGGGGACACTTGACAATGTCGGGAACATTCGTGGTCATCACAGTGCGATGATGGGTTGTGCTCCTGGGAGCTGGTGTGTCTAGAGACCAGAGAAGGGGCCGAACATCCTCCAGGGCCCAGGGCGGTCCCTGCACCCCAAAGAATTTTCCAGCCCCCAACGTCAATAGCGCCAAGATTGAGAAACCCTGCCCTAGGCTAACGTTTACCACGTGAACGTAACCTTTCGCCGACAGTCTTGCCTCTATCCGCTCAGGGGCAGAAACGTCGTCATTGGTGCTGATGTTCTCAGCCCGGTGCGGGGTGTGAAATGAAATTGGAATGTTCTTAACAGTCTTTGTTGCCTCGATCCCTGCAGTTAAGATCACATCTCAGGTAGAACTCAGAGGAGTGATGCAGAGATATTATTGAATAAACTACAATTGTTAAATGCACAGTTGTTTTAAATTAGATTTAAAAAGCTGAGCCCACACAGCAATGACAGCGGCCTCCCCTCTTTGCTTCGGTGTCTACTGTGGGCGTACCCATTCCTGTTGAGGACGGAGAGTGTTGTTTCCCTCGTCTCTGTAGCCCCCTGACAGTGTTTCAGTTTCTCCTGGGTGCTAGACTTGGCCGTCATCACTTCCAGGAATCCCAGCCTCATTAGAGTTTGTGCTCCAAATAGTAACAGCCATCCGTTGAGCAATTTATACGTGCCACGCGCTGCTCTGAGCACTTTTCACGCATGGGTTAATTGAATTCTCCTCGTATTCCGTGAGATAGATGTGATTACCATCCCCATTTTACAGATGAGGGAACTGAGGCACAGAGAGATGAAACCACTTGTTTAGGTTTCCACGGCTAACAGGTGGCAGGGCGGTCCGACTCTGAGTTTATGACCCTGAACTATGATAATAAGCTTAGATCCTTTCTCATACCATCCATCAGAACGCATTCCAGATCATGATTCGAGACCTGATCGTAAAACAAAACGTTACCACTTTAGAGAAAATACAGGAAGACATACTTAAAATTTCAGGATAGGGGAGGACTTCGTAAACAGCATTCAAAGGGCATAGACGATGGCGGAAAAGCCCACAGTTTTGACCACACAAAAGCTAAAACGTTTGCAGAACACCATAAACAAAGCTAAAGGACAAGCGCTGGGCTGGGCGCAGACGGTTGCAGCACACAGGCAAGACAAAGGCTTGGCACGAAGACCATGAGGACATGACCAGCCGTCAGTAAGAAGCCCCCAGGAGAGCAGAATGGGCCGCGGAGGGAAGAACAGGGAAATTGCACAGCCAGTAAACACAAAGCGAGCCCCACGTTCCCTCGCAATCCGGGAAATGAAAGTCAAAATAGCCACGAGAAGGGATATAGCGTTTCTCACCCATCGGATCGGCAGAAAGCAGAATGTGTCACCCTCCCGACTGCGACTGCCGGCGAGGAGTCCGACGGTGGAGGGCGGTGCGAGCTCTCCAGCTGGCCCACCTCCTCCGCGGGCCTGGGCCCTGCTGCGAATTCCTCCAGGCTGTGTTAGCTTCCGGAGAAAACCAGATATGGAGCCAGACTGTTCTCGGGGCTCCCTGAGGCTGTGGAGAGAGGGGAGGCCTCCAGGCCCCGGGGGGGGGGGGGCTGCCCCGGGTCCATTGCCTGGGCCTCCTGGGACCGCGGGGACATCTGTCCGCACCCTCGAGCGCCCCTCCCAGGGAAGGGTCTGTCCCCACACTTAGGATCCCCTGGCTCCACCCCTGCGGGCCACTTCCTGAAAGCACAGACCTCTTCTGTCTCACTGCGAGGGCCGGAGCGGGGCAGGTGCAAGGCCCGGGGAAGCGGGTAGACGAGGGGAGTGTGCCGGGCCTGCCCTCCCACCCCTGTCACCCTTGTCGGGGCGCTCCCGGCTTCCGAGAGCCATCGCCACCTGCCCGGTCGTCACCTCTGCTGTCTCCTCTTCCGTCTCTCGTGGGCACAGGCTGTTTTTGGGTCAGTGACATCCTCCCGAAGGTCCTCACCTCCGGCAGACCCTATTTCTCATTCGGTTGGGAATAAGCAGCCTCAACTGTGGCTTCATCCTTTTGGCCCCTCGGGGTCACGGCAACTGAGTCATTTTAGCTGCAGGGGACTCAGCCCAGGTTTCTCTGGATGGGACACCATCACGGCCCCATACGGTCGGTGGTCCTTTTCTTAGACAGAGGGGTCACAGTTTTTCCCGTCTAAATTATGTCTCCAAGATTTCAGACACACAATTCTGGGGCCTGTGTCAAGTGCTTCCCTGATTAGTTGAGCGGGGTCAAACGTCTTTCTCGCCCAATTCCGTGGTGGGGGCCCCTGCGGTCCCTCTGCCCCCACACAGGCGCTACTCCCCTGGGGATGAACACAAATCGGGATCCTTGGTTCATTGCCCAGGCTGAGCTGGTGGTCTCTGCCCAGCAGGGTGGCCCTCGCCTGATCCCCAGAGAATTCCCTCCTCGGTTGGTGGCTCCCCTCCACCGCCCCCCGGCCTCTGAGCTTCTATAGCGCTTGACCTGAAAATATCGTCTGATGTGTTACTCCGAATAAGGATTTTTAGATTTCTCCTAAAATGTAACACCAGGAAAATGTTTCTTTCATGGGGAAAGCCCTCACGCTTTATTCGGGATCTGGGAACTGAGACGCCCCGTGTGATGGTGTAGAGAGAGTTTTTGGGGAGCTCTGCAGGCCTGGCTTTCAGTCCTGACCCAACCCCTTACTGCATGAACTCGGGGCACTTGAGTTACCCTTTCTCACCCCAGTGATCCTGTCTCAAAGCAGGAATAACGACTCCGAGGCCATCGAGCGGTTATGGGGCCAGGATGCGCCGATGGAAGGCACCGAATACAATACGAAACCAACCGTAGTTGTCCTTAGGAAGCCCGTGGTGCCGGGAAACTCAAAGCTGGAGCTAGTGCCCACGGAAGTGACTTTTTAAATCTAGGTTCTGATACCATGTTCGATTTTGTTCTAATCACTTCTTTTAAGTCATCTCTACCCTCAATGTGGGGCTCAAACCTGCAATCCCGAGATCAGGGCTCGCAGGCTTTACTGACTGAGCCAGCCAGGTGCCCCCTGTTCTAATCATTTCTGATTGTAATTTCATGGTGATGATCCCATTCCGTCCATGTTTTAATATTCTAGACTGCCTCACATCTTCTGTGGGAGACAGATGGGGGATAAAGAAAGAAGAGTAGGAGGGGCGCCTGGGTGGCTCAGTCGGTTACGTGTCTGCCTTCGGCTCAGGTCCTGGGATCGAGCCCCTCAGGGGGCTCCCTGCTCGGCGGGGAGTGTCTTCATCCTTCTCCCTCTGTCCCTCCCCCTGCTTGCTCTCTCTGTCTCCGTCTCTCTCGGATAAATAAATAAAATCTTTAAAAAAAAAAGAAAAAGAAGAGCAGCAAATTCCAATCAACTCGTGCCATTCCTGAACGCTCAGATTCTAAACCCGGCTTGACCAACTTGTCCTTGGGCAAGTCGCTTTAGACACCTGTCATTGTTGGGAGGTGGGAGGTGGGCCGCTTGTGGTGCGTGTTCTCTGCTCTCACTCTGACCCCACCAGGCCTCCCCTGATGCGGGAAACAGATACCAAGCTCGGGGTGTGCTGCCCATGGCCGCCGGCGGCAGACGCCCTGGTCAGGTGGGCCCGCGGCCGGGCTCCCCCCTCCGTGGCTGGAGCAGCCGCCCACCCCATGCAGAGCCGCAGTGAGGACTCTCCTCGTCCCGTTGCAGACCGAGGCCCGTGCCCCTAGCCCAAAGGCTTCTGTGGCTCGTTTGGGACTCTGACATCAGGGCCAGGGTCCTGCTCCGCGCCCAGGCGCCTGGGCACCCCTAGCTGGTAGGTGTTCCTATTCTCTCCCGGACCCTCCTCGCTCCTGCACGCTTTAGTTTTGTTTGTGAAGTCGGGAGCACCCACCCTCCTCGGGAGCACCTCAGAGCAGATGCTCTTGTCCGAGGAAGGCCTGAGTGGAAACTCGGAACGGAAACTGTGAACGCGTGTGTTCTGGGTCTCTCCTGGCTTTCCTGTGCAGCCTGCCTGTGTCCTCAGATTGTTTTGCATGTGGTTGTTAAACTTTGATTCGGTGACTCATGCTGGGGCGAAGGCTGCACGTCTGCCTCCCTCATTTGGTTGCTTTCTTCTTTTCCTTTTTTTTTTTTTTAAAAAAGCTCAAAGCAAAACTACCTTGGCAGCTGAATGTGACTCTGGCATCCAGGAAGGGGAGCTTTGGCATGAAGTGCCTCCTGATGGCCGCGTGGCCCAGCCCGGCTGCGTTCCCCCAGCTTGGGTGACGTCTGGCTAACTGGGAGGACAGCCGGGGGTGCGGAAGGAAACTCTGGAGCCCGCCGTGGGGGCTGGAGCAACGCGCCCTGCTGGTGAGTGCCTGCCCCCGCCATCAGTCATTGTGACAGGCCCCTCTCAGACTGGGGTCCAGGGGCGGAGGAGGGAGACAGAGCACGGGGCACAGGGGGCCGGCTGGAGGGCCCTTCTTGGATTAGCATTATTCTGAGCGATTCGATTTCCCGTGTCTTACAGGATGTTCAGTACGCAGATAAAAAAAATTAGATGAAATCCTTGCTCATTTTAGCACAATTGTATTTGATTTCAAGAGGGCTTTCGTATGAGAAAGATTAATTGGAGGAACTCTCCAGTTTAAGTAAAAGCTCCTGCTGGGATCTTTGAGGATATTTTAATTTTATGGAATCAGAAGGTCTAGGACTCTCAGGCACATTTTCAACCTGTCTCCAGGCTCTTGAAAGCATGTCTTAGACTAGACACTGATTTGCGGGTGTCTAGTTTTCCAGCCGATCAGGAAGATCTGGGAGCAGCCCCAAGCCCCATCTCCCCCTAAAGGATGGCTCTGTGGGCTGCGAAAAGGCCCATGTCCTCATGGAAATAAGTCGTAACTGCAGGCAACGAAGACAATTTTGGCTAATTCCCTGAGGCCGTGAGAAACCTCAGCCATGTCTCTGGGATTATGAAGTCCCCTCCAAGTCCACGTGATGCCAGCCCAGGAGCTCTGACACCTGACACGCGAATAGGGTGGGTGTGGAAGATAGCAGAGGGCGGTTTTTGAAAAACTTTGGTTTGGAGTTGCCCCGGGGTATGGATCAGGGCTTGTGTGTATATACTTGTGTGTCTCTCCAAAGTAACCCGTAGCAGTACAGAAGAGCAAGGGACAAGTTCAAGGAGAAAACAGAAGGCCCGCCCCCCAGGCTCCCAGCAGCACTACTCACAATGGCCAAAAGGTGGCAGCACCCCAAGCGTCCATTCGCAGGTGAATGGAGAAACACAAGGTGGTCTCTATGGAAAATTACTTGGCCTTAAAAAGGAAGAAAATTCTGACATATGTTTGCAACAGAGTGAACCTTGAAAACATTATGCTGAGCGAAATAAACCAGTTAGAGAAGATCAACTACTGTATGATTACACTTCTAGAAGGTACCTGCAGTAGTCAGAGTCATAGAGATGGAAAGTAGCTGTGGTTACCGGGGGCAGGTGGGGGAGAGCGGGTGGGGAGTTGCTGTCTAACGGGGACAGGGTTTCAGCCTTACAAGATGAGAAAGTTCTGGAAATGGACGGTGGGTGATGCTTGCTTCATGCCACTGAACTGCACTCTTAAGAAATAGTTCCTATGGCAAATTTTATGTTATGTATAATTTACCACAATTTAAGAAAAAAATTATAATGCCCTTTAAAAATCCCCCAAAATCCAGGCCCCAAACACAAATCTCGTGGGCTGAAGTTTTTGCCTCTCTGTGACTTCCCCAAAATCTAACTGACGATTCCACTGACCTGAGCTGAACCAGAAAACTGCACGGACTGTGTTCGCTAGAGCTTTGTCCTCATCGTGGGGGTGATTTCTGGCGGTTGTAATGTGCTGGACGGGTCCGGGGCTGACAGAGTCGAACCGGAACGGATTTGAGGGTCAAGGGCAACGTGATGAATGCACGGACCCTGGGGCCCATGCATGGGCTCGCCTTGCTCTGGGGCCCCCTGAGCAGCCCCGGGCAGCACCCCCTGGGGCCAGGCTGTAACAGGAATCACCACCCTTGGGAGTCTAGTCCCTCCCATTTATCAGCTGCGGGCCCCTGGGTAAGTTGGCCAGACCTCTTTTTTCTTTAGTTTTCTTACTTGTAGCATGAGTCACGAGGTAGCCCTTTTCCGTCTCCCACAGAGGTCAGGATCTCCAAAGATAACATGCAAGGAAGCACCTTCTCTGTCTAAAACCCTGAGTACCTGTGAGCTGCTGGCTCTCTTCGCCTCTGATCTCTCTACCGTCCCCTCCTTTTCTCCATCTTGTAATTCTCCTCCTCAGGGCTCTTCCAGCCAGAGGTTATGGACCTCAGCCTGGATTGGCTGACTCTGGGAGGAACAGGTCTGCTCTGATGCCCGTCCTTAGAAAGTTCTCCCACTCCTCCCTCCCTCTTCCTTCCTTTCCTGCTCTTTCGTGAGTCCACCTCCAGCGTTGGATTCAACGTGAGCCCGTCCTCACGGCTGCCTTGACCGTGAACCATAGGGAAGTGTTGGGAGGTCCACCGCCCTAAGGGCTCCCGAGGAGACTGAGGATTTTCACAGGGTTACTGACTAATCATCTGTGCTGTTTGTGACTTCCAGTCAAGCTTGAGGAAGAAAACTGAAATGAAATTGTTCATACTTTCAGGACTTAAAAATAGAAAAGAGCGAGAAGCTGCTGACAGTGTTGCAGCTCAAAGACCGGAGCGTCTCAAGGGGAGGGTGGTGGCCTGAGGGCCGGGGGGAAGGCTCCTGAGGACAGACGCGCCGCCCCCGCCGCCCCCACCTCAGGTTGCTTATTTAGAACTTTTAAA
The DNA here is from genome assembly GCA_028534135.1 of Potos flavus. Taxonomy (NCBI): domain Eukaryota; kingdom Metazoa; phylum Chordata; class Mammalia; order Carnivora; family Procyonidae; genus Potos; species Potos flavus. Next base: position 14,168,652 of record CM052886.1, read on the forward strand.
AGGAAATGAAGTTGATTTTAATGTCTCAAGGGGGCGAAAGAAAGCCTCTCAAGTAGGTGGACTCTTTCAGTTAGTTTTGTGTGAAAACAGCTCTCCTGTCCCACGCATAACCTTTCAAAAATCTCCTCGGAAAAGGAGCTCTTTTGGGGTGCCAGGCTGGCTCAGCGGGTGGAGTGTGCAAGTCTTGATCTCGGGGTCGTGGGTTCGAGATCCACGTTGGGTCTAGAGATTACGTCCAAAAAATAAAATCTTAAAAAAAAAAAAAAAAAAGGAAAAGGAAAGGAGCTCTTTTGGAACCTGTGGGTGCTGTGGAGAGCTGCTGAGGACGGGGCCTCAACATGGCCGCCCTCATTCCCTCCCCCCCCCTCAGGTAAAAGCTCCAGGTCTCTTCATTTTGAAAGTTTATGACGCTCTCATACCAGACCACAGAGTTATAAAACAAGCATGGGCTCTCCTTGCAGCTGTTACTTTGTGGCCAAAGAGAAGTCGCCCAGCCCAGCTGTATTTTGGTTTTTCCATTTCTGTAGTAATAAGACGTTATCTCCATCTTGGACACAACTCAAAGCAACCCGTCCCTTTTGGCATCTATGTATCGTCCGTCTCTGCCCCTTACTATGTAACCTTGACCCTGGGCCATTCGGAGCCTCAGTTTCTTCACCTGTGAAAAGGGAAGGCTGTTATCTCTCGTCTCCCCGCAGGCTTGATGGGAAGTTGAAGCAAGAGTCTGTACTCGAAGGCGATGCAGAAACACTGAACACGAACCGCTGGGTTCATGCTGCCTGTCCCCAGCCTTTCTTCTTTTCCCCTCTCTTTCACTTTCATTCCCTCTCTCTTTTCTTTCTCCCGGCCCTCCTCTCTCTTCCCTTCTCCTCTGTCTTCCGGATCAAAAGAAGTGCCACCTGCACGCATAAGCAGGGAGGGGTGGCGGTGGGGGTGTAGCTGGGCTAGCAGGATTGGGAAGGACGGGGGTGGGGGTGACAGCGGGTCAGGGCTGGGGCAGGAAGGGGCAGGCCTCCAGACAGGGAGGAAGAGCCCGGATGAAGCCCATGGGTCTTTCAGGGACAGCGTTAGCAGCGCCTGGTGTGAGGCTGGCCTGCCAGACTGGGTGAGGGTCCCCATCCTCCATGGAGACCAGACCAAAGCTGGACCCCAGTCTGAGAGAACAACTGTCCCATGGGGAAGGACTGGTCGCTGGTCAGGGAGCAGAAGGTGAAGCTGGACCAGAAGATCATGGCCGAGGGGGCCGGGGCGGGGGCCAGGCCTGGCGGAGAGGGCTGTGACTGTCCTGCTCAAGAGTTGTGACATTTACTCTGTACCGGACGGAGGGACAGAAATCTTGGTCCGTGGACTAGCGAGATTAGTGTTGTGGTGGGTGGGAACGGTGAGGAGGCCTCCCCAGGACCCCCTGGGAGAGATGCCACAGCTCTTCCCCCACTGGGAAGAGCCAGCTGGTCCTTCGTTGTCCAGTTCTGTGAGGGCCTTTCTGGCCTTTCTTTTCCCCTCAAAGGAAGGTAAGACATTCCCCACCTGAATTTTGAAAACACATTTTTTTTTTCTATTTGAAAGTATTGTGCTTATTGTCATGATTTAGGGCTTGTTACTTACATTTTTGGTCTGTTTTCCTGAATAGGTCGAGAACAAATTAAAATTGGACTGTATATTAGTTTTTATGGAACTGGGTCCCAGCACAGTGCCTGGTGCCTAGTAGGTGATCGAGAAGTCTTATTACATGAATGAATGAATGATGGATGGATGGATGAATGAATGAACTAGGGTGCTGTTGTGTAAAGCAGAAGGGGTGCTTGTGGAAGTAGAAGTAGAAATTGTCCAGTCGAGTGTAGAAGGGAGGGAAAGGGGAGAGTGAGAGGTGACCTTGAGATTCCTTCTTGGGGTCTGGGGAATGCCATTCAATGAGATGGGGACCCAAGAAAAAATATTTGAGGAGGGAAGATTATTCAGTTTTGGGAATTAACTGAAGAAAACTATTGAACTTCCCAATACACTGTACTGTGCCAGGTACTGGTGATTCTGAGGCAAATAGGTGGGAATGTAGCTCAGTTTCTTGAGACACAGATAAATGACACACCAGCGTGTTCTTTTTTTTTTTTTTTAATAATTTATTTGACAGAGAGAGATCACAAGTAGGCAGAGAGAGAGGGGGAAGCAGGCTCCCTGCTGAGCAGAGGGCCCGATGTGGGGCTGGATCCCAGGACCCTGAGATCATGACCTGAGCCGAAGGCAGAGGCTTTAACCCACTGAGCCACCCAGGCACCCCAACAGTAGAGTGTTCTAACGGAGGCGTGAGCAAAGTGCCTGTAGACACATGACTGAGCCACTCATTCTGTTTGCAGACTCAGGGCTGACGAGCTGAATCTTGAGGTTTGCCGAACCAAAAAGAGCATTCCAGGTAGAGAGGAAAGTATGTGCAGAAGCGCAGCGATGAGAACCTTCTGGAATGCTTGGGGAGTGGAGAGAGATTCAGAAAGGCTCCAAAGAAAGGGCCGGGTGGGCCCCTGGTGGGTGGGGAGGTGGACCAGGGTCAGCACTGCGTGGGGCCGGCTCACGGGCTGCTCAGGAATTTGGTGTCTTGTCGTCGATGCGGTGTCTGAGGATGTTTCTAAGGAAGGGCGTGATATGGTCAGAATTGTTCTAGAAATATCCTGCTGGCTACAAACAGGGGCTGGGCTGGATGGGGTTGTGTAGGGGGCCGGTGGGAGTCTGGCAGTGAGTTAGGTATGGGATGAAGAAGAGGGAGGTGGGGAAGGGAGGGGGAGGGGAGGGGGGAAGATGGGGGTGAGAATGTCCAGGCTGCAGGAGGGAAAGACCCTGTGCCTCAGTCCCGGGGCCCTGGGTGACATGTCTATGTGTCACCTCATGAAACCATCGCCTTGGAAATACCTACTGGAAAGCTCTGGATTTAAGAAGAAACTTTTGGTTTCAAAACTCCTTTTCACTTCTAATAACTATTAGGGATGCCAAAGAGCTTTCGTTCATGTGGGGTTCTAGCCCTCCATTGATAGGCACCTTATGAGAAACTAAAATTAAGAAATTAAACAATATTCCTTTACCTTAAATAACCATAAACCATTACATTAATATAAATGATGCATTTTTATGAAAAATAACTCTGTTTTCCCAAGCCAGAAAATGTGGAAGGAGACTGGCACTGATTTACGTTGTGCAAATCTGTAAAATGCTGTAACAGAAAGCGGCTGAGTTTGCCCCTCCGCTTCTGCATCCGCTCAGTTGCAAATCACACCACACATCCTCTCCAGAATACTTCATGTACTTGGAAGGATGAGAGTGGGGGGGGGGGGGGGGAAGCAAATTACACCTTAGTGTTACTATGAAAACAGTTTTTACTTTGAAGTCTCCCTGAAAGGGTCTTAGGCCCTCCCCAAGTTTCCACGGACCACACTTTACAGAACCACTGAAGGAGACTCAGCAAATGTTAGGCCAACGACAGTATTCTGAGCTCCTCGGGAACTTTATTCAAATAGCATGCATGCTATTTACTTCACAGATTTATAAAGGGGGGGTGCCTGGTGCTTGGTGAGGTCTCAGCCTGAAGTGCAGCCGTGGACACCCCCCCCCCCCCGGGGGGTAGGGGCAGGTGGGGGGGCATGCCGAGGAGAGCAGACGGCCTGGGCAGGCCCCCATCGTCAAACACATGAGCAGAGCCCAAGGAAAGAGCTGGACAGACTAAGCAGATTCAGGCCAACTTGTAGGGCCTCAGGGAGAAGAGTTTCAGGAGGAGGTGGTCCAAAATGTTTTCAAATGTTTAGATTTCAAATGACACGCGGGGGTGTAGCCCCAGGCGTTGAGAGCGTGGAGACTTTGCATTAAGGCTGGGAAGCAGCTGTTGGATTGGGCTGCGAAAGCCCTTCTCCGGCCACAGCCGGTGGGGGGCCGTTGTGTTGGGGCTCCAGCCTCAGGGGAGTGGCCCTGCAGAGAACCGGGAGCCCCGCTGAGAACCTGGTAGGAAGACATGGGCGCCTCCGAGGATGCGGGCAGGAGATTGGGGGCGGGGGAGGTAGCCCGCCTGTGCTGCTGGGAAGAGGCCAGGTGACAGGATGGATGGGCCTGGGGGTGCGTTGAGCATGGTCTGTAGCCGGGGGAAGGGGAAGGAGAGCTCCACTTCCATCCTGGGGCGGACGGTTACTCGCCACGTTCACTGGGCAAATCGGCTTGGAGAGTCCGCCGGGCCAGGCACTGTCCTCGATGCTGGGGATACAGCGAGCCCTGGGACAGATACACCGGCATGGAAAGGGTTCCAAGATGCATTTTTTTTCCCCCAGATGCATTTTTAATAAGAAAAGCAAGTGGCTGAATAATCATATAGTATGATACTATTTATGGAAAAACCACCCGGCTAAGACAGTATATGTGTGGATCTATTCGATCCGCAAGTCAGGACATGGGAAAAGCGTGGGAAGGATACAAACAAAAAGCAGGCGAGGCACGTGGGATTTGGGGTTCGTACAAAGAGACATTGTATCTTTTTATTCTTTTTACTTTAGCATTGTTTCATGTTTCTTCACAGTAACTATAATTTCATGATTCTTTCTTTTTTTAAGATTTATTTTAGAGAGCTCGTGCACACAGTGGGGGGGGGAGGGGCAGAGGGAAAGGGAGGGGAGAAGCGGACTCCCCACGGAGCGCAGAGCTGGGCTCAGTCTCAGGATCCTGAGATCATGACCTGAGCCAAAACCAAGAGTTGGAGGCTTAACTGACTGAGCCACTCAGCTGTCCCCAAATCTCCTCTTCTTATGAGGACACCAGTCATACTGGACCAGAGGTCACCGTAATGACCTCATTTTAACTTCATCAACTCTTCGAAGACCCTATCCACAAATAGAGTCACGATCGCGGTACTGGGAGATAAGGCTTCAGCGTATGAATTTGGGGCGTGGGGGCGCCATTCAGCGCAGGACAGAGTGACGGAGCTTCAGGAACATTCCTCTGACCTGTGCACAAATGTTCCAAGCGCCGGGTGGTCAGCCGCCCTCGGTGCCTCTGGCCAGTGGGTCCTTGCGGGGGGGGGGGGGGCAGGGGAGGCGCGGAGGGGGGCGCCCTGGGGGGGGTGAAGGCCTCAGAAGGCGCACTAGTAAAAGCAGCACGATTGCATCTGCGGCTCCCCGACCACACTGAGCAACTGAAAATCCCCAAGGGGACCAGGCAACATGATTTCCTGACAGATAAGGCGGGGAGGGAGCGTGCATAATTTGCCCTCAGTAACCCGACAGCCTCCAGGCCAGGCGGCTCGCAAAACACCTGATGGAGGCCTTTTCTCTTTAGCTCATGCCAGCGTGGCCCTGCCAGAAGGAAACGGGGGCCCGGACCCTCGCGGGGGGCCCAGCTGCCGCAGCATGGAGCGCTCAAGCAAGATGGAGTTCTTCCAGAAGCTGGGCTACGGCCGGGAGGATGTGGTCAGGGTGCTGGGCAAACTAGGGGAAGGCGCCCTGGTCAACGACGTGCTGCGGGAGCTGATCCAGACCGGCAGCCGCCCGGGGGCCCGTGAGGGCAGCGGGGCGCCCCTGCTCGTTCCCAGGGGCTCCTGCGCCGCCCTGGACTCTGCCCAGCGCGGGCAGGCGGCAGAGCTGGGAGAGGACTGCGGAGGTCCCGCCAGTTCCTTGCGACCCATAGTGATCGACGGCAGCAACGTGGCAATGAGGTACTTCCCTTCATCCTGGAGCCTCGGGGTGGGAGGACGGTCCCTCTTTCCAGTGGTTGGGTCCAAAGAGTCTTGGGGCTAACCGATGGGCCTTTGAATCCCTGTTCCATCCCCTTGGTAGCTGTGCGGCCTTAAGTAAGTCACTTAACCTCTCTGAGCCTCTCTCTTTCCATCTGTAATGTGGGTATAAAACCTCCCTAGAAGGTGGTTATGAGAACTGGAGCCGCACCCGGTGCCTAGGACGGCGCCTGACAACGCGTAAGCATTCAACAAGTGGGTCCTGCTTTCCTCCCAGCCCAGACAGAAGCTCTCTTCTGAGGAGGGCAGTAGGTAACCAGGGAGGAGCCTGGCGTTGGGCCCTGGCAGATTGTGGCTTCTCGACTCGAGTCTCCCTCACCAGCCGTGGGACTGGGAAAGTCACAGCAACTCAAGTGTCTTCTGGGACACAGGCTAATAGATAACTCTGCAGCTCCTCTCGGGGTAACGGGAACCAGATGGGAAAAGGTGCTTGAGCGGGAAGCCTTCTCCTGGGGCGGCTCCCCAGGGTGGCTGGTGGTGCGGTGCTTCCCCAGCTGGACTGAGACGTGCGCCCGTGGCCCGCGAGCTGCAGACACAGTGGTCGGTATTTGTGGCTGGGCATCTTTGTGTGTTTCAGCGATGACAGCCTGACGCCTGCGTGGCTACATTCAGCTTGGAGACAATTTCACGGTCTCAGCCACACTCCACGCGGGCCAAGGAGGAGGTTGTATTCATACAAGGGCAGTTTTGTACTACGGGCCTGAGTTACAGGCGGGCAAAGGGCAGATCCGTAGGAAATCGCTCCCTCGTAGCTGTAAACAGATGACTTCTCCCTTCAAACGCCGAGCCACTGGCTGGAATTGAGAAAAGCTGTGTCATCACAGTGCTGAACGAGTCAGGAGGGTGTCCGTCCTTTGGCTGACAGATCCAGTGGCTTTCCCTGGGGGGCTGGGGCTCACTTGGGACTTGGCACTGCAGGACAGAAGTTTGGAATGGTTCCACCCAGAATGGCCCAGCCCTGGGCGCTGTCCCTAGGTGTCCCGCTCCGTGTGTCCTGAGAGCGTTGGGTCAAGTTTGGGCCAGTCTGGTCACCCGGGGGTGGTCCTGGGGTCTCCGGGACATCCACGCACATGCTCCCGTGTAGGGACCTGACAGTCCAGCCTATGAAATCCTGCTTAATTCGAGATATCAGGGAGAGTTGAAAGGACTTTTAAGAATTTTTAAGGTTCCAAGGGGCACTTGGGTGGCTCAGTCTGAGTCTCCTAGAAAGTCTGAGGATTATGAGGCGGACCTGGCCTCTGAGCAGGACGAGCCACCTCTCCTTCTGGAGATCCATAGAAAGGAAGCTTTAAAGGTAAAAGGGTATTGCTTAAACTGAAGACCTTTCCAGCTGTACGATTGTACCAGCTATGTGAGTCCAGATCAGAACGGCTGTGGGCTAGAAGGACTATGTCAGGTGCTACAGGAAAATGTGGGCAGGCTATCGTGGGGACCAGTTTTTAGAAATTGTTTTGATTGGGTGGTGTTGGAGGATTTTCTGTTGATGAAAATCTCTGTTGCTGCTTGGAATTCAAACTTGAACGGCATCTTCTCCTTGTGTGTGACTACGATGTGTCCCAGATAAACCCATCTATTCCCACCCCGCCTCCCATGGTTGTCATACGTTTAACCCCTTCACACTCCGTCTGCATGGGTGACAAATGGAAGCTATCACCCAAGCTTGTTATAAAGAGTGTGTGAGAACACTAATGCTTTTGCACACTTGCTGCCTAAACAGCATCTCGGTCAACAAGTACATGTGTGTCTGTGTAAGGTCTCAGCGTGTGGACGTGTATGTGCGCGCACACACGTGTCTATAGGCACACAAACATCCCGCCCCTTTCCCCTACCCCCTGCATCCTTAGTTAGGAAAAAAAGATACATTGCACAACCACCAGCTGGTGGGTGGGACTTGGTTTGCTCAGAGGCAAGTCTGGGAGACGCTGGGGTCTAAGGTCCTGCCCCATCCCCCGCTCCTTCTCTGGCAACTGTGTCCTCCTACTGTGTCCTCCAGCCAGAGCTCCACACGACCCATGACCCTCAGGCTCCGCCTGGTCCCAGTTGCGAAGGACAGATTTCAGTGTGGGGCTTACCCTTTAGAGGCAATGGGTAGTTTGAAGCCCAACATAGTGTCTAGTTATGATCTGTTGACCTCAAAACTCAGTTAACCTCAGAAACGTGGTTTCTGAAAATTCTCCTTTCCTGAGGTTTTGTAACATCACAGATTTGGCCATTCTCTGCTTTTGAAGAGGCTACGGCTTCATCTGCTCTCTGGCCCTGGAAGAAGTGGGGAAGGACTTAAAAGGCAGATTGGAACACATGTCCTTGCTGTCCCCAGGAGCCGACGAGAGTCCGAAGCTCTCAGTCCTGACCTCTAGCTGAGAGCTGCCCAATAAAACTCCCTTCAATGATGGAAAGTTCTATATCTGTACTGTCCATTACGATGGCTGCTGGACACATGGGGCTGCTAAGCACTTGGAATGTGGCTATTGTGACCAAGGAGCTGAATTTTACATTTTATTTCTTTTGAATTAATTTGAATTTAAATGTAAATAGCCACCTGTGATGAGTGCCTATGTATTGGACAGTACAGACTTAGCTTTTCAGCTATGTGACCTTGGAGTGAGTTACCTGACATTTTTGAGCCCTGTTTATACAATTAAGAGGTTGGGTGAAATCATCATCATTATCAACATCATCTTAAATGGCTTTCCATCTGTAACATTCTAGGATTCGAGGTGATTATTTTATGCATTAAATGCCTTTTTCTTATAGTGGAATTTCTCTTCTGCAGAGGTTCAGAGAGGGTAGGTAACTTGCCCAAGGTCACAGAGCAGTAAGTGCCAGGTTCTGCTTTCAGAGCTCTTCTCATAGCCTTGCACTTCCTCCAGCCCGGTGCATCTTTGGCTCTCCCTCTGTCCAGCCTTCGAAAGCGTCTCAGGGTGGGAGACGGACCCCATGGACTTCTATTCTGGGGCCAGAGGCTGCCTGTGCAGACCAGAGCCCTTCCCAAGCAGGATGAGCCCCGACTTGCCTGCGGCAGAGAGGATGTGCTGGGCACCCCCACTCCCACACCAGGGGGCAGGTGCTCTCTGCAGGACAGGCGCCCAGGACGCTTCTCGTGTGCCGAGGGCCGCGCATGTGCATTGAGCCGTGGCTCTGGTGGAGCTGCGCACAGACTGATCCGCCGGCACAGTCCCAGTACCTTCGAGGGGCCTGGGCGGGCCTTTGCGCATGCGCACGCGTGTCCGTACGGGAGAGGGGAGGGTGTGCGCTCGGTACTCGAGGGCTTTGCACTTGACCCCGAGGAGCGCGTCCAGCAGGCTTGGACCAGAAGGTGGCTTTCGTGGGCCGTGTGTTAAGAGCCGCATAGCTTCTCGCGGGCTGACTGCTGCCTCCTTGGGTGGTGCATTCTGTAGGCAAATGCCGGAAGAGAGATTGGAAGGACTTCAGTTTGGGGGAAAAACCACTTGATAATTTCACATCCTCTTGCTGCCCCAGACAAGGATTTCATGTAAATGTGCCCTCATTTTGGGGTGCACAGGGCTTTTGGTTTGGGATCTCATGTACATGTTTAAACTCTTGGAAACCTCAACAGAATCTGGCTTATTCTGGAGTCACGAATCTTCAGTGACCAGAGCTCAGGCCTGCAGGGGGGCGGAGGTTCCTCAGACCCCCCTCTGTGGGTTGATAGTGGTAGGCTGGGGCCACACCTGCTTCTGAGCCCCAGAATTGCCTCTGACCCGTGCTGGCTAGGTCTGCACCTGTTTCTCCTTCTCTGAGATGAAGGCGCCCTCTCTCTCAGAGGCCACCCTCTCTCTTCCCCCTGACCTGAGCTGGGGAGAGATCTTTCAGGGCAAAGGCTATAAACTCCAGGTTCTAGGTGTTTGCCGTTTAACCCCAAATAAGAAACGCAGTGGAAAGAGTGGCGTGCCTTCACAACTCATGCTCTGAGCTTCTCTTTTCCTTTCCTCCACTTCTCTTTTCCTTTCCTCCCACCTCACCACCGCCACCTCACGCTCCACGGGACTGTTCTGTGAGCCGCTGGCTTCTGCAGAACCTCCTGGGCAAGAGTCCGCGACACAGCGATGAGCTGCGGCTGCCCCGGGTGGGATTGTCCTGCAGAGTTTGCCTCAAGCTCCCGCCCACTTCCCCTTACCGCCCTCCCTTTATTCAAAACCTCCCTCCTCTGTGTCCTTTTCCCAGGGCCTGGCTCTTAGCTTGCTGTCTGAGGAGCTGGTTCACAGTGACTGTTAATGAGAACTAAGGTCCTCGGGGCGCCTGGGTGGCTCAGTGGGTTAAAGCCTCTGCCTTCGGCTCAGGTCATGAGCTCAGGGTCCTGGGATGGAGCCCCACATCGGGCTCTCTGCTCAGGGGGGAGCCTGCTTCCCCCTCTCCCTGTGCGTACTTGTGATCGCTTTCTCTCTGTCAAATAAATAAATAAAATTAAAAAAAAAAAATAAAGAGCTAAGGTCCTTCCTCCAACTCCAGCCTTGTAGTAGCAGGTGACTTACGCTCCGAGGGAATTGCTGTCTTGCTTCCAGGGGCAGGGACTGGGAGGGGCCGGAATGCTCAGGATAAGAGATGGAGGCGGAGGACTTTGCTCCTTGTAATGATTGGAGGGCAGAGTGCAGAGTGGCCCGGTACACAGGACTCTCCAAATATTAAACATGAGCTCCAAGAAGCAGGAATGAGGGCTGTCCCCTTCACTGGTCTCTGAGGACCCAGCACAGAGCCTCATTGAAGACGTTCACAAATCAATGTTGAGTGAGTGGAGGGATGCACAAACGAACAGGTGTCTTGGGCTTCTGCGTTTCCGTCTGTGTGCCGAGCGGTGTGGTCCTAGGGTGACCAGGGGGCTTTCTTGTCTGACTGGGAGCTCTGCCTGCTCCTAGAGAGACCCCCCACGTGGCAAGAAGATGGTCCCTGCTCGTGGCTTCAATCCTGCCATGGCCCGTGGCCTTCTGTGGTCAGAAATAGGGCAGACAAATGGGGTTTTGAGGTTGGTAAAAAAAAAAAAAAAAAAAAGTGGCAAGGATTGAACAATAACAGTCTTTACATCTCAAAAGAGACCAGGAGGCTCAGAGGAGAGGTTGGGGTGGGGCATGTGGGACTCCAGTCCTGCAAAACAACAAAATCGAATGAAAACCCTCCATTCCAGAGACACCAGCTTAGTGACTCTAGGGTTTAGTCCCTGACTTTCCTTGGCTGGAGTCAAAGCTGGAAGGGAGAGCACTTCTTAGGGAGGGAAGAAAGGCTATGAGCTGATGTACGCTTGTTCCATCTTCTCCTGGACTTAATGGTATTTGTTGCCCTTTTGAAACTCTCTGCTGAGGGTCCGCCATCTTGGAGTCTTGTGTGAGAGAGGCCATGGGACTGGTTTTTGCTGCATGAAGCTGATGGTAGCGCCATTCCTCAGTTTTTCTCTTTCTGAACTCCTGAACTACCATTCCCTTCCCCTCCACGTGCCCCCAGCAGGGCCACTGCAGGCTGTGGTCCTGCCCATCGTCACCAGAACTCATTGCCCTGCTTACCTTTGCTTCTTCAGAGGGATTGGGGTCAGCCTCATCACTGAACGCGCCCCTTCCAACCACCCACCTATCAAAGGTGTGTAGTCACAGAAACAGATGGGAAGTCACAGAAAAGAGAGCACTCAAGTAACTATTTTAAAAGAATTGTGGCAGTGATATACTCACTCGACAACTGATGGAGGGAAGACTTTGTTGCAACTGACAGAGGCAAGTTTGGGGGTGGGGTGTCTTTAGTTGTTTACATTCCTGTTTCAATGTGCACAGAAAATAGACCTTTTCTAGGAAAGATATGATCTCTTCCCCCCCGTTTAGGTAGTAGAGAGGGCAAACCTAAACTTACCAATTTGTGGTATCTCAGTGCCTTCTGCCTTCTGGGTGATTTGGGGTTCATGTTTCCTCTCTCTCTCCTGCTCTTCTCCCAGATGGCATCTGGGGGCTTTGAGACCTGATGATTGGCTGGGGGGGTGGGGTCTGGGACCCTCACTGTCTCTGCTAAAGAGTGGCTGGCCTGGCCTGGCTTCCAGAAGGGTCAGCGGAGAAAGGTCATTGGTCCCATTTGGCCTTTTGGGGATGCCATCCTGCCTTACAGTTCTGCACCCCTCCAGGCGCCTATTTGTCCATCCCCAGGCCTCAGACAATCCACTAGGCCTGGGGGCACGCCAGGAATCCAGAAATGTTGCTTCCAGCTCACCTGTCTGCCCCTTTCCTCCAAGGCAGCCCTGTAGCCCCGTGGGACGCTGCATCTGCTAAAACCAGGTTTTCTCCGAGAAGCCTTCGGCCTCCTCTTCATGCCCATCCTGATGTTTCTACCCCCACCCCTCTCCTTCTGGCTCAGGGGGTAGAGGAATTGGGGGATGCAGAGGTGAGGACCCTGGGAAGGACCCCCTCTTTCTTCCTCGGTTGCCTTTCTTTTCTCGGCTTCTGCTGGGACAGAGGGACGCGCTGTCCACTTCCTCTTCCTTTCACCACAGACACTGACATTTTTTCTCCTTACTGTTTGCATCAGCCTCCCAGCGCGGCCTCTGCGGCCAGAGGGCTATTTTCTCTGAACCGGAAGTCACTACTGATGTAGGACGCAAGGCCTGGTTGCCGATTGTCACTGGAACACAAGCAGTTCCGAGTTCTCCTTCAGTCTCTCCACAAAACCTCACTTGCAATACTATCGATTCGTGTTTCCAGAGACTCCTGTTTTTCTCTTGCAAACCCGGACCTATCCTGACCCCCTGCGGAAATAGCAGGAGGGGCCGCGCCCAACACAAAGCGCGGCATGAAAATCGGGAGCGTTGTCCTGGTCTGGACGTAGGCCGGCTGCAGGAGACCAGGCTTCTCAGCAGACGGGGGCCACGGTGACCCTCGGCTCTTTGAGAACCCATACAACTCTTCCCTTTGCCCCCTCTCCACGCCCCCAGTCCCTTTGTTCTCTCTTTGGTCCCGAGACACGACGAGCCTTCCCTGTGTCGAGGTCTTTCTAGCCAACTCTTCCCCTGGGGCTGTTCCTCCTCTAGCTGCTCAAAGGACCTGTGTCTTCTTAGCTACTCATGTATTCAACATATTGTTACCGACCTGCTACCCATCATTGGGCACCGTGCCAGGTGCTGGTAATTCAGTGGGGAGCAAAAGGAGCTTGTGACTTAAGAGAGGGGGGACCGGTTCATCCTAGGGCGGGTGTCATCCTTCAACTGGGATTAATCCCCTGAGGCCTTGGGGCAGGGGGCAGGGGATGCTTTCCTGAGGAAGTAGAGATGAGGGTGAGATCTGAAGGGGAAGGAGGCGTGGACCGGGCGAGAGGAGAAGAAATATCTGGTTCAAAGGTCCTGCGGTAGGCGTGGGGAAGGTGCCTGCCAGGATAAAGGGCTGCAGGGAGTAGAGCAGTGCAGGTGGCCGGGCGGGAAGCAGAACGGAGAGCGACCTCACCTTGAGGCCAGGCTGAATCGCACCCAGGGCTAAGTCTGATTCTGCAGTCTCATTGTGATGTGATGTGATCCAATTCCGGGTATGTTTCCAACAGCTATAGCACAGCGGACGCTACATTGGAAGGGAGTGAGGTGGGGGTGAGGTCCCAGGTAAGAAGCTGTCATTCGTCTTAGGGGAAGAAAGCCTTCGGGAAGGCATACAAGGCCCTGCCTGGTCTTGGGCCTCCTCTCACACTGCTCTCTCTCTCCTGCCTCCGTCGACACTTCAGGGGCATTTGGGGGGTGCCCCAACACACTGACACCTCTCTCTTTGGGCAAAAGCATTCTGCACATGGCCACTCTCCTCCATCTCGTCTTGATCCTTATTAGCTTCAGGTGAAAGGGGGTTCTTGTCTATCACTCCTCGGAACGCACGTCCCTTGGAGCCCAGCGCCCTCTCCATATTCGTACCATCACACGCTGCACGGTGCCAGTCAAGGGATACACTTTTTGCAAAAAACGAACTATTTTTAAAATGCAGATTTTCCTGATTCCGTTTGATTAGGAGACTGTGATTCAGGATACTCCCGGGGGGAAATCACTCTTCGGGAACCCTTCCTATGACTACAGATTTCTTTGTTCTCCCCTGTAGCCATGGAAATAAAGAAGCCTTCTCGTGCCGGGGAATCCAACTGGCTGTGGACTGGTTCAGGGACAGAGGACACACCTACATCAAAGTTTTTGTCCCATCCTGGAGGAAAGACCCACCGAGGTCCGACACCCCTATTAGAGGTAGGCTGGAGCAGAGGTACGCTCAGGAAGTACTATACGCCTTTGCTTGGTAGTACTCGGGACAGTTACAGTCAGTTATCTACTTAGCTATTTGTGTGATAATGTCTGTCTTCCTCCCTGGACTGTAAGCTCCCGAAAGCACTGACTGTGGATACTCACTGCCATAGCACCAGCACCGAGCACAGTACCTGCCCTGTAGGAGGTGCTCAGTGCATAGTTGTTGAATAGATGAATAAACAGATGATTTTGTCTTTTAGTGTGAACGATTCAGTCCCCCAAATTATTGTGTGCAGAGGGAGAGGGAGAAGCAGACTCCACGCTGAGCAGGGAGCCGGATGCAGGGCTTGATCCCAGGACGCTGGGATCATGATCTGAGCTGAAGGCAGACGCTTAACCCCTTCAGCCTTCGACACACATTCTGGGCTGTGGCTCCCTATGGGCTATGAGGTCGATACGGTTTCCTGGGTTTCTGTTCTCCTGGTTTCTTTGCTGTTACCCTGGGTTTGCCGCTGTTCCTTGGCCCATTTTAATGCGATTACAGTACTTCCTCACTGCCACTTCAATGGATCGTGAGAAGGAGGTGGGGATAAATACTTGTGTTCAGTTCTCACCAGGACCCGGTTACCCCCATTCATTTTTTAGTGTCTGAACACGGAGAATGGCCGTTCTCAACAGTTGTGTAATATTTAAATGTAGTATGGGTAAAGGGTAGGGAAATCACTTTGGGATAGGGAAGGGATTTTTAAACAAGTCACAACAAGTGCAAAGCTCAGGGGAAAGATTCCCAAATTTGCCTGTATTAAAATAAAAGCTTCTGTTCATTAGTGGATACCACAAAAACAAAAAAAAAAAAATGAAAAGACAAGCCTTGAACTGGGAGAGGCCATCCATCACACATTCCTGATGAAGGATTACTGTCCAGAATCTATAGAGAGCCTCTCCAAATGAATAAGACAAAGACAAAGGACCAACAGAAAGACGAACTAAAGCATAAATAGGCCTTTCACCCAAGAGAAAACATAAATGGCCAATAAACATATGAAAAGATGCTCAATCTCATTAGTATCCAAAGAAATGCAAAATAAAACCACAATAAGAGGCCACTGTACACCCGCCAGATTGGCAAGAATTCAGAAACCGGAAAAGGCCAAGCATTGACAAGGTCTACTAAAATTCCGTGTTGGGTTGTAACTCGATATACCCACTTTGCAAAACAATTCGCCATTGTCTTGTCGAAAGTGCCTTTCCCTGCAACTCAGCAACACCACTCTTAGAGGTACGCCCTAGAGAAATCCTTGTACTTCTGTCCCCCGGGAGACTTACATGCAGAACTGAGAGCAGTGAACCTATGAACGCGGCCCAACCTCCCCGACACGTTAAAGGAAGACAGAAAGTGCACGAGAATCTGTACACACGACTCCATCGTGCAAAGTCTAGAGGGTCCTGATCATATTGAAAATAGTCGTTTTGGGGGATGGATACCTACACATTTTTGAAAATGAAAGGAAGGGAATTATAAACACAAAGTTCTAAACATTAGGCTACGTTGAGGGTGCAGCAAAGTGGGGGGGCAACGGGGTGGGCGATTTCTCTGAGGGAGAAATCTGCATAGGTGGCTTTTTAAAAAACCGCACCCTTTGTACCCTCTACACATTATGTACTTTTTAAAAAAATCTGGAAACCATGTCATGTAGGAAAGGATGTCGACTTGAGGGAAGACACAATTTGTGAAGAAGACGCTGATGTTCTTCCAAGTTCTGAGTAACTGTTACCGGTAGAAGGGGTTTTCTTCGGCATGCCCCCAAAGGCACAATCAAGGTCAAAGAGTAGACTTCCCAGGGATGTGGATTTCAGCTCCCATAAGAGACTCGTGCTACGAAGAGGGACGGTGGCTCTGAGCTGTGGGCCCAGGCAGGAGCCTTCCAGGGGGAGGCAAGTCTTTTGGTAACTGGCATTGCCAGGGTTCCCGTTAAAATTGGAACGTCTTTCTCCAGAAGGACTCTGGTGTCTAGTGTGGTAGGGCATTATATCGGGTGACCATCAAAAGGACAAGAGCTGTGGCTTCACTCTGCCTTCCGAAGTGACTCTGCCTGGTTAAGTACCGTTCTCGGGACTCCCGTCATGACTCGGGTCCTCTTGACCCCAGGCTGCTGGCACGTGCCTCTCAAGACCCCCCCAGCTCCCCCTCTGCCAGGCTGGGCCATGGTGGGGGAGGAGGGGCGGCTCCCTGAGGGGAGGCTCCCTGAGCGGCCGAGCACGCTGGGGGTGTGAGGACGGTTTTGGGGGTGGGAGCCCTGCCCCGGAAGCCACCATATTATGTCTCCTGCCCGTCCTGTGGCCCCCAGAGCAGCACGTGCTGGAGGCGCTGGAGAGGCAGGCCGTGCTCGTGTACACCCCGTCCCGCAAGGTGAACGGCAAGCGGGTGGTCTGCTACGACGACCGCTACATCGTGAAGGTGGCCTACGAGCTGGACGGGGTCATCGTGTCCAACGATAACTACCGCGACCTGCAGAGCGAGAACCCCGAGTGGAAGTGGTTCATAGAGCAGAGGCTGCTCATGTTCTCCTTCGTCAACGACCGGTATGTGGCAGCCCCAGGGGTCCTGGCCACAGAGGGGGGGAGGGGGTGGGGTGCCGGGCACAAAGCCACGCCAACCAGCCTAAGCCCGGGGGAGGGGGGCTTGCAGTCACGGGCACATCACACCAAAGCAGAGGGCACCCAGGCCTCTGGAGTGAGACGGAGACGGAGCCCCCCCAAAGAGACGGAGCCCCCCCGAAGTCACCCACTCTCCCCCCACCCCTGGGCCGCATCCTCTCTCCCTGTCCCTCTGGGTCTCCTCTCTTTCGTGACCGCCTTTCCCCAGCAGGGCTATTTTGTCCCAACTGTGCATGACCTTTCTGTCCCCATGCCCGCACACAGCTGACCTGGCCCCGAGTTGCCCACTTGGGGGCAAAGCACGAGCTGGGGCGCCATCGACGTGTTGCTTTTATTTTTCAAGCATTTACGACTGCAAGTAAGAGCGCCGAACCAGGCATCCTGGGGGAAATCTGCAGTTCCTTGCACTTCCATTCACTTATTTTATGTTTCTGTCTTTTTTCTTTTTTGAGTTTGGAATTACGTGTGGGACTCATCTTCTCCCTGGGGTTCTGAAGATCTTGGAATTGAGTCTGTCTCAATACTTTTGGTTGAAATTTTCAAAAGAATCTAGTTGGTTCTTCTGTCCCCGAGGTTGGTTCGCCCGGGTCAGGTCTGCCCTGAACCAACCAGCTCTAGCTGGGGGAGGGCGATGTCGCGGACGCAAGGCGAGAACCCGTTAGCAGGTGCTGGGCGAGGGCTCCCGGAGTTAAGATGGGGAGGAAGCACGGCAGACGTCCTCAGGTGTGCTAAAGGCAAAGGTCAGGAGCCCGGCAAGGCGGGCATGGGTCTGAGGCTGGCCTCGAGTGGGCCGAGGTGGGGAGGGCACAGCAAGCTGGGATATCACTCCCACTTGAGCAAAGAGCTAGGGCTTTGGAGGTGGCAGGCGTGGCTTCAAATGGAGGCTCTGCCATTCGTGGGCATGCCTGTCTCAACTCCCACCCTCCTAAGCCCCAGGGCAGATGTTTGCAAGCAGCTACCCCTCTGTAGCCCCCACGGTCATGTCCACAGACTCAGGGCCGGCGGTTCCCTCTATCCAGCTCAGGCCCAGAGAAATCTGGCAAGTCTGATAACAGTGGGTTCCAGAAAATCCTCACTGAGGTCTGATGGATCATGGCTACCCTTGGCCTGGCGACAGCCCGGAGCCCCGGCCAAGTCCTTTTGACGCACTGGCCCCTGCTAAGGGCCTGCCAGAAGGTTCCCCGGCTGCCAGAGGCAGAGCCTGCCTGCCTGCGGGCGAGGACGGCCGCCCCAGTGCCCCGGGCACGTCCATAGGGCCCTCTTGGCCCAGCTGGCCGTGGCTGAGGCCTGGCGGAGAGCAGGAGGTGAAGGCTTTGGGAGCCTCTAATAACCGCAGTGGGCGGCTCCCTAAGATTCTTGGTCGGCGCCCAACTCGGAGAAGCTGGCTGTGTAGCTGGGAAGCTGGGATCGGGGCCACAGAGGCTGCCCGGGCCTGGGGATTGCCCGGTTCTGGGCTGGCCTAGTGAGCGTGGTGGGCACGGTGGGACTCAGGATGACCCTGACTCTCACGGGGACACCAACGCATTAAAAACAGGCCCCCCTCCCCCCTGCCATTCAGGATCCACAGCTCCTCCAGCGGAACCTTGGTATGACCGGGAAGTGCCTCCTGGGAGTAAAACTATTCATAGGAAAAAATGGATGACACTAAAGGAGGGGAGTTTTCCTTTCCAGCACTGTTTCTCCCTCTGAGCTGTGGGCCGGCATTGCCTTCCTTGGGAAACTACATGTCAGGGAGATGGGGAGGGGCAGAAAGGGGGCCGGGGGCCCCACAAGCTGAGACCAACCCCAGAGGCCCCTGGGTTTGCCGAGGAGGGGCTGGGCCTGTCGCTGAGGCTCTGCGCGCCCGCCCCACCTGGGATCTGCTGCCTCACCAGCTCCCGGCTGCCATTTCAAACTCTATTAATACTTACCCCCCACGGGCCTACCTCCAGAGCAGAGGGGCGACACGGGAGAAGTGGGATCTGAGCCAGGGAGCTCACAGGCCCGGCGCTGTTTGCAGCCCGTGGAGGTCTCCGCACTTCTACTGAGGTCAGTGGGAAAGCGGGTTAGAGTCGCTTTCAGGCCGGGGCCCAGGGGAGCCCTAGAGCAATGAGGCTCCCATTTCCGTGGGTCAGAATGACCTGGAAAGTTGTTACAATGCAGGCTCCTGCAACACCCGAGCGTCCGATTAAGCAGGACTTGTGTGAAGCCGGGAGCCTTTGGTGATTCCGGGAGCCGCGCTTGGCCCTCCTGGGGTCCGTGAGATGGAAGGGTGATTCTGCTCTCAAATGCTACACACCCCGCGGGGGGTTCTCGAGAAGGGGCCCTGCACGGGGAGCCCAGGCCGGCGCCATGCCCGGTGCTGCCATTCTCGCACCGGCTGGGCCTGCTCCCCATAAGGTGCCAGGGGTGAGCGTCTGGGGGTCCTGCAGTTGCCCCCCTGTGCTCGTTTACAGGTTCATGCCCCCCGATGACCCCCTGGGCCGCCGGGGACCCACGCTGAGCAACTTCCTGAGCCGGAAGCCGAAGCCCCCGGAGCCGTCCTGGCAGCACTGCCCCTACGGTGGGTAGCTCCCCACGCCCCATGCTCCCGGGTCAGGTCCCGTGTGGAAGCAGCACAGGGCAGAGTCAGCAGCCCGGGTTCTAGTCCGGGGTCCGCTCCTACCTAGCTGTGTGACACTGCAGAGCTAATGCAACCTTTCTGGCCAGCGCGTGCTGGCTGGGTTATTACAAGGATGGACGGACATCCTGGGTGCCTATGGCACGGGAGGCGTTGCGAGGGCCAGCGGCGGGGGTCACACGCAGGGCAAAGCCGTATCCAGGAAGCAGGGAGGCTGTGTGTACCCCCAGACTCCTCCTCCTCAGTCCCTTCCCCTGGCACTCTGGCACCTCGAGTGGGCAACCTGCCCCACCGTCCTTCCACCCCCACCCCTTCGTGGCCTTTGGTCAGTGCTATCCATCAAGAATTAAGTTTTTATCCCAGAGCGCTTCTAGCCAGCTCTTTCACTGACTTCCTTTGGCAAGTTTGTTGGGTTTTGTTTGTTTGTTTAACATCCCCAGATCTTGCTTCTTGGGTCCATAGAAGTTTAAAAAACCTTAGGTGATGTTCAAAGTCATTTCTTGTTAGAATGAAGGCTACCGCACATACATTGAGGTTGGCTCGTCTTGCTCCGGCTCTCAGCAGGGTCCAGGTTTGGGAGATACATTCGGGAATACCTAATGGGGATACCTCTGTTAGAACAGCCTGTAGGGAGAGGGCAATGGTTCGCAGAAGGAATGAGGCCAATGGTGGAAACCGAGGCAGAACTGGAGGTGCAGTCTTATGCTGTGAGCACCTGCTCCCCACCCTATCCCCAAGGCTGGCCCCATCCACAAGGTCCCTGGGGAAGTGGAGGTCGAAGGTCATTGTATCTAGAGGTTTGGTCTTAGTTCCTGGCCAAAGGGAGTTTCCACACCGCCGATCTCCCTGCCGGCACTGAGATTACCGGGTCCAGCGCCCTACACCCGGGGCGGGGCGGGGGTGGGGGGGGACGTACCACACCCTCACCCATCTAACCCGGCCCCGGGGCACTTCTCCCCACCTCGTTCTGCCCCAATCGTGACAATCCCGCGGTGGGCCAGAGGAATCTCCGAGAAGGGCCGCGCACCCACCACACCCCAGCCCCGCGCAGCCTTTCCCGCCTGAGGTCTCACCGCGTCCTCTCCCACTGCCCCGCCCCTTCCAGGCAAGAAGTGCACGTACGGCGTCAAGTGCAAGTTCTACCACCCGGAGAGGCCGCACCTGGCGCAGCTGGCGGTGGCCGACGAGCTGCGCGCGCAAACGCGGGCTTGGCGGGGCGCGGAGACCGAGCCGCGGAGGAGCGCGCGGGCGGCGGCGGCCGGGGTGGAGCAGGGGGCCTGGCCGGGGGCCCCGGAGCCCGGTGCCCGCAGCCTGCAGTCGGCGCGGCCGGCGGCCGACGTGGCGGCGCTCGAAGGCAGCTTCTCGAGGCTCGCCTTCAGCGATGACCCGGGGCTCCTCGGGACGCCTCCTTGGGACGCCGGCCTCATGCCCCGGCCGCGCCGTCCGGGCTGGGGGGCGCCGGGGGCCTCGTCGACCCCGGCAGCCGCGCCCGACCTCCCGAGCCCCCGAGGCCCGTCCGACCCGCCGCTCCGGCCGCGCGGGGGGCACGGCCCCGGGGCCTCGCACAGTGACCTGCTCCCCCAGCGCAGACGGTCCGCCGACGCGCGCGCCCTCCCGCCAGCGGCCGGCCGGTTCCCGGGCCACTCGGCCTGGGCGGAAGGCGGCTGGGCCGACGGCGCCTTCGGGGGACCGTCGGGGTCCCCGCCTCTCTCCGCTCCCGGGGAGGCGGACGCGCGCGCGCGGGCGCGCATCGCGCTCTGCAGCATCTTCCCGCCGCACCAGGTGGACAGCGTCATGGCCAGGTTCCCCGCGCTCTCCGACGTCACCAGGCTCATCCTTCTCATCCAGAAATTCCAAAGGTCTGGTACGCCGGTGGGAAAATCCTCAGGCACTCGCCCAAGTCACCTCAAGTGATGTCCCAGTCTTGCCTTGCCATTGGGCAGGGCGGGTTGTCAGCCTGCTCCCGGGGTGAGCCGCTCTGCAGCACCGTGTTCTTCAAAGATGGTCAGGGAAGCCAACTTCCTCGCCCTCAGCTGGGCCCATGGTGGCACTCGATGACCCTCCCCGACACGGCAGGGCTTGCTGCTGGAGGTCAATGAGGTTGGCCCCTTGCGTGGAGGGAGTGATCTCCTATGTCTGGAACACTACGCGTCCCCTGACGGCCCCGAGGGTTTGTCCAGAACATTCCATGCCTGTTTTGTCAAGCTGCAGCTGGGATTCACAAGTGGGTCACCATCGCAATTTAATGGGTCACACCAGAAAGAGTGACATAGGAAATCTCAGAGCGCACTCCAGGTAATCAAGCTAGGTATGAAACTCCTGCTCCTTAGCTACATGTGCGTGCACCTGTACCCCCTTGGTAGCCACGTAATCTCGAGGCGGGTCCTGGCAAAAGCTTGAAAAATCCTGGTACGTGGCCTTCAATTTTATTGTATCAAATCACATTTGATATATGTAGTCAGTTGGTTGAAGGGGGTTTCAGCATCTGGAGGTTTTCATATGAGCTGTTTCTTACCTCATGAGGGGAACCTAGAATTCTAGCCTTGATGCGTGGGCTCCACCTGTCACTCAGAGTGTGATCGCCAGTCTGTGGGGGCGGGGCAGGGGCACGGTGTCCTGAGGGTCCGCCCCTGGGGCCTTCACCCTCTGCACCCCCACCTACACCCACACCCCCACACACCCCGCTTGACTCAGGGCCGTCCCTCAGGGCATTTTCCAGCAAGCTCCTCTACTGGCTGAGTTTTCTAAGCCACCCCTCACATGTGAGCCAAGGCCCAGCGAGACAGGACTTGTGCCCAGAAACCTCGAGGTGGGTGAGTGAAGAGCTGAGCTGAGCCTCGGTCATGGAGGTTTATTGCCCCCTTCCACCACTGCTGTTTCTTCCAGCCAGCTACTGCATTGAGTTTTGGGGCGAAGGGACCCACCCATTTGCAGTGGGCAAGAAATGAGACCAGGCTTCCAGAGCGTGGCCCCTGCATCCTCAGGGGGCCCTGGCATTTCTAGGGGGCGTCCACCGTTCACTCCGGGTTACAAGCCCAGCAGTGCACTCTTGGCTCATTTGCTCATGAGGGCCCTTGGTGGCTGGGCCATCGGGGAGAGTGTGAGGCACCTCCCAGTGGAAAATCAGCTCCCAACCCCCAGAGTTTCCTGCAGACTGGTGAGTGCAAAGGGACACTCTTCTCAGTGCACCACTCAGCTGTGTGCATTGTTGGCACGCGCCAGAGTGTACCCCTGGGAGAGTCTGCTTCCAGCCCTCTAGCTCACGGTCAATGCTGCCGGTGGCGATGGAGTGACCTTGTGTCTCCCTGTGATCCCTTTCACCTTTTTCAACCAGCCTCTTGGCATGCTTCAGCCAGATCTGTTCTTTACCCCTTTTTTCCAAAGAGGACACTGTGGCCACAGTTGTGTCTTATTATTTTGGGACCTCAGTCCTGCAGCGGGTCCACTCTTTCTAGATAAATTGGATTTTCCTCCCGGTATTTTTGTTTTTGTTTTCTTTGGCAAGACAAGCTTAATGTTAGAGTTGCTTTTGTGTCTCTGATCTATCTCCTGATGTGGCATCATTGCAAGGCTGACTTACAGTTCGAGATGTTTAAACTGCTTCCTTTGAGGACAAGTTCGAGTTTTAGTAAGCTGTAAAGCTATTTTATTTGGTTCACTGTGATTAAGACAAGCACAAAAACAAGTGAAGAGACAGCATATTTCAGTGTAATCCCCTTTGGAATCTTTTCCAAAGTCTTGGTATGTCTTTTTGACACACAACATGGATGGACGGGTGAGTGAAAAGTTCCCGATTACATGTTACCTCGATCCAGAAATAAATCACTTTTATCCACATCTGGGCTCTCTATGATCAAATCGTTTATCATTTTCTCCCATGTCGGCTTCTCCCCTCAGGTCAGGTTTTCACGTTCAATACTGTGGGTGTGAAGACCAATGTTATGGCTGCTTTATGTGGTGTTATTCCTCTCTTGGGGGCGAAGAGGCTGGAATCCACCTTTTCCAGGGGAAGCAGCGAGGCCCAAGGCGAGCGGGCTGGGACACGGGCTGCTTGTCTCTTTGCTAGACTGTTAAAATCCTCCTTACAGAACCACAAAGCAATCTCACAAAAGCCACTCTTGTGTCAACTTGCGGCAGAATCCTCGATCGCTCAAATCTGAGCAGCCGGGTACCGGACGGTGTTTTTGCTGGTGCGGCTTTTCCAGAAGCCTCTGGAAGGCAGTTTGAGGCAGAACCGCAGAATATCAGACGCCAGAGAAGCCACTCATGTCCGCATTGTTCCAGATAAAACGAAGCCCAGCCCTCCAGATTTTACCTAGAACTCATGTCGGGGAGCAATGAGCCAACTGCCAGCTGGTGCAGGGACAGCTCTGGGAGAACAGTCCCTATGAGGAGAAGAGCATGGTCATGGTCGGGGGAGGGGGGAAGCGGCATGAAGGGATGGGGGATGGGAGAGGGGACTCTGGGAGCTGGAGTAACTACTTGAAATCACAAATCCCACCGTTAGAGAATGCCCGGAGCCAGAACCAGCTACATAACTTGTGGGGCCTCGTGTAAAATTAAAATGCAGGGTCCCTCGTTCAAAAGTGATGAAGAATTTCAAAATAGTCAATAGCGCAGAATTCAACCAGGCCTGGGGTCCTTCTAAGCGGAGATGTCCTGTGAGACTGCTGCTGCCCATGAAGCTGCCTCGCGTGGAGTTACCAAAGAGAAAAGCCAGAGAACGTTCTCCATACCCAGAGTGTCAGAGTCCAAGAGAAGACATGCACGCTCTGTAGTTGGGAAATGCCACATGGGTCCGAGGCAGGTGCTGGTCCCCCGGGGCCTCTCCCTCAGGGAATGTCCCCTGCACCCTCCTGAGGGCTGAGTGGGCCTCCCTTGGCTTTCTCTGCCCACCTCTGCTGCAAGGGGCTCAAGAGGAGAAGTGGAGGGTCTTGAGCAAACCACATACGGGATCAGCTATGTCCAAATGAGGTCAGAAGGGGTAGACCTAATAGGGCAAACCAAGTAAACTGATTTGTGTGAGGCGAGCTCATGGCTCACAAGCATGGCTCACGAACCAAGAGGCAGGAGGCCGGACGGGGGTCAGGGGGTAGAGGGGGAAGCAGCCTCGAGGTTGGTTGGAATTAGGGGCTTGAACCCTGTCTGTCAGGATTCTCTCTTTGGTTTCTTCTGCATGTGGGATTATTCTCTCCTCCTGAGGTTTTCTCTACACAGTGAGAGCCACTCTGTTGACAGACCTAGGCACAAATCCTTTCAGCTAAAAGACTTCCAGCCTCAGAAGAATCTTGGGAAGAATCAGTTGGCCTGGCTTGGGTCATGCTCCTGCCCCTGGACCAATCACTGCGAGGCGCTACAATGGCGGGGGGGGGGGGTGTGCAGCTGGAGGGGGCTGCCCCCTCCAGCTCTGATGAGGACATGTCCTGGGATTGTCAGCTTCTGCTGGAACCCACATGGTTGGTGGGGTGTCAGAAGGTTTAAGGGAATGCTGAGCAGCTCCCTCAGAATGAAGAAGGGGGGCAGTGTCTGGGCAGACAAAATAAATGCCCACAGCAATGTTCAAGTCTGGGCCCTGGGCCAGGGCTTAGGATGCCCCCCCACCTCCTCCAGCTCTGGTCCTGCCTGAGAAAGGAGCTGCTGTGTTTATTCTCTTCCTCGCTTTGTCAGGAAAAACCATGCATCTGCCCATCCATAGACAACACAGCTTTGTGTGGTTGGAGGTTGGAGGGCCTGCTGCTACAGGGCCCGAGCTATCATTGTGTTAATCTTGCCAGTCCCGGACCGAGGCCAGACGAGCACTTAGGTGGGAGACTGCCAAAAATCCCTGCAGGGGAGGAAGTGGCTCTTCAGAGTCAAAAGGTGACCTTGTTCCCTTCGACTCACTTCTGAACTGATGCCCTCTAGAACTCAGGAAGCTCTCGGAATCAGAGCACTCAGCCCAGCTGCTGGCAGCCAAGCTGAAAATGAGGGGCTGAGGGCTTGACCCAGCTTGTAATTACTTTGCTCTGAGTTCCTGGGGAAACAATGTCACCTCTCTGTCCTTATAGAGGAATGACACACCTATCCCAATGCCCAGGAAGATGCTGGATAAGCAAGCAGAAAGGCAAATGGGCATAACTCAGAAACCAGCTGAATGCCGTTCATATTAACTAGCTGGCTGGCTGACAAACACTGGCTGGCTGACTGACTGACAGTGACTGACTGACTGACAGTGACTGGCTGACTGACACTGGCTGGCTGACTGACACTGACGGACAGTGACTGGCTGGCTGGCTGGCTGACACTGGCTGGCTGGCTGACACTGACTGACAGTTACTGGCTGACTGACAGTGACTGGCTGACTGACTGACAGCGACTGGCTAACTAACTGACAGTGGCTGACTGACCAGCAGACATTAACTGATACTGACTGACACTGACTGACAGACACTGGTTGATTGACTCATTGACACTGATGCTGACTGACCGAAAGACAGTGACTAACTGACTCCCTGACACTGAATGACTGATGCTGACACTGACTGGCTGACTGACTCACTGACACTGATACTGTCACTGACTGACACACTGACTCACTGACGCTGATTGACACTGTCTGACTGACAGACACTGACAGGCTGACAGACACTGGTGGCTGACTGGCAGTCATTAACTGGTACTGACTGACAGATACTGTCTGGCTGACACTGACTGTATGGTTGACAAGGTTAAAAGTGTGGTTGACACCTGTAGCTGTTGGGAGCCATTACTCAAACAGGGTTAGCAAACCACAATAGTTTTGGCTTTATCTGAAGTCGAACTGATTCTTGAAAATAGTGTCTGCCTGATTAAAACAAGTCATATTAAGCCTCCAAAAGTGAGTCTCACTGATGCCATTCTTCTTGAGGTAGTTTATAGAGGCATTTCTCCCCCAAAGAAAGGACGAGAAGCACAGGATGGAGATGAGGTCCCTCTCTTTGCATCAGTGATTTTTTTTCCCCAGTCGGGCCCCTTTTCCTTTCTCTGAGACCGTCTCTAGCTCTCATTTTCTCAAAGCCCCTTCTTCACCCAAAATCACCTACTGAGGGGTCCTTGGGGTTCCATGTTTCACTCGATTGTCTGTATCTCCTTTGCTCTCTTATCCTCTTCGATCTTCTGCCACCATCATTGCCCTTAAATCTCCATCAGCTTCAAAGCTCTTCTCTTTCCCCTTCCTCCACAAAGTCTGCCCAGGCCATTCTAGCACTTGTGAACCAATCTTCTCGGATTCTTCACCTCTATCCTTTCCGTGGCTGAACATTTCCAACTGCTCCAAGGCACCCTTTGGAATGATTTAGTTCTGAATGGATATTTGTTGCTCGTTATTGAACTTTTTTCTTGTATTAGGCTTGCACTTAAGACTATGCACATATGGAAGGTTGGGACTGTGTCTTTAACCTTGTCTTTCCATCAGCCTGGAGGCCAGTCGGTCAGGACCAGTGAGGTCATGTTTGTTTCAAACAAAACAGTCCTGAATCCCAACAGCTAGGACCACAGCAGAGACCCAGGCTGAGGGAGGATCTGTCTCCAGCTTCCAAGTGGCCCAAAGAAGAGAACATGCTCAACTATGCAGATTCTTAAAGCTTCCAAGCAGATATGGCATGGCAGCATCTAATTACACAGGACAAGAAAATGCAATCCTCCTGTGCATCTACACATGCTAGGCATCTTTGGAGAATGGCACCGTGATCCTTTGCCTGTTGTAGGATTGACTGAAAACCTTGAAGGAAAAAATGAGTTACATGAAGCATGGTATATCCATTTAATGCAATACTATAAACCATTAAAATGATATTATCAGAGGATATTAATGACAGAAAATGTTGAGCATCTTGTCATTGGGGAAACTTGTCACCAGGGAAACGCAAATCAAAATCACGATGAGATACCACCTCACACTGGTCAGAATGGCTAAGATTAACAACACAGGAAACAACAGATGTTGGCGAGGATGTAGAGAAAGGGGAGCCCTCTTACACTATCGGTGGGAATGCAAACTGGTGCAGCCACTCTGGAAAACAGTATGGAGGGTCCTCAAAAATGTAAAAATAGAGCTACCCTATGACCCAGTAATCGCACTATGAGGTATTTACCCGAAGGATGCAAAAATACTGATTCAAAGGGGCACATGCACCCTGATGTTTACAGCAGCATTATCAACAATAGCCCAGTTATAGAAAGAGCCCAAGTGTCCATCGACTGATGAATGGATAAAGAAGCTGTGGTGTGTATGTGTGTGTGTATACACACACACACACATATATACAATGGAATATTACTCAGCCATCAAAAAGAATGCAATTTTACCATTTGCAATGACATAGATGGAACTAGAGTGCATTACAGTAAGTGAGATAAGTCAGAGAAAGACAAATATCATATGATTTCATTCATATGTGGAATTTGGGAAACAAAACAGATGAACATATGGGAAGGGGAAAAAAGAGAGAAAAGGAAACAAACCATAACAGACTCTTAACAACAGAGAACAAATTGAGGGTTGCTGGCAGGAGGTGGATGGGGGGTGGGGTGATGGGCATTAAGGGGTATACTTGTTATGAAGACCGCTGGATGTTGTATGTAAGTGATAGATGACTAAATTCTACACCAGAAACCAATTTTACCATATATGTTAACTAACTAGAATTTAAATAAAAACTTGAAATCAAAATACATAAATAAATAAATAAACGATGTTTACCTTTAAGTTCTATCACAAAGATAGGCTTTTAAAAATACCATTTATTTCAACAAGATTAACTGAAGTTCAGAAAAAAAAAGAAAATGCTGAGCATAGATTATGAAGTTTAAGAGTAGATTATAAAAAAGAACACACTATGTTTCTCTTTTGTTAAAAAGGCATGTTCTAGTTCTAGAAAAGAAATTCTCTAAAAAGGTCAACAAAATATATCTGGGTGGTGGGAATATGATTCCAGCTGACACTTTCCTCCTTTTGGTCTTTACGTATTTTTTTCTCAATCTTCCATAGTTAATGGTTTTCATAACAAGACAAAAATTCCTTGCTACACACCACTGCCTTTTAAAAAATGCTAAACTATACATTTGTTATAAAAGATTCAGAGGATTCAGGCACCTTGACTTGACATGTGATAACAGGGAAGCGTAGATCCTTCCGGACTTCTTTGCATAAGTGCATGCATATTTAATCGAAAGAGAGTCCTCATAGGCCGGAGTCTGGATAGCATGGGGCTGATGTCAGTGACATGGGGGCCCAGGTGAGCATCCGGCTGGTTCCATGGCCAGAAAACCCCGTGCAGGCCTTGGTTCCCGGGAGCACTGGGGGACCCTTGCCCCCACCCCAAAGCTCTGTGTCTGCCAGTTGCCGGGGCTGCTCTGCGGAAGACCTGTCACCCCGCGGCACCCTAGGTCACTCATACTGCAGGAAAGGAGGCTGCCCTCACGGTGGGGAACTCGGCCCTGGAGCGTCCAGGCCTCATTGCTGGGGCGAGGAGGAGGATGGACGTTTCCCCATTCTCTGTTTGTGTTCTTGGAGTTGATGCAGCGCCAGGGAATTTTTTTGGCCAAGTCAAGTTCAAAATAACTCTTCACGAGCTGTTGGGTGCAAATGCAGTTGATTTATGGCTCTGCTGACCTTTGATTCATCGGCAAAGCACTGCCTGGGGCCCTGGGGAGGTTTTCCTTTGCTTGTTTCCCCAGGGCGACTTAGGGGCTCTGGCGCCAAGAAGGTTTTCCTATTTCTTCCACCCCAGGACCTGACCGCGCGGCCCCTGCCCTCAGGGCTCACACCCCGGTGGGGCTCTGCCTCCAATTTTCTACAGACTGACAGTTATCTTTTGGATGCCCTAGACCACGCGTTGCTCAGTCTCTGGCTTTTAATCCCTTTGGATAAGCCCGCAGAGAAATTGCCCCAAGAAGCTTGTCACATGGCACAACGCAGCCCAGCTTTCCCCCATCTTCTCTGCGCTCCTGCTCCTCTGCCGAGGGGCTGCTGAGAAGCCAAATGAATTCTTACGATTGATGCTGATGGGGTAGCTCCTTCCAAACTGTGTGAGCACAGCCAGGGGCATTGGTAGATGTCAGCCGAACAACTCTCAGAATAATTACCCCCGAGGAAGCCAGTTAGAGGACGTACTATATGACTCCATTTATGTAAAGCTCTAGAAAACGCAAACTACTCTCGAGTGCCAGAGAGCAGATGAAAGGTTACCCGGAGACACGGAAGTGGGAGAGGGGACGGGGGAGGGATTGCCGAGGGACCGATGAACACGTCATCCTCTTGATGGAAGCAATGGTTCCGTGGGTGTGTGCAGATGTCAAAACCCATCACTTGTGCACTTTAAATCCATGCGGTTTATAGTATGCTAATTATACCTTAGTAAAGCTCTGTATGTATTATTATTTTCTGAGAGAGAGAGAGAGAGAGAGCATGTGTGCAGAGGCGAGGGGGCAGAGGGAGAGAGAGAGAGAGAATCTTAAGCAGGCTCCATGCTCAGCGCAGAGCCCGACATGGGGCTTGATCTCAGGACCCTGAGATCATGACCTGAGCCAAAATCAAGGATCGGAGCCACCCAGGCGCCCCGCTGAAGCTCTTGAAAAGAAAAAGAAACCTGCAGAGAATATGTGTTCCCAGAAGAACGAACTCTGGAGGGTTTGATGCTGCTTTCATCCTGAGTTGGTCCCAGCTTCTCCTTGTCACCTTTCTGTCCTGTGGGAGCCCACAGGAGGTGCCCCGCCCTGTCTGTGCCCATCGAATGTGCTGTCCTAATGGGCCCCTCTCAGCCTGAGGGGCAGCTGGGGGAGAGGTCTGTGGAGAGACCCCAGGGCTGCCGGGCCCTCTGTGGAGCACAGTGGCCTGTCGCCTCTGTTCCCAGGCTCTCCGTCCTCCCTCAAGGTGGGTCCTCTGATGGCTGGGCGGCTTGCCGCAGAGCTAGGCTGGCCCTGGGCTCCATCCAGGTTCTACTCGGTCACCCAGGGCCTTCTTCCCCGCCCCTTCATGGACAACCCCTGGGGGGAAATCCCAGAAGGTGACAACCCCTCCCATTTCAGGCCCAGCTACCAAAGGGCCCCAGAGACGGTCTGGGGGAGAGACGAGGAGGGGAAGCACAGACAGCCTCCTCAGGGCTCCAGGAACAACTGAAAAATGGGAGGCACGGGTGGGGGTGGGGAGTGGAGGGGGGAGGGAGTACCACCTTCCTGGTGCTGGCCCCGTGGCCCACCATCGATTTTATACCTCCTTGTTTTTACCTAGTAGTTTCCAAGCAGGAGTATCTGTGAAATCCCGGGGTGGTTCTGCTCGCAGCCATTTCCCCAGCAGACATTAAAATAGAGACGTGACGGAAGCCATTTCTACAGAGACAGAGAGATTCGTGGTTTCCTGAGGCTGGGGGCTTGTTGGGAGAAGTAGGGGTTGAGAGTTAAAGGTATGGATCCTTTTTGGGGTGGTGGAAATGTTCTCAATTCGATTGTGGCGCTGGGATACAACTCTGCATTAAAAAGCACTGAGTTGTATACTTTAAATGGGTGAACTCTGTGGTCTGTGAATATACCTCAGTAAAGCTGTTACAAAAGCAAAAAGCAAACAAAACAAAACAAAACAAAACACAAAAACCCAACAGAGCGGTAAGTCTGAATCTCCCTGCACCTCTCAGGGGGACGAGGGCCACTTCAGAAATACTTGGCAATGGGAACTCCGTGGCTCTTTCCAGGTCTGACATCTCGGGGTGAAGCTGAGTAGAGGGACCGGAGTGCGGCCTCGGCAGACTCGTGGGGATCCTCCTGCCTCTGGGCTTCCGGAGCCGAGCAAACCATCCAGGGACCGAAGAGGGGTGAGCCCCACGACAGGGCTGCGGCCACATCAAGGGCTGTGAGAAGTGACCCAAAACGGCTGCCAAACATCCATGACGATAGCCCCACTGAGAAAACATCCGGGGTCCAGAGCTGCAGCTGACTGTGGCTTCAGAGCCCGTTAGCCACAAGACTGCTAGACTCTTCTGTGGGCCCAGGACTGACTCGGTATCAAAATCAAGGCAGGCAAAGAAACTGGAGTTACTTGAAGCCCCTCAGATGGGGCAGGGGTTCTTGGGTGGTTCTCATCCGGGCTGCCCGGGACTGTCCCTTGTTAACCTTGAAAACCCCACAAGCCCAGGAAGCTCTTCGGTCTCGGATAAACTGGACAGCTGGTCACCCCGATTCCTCACAGATCCCTGAAAGCAGATGGCCGGGCCAAAGACTTTGGCCATCAGGCCAAAGACTCCTGAAACACTGTGGCAATGGGCTTTCATGCTCCTTCAGCTCCAATATTCACAACAACTGAAGCAACAACTGGGGAAGGGAGGGAAGAGGGTCTTGCTGGAAGCCTGGCAACCCATTTTCCAGAAACAGAAAAACAAGAAGCCAGACCCGAGGGAATCAGGCCCTTGGTCAGGGCAGTGTGGCCACTCCAAGGTGCCGGGGAGGGGTCTCCAGCACAGGGCCATCTGTGGGGCCCAGTGGGCACTTGCCTCCGTCAGCTCCCACCCTCACCCTTGAAGGGGCAAACTGTCACTGATGTGATGGTTAGTTTTATATGTCAACTTGATTGGGTGCCCAGATTTTGGTTAAATATTCTGGGTGTGTCTGTGAGGATGTTTCTGGGTGAGAATTGGCAGATCGAGTAAAGGGGATCACCCTCTGGAATGTGGGTGGGTTTCATCTAATCAGGTGAAGGCCTGGATAGCCCCGAAGGGCTGACCCTCCCCTGACTTACAGAGAGTTCTTGTTACCTGACAGCCTTCAAAGTGAAGCACCAGCCCCTCCTGGGTTTCGAGCCTGCCCGTCTTTGGACAGGAAGTACACCATTGACTCTTCGGGACTTTTGGTTCTTTTGGACTCGGTCGGGAACTAAACCATCAGTTCTCCTGGGCTTGTTAGTTTTGTTAGTGGCTTGTTAATGTGCTGGTTTAGTGAATCTATGAATGGCTGTGGGGAGGAGGGTCTGCTCCTCTCCTGGCGTTGCCTGTTTGGCGAAAGGGTACTCAGTACTCCTCGTTCTGTGTGGAGTGTCAGAAATACAGGCATTTACTGGGTCAGTTTTGTTCCCAGTCACTTCCGTGTTCTTGGACGTTTCAAGACATCCCAGCACCTGTGGAGCTGGTAACATAAACTCTAAGGTCTTGTGTGGTCCAGAGATGCTATGATCTTTCGACACTAACCCCACACATCTATGCAGCATCACTCACCAATTTACTTTGAAAGGGGAAAGAGCACCGTGTTCCGACCCCATGCCTTCTTTCCTACCCAACTGCAGAAATGCTTCTTAGCCTGAAATCTCACTTCAAATGTGGGCCTGAGGCATTATTTTTAAAGGACTTCAGACTATCTTGGTGTTGCCCCGGATGCTGGGAGCAAACTTCTTCAGGATGCAAAGCTCAGCCCCCTTAAGTCCAGGAAAAGGAGGAAAAGCACAATCTCTGAAGTAGTTTAGGTGTTCCGGGGGGTGTTCACCGACTTTGGCCGACTGAGAAGGGAGCTGACCAAATATAAAAATTCTCCAGTCTGAATCCTTCGTTCTCTTTCTTGTAAGAGCCGCTAGAAGAAAAACCACCAAACCCGAAGGAGTGTTCGCCCAAGAACGCACGCAAGTACCGACACTGACCATTAGGTGTCACTGTTGCACACAACATGTACTGACCGGGGCTCCAGACCATCGACAGTGCGCCAACGCACGCGATCCGCCTTTAGCTTTCTGCATCAAAGTGGGTTCCCAAAAGTCTAGCAGAGCCCATCCTGAGGCCAGTAACCAATCAACCGTTGACGATGATTATAAAATATAGGGAAAACTTACCAATGCTCTGCACCTGGGCAGTTACAGCTCTTTATCATGTAAAAGAGCCGGTAGTTGGAGCAACTGGGAGGGCAAATAGAATATACTTTTATGTTATATTTTTAAATTCATAATAAACGATGTCGAATGTGCAGGAAAATGACAGAGAATATTATGACAAACACTTGAATTGCCATCTTTGCTTCAGTGTTTTGCTTTGTTTTAAAGAAATGAAACATTGCAGATAGAGTTGTATCCCCATTGTGATACATGGAGAGCATTCCTTGCTCTCCAGAGACAATCATTAGCTTGAATTTGGTGTGTATTGTTCCTGTGCCGATTCGAATGCCATCGCTATATTTATATGTATTCGTAAACATTATATGGCATGCTTCTATATGTTTTCAAATCTTACGTAAATATTTCCATTTACATTGTATCATCTGGCAAGTTGCTCTTACCGCCCTCCCGCCACCAGGCCATTACTTTTCGTCGTGGAGGTTTATTCCTGTCCCTGTAGGTAGCTCTGATTTATTTATCTGAGCCACTGTTTTGTATTCCATTGAATCTCTATGACAATCAATTTATAAAATTATTGGCTGTTTTCAATTTTGTTATCGTTGCACATAAAGCTGAAATGACAATTTAAAAACAACTTTATGTAGGTATCACTCACATACCATATAGTTAATCTCCTTTGAAGTATACAGCTCAATGATTTTTTTAGTAAGTTTACAAAGTTGTGCAACCATTACCGTAATCAAGTTTCAAACATTTCTATCATTCCCTTGAGACCTTGGTGCCCATTTATAGTTAATTCCCAGCCCAGCCTAGGCAACTACTAATCCACTTTCTGTGCAATGACTGTTCTTACACAGGTCTCTGTGCTCATGGCCAGAGTCTCTCTGCCCACCAAAGAGGGCAATTGCAAAGGCCACAGGAACATGCATTTTAATTCTCAAATTCTGCCTCATTGTGCGCTGTGTGGTTGAATCAATTACCACTCTTAACCAGTGGTCTGTGGACTTCCTCTTTGGCCACATTATTAACATATTTCTTTTGTCCTTTTCTTTAGTTTTGTTCTTTTCCTTGCCAATCTGATTTTAACCAGATCATTGTTTCGATTTGCATTTTCCTAATTTCTATGTTTTGGTGTTTCTTGGGTTTTTGAGTTTCCTCTTCTGTGAATTGCCTATTCCTATTTTTCTCATCTTTTAATGTATTACCTTTTTTCCTATTGTTTTGTAGCAGTCTCTTATATACACTGGGTAATAATTTTTTTTTTTCAGTTTTATGCTTTGGAAATATTTTCTCCCAGTCTGTTTATTTAAGCTCTAGGGACTTCTGTGAACAGAAGTTGTCAATTTTTATGTAGCCAAATAATCAACAATTTCTTAGCAGATTGTGCTTTTCATGTCTCATAAAAGGTATTTACCTATCCCAAGGTTACAAAGATATTTTTCTGTGTTTTCTTCTAAAAGTTTTAAAGTTTTACATTTCACATTAGGTCTTTAATCTACCTATAAAGGGTTTTCGTGTGTGGTGAGAAAGTGTTTTCCCCACGTGACACGCTGTTCCTCTATCAAACCCCATCCCGTGTCAAACTTTTGTTTCTGGTTTCCCTATGCGGTTCTTCCGTGCCTGTGCTGACACTGCAGCATCTCCATTATTATAGCTTTAGAGCAAGTCTTGATATTTGAATGTGACCAAGCCCTATGAGGGCAGGAATTGCCGACTGTTTTGTTAGCGACTAGGTTCCCATCTCTTAAACCTACAGTATACAGTGGATGCTCAGTATTTGTCGAATGACTACATGAATGGACGAATGATAGGGCAGGGCTCTCCTCTCTCTCTCTCTCTCTCTCTCTCTTTTTTTTGTCTTTAGGAATGTCTTAGCTATATTTGGTCCTTAATTGTTCTGGATAATGTCAGGGTCAGTTGGTCAAGTTCTGTGAAACACCTTACTGGAAATTTTATTATAATAATAATTATTATTTTTTATTAACATATAATATATTTTTTGCCCCACGTTACATGTCTGTGAGTCATCAGCCTTACACAATTCACAGCACTCATCATAGCACATACCCTCCCGAATGTCCGTCACCCAGCCACCCTACCCCTATGACCCCTACCCCCCAGCAACCCTCAGTTTGTTTTGTGAGTTTAGGAGTCTCTTCTGGTTTGTCTCCTTCCTGATCCCATCTTGTTTCATTCCCCCCCCCCACCCCCTACGACCCCCCCCGCCTCTCAAATTCTTCATATCAGAGAGATCATATGATAATTGTCTTTCTCTGAATTTTATTATAATTATTTTTGAGTTTGTGGACTGACTTGTGGAGGACTG
>CM052886.1:14204499-14224825 GCA_028534135.1 Potos flavus
AAAAACACCTATTATTATTCACTGCAATGAAATTGCACGTCTTGCTTCTCATTCAGTCGCTTGGTAGAACTTGGTTGCTTGGGTTAGTGACTTTCTAAGATGTGTTGACTGTTCTATGATAAGGATCTGGTTCTTCAGGATATGGGCTTGTGAAATAATTCTATTAAAAGCCGAAAAGGTAGTCACCAGTAGGCTCTAAGCCAGTTAATATAAAATGTACGCTTGTTACATGGCACGCATCATACGGGCAGTCTTGGTCCCACACGCCCAATCCAAATACCCTCTCTGCTAGTATTCCTTTAGTCAGAAGGCTACCTTCTCACCTTTCTTGGGGAAGGGGACAGGGTTATTACACTGTGTTCATTCAATTGTCTTTATTCCTTTTTTCTTGACCAGTTTTCTTAGGAAAAAATATTCTCCCATGTCCCTCTGCTTCAGTTGTGATATTAAAAAAAATTTCAGAGGTGCCTGGGTGGCTCAGTCGGTTAAGCATCTGCCTTCGGCTTAGGTCATGATCCCAGGGTTCTGGGATCAAGCCCCGGATCGGGCTCCCAGCACAGCGGGGAGTTTGCTTCTCCCTCTGCCCCTTTCCTCCACTCATGCTCTCTCTCTTTCTCTCTCTCAAATAAAGTCTTTAAAAATTTTTTTTGATCTTCATGTCTCAAAACACGAAGCCACTCACAGATCTGGATCCAAGAAAAGGCAAAATTTAAGCTTTGAAGTAAAACTGGATATACCAGAATCAGGAGCCTCAATTTCACATGCCACTTCTGTATTTCCCAGAATATCCACAATGGTTTCTACTTCTCCACACTCTTGCAGAACCACACAGAAGATAACTGAAACATTCCATTAATTAGTTACATTTACATATCCCAACAGTATTGTGCCATATCCCAGTATTTCAAATGCAAAACATTTCTGTTAGTTACTGGGCTGGCCTGGGAATCTTCGACTTGTAATATTGGTCCAATGGGCCATACACGTCAATTAACTTGGAATTAAATGTTAGAAATGGCTCTCAAGAATCATCATCACCATCAACAATTCCTGATTTTTCACTGTGCGTCAGGTTATTTACTGTGGAGACACAAAGGGGTGTGTCTTAATACCTTCCCTGTCAGTATATGAATGGACAGGTCAAAGCAGCAATGCCACATGGGCACAAAATCTAGCAAGTGCCACAAGAAGGTACAGTTTGGGAAGGCCTCATAACCTGGACCCATGTCCCTATCCTTGAAGGTTTAAACTTAAGTAGACAGAGGAAATGGGATGGGCAAAGGTACACTGGTGGGGATGTGCAGGATTAAGGGACGAGACTAGGCCGATTTAGTTGGAAGAGTATTCTGTTGGAAAGCAACAAACCGTCCTGAAGACGTAGGTGAGACGGGCTACCGAATCTTACAAGTAAGCCCGGTCAGCAATGGGGAAACGATGATCACTCAACCGGAGAGCATGGGCATGGCGTTCTCTCTAATCCTAGCTGCACCGTGCCAGGAAAGTAAGAAACCTGGGCGGGAGAACCACTTAGAGCAGTGTGAGAAAGGCACGAAGCTACCAAGAAATGATGGGTGGGCTCATGGATGGGAGTGAAAGTCTGTTTTCCCATTAAAAGTCTCTGGAAAGCATTTCCATGGTGAAAATACTACAGTATTTGTTCACTGTGCTATGAAGATAAAAAAACTTTTGTCGAATGTAGTTGGGGGTTGGAGAAAGGATGTATTCCTGCCCTAAGGGGGGAAAAGGGAGGTTAAAAGAAGGGGATTGGTAGAGAGGCTAGAATGAAGTGCACCTGGGGCCAATTGTAGGCTTAAAACAAATATGCAAATGTGCAAACACTGGAGTAAGTCCTTTGAAGAAATTATTTATTTTCCTGGAGAAATAATTTGTCATACTCCATCATAAAACGTACATTCTTTAGATAGCTGGACATACAACAGAAATATAAACACATCTGATCTTCAGGTCAGCCCCTGGATAACTTTATAATCTTTGTAAAGCAACGAACCTTTTGACATTAAAAGGCAAGAATTTAATCGCAGTGACTGAAAAACCAAATAATGGTCCACTGAGATGTCCCTAGACCAATTCAGAGAAATAACAGCAAACTTACCGTTTCACTCACTGATACTGTTGAGAAAAATGCATCAAATCCCATTCACTCAAAAACATGGCCCAGTTTGAGGACAATGAAATTCCCAGTGAGAAGGGGTTGGCTCAGCTAGTTTCACATTCAGCGTCCCAGTAAGGCGGGTTGAACATAATATAATTATCTTCATTTAACAAGGCCGAGAAATAAAAGCAAAGAACTATCTTAGGGTTACAGGGTCAATCTAGGGAGATGCCCGAATTGTCCCGATTCTTCAGATTTGAGCGGTCTCTCTAGGGAACAAGGTGCCATGGTGTTAGAAAGGCAAACACACTGAGTATAGAATTGATGAATCACCGTATTATACATCTGAAACTAACGTAACACCGTATGTTAATGCCACCCGAATTTAAAAAAATCAGTAGAAGGATGCAAGTGCTTTCATAAACTTTCTAAATAGGCAAGTCGGTGAACTATTACAATGTAACATGGCAGTTCTATTTTTGACCGTATAATATAGGAAAAAATTTATAGTTGCAAGACAACGCATTACCAAGCATTTTTGTATGATTACACTCCCTTAAAAACAAAAAAACCAAAAACCACCAAAACATACTGGGGTGGGGGTGGGAAGGGATTCCACTTTAACAAACATAAAGCTACAAAATTGTTTTCTTTAAAAGTTGCCTTATTTTCAGATGGAAGTAATAAAATTTAAAATGCAGCCCTAAACCATTTCATCTTCAAATAGTATGGATGTAATAATTGTGGCTTTTAAAAACTGGAGCCAAAAATATGTTCATGTGTCATAGAGAAATGTAAGTATTTTGCAATATTATAAGGGAAACTATGCTAACACCCAGCATGAAGATATTAAATCTGGAGTGGCCCTTGGTGCCAGTACAGATCGAACAATATTTTCTAAGGCAATACAGCCAACTTCGATTACTCACAGACCGGACATTATTACACCGTACATCGTTCACTTAAAGCCGTCACTGCTCACTGGACTGTCCCATCACCATTCAGCTGGGATAGAGGTAATCGATGAGATGTCGGTGAAGCTTGCTATTTATAATGCTTTGACTGAAAGACGTTTGAAGTTAAAGGCTAATACAGTTTCAACTGTCCATGGATTTGATTTTCTGCACAATTTCAATTCTCCAATAGAAAGTCAATTAATATTAGGCTGCAGATTGACCTAGATCAGTCATTTAAAAAAGTAAATGGAAATTTTAACAGAAAAATTAATTTTCGTTATTTCCCCCCCAAAATCTGCAATTCAACATCCATCTTTGCGTGACGTGTCAGTTGTGATAGCACATACTGACCCCTGTCCTGTTAATATAAGATTTCCTGAGAAGTCCCCGTCACATGAACTGCTAGTTGCCCA
The DNA here is from genome assembly GCA_028534135.1 of Potos flavus. Taxonomy (NCBI): domain Eukaryota; kingdom Metazoa; phylum Chordata; class Mammalia; order Carnivora; family Procyonidae; genus Potos; species Potos flavus. Next base: position 14,207,982 of record CM052886.1, read on the forward strand.
CCTCGCCTTTAAATATAGCAAACGTCAGCACCCAAGGATAATTAGTGATGAGAAACGGAAGTCCATCGTTCCATCTGAGGTTCTTCGTACCTGTAATTCTATTTTAGTGCAGTAATTCCGGAAGGTGGTTTCCAGACTACCAGCCTCATATTCCTTGGCAAATAAAATTTCTGTCCCACTAAGTTTAGAAGACCGATGGAGGCAAAGGAGGGCTTTCTACAATTACGACACAGAGATCAGTGAATGCTACTTTGCCTTTTTCAAGCTCAGAAAAGCCAACTGATGTTTTCTGAAAACTCTTAAGATAAAGGTTCTCTCCAAGAGAAGCATCACTGGGATCCCCAGCACCTTCATATTATGGAATAAATCAGATCTTAACTGAATGGCTCCTCAGGCCAAATGATCCAAGATATCCTGTTTTCAATAAGGTAAACTTTAAAAACCCAAAAAGAAACTAAAGGACAAGCAATGACTATGAAAAAGCAGTATTTGTTAGTTGTTTTTTTTTTTTTTTGGCTCAGTTGAACCGTGGTTGCTCTCTTTCATTAGTTAAAAAGCTTGAGGGAGCTGAGAAAAACGATCCAAGAAATGCAGTTGAATGCCATGATGTCACGAGAAGACTCCAGAAGATGAGTTTTCTCTGATTTCAATTAGCTATCAAGTGTTCTGCTGGGGTATAACTTGTCTTCTAGCCCACAAACTTTAAAAACAAGTCACGAAATCCACATTAGAATATAAGTTTTTTAATTTTTATAAATAACTTATCTGTTACAAAGATAGTTTACCCAGCTAAATCACAAAACCATCAACTCAAGATATCCAAATTACGTTTTATTAATGAAACAAGTAAAAACTGATTTATCAATCTTCACATAGAACTGCAGATGAAGCTGAAAAACAAGGCCTAGTTTTAAAACAAAATGCATCAAATGTAAGGGCTTTGGGTCTATGGTCTAATTAACTAGGATTGTCATATTTCTTCCCATATACAAGATGCAAAGCCCGGAAGTCAAGGCTCTGACATTCATATAGATCGCCTGTAATAATCCTGCTTATTTAAAAAATATCCATTTGCAGACATTTACAATGGGTGACAGTCAACATTATCTCCTCCCTTTTGCTACATTTCAGCACTTCCCTTAGCCCCATTCTAAGCACTGATATATAATTCCATAATTCTGTTTTTTAAATGCATACTGTTCTTTCTTTTTCTTGATTTCATTTAGTTATATACATTCCCGATCATCTGAATATTTATTTTCCTTATAAAAATATATCATCAAAATAAAGAGATGCTTGAGGTTGCTTCAGTGTTCAAGTTTGCTTGTTTTTCTTTTTTCCAGCTTTCCTTCAGTTGTCCTAAATATGACTAGCCTCGTTTTATAAATACACATGATACTGCCACCAAGTCAGGTTTAGAGACGGACTGCCCCGACAGTAAAGCATTTAAACTTCTCCCCACACCAGGGCTGTAGGTACTGCTGCTGTTGCTGGTTCTGAAAAGTGTACTTTCCCCATAGTAGTCTCTTGTGGAAGTTCTGTGGGACACCAGGCAGATGAAGCAAGCTTAACCTCGGTGCTCTGTCAGTGGGTTAAAAATACCTTTTGTTTTAAGCTTCCCTGTGGAAGGTCAGTGTGCTGCGCCACCCCTGCTGAAGTCGGCAGGCACAGTGTGACTTAGAGAGACCTAAGGCTTGTAGTATTTCCTGCAGGTCAGTGTGCAACGTCTGCACGTCTTCACAGAACATCGGCACTCAGGAGGGCAAAGTACAGAGTGAGTGGAGGAAAGTTATTTTGTGCACAGTTCATTAATGCTTTTTTATTTTAAGGCATTGCTTCTCTCAGGTAAGGCTTAAAAAGGGACATGATCGTGCTTAATCACTAAAAGGAAAAAAGAAAATTAGTTAACAAAAGACTATTACACTATACATATAGAAATATAAGAAAATAATAAAGAAAAGAAATCACTTAAAGCAGACTTGAGAGATCTGTACAGTAGGAAAAGCTTTGGGATATTTCACTGCATGTTTGTACAGACAACGCATGCTGCTTTCCTTTTCATCTTTAGACCCCAGATGCTGGCTTCACAGAGTGGAGACGTTTTCAGGGAAGACAAGGACGAGGCCAAGAGTACCACAGATTAACGAAGTTCTTCCCCTATTTGTTGGCACCATGCGGCAGCAAACAGTTTTTGAATAGTTAAACCTTGTTCCTTTTCTTCATGTTTGTAGTGTTTCACCGAAAGCTTTAAAAAAAAAAAAAAAGCCATCGTTCTATTCCTTCCTCCTGTCAAAATTCAGTAGTGACATGAGGGGGAAAAGGTACTGGGCACACCCAGGCATGAATATACTGAGAATTATCCACAATGGGCTACTGGTAACACTGTACACGGTTAGGCAGCGGGCAACCGAGTCTCTCAGCAGATTCCCTTTCATGTGATGAATTTCAACTGCCCGGGACGTTAGACTGAGGTATTATTAGCTCTGTGGGTTGACATTTAACATTAGCGCAACACCATCTCGTCACACCTTCAATTTGACAAAAATCCTATGTAGCAGTGAAACTTTTCCCCTGATGACAGAATAGTTTCTGGAACTTCCGATGTGGTTTTAGAGCTAAAGGGCCTTTTGGCTCAGAAATGCCTTGGCATCTCACACTGTTCACAGCGGATTAAGGCTGGATGGTTCAAAAAAGTACAGGCAGTACAATTCCACTGAGCCCCTTCATCATCTTCTGTGTCTTGAGTCTTTGGTGTTTTGATGGTGGACCTTTGATCTGTAAGGAAACAAAGGAATTGTCTTAGAAGCGAACAGTCGCGAAGTTGTAAATTACGGCAACTTGAAGCACCATTTGGACGGCGCAGCACTAAGCAGCCTGTTGACCAAATGAAGCATCGGGCTGCAACTGACACCCAAGCCTCATTGGCACCCACCTCCAGCAAGCTGGTGCTTCTCCGCTGGGGAACACAGACACGACGGGGTCACCTCCCTGCCTCCTTCAGGGGGAAAAGAGCATCATTTTCTCCAGTTGATAGCAGGAGAAAAGGAAAATCAATTCATATGGGAACCAACAGCAAAGATTCCCATAATGTCCCCTTAGGACTGTGAAAAGGTGTCCTACTACAGACATAAGTCTGTGTCTCATTAAATTTAGATTTTCGTTCCCCACTGAAGAAGTACTTATATTTCTGTTTTCTACCAGGAATGGATGTTTTTGTTAAATATTCTCTATTTGCTAAAAATGTAAGCCGTGAACAACACACAAAAAAATAGAAAGAGGAGCTAATTTCTGAAATCTTAACTATGTATCAACAATAGGTTTGGAGAAGTAAATCAGTGTAAAAATTCTACCTTTATTTCTCATTTTATTTTAAAATCACATTTATGACACAACAGTTAGAACCTTAGATTGAGGGTTCGAAGAATGGAGTTCTGCTCCTGACTCTGCTATTCACGCATGACTTTTCTCTTCTGTGATCTTAGATAAACCACATACCCTTCAGGTCTAATTATTTCCTATTAAGTGAAGCCACTGCAGCTTTAAGAGGCCAAAGTTCTAGAGTGTTTGAAAGGATTAATGTATCTTGGGGTGCCTGGGTGGCTCAGTCAGTTAGGCATCTGTCTTCGGCTCAGGTTATGATCCTGGGGTCCTGGGATCGAGCCCCCGCATCGGGCTCCCTGCTCAGCGGGGAGCCTGCTTCTCCCTCTCCCATACCCCTGCTTGTGTTCCCTCTCTTGCTGTGTGTCTCTATCAAATAAATAAATAAAATCTTAAAAAAAAAAAAGGACTAATGTATCTTTAAGGAATACTTACATTCCTCCAAGGTTGTGTCTAAGATGAAATTACATTTATGAAACTACTTTTTTTGAGGGGGGATCCCATTAGAAATTTAGGATAATATTCCTATAAATTAGTTTGGGAAGGCTTTTTTTGTTTTTTTTTTTAAGATTTTATTTATTTATTTGAGAGAGAGAGAGAGAAATTGAGAGAGAGCATGAGAGGAGAGAAGATTAGAGGGAGAAGCAGACTCCCCGTGGAGCCGGGAGCCCGATGCGGGACTCGATCCTGGAACTCCAGGATCATGACCTGAGCCGAAGGCAGTTGCTTAACCAGCTGAGCCACCCAGGAGCCCAGTTTGGGGAGGTTTAAAGTAAAAGGAGCATGCACTGTTGGAGCCCTCAAGGTTTACAGTGTAAAGATTCAAACTATGTTAAAACACTGTATACTAATTTGCAAATTCCACCTACTTTACTGAGTTGGTAACTAAATGATACCTTTTCTGATAATTTAAAAGATAAACTTACTGTATCTAGCAGGCAAAATAGAGGAAGTCAAGCTTTTATAACAAATCTAAAATAATTAAGTGATGTTTGGTATTCTGTCCCCCTTATTTAAAAAAAAAAATATATTTTAAAGATTTTATTGGAGAGAGAGAGAGTGCATTCGCACACAAGTGGGGGTGGGGGAGAGGAGGGGAAGGGGGGGGGAGAGAAGTAGACTCCCTGATGAGCAGGAAGCCCGACTTAGGGCTCGATCCCAGGACCTGATCCCAGGACCTGGAGATCAATGACCTGAACCGAAGGCAGATGCTTAACTGAGCCACCCAGGCGCCCTTCTGTTCCCCTTTAGCAGCATCTTATTTACTGATTAGTCTTAAGGAACACTTTATTGCAAAACTGTGAGCTTTAGGCACTGGTCACAATTTTTAGGCATCAAGACATTTTTTGCCACATTCAAGAGCAACTTGAGAATGCTATTTAGAGAATAAATATTTTCTTTAATTGAGTAATATAATTGAGTGATAAGAAAATATCTAAGGCTTATCTAATAAGTAAAAATATTTGAAAAATCGAGGTTCTGACAATACTAATTAATATTTCTTAAACCATAGTAAAATAAATAGTTAAAATTTTGTTTTGACTTTTTACCATATAAAATGATTTTACACTTCATACTTGGGAAACGTTTTATGGAATGATTGTTTTAATCTGGGGCTCCATCCTACTTCCTAGAATTCTGGTCTCACTTAGGTGTTGGAAAATATTCCCACCTGGCACATTTAAAAAATTCATCTACCCTTTTTGTTTAACTACAAAGGTTTTTAGGAAGGTGGACTATTTGTATTAACACTTTAACCTATTATTAAATTCCAGCACTTTCTTTATTATTTAAGTAATATTTAAGGCAATCAATAGGGGACAGATACATTTTTTTTTAAAATGGAAAATCTCCGATGCTTTTCTTATATTTGCACAATCTCATTTGGTAGTTAAACTTACAAATCTTTTTATTAGAGGCATTTGGAAACCAGAATCTAAAGAGGAAGTTAGACTGCAAAGGTCGGCTTATGATTTCCACAATAATTTCAGCTGTTTAAAAAAAACAAAACACTGCAGTGTAGAGCAGAACCGCAAAACCAGTTCTAATGAAATAAATCTCTATAAATGAAACTAATAATTCTCTATTTTAGCTGAAGGCAAAAATGTTTGATTCTATATTTCTCCAAAATAGCATAAATAGAAGCGCATGAAAGCTGCTATCTTTTGTGAAAAAGCTTTTTTTTTTTTAAAAAGATTTTATTTATTTGTTCAGAGACAGATCACAAGTAGGCAGAGAGGCAGGCAGAGAGAGAGAGGGGGAGGCAGGCTCCCCGCTGAGCACAGAGCCCAACTCGGGGCTTGATCCCAGGACTCTGAGATCATGACCTGAGCCGAAGACAGAGGCTTTAACCCACTGAGCCACCCAGGCACCCCTTGTGAAAAAGCTTTTAATAGATTTTTTCTTTTTTTGGGTAATAATTGCTATATTTCATATTTGACATGTTATAAACTTTTTAAATTGAAGTATAGTTGACGTACAATGTTATATTAGTTTCGGGGGTACAGCATAGTGATTCAATAATTTTATACATTATACAATGCTCACCATGATGTAGTTACCATCTGTCACCATACAAAGTTATTATAATATTATTGACTATATTCTCCATGCTGTTCTTTTCATCCTGTGATTTATCTATTTTATAACTGGAAGTTTGTACCATATAATCCCTTTCACCTACTTAGCTCGTCTCTCCCCACCCCAGTGATCATTAGTTTGTTCTCTGTATTTATTAGTCTGTATCTAAAACAAATATTGTTTATGTTGTTGTTGTCGTTTTGGATTCCCCAAAAGTGAAATCATATGGTATATTATCTTTCTCTGTCTTATTTCACTTAGCATAATACTGTCTAGGTTCATCCATGCTGTTGTAAATGGCAAGATTTCATTCTTCTTTATGGCTGAATATTTCATTGCGCACATGTGTGCGTGCACGCGCGCACACACACACACACACACACACCACACATCTTTATTCATTCATCCGTATTTTGGTTATTGTAAATAATGCTGCAATAAACATAGGCATGCCTGTTATCTTTTCAAGCTAGTGTTTTCATTTTCTTTGGGTAAATACCTAGCAGTGGAATTACTGGACTGTGTGGGATTTCTAATTTTTGAGGAACTTTCATACTGTTTTGCATAGTAGCTACACAAATTTAAATTCCCACCAACAGTACACAAGGGTTCCCTTTTTTCCACATCCTCATCAATACTTGTTATTTCTTGTCTTTTTTTTTTTTTTTTTTTAAGTTTTAAATTTTTGTCTTTTTGATACTAGCACTCCTGACTGGTGTGAGGTGCTATCTCAGTGTAGTTTTGACTGGCATTTCCCTTATGATGAGTGATACTGAGCATCTTTTCATGTGTCTGTTGGCCATCTGTCTGTCTTTGTTGGAAATGTCTATTCAGGTCTTCTGCCCATTTTAAAATGGGATTATTTGGGTTTTTTTGTTGTTGTTGTTGCTGAGGAGTTCTTTATATATTTTAAATATTAATCTCTTACCAGATATATTGCTTGTGAATATCTTCTCCCATTCAGTAGTTGCCTGTTCGTTTTGTTAATGATTTCCTTGCTGTGCAAAAGCTTTTCAGTTTGATAATTGCTTTTGTTTTCCTTGCCTGAGGAGACATCTGGAAAAATGTTGCTAAGGCCAACATTCAAGAGATTACTGCCTGTTTTAAGAGTTTTATGGTTTCAGGTCTTACATATAGGTCTTTAATCCATTTTGAGCTTATTTTTGTGTATGATATAAGTGGTCTAGTTTTATTCTTCTGCACGTAGCAGTCTAATATTCTCAACTTACTGAAGAGACTTTTTTTTTCTCCATTGTATATTCTTGCTTCCTTTGTGGTAGATTAACTGATGATGTAAGTGTGGGTTTATTTCTGGGCACTCTATTCTGTTTCTTCAGTCTATGTGTCTATTTTTGTGCCAGTACCATATCTTGAAATCTGGGATCGTGATACTTCCAGCTTTGTTCTTTCTCCAGGTTGCTTTGGCTATTTGGGGTCCTTTGGGTTCCATACAAATTTTAGGCTTATCCGTTCTAGTTCTGTGAAAAATACCGTTGGTATTTTGGTAGGGACTACATTGAATCTCAATGTAGATTGCTTGGGTAGTACAGACATTTAACAATATCAGTTCTTCCAATTCATGAGCGTGGTATATCTTTCCATTTGCTTGTGTTGTCTTCAATTTCTTTCATCAATGTCTTATAGTTTTCAGAGTACAGGTATTTTTTTCCTCCTTGGCTAAATTTATTCATAGGTATTTTAGTTTTCTTTGATGCAACTATGAATGGAATTGTTCTCTTAATTTCTCTTCTGCTACACTGTTGTTAGTGTATAGAAATGCAACAGATTTCTGCATATTAATTTTATGTCCTGCAACTTTACTGGATTCACTTATTAGTTCTAATAGTTTTTCTGGTGGAGTCTTCAGGGTTTTCTATATATAGTATCATGTCATCTGCAAATAGTGACAGTTTTAGTCCTTCCTTATCAACTTGGATACTTTTATTTTTCTTCTCTGTTGCAGTTAGAAACTTCCAGTTGAATAAACGTTGAATAAAAATGGCAAAAGTGGTCATCCTTATCTTCTTCCTGATCTTAGAGGAAAAGCTTTCACTTTTTCGCCAATGATTACCATGTTAGCTACGGATCAGTCATATATGGCCTTTATTTTGTTGAGGTATGTTCCCTACAAACCCACTTTGTTGAGTTTTTATCATGAAGAGATGCTGAGTTTTGTCAAATACTTTTTCTGCATCACTTTGTTAATGTGGTGTATCACGCTGATTGATTTGTAGATATTATACCATCCTTTTATCCCTGGAATCCCACTTGACTGTGGCGAATTGTCCTTTTAGTGTATTGTTGAAATGTATTTGCTAATATTTTGTTGAGGATTTTTTGCAGCTATGTCCCTCTGGGATACTGGCCTATAATTTTCTTTTTTTGGTAGTGTCTTTTTCGGTTTTGTTTATCAGGGCAATGCTGGCCTTGTAGCATTTTGGAATAGTTTGAGAAGGATAGATTTTACTTTTTTTTTTTAAAGATTTTATTTATTTATTTGACAGCGAGAAAGAGATCACAAGTAGGCAGAGAGGCAGGCAGAGGGAGAGGGGGAATCAGGCTCCCTGCTGAGCACAGAGCCTGACATGGAGCTCGATCCCAGGACCCTGAGATCATGACCCGAGCCGAAGGCAGAGGCTTTAACCCACTGAGCCACCCAGGTGCCCTGATAGATTTTACTTTTAAAACAAAATATTCCTCTTTTATTTTTTGCAGTAGTTTGAGAAAGACAGATACTAACTCTTCTTTAAATGTTTGGCAGAATTCACCTGTGGAGCCATCTGGTCCTTGATTCTGGATTCAATTTTGTTACTAGTAATTGGTCTATTCAGATTTTCTGTTTCTTCTCGATTCAGTCCAGGAATAGTGTTTATTTCTAGGAATTTATCCATTTCTTCTAGGTTGTTGAAATTTTGGCATAAAACTTTTCATAGTAATCCCTTATAATCCTTTGTATTTCTGTAGTGTTGGTTGTTACTTCTCTTCTTTCATTTCTGATTTTATCTGAGCCCTCTCTTTTTTCCTGATGTGTCTGGTTAAAGGTTTATCAATTTTGCTTATGTTTTCAAAGAACTAGATCTTGGTTTCCTTGCTCTTTTCTATTTTTCTTAGACTCTATTTTTGTTTATTTCCACTCTGATCCTTATTATTTCTTTTCTTCTATAACTTTGGGCTTTGTTTGTTCTTTTTCTAGTTCCTGTAGGTATAAAGTTAGATTACCTGAGATTTTTCTTGTTTCTTGAGGTAGGGTTCTATCACCATAAACTTCCCTCTTAGAACTGCTTTTGCGGCATTCCAGAGAATTTCTACCTGTGCTTCCATTTTCATTTGTCTCCAGGCATTTTTTTATTTCCTCTGTGATTTCTTCATTGATGTATTGATTAATATGCTGTTCAGCCTCCACATGTTTGTGTCTTTTTCCAATTGTTCCCTTGTAATTGACTTCTAGTTTTATAGCACTGTGGTTGGAAAGATGCTTGACATGATTTCAGTCTTAAGTTAACTGAGACGTGTTTTGTGGCCTAACATGTGATCTATCCTGGAGAATGTTCATGTGTACTTGACAATATGTGTTCTGCTGTTTTTGGATGAAATGTTCTCTATCTATCTGTTAAGTCCATGTGTTCTAATAGGTTGTTCATTAGCCACTGTTACCTTATTTTCTGTGTGGAAGATCTCTCCATTGATGTAAGTGTACTGTTAAAGTTTCCTACTATTACTGTATTACTATCAATTTTTCTCTTTATGTCTGTTAATATTTGCTTCATATATTGAGGTGCTCCTTTGCTGGGTGCATAGAGATTTACAATTGTAATATCCTTTTGTTGATCTCTTCATCATTACATAATGCCCTTTTTTGTCTCATTACAGTCTTTTTAAATTTTTTTTATTTTTATTTTTTTCAAGATTTTATTTATTTCTTTCACAGAGAGATCACAAGCAGGCAGAGAGGAAAGCAGAGAGAGAGGGAGAAGTGGGCTCCCTGCTGTCCCTTTAACATTTCTTATGAGGCTGGATTGGTGGTGATGAACTCTTAACTTTTGTTTGCGAAACTCTAGCTCTCCAATTCCAAATGATAATCTTGCTGAGTAGTATTTTGGTTGTAGGTTTTTTTTCCTCAGCACTTTGAATATATCATGCCACCCCCTTCTGGCTGCAGTTTCTGTTGCAAAATCAGCTGATAGTCTCATGGGGTTTTTCCTTATATATAACTAGTTCCTGTTTTCTTACTACTTTTAAGATCTTCTACTTTTAATCCCTGACAATTTAATCCTATATCTTGGTGTGGGCCTCTTTGGGATCATCTTATCTGGGACTCTCTGTGCTTCCTGAACCTGGATTTATGTTTCCTTCCTCAGTTTAGGAAAGTTTTCAACTATCATCTCTTAGAATAAGTTTTCTGTCCCTTTCTTTCTCTCTCCTCCTTCTGGGACCTCTATAATGTGAATGTTATTATTCTTGATGTCCCAGCGGTCCCTTAACCTATCCTTATTTTTTAACATTCTTTCTTCTTTTTGCTGTTCAGCTTGGGTGCTTTCCATTACCCTGGCTCTAGATGGTTGATCCATTCTTCTGCATCCTCTAATCTGCTGCTGATTCCCTCTAGTGTATTTTTCACTTAACTAATTGTATTCTTCAACTCTGATTCTTTTTATATTTTATATCTCTTTGTTGAAGTTCTCGCTGAACTCAGCCACTCTTCTCTCAAGTTCGATGAGCATCTTTATGATCATTACTTTGAATTCTTTATCAAGTAGATTGTTTATTTCTGTTTCATTTAGTTCCTTTTCTGAATTTATTTGTTTGGAGCACATTCCTCTGTCTCATTTCGTTAGACTTTCTGAGTTTGTTTCTATGAATTAGGCAACAGAGCTACCTCTCCCAGTCATGAAGGAGAGGCTCTGTGTAGGAATGTCCCTGTATGGACTGCATGTGCCTGGCAGCTTTGGTTGGCTGGCGGTAGCTGTAGGAAGTGTGAGCTGAGTCCTAGGGTACTCCATGCAGGGATTCCCTGGTAGGATTGCTGCGGCTGTAGTGGGTATAGGCTGAGGGTGCACTAGTGTGCACTGCACTGTGGGCCACCTTGGTGGGATGGCCAGAGCTCAAGTGGGCACAGGTACAGGGGGCTATTTTGGAAGGATGGCTGGAGCTGATGGGGGCTAGACTCTGCTCCCATTTACGCTATCAAGGAGGTGGGAGAAGGTAAACATGGTGCCTTGCTTGCACTTCTGACCCCAGAGAGAGTTCCAGCAGTTCTCCCACCATCTGGTAGATGCTCTAGAGTTGGTATATGGGTTTTCTTCACTTATATTCTAGTTGCCCTTTATTTTTTTTTTTTAAGATTTTTATTTAAGAGAGAGAGAGCACAACTGGGGGTGGGGCAGGGGGAGAGGGAGAAGACTCCCTACCGAGCAGGGAGCCCCATGTGGAGCTTGATCCCAGGACCATGACCGAACTGAAGGCAGATATTTAACCGACTAAGGCACCCAGGCACCCCTCTAGTTACCCTTTACATCACAGCTTTTTGGGGTTGGCAAATCTGTGCATGAGTCCCTCAGTGCTCTCTCTCCCCTGCAGTTCACAGTGTGTGTGTGTGGGGGGGGTTCCCACGGTTACTGTGTCTCCATCTCTCCTTCCGATGCTGTGTGGTCCTTCCATCCCTTACTGTGCAGAAGCTGTTCAGTCAGCCCTCAGTTCTTCAGGAGGAACTGCTCTATACGTAGGTTTAGATATGGTATGCCCAAGGGAACCCATTTAGGTTCTTCCCATGACACCATCTTGGATCCCTCCCCTTGACATATTATAAATTCAAGGAAAGGCTTCCATATGTGCTTTCTACTGTTCTACCTTTCCCTACATTTTATCTCCATGAAAAATTTCAAACTTATATATAGAGAATAGTGAAATAAACCCTTATGTTCTTATCCTGTTTCAAATTGTCAGGACTAATCTTATGTCATCTATTTTCCACCTAACCACCATCTATATAGTCCCTCCTACGCTCAACACATAAGTACTAGATAATGCTGAAGCAAAACAGGAATCTTTTTATAAGATAAATTCTAGTTTTTGAGAGAGTGAAAAGATTATATTAAAGCAACTCTCATTCAGAGTCTGGAAATACTCACTTTGCTTATTTTAAGGAGCTAGGCTATGCCACTGCTTTCTTTATTCCTTTATTCAGTTAACATCCAAATGGCATCTACTATTTTAACCACTGCTTACTGTGACAAATACCCTAATCTCACTTTTGCTCTTCTGTAATAATAGTTCACTGCATTCCAGCTAACTATGTTTAGAAACATTTAAATTAAAAAAAACCCAAAACACAAACGACCATGAAGATACAGCTAGCCCTAATCAAATTATATTTAAACGAAAATGAGGGAGTGGAGAGAACAGGATACCGAGTGAGATTGAAAAGTCTTGTAACAAACCAAAGAGTTAGTAACATAACTATTCTTCCTTGTTCTCATTTCTCCCTATATTTTAATTCCTAGAGTAAAAAAATCCACACACATATTTTGACATAGCTTAGTTTCATGTGCATACAAATCTGATTATCAATGATGTATAATGAGAGTAGGTAATAATTTTCAAAAATCATTCATTTGAAATTCAGAGTATTGTAATTATACAGAATTATGCATAAACAGAATACTAATGAAAAAATAAACTTCCCTAAGGTATTGTTCTCATCAGTTATCTAAAATTTTAAGGAGTACAAATTTTTGCACCTGATTATTTTTTTTCCCCAAGACTTGCTATTTTAGGAGTATATAAAGAATCCTAAGGACATGAATATTACTTTTAAAGAGCTAAGTACATTACACTTTTGCATTCTCCCCCATCCCCAGCATATAAGTGAAAATAAGCAACTATCTTCCTAATGAATTCATCCACAAATGCCAAAGTTTGAAGCACTTACACAATGGAAGGCTGCTAAAAACAAAATTTTCTAAAATCTTGGCTTTTCAAAATTTAATGGTTTTCACACTTAATGAATACACTAACCTTTGGGTTTTGGTGGAACAGGACCTACAAATCCAATATTGTCATAAAAGTTATGAATAGCGCTGGGATTAAAATGTGGTCCTGAAATATATAAAAAGTAAATATATCAATGTTTGTAGCTCAAAAATATTTATTTTTTAAAAAGCAAATATTTTCTTTCTAAAAAAGATCACAGTATAAATAGAAGAAATGCTTTCATTTATTTTGCACCTCTAATCTGAAATTACATGTAAGGATGTCAAAACAGCTGAGGTAGGTATAATATAGTACTCACAACAGAAGTCTAAGTGATAAATGGGAGAAGAAGTCAAATTTAACTGTTAGTAAGACAGTAACAGAATTACAACTAGACCACTGTTCTATGTGACAAGTTAAAATAACTTAAAATTTAACAATTTAAAATATATTTCAAATGATCAAACATGGCCTTAAGCAACTAAATAAATAGCTTGGCCCCAAATAAGTATTAAAAACCTTGCACTAATTTAATATAATGGTTCAGATGACAAAAGGAACAAGTTCAAGAACTATAGTTGCTAGATCAGCACTAAATTCCTTTTTCTCTCTTTAAACTATGGCATCTTCAGTGAATGTTTCAAGAGACATGACTTATTAAGGTTTTAAAAGAAAATACAACATCTTTCAGTTTGATGGATTTTCAGCACATATTTAAGAGTAATTAAAGACGTCCTTTTTGTTGGCTTCCTTCTCTTCTTTCCATTTCATATATTTCTATTATTTCCCTAACTTCAGAATTAGGTTTAAGATATAAAATATTCTTTTAGTTGTCTATGGAACTGAATTAAATTGTCAAGATTTTTTGCTACAATAACCAACTATTGCTGATCACTAATAGCTCAAGTTTTCATAATAAGCTATCATTGTTCTAAAAATGTCTAAGCCACATTTTTATTCTCTTCTCTATTTTATCAATTAAGATAGTGCCATTAGGGTGGGGATACCTTTTTAATTATGTTCTTAAAAGTGCGATTCTTGAAAGGTAAAAGGAAAAAAGGGAAATAGGAAAATTTAACCTCACTAAATATTATAAAAAATATAAATATTATACAGTCTACTAATATTTAACAGCAATACTTTTGACGATATAGCCATACTAATCATTGTCTTCCCTTAACACAATAATAAAGCAGGTTTGAATAATACAAATTTTATCAAATTATGCATAAACCAAATACATAATTTCTTCTGGAAGTGGGGCAGGGAGAAAAACCCAATAGTTTTCAGAACTTTCTGGCTCCAAAGTCAAAACCGAGATAATAAGATTATAACTGGTAAGTTTGTTTTCAGCCACAGGAAAAGAGTTGATAATTTAATACAATGAATTTCAGTTGAATATGCACTGAACTTTACCTCGGGCTTGAAAAAGATCAATTTCTTTGGTTAAGCAGTCAATGTCAATCTGGAGTTGTCTATTACAACTTCTCAACTGCTGCATTTCTTCGAGCTGAAAAATAATTCCATGTGAGAAGGATCTACGTTGAATTCTCTTGTCATTAGTTAAGAAAGAGTGGAGTTTGGCAGGGGAGGGTAAGGGCAAAGAAACAAGTATGAATTAAGAGCATTTCTAAAAAACCAGATTAGCTTTTACACTTACGACAGATTGCCTATTCTCATGTTCAAGCACAGAGGTCACAAGAATTACAGACTTACTGAAGGTATTTGGGATATGGAATTTGATCTTTTCAGGCGCCTTCTAGTTAGATTATTTTCCATTTCATTGACCTCAGATTTTAGTTTATCCAGCTTTTTCTTTTGAATCTCAAGTTCTCTTTGAAGTCGTTCCATTCTGGCCTTCTGGTGTACCAACAGAGCTGCAACACATATTAGTAAACATGAGGACCCATCCACTTTAGTCAGTTAACCTTTAAGCAGCCTTGGGAAAACAAAACAAATATTTCTACGACAAACAATAGTATGCCGAGATATCTTGAAACAAACCATTCTGAGTTTAAATGTTTAAAATTTCGAGATTTTTAACTTGAAAATTACTTTAATTATTTAAGCAGACAAATGTTGCTACTTGTTTAAAATATTTTTTAAAAAGTGTTTGGATAAACCCAACTTTATGGCTAAGGACAGTAGTTTTAGTAGCTGATTACTTCTCTAAAGGCTCCAGTCTAGTCAACTAATCTACTAACTACTGTTTAATTCACATCTGACCCTTTGAAAGGATAAGACCTTCGACTCTAAGAAGCCTGACGTGTTTGGACTCTGCATAAGGTATTCTAGTATGAACACTTTATGGACATTTTAAAAGGGAATGTGGGTTAAGCTAAATCCATTTTAATGTATGCAACAAATAAAACAGATTGATTTCAATACATATGAATGTTAACATTGTTAATTTTTGTTTTAAAGAGAGCACAACAACATGAGAGGGGGTGGGGGGGAAGGGGGCAGAGGGAGAGAGAGAATCTTAAGTAGCCTCCACACACAGCGCAGAGCCTGATATGGGCTCAATCTCAAGACCCCAAGACCATGACCCTAGCTGAAATCAAGAGTTGGAAACTTAACCAACTGAGCTACCCAGGTGCTCCAAATTATGAAATGTTAGTATTAAATTGTTCAAGTCACAAAGTAAAAATGATACCACTTAGAGATATCACTTATATTTTGTGAAAATATTTTCCTAAGATTTTTTTTTGTTTTTTATTCTTGTTTTTTTTTTTTTTTTTTTTTTTTTTTTTTTAAGAGAAGAGGGGGGCAGGTTAGGAAGGGGCAGAGGGAGAGGGAGAGAGAGAACCTTAAGCAGACTCCATGCTCAGCACAGAGCATGACATGGGGCTCGATCTCACGACCGTGAGGATCATGATCCGAGCTGAAATAAGAGTTGGGATGCTTAACCGACACCCAGGTGCCCTTATTTTCTTAAGATTTTTAAAGAATGCAATTATGCAATCAATCTTGTAACATTAATGATAAACTACTTGGGAAACCTTATTAAGCCATAAAAATCAGTGTATGTTCTTGTGATTAATCCTTGGACAATGTAAGCCTCCTTTTTAGGATACTGGACTGGAAGTGAAGATACCTGTATCCACTTCTATAAAAAGTCAGCTTGGGATGATTCTATCATGAGAAAACAAGTGGATTTAGAAAAGTACAATTAACAACCTTTAAAAATGAAAACTAGTTATTAAAATGAAAAACTCAAGTAGATTAAACAGATTCGATTAATGCTGAACAGTCATCTTCAACTAATCTCAAATTTCTATGAATCTAAAAAATAAGAAAAAGACTATGGCTCCTCTCTCTCTGCCTGCCTCTCTGCCTACTTGTGATCTCTCTCTCTGTCAAATAAATAAAATCTTAAAAAAAAAAAAGACTATGGCATATTAAGGCATATTTGGGCCATTCACTCTAGCAGTGTATTATTACGGTATAGAGTGGGGGAGGCTGTTAGGCTCAAGTACTTCAAAATTAACCTTAAATAGTAGATAATTTTTCCCAACAAAATCTGACACTGTTATAATCCATAGATGCTTCCCTCTGTAATTCTTTCTTATTTATTGGAAGAAATAAATACTAGGGCATAATGTTTCAGGTTTTAAAAACCATGGCTGATTCTTTTTGATAAATGCTAAAACACTGTTAACCTTTCTCCCACTTTAATATATTTTCTGTGACTGCAGGGAGGTGCTTTTGGAGATAAACATGCTCCTGGTTGAAAACTCGCTGTGTCTTTGTTACTTTCCTATCAAGCTTGTTTTGTCAGGCTTTTATCAAATTGGCTTATTTTTTTTTTTTCCCCCAAATACTTTTATTTTATTTTTTCAGTGTTACAAGATTCATTGTTTATGTACCACACCCAGTGCTCCATGCAATACGTGCCCTCCTCAATACCCACCACC
>CM052886.1:14225325-14386978 GCA_028534135.1 Potos flavus
GTCCATGTTAAAATAAAAATTGGGTATTCGTCCTTTCTGATGGAGGCATAATATTCCATCGAATATATGGACCATATCTTCTTTATCCATTCATCTGTTGAAGGGCATCTTGGCTCTTTCCACAGTTTGGCGATTATGGCCATTACTGCTATGAACTCAAATTGGCTTATTTATGTGAACTGCAGTCTTATCCTTCTATATCCAAAATATAAGAATTCTACATAAGGGTTTGTTCATTCTCCTAAGAGAAGATGAAGATACAGGCCATTATTTTTTTGACTGGGACACAAAGAGAAGAAAAGCTGGAGGCAGGACTGCAGTAAAAACGAAGGACAAGGCAAAGGAAGATGAGGAATAATATACTTTCCTTCATTTCTAAACTCTAACCATCTACCAACAATGTGTCTCAAGTGGCATTATTTAGATATTTGTTCAAACTTGTGATTACTTTATTTAAAAGTAGCATTTCTTAAAATTAATACTCAAGATTTTCTCCCTAATGACTAAATCCTTCAATATTCTCTAGTGACTAAATGATGGTTTATATTTATGCTGAAATTATAAAACAAGATATACATTTGTGGTACTATTCAATATTATATTATGAAGCAGGGATGAGAACAGATTTCCTGAGAAACTAAAATCCAACTTATCACATATGAGTGATCAAAATTTATATTGGAAGGGCAGAGAGTGAACCACAGGGTGAGAAATTATGATGACAATTATCGCCAGGCTAGTGATTTCTTTGGAGTGCCTGGCAGAAACAAATGCAAACTGCTCTGGTAATCCACTTCCACCAACAGGCCTATTACTATGGGATCCATATGGAAAAATCCTCAATGAAGAGAAGCTCTCAATAGAAAAGTATGACCAAACAAGAAAATGATCTACCCTGAGAACCAATGGCCCAGAAAAAGCCCCCCAAACTTAAAGACAGCTTACAGAATAGGAAAAGATATTTGCAAATGTCATATCTTATTTAAAGGGTTAGTATCCAAAAACTACAAAGAACTTATAAAACTCAACACCCAAAAAACAAATACTCTATCCAGTTAAGAAATGGGCAGAAGACATGAATAGACATTTCTCCAAAGAAGACATCCAGATGGCTAATAGACCCATGAAAAGATGCTCAACATCATTCATCGGGGAAATACAAATCCAAACCACAATGAGATACCACCCCACACATGTCAGAATGGTTAAAATTAACAGAGGAAACAACAGATGTTGGGGAGGATGCAAAGAAAGGGGAACCCTTTTACACTGTTGGGAATGCAAACTGGTATAGTCACTCTGGAAAACAGTATGGAAGTTCCTCAAAAAGGTAAAAATAGTACTACCCTACAATCCAACAGATTGCACTATTAGGTATTTACTGAAAGGATACAAAAATACAGATTCAAAGGGGGTACATGCACCCTGATGTTTAAGGCAGCATTATCAACATAGCCAAACTATGGAAAGAGCCCAAGTGCCCATCAACTAATGAATGGATAGAGAAGCTGTGGCACACACACACACACAATGGAATATTAGTCATCAAAAAGAATGAAATCTTGCCCTTTGCAATGATTTAGATGGAGCTAGAGTGGATATGCTAAGCAAAATAAGTCAGAGGAAGACAAATACCGTATTTTACTTATATGTGGAATATAGGAAACAAACAGATGAACATATGAGAGAGAGAAGAGGGTAGCAAAAAAAGAGAGAAAAGAGGGTAACAAACCATAAGAGACCCTTAAGTACAGGGAACAAACAGGGTTAATGGAGGGGGGAGGTGGGGGATGGGCTAGGTGGGTGTTGGGCATTAAGGAGGGCACTTGTGATGAGCCCTGGGTGTTCTATGTAAGTGATGAATCACTAAATTCTACTCCTGAAACCAATATTACACTACGTGTTAAGCTAATAAATTTAAATAAAAATTTGGAAAGAAAAAAAAAAGGAAAAGTACCATAAACAACCTCTAGAAATGAGAAATAGTGAAATGAAAAAATCAAACAGATGAAACAGCAGATTAGACAAAGTTAAAGACACAGTTAGTGATCTGGAAGATAAGTCTAACGTCATTACCCAGACATACAGAGATAAAGTGACAGCAAACATGAAAGGGGTTTAAAAATCTCACATAAGTCTAAAAAGGAGTTTCAGAAGGAGACAACAGAAAGAATGGAGGAGACGCAAAATTCGAAGAGATGCCTGCTGAAAATTTTCCAAAACTAAAAAAAAAGAAATAATAGAATCCAGAAGATAATGGCATATTTTGATTATCTAGATGATCAGAGCATGGATAAATAAATACACTTTCAGATAAAGTTTAGGGGAATTTACCAACCACAGATTGCTGCTGAAAGAACTACTAATGATGTTTTTTGATAAGAAGGAAATTAATACAAAAGGAAAGAATAGATGAATAAATCCAAATAAAGTTCTAACTCTAGAACAACGGAGAAAGACCACAACAGTGGGTGGGGTGGCATACATTACTTACAAAAAGGTAAAACATTACAAAATAACAAGAAATTGGAAATATGAAGACAAGACAAGCATTCTAAGGTCTTAAAGTATTTAGGAAGAATACTCTCAAATGTTGCTAAACCAAATATACATGTTAGGAGCACCTGGCTGGCTCAGTCAGTAGAGGATGTGACTCTTGATCTTGGGGTCATTGAGTTCAAGCCCCATGTTGGGTGTGGAGCCCACTTAAAAAAGAAATACACACACACATGTCAAATATTTAGGGATCACTACTAGAGAAAGCTAAATAGAATGCAGTTTCTAAATTAAAAGACCAAACAAAAGGAGAAATAATAAAGATATGATTAAACTTAGATAGCAGGAAAAAAGGAAAGAAATAGAAAATAAAAAACTTATGACAAGAATAATTCCAAATATATCAGTAATCACAACTGCAACTTAATTAAATGTATTTGTTTAGATACAAGAGATCTGCACATTGGATTTTTAAAATTTAGCTATATGCTGTTCATGAGAAACATTTAAAACAAATTACTCACACATTCTTTTAATATATTGAGAGCCTACTTGTGAAATCAATGAACAGGCCAAAATTCCTACCCTTGTGGAGCTTACATTATAGAGGTAGGAGAGATGGGTATGTGTGCGTGCGTGTGTGTGTCCAAGAACAAGGCTCTAAACAGGAGGTCAACAAACTATGGACCACTGGACAAGAATGGCCCACTGCCTGTTCTGTGGAAAAAGTTTTACTGGACTACAGCCAAGCTCACTTATTGTCTGTGGCTGTTTCTGTGTTACGACAGCAGAAGTGAATAGCTGTGACAGAAATTGCATGGCTTGCAAAATCATACATAGTTTATTTGCTATTTGGCCCTTTATCAGATCATGTGGAGACTTGATCATATTTGGAAGTCTGACTAAAAGGGGACCCATCACAGCACAGAAAGGTCAGGAGTAGAAGGACTAAAGTAAAATAAATATTTTGCACTTCGGGTACCACTCTAAGAGACACAAAGTAAGAGCAGCCAGTTGCTGGGGATATTCAAAGTCTGTGCTACACTAAAGGCAACATCAAAACCCGGACCCAACTCTGCTCCTGACTAAGCTCACTCAGCCCTTTAACAACCCAGATGCTAGAACTACCTGACAGGGAATTTAAAAATAACTGTGATTAATATGTTAAAGGATCCAGTTAAAAAGGTGGACAACAGGCAGGAACAAAGAGATAATTTGAGAAATGGAAATTACAAAAAAAAAGTCAAATGCTAGAAATTAAATATGGCAACAGAGACAAAGAATTTCTCCAACAGGGGCATCTGGGTGGCTCAGTCATTACGCATCTGCCTTCAGCTCAGGTCATGATCCCAAGGTCCTGGGATAGGCCCCACGGCAGGCTCCTTCCTCAGTGGGGAGCCTGCTCTTCCCTCTCCCCCTCTTTCTCTGTCAAATGAATAAATAAAATCTTTAAAAAAAAGATTCCTTCAACAGACTTACCAGCACACTGGACACAGAAGAATCAGTGAACTTGAGAGACAGAAATGACCCAAACAAAAAGAAAAAATTGAAAAAAAAGAACAAAGTATCCAAGAGATGCAGGAAATATCAAACAGTCTAATATACACGCAATCAGTGAAAAACAAGTCAAACAAGTCAGAAGAAATATTTGAAGAGATAATGGGCAAATATCTTCTAAAATTAGGGAAAGACAATAAATCACAGATCAAAGAAGCCCAGAGATCTCCAAGTAGTATTAAAACAAAACAAACCAGACATATCATAGTCAAACTACTGAAAAACAGAGATACAGAGAAAATCTTGAAGGCCAGTAGAGGTTTTTTTTTTTGTTTGTTTTGTTTTTTTTTAAGATTTATTTATTTATTTTAGAAAGAGAAAGAGCTCATGTACGGGAGTGGGGGGGGAGGTAAGGAGCAGAGGGAGAGAGAGAATCCTCAAGCAGACTCCTTGCTGAGCGCAGAGCCTGACAGGGAGCTTGGTCCCAGGACACTGAGATCATGACCTAGGCTGAAATCAAAAGCCAGCTGCCGAACCAACCGAGTGACCAGGCGCCCCCCACTAGAGAAGTTTTGAAAGTGACATACCAGGCGAATATAAAATTGAAATAAAGCAAGTGTAGTTAATATGCATTTCAGAAAAAAAAATTGACTTTAGGGCAAAGTATGTTATGAGATAAAGAGGCTTCTTTACTTAATGATAAAGGGGGGGGAAGCTAGCATCCAAATTTGTTTCGAAAACCATGGAAGAACATTCAAATTTATTTTCTTTCTTTTTTTTTTAGATTTTATTTATTTATCTGACAGAGCCCGACGCAAGGCTCGATCCCAGGACCCTGAGATCATGACCTGAGCCAAAGGCACAGGCTTTAACCCACTGAGCCACCCAGGCGCCCCTCAAATTTATTTTCCAACCAATGTATCTCAGAACATACATTCCAGGACAGGGGCTGAACACTCTTCCAGTCAGAGAGAGCTCCATTAGTAATCCCCAATATGATATTTTTAATGTTTCTATCAAAATAGGAAAGTAAACCACAGAGTTGAGAGCGAGACAGAAGAACAATACTAGTAGGAGATACCCTTTAACGACAGGCAGAAATCTGATTCAAAAAAGATTTAGGAGAAAGGAAGGAGCCAGAGCTGCTGAAGTTTGTGGGGATATTTTGAAGTTAAAGAGTAAATTCTTCAGAATGTTTCTGAAATAGAAAAAAGTATTACATCCCTGGGAATTCATAAAGAGAGGAGTTTTTACAATGGCTAATGACATGGCTTGCTTTTGGGAAAAATGGCAAGATATATCCTATAACTAGACTAAAGCCCTGAAGTAAAATATTGTGAATCCATGGTCTCAGAATTTATGAGAGATTTCTTTCCAGTGAAAACAAAAACTTAGAGCAGAGTTATAATGACTGTATTACTTAGAAATGACAAATGTAGTTTATAGACTATTCACGATTTCTTAAGTATGTCTATTAATTATAAACAAAATAAAAAGTGCTCTGAAGATAGCAGGAAAGAGATATGACCCTCTATTTCTTAGCAATTCTTTCTTCTAAGTGCCTGGATTTTTATGTGTCTAGTTCACTTTCATTTGTGGCTTGGGATTTTTAGATAGAAATCTGAGACAGATGAATGACAAAGAAAAGAGGGGTGTCAAAGTGAATCACTATGAAAATTCAGCTAAAGCCAATGAACTCCTTTTCTCTAGTTGTGGTCTGTCTCCTAATTTTAACCTTTACTGTATAAACCATTATACAGTACATATCCATTGAGAACCATTATCAGACTCATAATGAAGAAAATTACAGTTTTTTTAAATTTATCTGAGAGAGAGAGAGAGAGTGAGAGAGAGAGCATGAGTTGGGAGTAGGGGAGCAGGGCTGGGCACGGGGAGAGGGAGAGGCAGACTCCCTGCTGAGCAGGGAGCCCAATATGGGGCTGGATTCCAGGACCCCGAGATCATGACCTGAGCCGAAGGCAGATGCTTAACCAACTGAGCCACCCAGGCGCCCCAATTACAATGTTTTTATAAAGACACTTTAGTTCTGAATCAGGCTCCACCTAATGGAGTTATAGCTTTCACAGTCCTTCATTCTTACATATGAACCAACAGCCATGGATCACCACATATTTCAGTTACATCTGACAGGTCAAAGATCTAGATAAAGAGAAAGACTAAACCCAGATTAAGCAGATAATTCAGGAGATAGACGAAAACTTAAATTCTAATTAGCATCATTAAGTAATCTGTGATATTCATACACCCATAAAACAACCTGCTGTGAGAAAGGACTTAGAGAGCTAGCTCTTAGAAATTAAAAACATCATTGCTGAAATCAAAATGTCATACCTGGGTTGGAACAAAAATTAAGGAGTATACTCAATTACAGAATAGGAAAGATAAGGAGGTAGAATATTTGAGGATTAACGATAAGAAACAGAAGGCTGGTCTAGGATGTCAAGTAGCTGAGTAAGAGAAGTTCTAGAAAGAGACAAGGGAGAAACTGGGAATCAGGAAGCGATTTTCAGAACTGAAAGGAGACACTAGCCTTTAAACTGAAGGGGTTCACTGAATGCGGAACCAGGATAATTTAAAAAACCTAAACCTATATACATAATTGTGTCATATATATAGAAGATACATATATATATTTTATAACAGATACTATAAAATACATATAAATGTAGTATACAAGTATGTATACCTTGGTAAAATAATATCCAGTCATATATGAATAGTTAAATTATAGTAAGGCATTAGTAAAGACTGTGCTTTAGTTTTATTTGTGATATTTGCCTTGTAACAGTATTTCATTCAGCCAAAAACACATTAATTAAATTTTTGCTATTCTGGAATCCAAGATTTTCTGGATTGGATGTGGAGCCTAGTGCAGGGCTTGAACTTATAACCCTGAGACGAAGACCTGGGCTGAAGAGTCAGACGCTTAACCAACTGAGCCACTCAGGAACCCCCAAGATAATTTTAATAGTAAAGGAGCTTAAGTTAATTTCTACAGTACCTGTTCAAAGGGTATTAAATAATACCATGAGTAAAGTGTGAAGGAAGGAAACAAAGCTAAACTATTTCAAGAGCTTATATATTATTACTTTGTATTTATAAATCAGTATCCCACTAGAGGAGAAACTTTTTTTTGTTAGATGAGTTCATTTTACACTTGGAAAAATTCAGCATTTTCGAGTTTTCCTTATTAAGTACATCTCTCAACTAAACCTGAAGCTCCTTGAGAGTAAACACTGAATTCAGTTTTGTACCATGGGGTATCTAGTATTAAACCTTGACAACCGCAGGCACTTGATAAATATCTGTTAAATGTAAAATAATGACAACAATTTGACTTTTAATGACAGAGTAAAATACTAATTTTTGGTCCAAGAAATAGAAATATTGATGAAACAAAAACGTGAAATTTAGAGTCTCCTTGAATGTTTAGTTTTAGTATTTATCACTTAGCGCAACTGAATACATTTTGAAATATGGCAAGATTTCTAGGTTGCTCACAATATAAAAAGGTGGTTTTTAATATGCTTGTTCTACCAAGGAAATAACGGATGTATTTAACATCTCGATCACACATTGACTTTGTTTGCTAAACCTATCTACTTTACCTTTGAAATATACAAAAAGGGAGGATGAATAAGAGAAAAAAATTCAGTACCTTTGAAATCCTCTTTCAGTCAAAATTACATTTTAGTAGATAAAGGTAATTTAAGCATGCAACTCCCTCTTGTGGTCGTTAAAATAACTACTAGTTAATTCAAATACCAGGGCCCGTAAGCCACTCCTCTAGGCAGTTTTTGTAAGCAGCGGTTTTAGAAAGCTTAGTCTTTACCCAGCTTTTGTCAACTTCCAGTGAACGATGGAAACAATTTCTTACTCAACTTTATTTGTAATTAGAAAAACATACTTCAAGTTTCAGATGATGTTAGCTTTACTAATTTTAGGTATTTTATAGTGTAAATAACATCTAATTTCTCCAAAAGTTAAAAAAAAAAAAAAAAAGGACAACACAGTGTGCATATTAAAAGAATACTTTTGCCACTGGAAAATGTAACAGGTATTTATGGATACAAAGATGTTGGGCTTATTATAAAAGACAGAGAGAGAGAGAAATTTGCCATTGGAAACATAACAGGTATTTATTTCTAATGTCTTTTATACTTTTGTCTGTCATGACGATTTTATATGCCTAAGTCAGGTACATGCCTAAGTCACTGTACCTAATGAGGTACAATGTCAGCTTCTAAAATAAATCAAGACTTTTCTAGACTGTAACTGTTGACAGCAGAGGTATTTGTTTTATATGCTAATGTGTAATTATTGTCACTTGTTTAGTGATGGAGTCAACGAGGATTCAGAGATGGCAATTACTCATTAAAATAAACATCCTGATGTTTTCATCCACGTTGCCATTTTTAAGGAGAGTCTGAAATCAGACCTTTCAACAGAGCTGCAACGGGGCCTGTAATCTGGGCAAGAGAAATAACAAAACTATGAGGAATGATGCTTAACTCCTGTAATTACTTTTAAGAAATTTAAATTATTTATACTTCATATTAACAATAGATGAGTATGAGGCTTCTGCTAGATAAACACTTTGTTGGCCTAATTTCTATATAAGTAAGATTCTAAATGCAATCTTATAGCATTAAGATACAGATACTGTCTAAAATTTTTGTTTTAGAGAAAAAGAGAACCAAGCCCTAGAGATGCCAAAGGAGCCTCCAAGAAACACAACTGGATGAACCATTAAAGAAACTGGGGACATTTATAGCTTAGAAAGGCTTATCCTTTTAAAGCGGGATATGGTAGTTATTTTCAAGTTTTTGAAGGGTTGCCACAGGAAAGAGAAATAAGGCCAGTTCAATATAGTTTCAAAGAATATCACTATAATTTAAAAGAAGATATGTGCAAGATTTCTGGTCTTTTGAAATATTGGAATGTTGTGAAGGGCTAGTTTCTAAATAAGACATAAAACCCAGAAACCAGAAAGAAAAAAAAGATCGACAAGTTTGATATATAAAAGTTAAAAAAAATTATAAAACAAAAAATTTATTGATCAAGTTAAAAGTAATCATGTATTAGGAAAAAACAGACCAGGTATCCCACAAAAACAGGCAAGTTCACAAAATACGAATGGCCTAAAAATGAATACACGAAAAGATGTTCAATCTCACTCATATTTAAAGATGCAAATTTTTAAAATCCAAAACAATACATTTTAGCCTACCAGACTGACAAAGATGTATTTTTTTTTCAATCACCTACATAGTGATAGGTAGGGGAGGGAAGAAAGAAAAGAACATTCTTATAAATGTCATCAAAAGTGTTCCCTATTTACAAATATGAGAGTATAAACTGATAGATTGGGTCTCAGAATTGGCAACATGTTCTGTGGTAGTCATTGGTGTCCTTCACCAAATACTTCTGGCTCTCTGCCTTCCAGGTATGTATGGTAGAATTATGCCTCTCCATTCTCTAGCAATCAGAGGTGGTTAGATGTGGCTTGGTAACTTGCTTTACTAAAGAGTAATATGTCAGGGTCGAAGCTTAAGGAATCAGTACCGATTTGCTGTATGTCTTTTGTCTTGCCTGAACACTCATGGAGGCATGGAATGGAGCTTCCCTCAACCTGGGTCCTTAAGTGAGGATGATACAGAACAGAGCCCACCAGCTAATCTACAGTGGCAAGTGAGCTAGAGATAAACCTTGGTTGTTAAAGACAGTTTGTTACTGAAGCATAACCAAGTCTAAATGATATATCTATCAAAATTAAAAATACACATATCCTTTGACACAGCAGTTCCACTCCTGGTAATCTCTTCTGCCAACATACTTGGACATGGGCATAAATACGTAAGTACAGGATTTTTACTGCAGCAGTTTGTAAAAACAAGACCTTAAGGTCTATTTATCAAGAAAGGCCTGGTTATGGATTATGGTACAAAATACAGTCATTTTTTAAGAAAAAAGATCTGTACCTGCTGACATGGAATACTCTCAAAGAGACAGAGACAAAAAAATGATAAAGACAAAAAGCAAAATGCTTTTTGTATTTGTATTATATTTGTATTGTATTTCATTTGTATAAAAAGAGGTGTAAATATGTGTGTACATATGTGTATATATATGTGTATATAAATATGTTTATATACACTATATATATGCTTGATAGACAATTTCAATTTTTAGAAGAATACAAAATGAAATATTTGTGAATAGCTATTGGTTGTCTCTGGTGAGGGGAACTTTTCAGTACATACCCTTTTGTTTTGATTGTATTCTTTTTTAAATCAAGTATATGCAGAAAAATATTTTAGTGCAATTCCTATCAGAATCCCAGCTGAAAAAAAAAAAAGAAAGAATCCCAGCTGACTTCTCTGTAGAAATTGACAAGTTGATTCTAAAATTTATATGGAACAATAAGAGACTACAAGTAGCCAAAATAATCTTGAAAAAGAACAATGTAGAATTTACATGTCTCAATTTCAAAACTTACTACAAAGAAGAATAATCAATCAGTATAGTACTGGCATAAAAGTAGACATATAGATCAATTAAAAATAATTAAGAGTTCAGAAATAAACCCATGTGCTTAAGGTCAACTGATTTCCTCTGAGGGTGCCAAGACCATTCAGTGAGGAAAGAAAAGTCTTTTCAACAGATGGTGCTGGGATATCTGGATAAGCCGCATGTGTGAAAGAATGAAGTTAGGCCCTTACCTCATACTAGTATATAGAAATTAACTCAAAATACATCAAAGATCAAAATACGAGCATTAAAACTATAAAACTCTTGGGAGAAAACATAGGAGTAATTCTCATGACCTCTGATTTGGCAACTGATTCTTAGATATGACACCAAAAACATGACCAATGAAAGGAGAAACAAAATAAATAAGTTGGACTGCAGCTAAATTAAAAACTTTTATGCCTCAAAGAGCACTGTTAAGAAAAGGGAAAGAGAGGGGTGCCTGGCTGGCTCAGTTGGTAGAGCATGCAACTCTTGATTGCGGGGGTCATAAGTTCAAGCCCCACATTGGGCGTAGAGCTTACTTAAAAAAAAAAAAAAAAAGAAAATTCACAGAACAGGAAAAAATAATTACAAATCATATAAGAGACTTAAACATTTAGAATATACAAAGAATTCACACAACTCGGTAAAAAAAAAAGACAAATTACCCAATTGAAATGGGGCACAGGATATAAACAGACATTTCTCCAAAGAAAATACACAAATGACCAATAAACACCTGTAGTAACCCTCAATGTCATTAGCCATCAGAGAAATGCAACTCAAAACCACGATGAGATACCACTTTACAGTTACTGGGATGGCAAGATTCAAAGTCAAACAATGGCAAATATTGTTAATAAGGTAGAGAAATCAAAATCCTCATATACAGCTGGTGTAACCTGCCAAATGGTTCAGTTACTGTGGAAAACAGTCCGGCAGTTCCTCAGTGGTTAAACACAGAATTACCATGTGAATCAGGAATTCCACTCCCGGTATATGTCCAAGAGAAATAAAAACAAATATCCACAAAAAAGTGTACATGAATGTTTACAGTAGCATTATTCGTAATAGCCAAAAGATGGAAACAACCGAATGTCCATCAACTGATGAATGAACAAACAAAAATGTAGTATGTATCTATATAATAGCACATTATTCACCTATAAAAAGGAATGAAGTACTAACACATGCTACAACATGGATGAACTTCTAAAACATGCTGGGTGAAAAAAGCCAGTCATAGAAAACTATGTATTCTGTAACTTCATTTATATGAAGTATCCAGAAGATGTAAATCTAGAAGTAGATGAGTGCTTGCTTAGGACTAGGGCTGGAGGTAATGGGATAGGCAGGTGATGGCTAAAGAGTGTGGAGTTTCTTTCTGAGGTGAGAAGAAAGTTTAACATTGGTTGCATTTATGGTGGCATGTAAGCGACTATACCAAAAATCACTGATTTGTACACATTGTAAATAAGTGAACTGAATGGGATTAACTCTATTTTAATAAAGCTATTAAAATAGTGACTGAACCTTTTAACTGACTGAGCTACTGAGGTGCCCCATGACTAAACTTTTTAAAAAAGAATGAAATAGATTTGTACATGCCGAAATGCAATGATCCTAAGATGTTAACCAAACACTGTGTAGTCTCTCTCTACAATGTTTGTTATATATACACCATAGGATATGTAGATTATAAAATCCTGCATATGTGTATTTATGTATACCCATATATGGATAGTGTATCCCCCTTACAGAAGGGGTGTGTGTGCGCATGTGATTATGAAGACAAGGAGGATAAAGATGGCTAACGGAGGTTACGTCTGAGAGTTAAGTAGTGGGAGGGCTGGTGGAAAGATAAAGGCAGGGGCTGAAAGAAGACACATTTTTTTTCTACCTTCCTTTTTTGTGGGGTCGAAATTTCTTTTATCATATGCATATGTTGCATTATACTTTTTAAAGAGATCAGTTTAATATAGGAAATAACTTGCTAGGAGAGTGGAGTGTGCTTCTTCAGATATGCAAGCATGTACAGAATGGATTTATACCTACTGGAGACCTTGCAGGACTGAGGTGTTGGATGAGCGAATGGACTAGATACCCTTTGAAGAATGTGAGATGACTTTTAAAGTCTCTTCCAACCCTGAGATTTATTTCAAATTTAAAAGGGTAGTCTTGAGATTGGGAAGAACCTATGAAAATTCTGTACAGGTTTGATGTCAATTAAGCGTCATTTTGATTTAATTATTTAACATAATCTCAAGGTCAACATAGTAAGTCAACATTCTAGAAAAGGCATTTCCAATCAGCAGATGCATAAAATAAAGGCCAAAGGCAAATTTAAAAAATTGAACTAATTGAAGTTATATCTCCCCTTGAAAAGACTATTTAGCCCTCTCAATTTTTGTGACGATTAAGCATTTTTATTAAATCTTATTAAATAGAAAGGTGTTGTGATTTGGAGAGAAGCACTGGTAAAAAAAAAATGACAAGGAATGAGAAATACAAAGTCCAAGAAGCTAATTTTCATGTCATAAGTTTTCTTATTTGTTTTTCTATTTTAGGTTCAAAGTTAAGGCTACTGTTTAACAATATGATAGGACCATAAATATAACTGGAAGGAAAGTACCGAAGTATCATTAAAAATGTTTATGACCTTATATGGATCACATAGAGAGCTTCTAGCATAGAAAGCAGGCCTTTT
The DNA here is from genome assembly GCA_028534135.1 of Potos flavus. Classification (NCBI taxonomy): domain Eukaryota; kingdom Metazoa; phylum Chordata; class Mammalia; order Carnivora; family Procyonidae; genus Potos; species Potos flavus. Next base: position 14,238,560 of record CM052886.1, read on the forward strand.
TGCCCCTGCCATGAAAACTGGTTTGAATGAATGAAGTTTGTTCTCCATATCCACAGCAATTGCCGGTGTTACTAAAAGCATACTTCTACGAACAGAAAACACGAAAGTCTCAGAATACAGCGAACGATCAGGCATTTACTGGTACTTTCAGAAGTTAGGTAGAGTCAGGTAGTATGACTCAAGGTGCGTAAATGTAGCTATTAGGCCACACAGTAATCTTACTACTGCCGAGCAATTTTCGCTTCAATCTTTGTTCTTCTTAGCAGGTAAAATAAGAGTCTTCTTCATAACCATAGACTATGAAATGGAACTTCTCTCTAACCTGAATTTGTCTTTTCTACTGGGCACTCATTTGTGTCTCTGATTCCTGTGGTAGTTTAAAGACTCAAGTGCAATTTATTCCCTTTCGCAGTGGTAGTGGGAGACTTGGTGGAGAAATGAGCAGGATCGTGGTAAAAGTTTCATTAATTTACCTCTTTTTCTTCTGCTCATTCTATAGCAGAGGGCATATCCAACAATGTATCTTTTTTAAACATAAATTCTCATTTTTGAAATGTTTTATTGTAGATTTTAAATGTTAGATGAAATACAAATGAAAAATAATGCATTTTGTTTACTAAATTTATTTATGTCTGTTCCCTCAGTCTGAGAAAAATATTTTCCTATGTCTCTAGTACCTGGCTCAGCTTCTTTTCCTACTGGGAAACCATATGTTCCAGGAGCTATAAAAAGATCAATTTCACTGCAGGAGGCAGAGAGATTTCTTTTCTCTTTATTACCCACCCCACAGAAATTGGAGTTGGGGAAAGAAAAGAAAAATTGAGAAAAAAAAAAAGATCTTGCTTACAGATTAGTATCACTTGGGGCACCGCATGAAGTACGGTAGTGAGTGCTATAGGAACTGCAGAGCATCATGCGCAGGTAAGGTAACATCATAAAAGATGCATTTTCAGAAAAGAACAATCCTTTGATCTTAATGGAACCAAGTCAAAAAACACTCGATCAAGACTTTGTCACGGGATATGCATAAATCTGGGTCAACAGCCGTTCCATACAAAACAGAAGGAAACGAGAAGAAAGGCTTCAGAACAGTGCCTCCCCCATCACGGCGTGCACGCGGAGAGATAACACAAGGGTGCACGGCCACACAGATGTTATGAAATTCCACAGATATGCACATATGTTTAAAGAAAGTGAATGTGGTTGTTTAAAGGGTCTGAAGGCTGTTAGTGAAGAGAAGTAATCTGAGTGGCAGATTCTGACGAACTCTGCTCTTTGCTATTTGGGTAGGCTTTGAGCTCTCAGACCAGAGACTGCACTCACCAGCAATTTCTTTTTTTTCCCTTTAGTTGTCTTTAGAAGGTGTTCCCTATCCCACTCCAGGGTATTACTTCATTTTTCAAGTTGTTTTTCTAATTATATCTGTATGTTGTGATTTCTTTCCCTATAGCTGCCTGTTTTTGTTTTACTTTTTATTGAGTGATCTTTTAGCTTCACACTTTTTTTTTTTTTAAAGAGTTTATTTATTTATTTGACAGAGAGAGAGAGAGATCACAAGTAGGCAGAGAGGCAGGCAGAGAGAGAGAGGGGGAGAAGCAGGCTCCCCACTGAACAGAGAACCCGATGCGGGGCTCGATCCCAGGACCCTGAGATCATGACCTGAGCTGAAAGCAGAGGCTTTAACCCACTGAGCCGCCCAGGTGCCCCAGCTTCACACTTCTTAAACTGGGGCACATGTGGCCCCCGCAATGATGTACCAGGGGTTACGTGAAGCTACAAGACAAACTTGAAGCATATTTCCAGACGGTTTATTTTGAAAATGTGGAAGGATATTTAGTGCTGGGGTTAAGAGTATGGGCTCCACTGGCAACTTCCTAGGTTAGAATCTTTGACTGTTATTTGTCCTTGGCAAGGTTCTTACTTACCCAGTCTGTTCATTCATTCATAAATAAGTAAATAAGTAAATATTTATGGGTGAGAGGGAGAGAGCACGAGCATGCGCAGTGGGGGGGCAGAGGGAGAAGAGAATCCAAAGCAGGCTCCATGCTCAGTGTGGAGCCTGGTGTGGGGCTCGATCTTGTGACCCTGAGATCAAGACCTGAGCTGAAATCAAGAGTTGGATGCTTATTTGACTGAGCCATCCAGGTGGCCCCTATTCCTAAGTGTTTTAATCTGAAAATAGGAATAATACTAGTGTCTACTTTATATACGTTTATATTTTATATAGATTATACAGGTTGTGAGAAATAAATGGGCATTCAGAAAACTGCCTAGCACATAGTAAGCTTTTAGCAGGTATTAGTTCTTGTGTCTTAATATTAGAGTATTCATTTTCCCCCTCTCTAAGCAAATATAAGCAAGGATGGAGATAGGAAATGCTGGGTGGAGATTAAGGTAGGAAGATCAGAGATAATCTCATGGAAAAGGCGAGTAAAGATCTGAAGGGAAGTAAGTGTAGATTCTGGGAGAAGAGAATTTCAGACAGAGAAAACAGCAAGTATGAAGATCCTAAGGCATGCCTTCCATGTTTAAGGAATACCAACAGGGCCGGAACAGAGTGAGTGAAGTGGTAAGCAGAAGGAAAAGAGATGAGGGATGGGTAGTGGGTCATGCAAGGCTTCATAGCTTTTACTCTGAATGAAACAGCCATCATCTGCAGAGGAGTGACATAATCTCATTCATGTTTTTTAACAGTGTCTCTCTGGCTGCCGAGTTGAAAAAAGACCATAAAGAAGCAAGAGTGAAAGCAGGTAGGGTACTGCAATAATCCACTTAAGAGATGATGGTAGCTCAGACCATAATGGTGACATGGGGTGGTAAGAAGAGAGAAAACTTTTGATATACCTTAAAGGTTACAGTTGACATATTTTACTGTCAAATTAGATGTGAAATATGAAAAAAAGAGAGTCAAGGGTGTTTCTGAAGTATCGGGCCTAAGGACTAAAAAATTTAAGTTGCCACTAACTGAGATGGGAGGACTGATCATAGGAAGAGTAAGCTGGGAGAATGTCAGACAGTATTTCACATACAGAAATTTTGAGATGCCTAGTAAACATTCAAATGGAGATATTAAATAACTAGTTAAATAAACTGGCTTGAAATTCGGGGAATAAGTTCAGGGTAGAGTTACAATTTTGGGAATCATTAGCACATTAATATTTATTTATTTATTTTTATTATTTTAAAAAGATTTATTGAGAAAGAGAGTGCGCGCACGCACACACGCGCAGATGGGGGAAGGGCAAAGGGAGAGGGAGAGAGAGAATAGGTAGACTGCACTGAGCACGGAGTCCAACGTGGGGTTTGATCCCATGACCCTGAGATCACGACCTGAGCAGCAATCAAGAGTGGGACGCTTAAATGAGCCACCCAGGAGCTCCAGCATTAGCAAATAATATTTAGAGTCATGAGGCTGAATGAGATCACCTAGGGAATGGTACAGACAGAAAAGAGAAAAGGCCCAAGGATTAAGCTTTGAGGTTTTGATCTCGTTTCTTTGAGAAGTGGAAGGATAAAGAGGTAAGAGATGAGGGAGGGAAAATCAGCAAAGAATAAAAAGAGAGGTGGAAATTCTAGAGTAGTAGCCTAGAAGCCAAAAGAACAAAATGTTTCACAATGAAGAGGGTGCTTGACTGGTAAATGCTGCTGATACATACATCAAGGAACGTGAGGGCTGAAAGGAGACCACGGGTTTTGTAACAATGCTGTCACTCATGATCTTGACAAGAGTCGTGCTGGGTGACCGTAGTGGGTTAAATCCTGACTGGAGTCGATTCAAAAGACAATGAGAGAAACTGGAGATAACAAGTTTAAACAACACTTTATATTCACATTCCAGTTAAATGTGATTATGTCTATTTCAATGGAGAAATCCCTTTATCAAATTATCTTCATACGACAATTTAGTCTCCATTTAAGAAACAGCAAGTATCTAAATACAGGAAATCTGCTATTTTGATGGAAGGAGAGAAGGAGAAGAGGACTGTGGGAGAAGAACAGGAATTAAATATCAGGAAAATTAATAATGATATATTAAAATTCATGTAGTGCCTGAAACTAAACAAAAATGCATCCAGTTAGCACAATTTCTAGTGCAATCATAATCACCCATGGACCTTTTAAACACACCTGCACACCTAGACGTCATCATTCAGAGATTCTGAGAAAGTTTGGGATGAGCCCTGGGCATCCTTATTGGAAAGCTCCACAGGTGTTTATGAAAATCTGAAAGCATCACAGCCCAGCTCGAGTTGAGAATCACAAGAATATAGTAGTTTAAAACATAAAATAAGCCCAAACAATTAGGCTCCTCTGAGAAACTCAGCAATAAAATCACTATTTTTAGAAATTTTTAAAAGGACAAGTGGTACTAGTGGTCATATGGGGCTGCATGTTGCAAGGGGGTGATAACCTAGTATTTTCCAACCTACAATACTTGGAACAACTCACTGGGGATACAAAAATGACTATGGTATATTGTTGCTCTAAAGGCCTCCCAGCTAATCTACAAACCTGCAACAATATTCAAGAAAACACACACTTAACCACCACTTTCTTATCTGAAGGAGTTTAATGGTTTCCTACTGAAGACAAAGTAACTTAAGGGACCAAATAAAATATATATGACAGACATTATCTCTACTTGAACTAATGAAGATATAATTTAGTATTATGCCAATATCAACTAGTCTATTTCAGAAAAGGATAATCAAGTGAGATAGACTAACCAATGTTTTTATCCACGATTCCAAATAAAAAGAGAGACTGCATTAGCTGATGTTTAAGGGAGGCTGAAAGAAACACATACTGCGAACAGAATTCAAAATCTCTTAGAGGTAAATTAAGTTAGACTTTGATATAAAATAAGACTAACAATGTTATATTAGAAAAATGAAAATACTGGAAGAATAGAGAAATTGCCTGATCAAAGCAGGCAGATTTACCGACTATCCAAGGCCACTAATCTCTTCCTAAGATGTGTTTTTATGAATTTTGATTTGCAGAAATTTTCAAGGGCAAGTCAACATCACCACAGAGAAGAGAATTCACTGAAAAGCAAGTCTTAAAATATTAAGAAAGTAAGCAAACCAGGGTAGATTATGGTGAAGATGTAACAACCCTATCCTTCAAACTTTTAAGTTGTATGATAGTAAAAATGAAATTCACTATGTCTGAATACTCTCAGAGGTTTTAATAGTATGATTTGACACTTTTAAAAGGTGAACTAATAATGTTGATAGTCCTTTCTACAAGTGAATTCAAACGGACACCAAAAAGCCCAGCATGGAAAGTGACCCCACCTTCAGTATTATTACCTTGAGTGTAGGCAGCATCATCAGATCCCATACTCAACTTCCGTGCTTCACTTATTCTATCCACATGTGCTAAAGTAGGGTCCGTGAGGTGCTGAATATTCTCTGTTTCTACATAATGATCAGGATGGTTTAGAAGATTTGTAAGTTCAAAGGTAGGGGACACCACCCCCGGTGAAACTGCAGGGGGTTTATTAGGAGAAACTGTAATTTTGAAAGTATATTTTGTATTGGGTTGAGTGACCACGACTCGAGGAGAAGTTGCAGAGTTATTGCCTATTGCTCGACTTTTGGGAGGGTGGTGATGAATAAAGGCAGGCCCCATGCTCACTTGCCCAGACATATTCCTGGAGGCAGCAGATGCTCCAGAGTTGGTGGATATGAAGAGGGTGGGCTGATTCCGCATGATCTGCTCATCTCCCGGGGCGGCATTAGCGGAAATATAGACCTTGGGTTGACTACGGGACATCGCCTCGTCAGTATTTGGGGGACTGGCAGCTATGTAAACAGTGGGCTGATTTCTGTTTAAGGTCTGGCTGTTGACTGAAGACGAACTGCTGGAGGTTCGAGGTCCAGAAGAACGCAATTTTGAAGAGCTGTTTCTTTGTGGGGGTTCAAGTTTGATTTCAATCTGGTTTTTTCGAGGTCCTGTTGAAATATTCTGAATGTTATATTGGCTATGGGCAGAAGACTGTGAGCTACCAGACGAATGAATTGTTGGTGGCTGTGGAGTAGTAGGTGAGCTGATGGGCATGTAGACATGAGAGGTCTGGTGGCCTTGCTGGTTTGGCTGCTGGGCTGAGGTATGTGACATAGGATTCGATGCAGGATAAGTAGTCCAGGGACCAGGTTGTGAAGGTTGATAGACTTGTTGAGGGTTCAGAGGATTAAACTGAGATACCCAGCCAGAATGCTGTTGCGTCTGTCGAGCTGTACCACTAGGAGTTGTAATGTAAGGCCTAATATAGATAGAATTTCCCTGTGGACTATTGAGTACAGGTGGAGGTACACCATGTATGTGCAAAGATGTAGGAGTATTACGACCAGTCTGGATATTTGGGGCTAAAGTTACCATGATGGGATTAAATCTGGGAGTTTGTTGAGAAAAGTTAGATGTTCCTTTGCTGCCTAACTGAAATCCAAGATGTGGTGCTGAATTTGAAGCACCGGATGTACTAGACATTCCAAAAACATTAAAGCCTTGAGGAACTTGAGCTGGTGCTGTCTGTGGCTCCTGTTGAAAGAGTTCATTATTGGACTGACCACCTTGAAGTTGTCCATCACTAATGCTGTGCGTTAGAGTCCTGCTTCCATTCATTCTAGTTCCTTCTCTTCCATGGTGGTAAACATTCTGTGACTGCAAGTCCAAGTTGAGAGAAGTCATGTGATTTCGTAGGCCAGAAATTCCAGAGTCATCCGAGAAACTCAAGTCTCCTTCACCATAAAGATACCTTGTACTCTCCTGAGAGAGAACGGCACAGCAAGCATCCAGGTTATTATTATTCTATAAAACAAAATAAAAATAGTTCTATGTTAACAACCAGAAGGTAATGCTCACACTCTCATCGCTATAAATATTACATGATTAACAAGTGATTAGTTAATACAATTCTAACAGACATATTTAAACCTTTTTATTTGAGAAGAACTATTTTTTTGTGTAAATGCTTGAATTACAAAAATCCCCAGTACTGACATAATGGAACAGCTCTCCAACTAGCAATAGCTGACAGCAAACCAAGTCATTGTTCTGTTTTAGGAGCTTCTTTACAGTAAAATGGATTCATGCAAATATAGTAAAATTATAACCTAATTAAAAACATGATTTGAATGCTGAACAAAATATAACCATTCAAGTATATTCATTAGGCATATAATACTATATAATTAAATGTTTTGCACATTTAAGTGCTATATGAGTTGTTTTAAACTAATGATCTTCTAAAAAAACTACATATGTAGAGAGCGCCTGGGTGGCTCAGTCAGTTAAGCGTCCAACTCTTGATTTCAGCTGAGGTCATAATCTCAGGATCATGAGATCTGGCCCCGTTTCGGGCTCCACACTCAGCACAGCGTCTGCTTAGGATTCTCTCTCCCTCTCCTGCCCCTCCCCCTGTTCACGAACGCTCTCTCTAAATAAATAAATAAACTCTTTTAAAAATTATGTATGTAGTATTTCAATAGAAAAAGTCCTAAAATAACACAAAAAAGTCATCTCAATTCCTTTTATGCTTCCTTTTAACTTGTGTAAGAAAATCTCCCACACATATGAAATATAAACTCAAGGTAGCACCTAGAGTGACTGAGCTCATATCTCTGCCTTTTAGAGAGCACGACACAAATCTACTCCACAGAAGTGAAAACAAAACCAAAAAAGCAACCAGATTATTTCTAAAGAATCCTCAAGAGACTGACCAATACTACTCATAAATCATCCACAAAAATATTTACTAAACACCTAAAATACGCACAGTACTCTGAGACTGTGGAAGACTCAATGACATACAAAACCAAAATTTTCCCTAAAAGAGTCTTGCAACTCAATTAGAGAGACAAACCATGGATTTATGAAAAGGTAGCATAATTAAAACATGACTATGTGCCAAATAAAAAGTGGTTTTTAAGTTCAACAGAGAGTTGGTATTGCAGACTACTGTACAGAGAACTGTGTTGGTAAGGGAGACATAGTCTGATGGGCTTCCTATGCAGTAGTATATGTAGGACTTGGATAGGAAAAAAAGAATTCCTGGGGAAGGAAAAGACATGAGTCAAGACAGACATTAGTGTGATAATAAATAAAAGCATATTCTAAACAAGGTTAACTGCAACAGACTTAGTTGGAGTTAAAGATTTGTATTGGAGATTTTGTGGAACAAATATTACGGAAAGCAGATTGGGATTAAATACAGGCATACCTCCTTTTATTGCACTTTGCAGATACTGTGTTTTTTACAAATTTAAAGTCTGTGGCAACCCTGTATTGAGCGAATTTATTGGCACCATTTTTCCAACAGCATTTGCTCATTTCATGTCCCTGCGCCACACTTTGGTAACTGTTAGAATATTTCAAACCTGTTCATTACTATTGTATTTGTTAGGGCAATCCCTGATTCACTGATTTTTTTTTTTTTTTTTTAAAGATTTAGTTGTTTATATTAGAGAGAGAGTGTGAGCATGTGGGAGCGCATGGGGGTGGGGGTAGGAGCAGAGGGAGAGAGAGAATCTGAGCACAGAGCCTGACCCGGGACTTGATCCCATGACTCCGAGATCATAACCTGAGCTGAAACCCAAAAGCTGGACGCTCAGCAGACTGAGCCATCTAGGCATCAAATCCAGTGATCTTCGATGTTACTACTCTAATTGTTTTGGGGTTCTATGAACCATACCCATGTAACATGCTGAACTTCACTGATAAATGTGTGTGTTCTGACTATTCCACTGACTGTTTCTCTCTCTTTCCCTCTCCTTGGACTTCCCTATTCTCTGTGACACAACAATATTGAAATTACCCTAATTAATAATAATAATAACCCTACAATGGCTTCTAAGTGTTCCAGTGAAAGGAAGAGCTGGACCTATCTCAACTTTTAATCAAAAGCTAGAACTGACTAAACTTAGTGAGCATGGTGCCAAATAGCAAAGTTGTAAATGCAAAGGATTTTAAGTTCTTGAAGGAAATTAAAAGTGCTACTCCAGTGAGCACACGAATGATAAGAGAACAAAACTGTCTTATTGCTGATATGAGAAAGTTTTAGTGGTCTGGATAGAAGATCAAACCAGTTTCACCATTCCCTTGAGCCAAAGTGTAATCCAGAGCAAGGCTCTACCCTCTCTTCAATACTGTGAAGGCTGAGAGAGGTGAGGAAGCTGCAGAAGAGAAGTCTAAAGCTAGCAGAGGTTGGTTTACGAAGTTTAAAGAGAGAAGCCATCTCCATAACAAGTGCAGGGTGAAGCAGCAAATGCTGATATAGAAACTGCAGCATGTTATCCAGAAGATCCAGCTAAAATAATTAATGACGGTGGCTATACTAAACAACAAATTTTCAATGTAGATGAAATAGCCTTATATTGGAAGATGATTCTGTTTAGGACTTTCATAACTATAGAGGAGAAGTCGATGCCTGGCTTCAAAGGACAGGCTCACTCTCTTGCTAGAAGCTAATGCAGCTGGTGACTTTAAGTTGAAGCCAATGCTCATTTACTATTCCAAAAACCATAGGGCCCTTAACAGTCATGCTGAATCCACTGTTTTTGCTCTATAAAGGGAACAACAAAGGCTGGATGAGAGCACATCTGTTTAGAACATGATTCATTGAATATTTTAAGCCCATTGTTGAGAACGACTGCTCAGAAAAAAGATTCCTTTCAAAATGTTATTGCTTACTGACAATGCACCTGGTCACCCAAGGAGCGCTGATGGACATGTACAATGAGATTTGTGTTGTTTTCATGCCTGCTAACACAATATCCATTCTATAGCCCATGGATCAAGGGGTCATGTAGAGTTTCAAGCTTTATTATTTAAGAAATATATCTTGTAAGGTTATAGCTGCCATATACAGCGATTCCTATGATAGATTCAAGCAAAGTAAACTGAAAACCTTGAGAACATTTGATTTATGGGAAGAGGTCAAAGTAGCAACATTAACAGAAATGAGGAAGAAGCTGATTCCAACACTCAAGGATGACTTTGAGGGGTTCAAGACTTTAGTGCAGGAAGTAATTGCAGATGTGGTGGAAAGAGCAAGAGAATTAGAAGTGGAGCCTGAAGATATGACTGAGTTGTGCAATCTCATGATAAAATGTCAACGGATGAGGAGTTACTTCTGGTGAATGAAATGTTTTTTTTTTTTTTTTTTTTTTTTTTTTTTTAAGTGGTCTTTTTGAGATGGAATCTACTCTGAAGATGCTGTGAAGATTGTTGAAATGACAATAAAGGACTCAGAATATTACATAAACTTAGTTGAGAAAGCAGTGGCAGGATTTGACTAATTCCCATTTAGAAAGAAGTTCTCCTGTGGGTAAAATGCCATCAAACTTGACTTGCTTGGTTATGATATTCGTTTTGTTGTGGTGGTCTGGAACCAAACCCACAATATTTCCAAGGTACGCCTATAAATAAGGATTTTGAAAAATGAGTCACACTAAAGTCTGGACTCTGATATAGGCACTGGGGAGAGCCACTGAACATGAATGGACCGAGAAGTGAAGACACAAGGGTAGTTTGGGTAGGTAGTCTGTTGATACTTGAGATGAGGAAAGGGAAAATTTCTTGACAAGACCACTATTGGAAGACATGAAATAATGACTGTTTGATAGTGGACACAAATTATGAAAGACTACAAATAAACAGTCAACAACCATATGGCTATAAGAGAGAAAGAGACTTCAAAGAGGGCTGAAGATTAGAAGCCTGAAAGAGGTCAGTTTTAGACATAAAAAAGATGAATAACCAAGTTAAAATGTCCAAAGGTGGTTTGATAGAAGATAAAATCTAACTAAAGGAAACTGAACTACAAAAGGCATCTTGAAGTATTGTTAAGAAATGACAGTCCAGTTTGAATGGGTAATGCAAAAACAAAGTTAGTGAGTAAGGTTTGACTTTTTTCCTCCCAAACTAACAGTTCAAATCTCTCATGCTATAAAAATTCTTTTATCCTATTCCTACCTCTGAATTGATAGATATTAGTTTTTCAAATAGAATTTAAAACTTCAACACAATCTTTATCAACCAATTACTGTCATCATAGTTAGACCTTATCTTTTGCCAAGCCTAACTGGTGCTTTTTGCTTCAAGCTAACTTTATTGCTATTCCTGTAAATTCTCCCTACTAACCCGAAAGCGCACAAAGACCCCATCTTCTCATCTCTCTGCCAACATCCCCAAATTAAAATGTGTATCATTGGAGCGCCTGGGTGGCTCAGTGGGTTAAAGCCTCTGCCTTCGGCTCAGGTCATGATCTCAGGGTCCTGGGATCAAGCCCCGCATTGGGCTCTCTGCTCAACGGGGAGCCTGCTAACCCCTCTCTCTCTCTGCCTGCCTCTCTGCCTACTTGTGATCTCTTTCTCTGTCAAATAAATAATCTTTTAAAAAAAATAAATAAAATGTGTATTGTCTACTTAATCCAATCCCACACTTCCTTTTTAAAAGCGGATACTCATATTTACAAATTCTTCCTCCTTAATTCTCTTGAGCTCTCAAAAATCCCTTCAATCCTTTATAAAATCTGATTATTTAATATGTTCTAGTCCCAGTTATGTCAGTAACTCACAAGCCCTTAGGTTTCTTAAGATATCACTTTCTTATCAGCAAAACACTGATAAGTAGTACACATACAGGGATTTTATAAAGCCACAATAGGATAAAAGAAAATGTACTTTTTACTAAATTTATTTAAAAAATTTAAAACACATTTAAAAATAAAGAGTAAATATGATAAACTCATCTATATTCATCATCCAGCTTTAACAATACCAATATATGGCAAATCTTTTTTCATCTAATGGATGTGCCCCAGCTTTTCCCCCCACCAACCTAGATCAAATCTCTGACATTATTTCACTTCTATCTGTAAATACTTCAGTATATATCTTTTTTTAAAAAGATTTTATTTTATTTATTTGACAGAGAGAGACTGAGACAGCGAGAGAGGGAACACAAGCTGGGGGAGTGGGAGAGGGAGAAGCAGGCTTCCTGCTAAGCAGGGAGCCCGATGCGGGGCTCGATCTCAGGACTCCGGGGTCATGACCTGAGCCGAAGGCAGACGCTTAACGACTGAGCCACCCAGGCACCCCCAGTATGTATCTTTTAAAAATAGGGACCTATAAAAACATAACCACAATGACAATATCATACCTTAAAATATTCAATACTTACTATCACTTAAAAAATTCAATACTTAATATCTAAATAGTGTTGAAATCCGGACTGTGTCATAAATGTCTTTTTGGTTGGTCTGAATGAGGATCTTAAGGTCCACATATTTAATTTGGCTGATATGCTTCTTAAATTTCTAGTAATAATTAATCCTCCCCTCTTCTAAAAACTTTCTAGTCATTTGTTGAAAAACTTGATCATGTGTGCAGCAGAATTTCCCATCTAGACTGGATGGGTGCACTCTGTAGTGTCAAGATCTGCTATATTTCATTGTGAACTAGTAGTTGTAACTCTATGTGTGAGCAGGTGCATGTATGAATTTTTGGCAAGATGCTTTATAGGGTCTGTTTCTTACTGCATCACACAAGAAGACAAAATAATGTCGGTCTGTCCTTTTGTGATCTTAAAGCTGCCTGGCAGATACTGACGTTATCAGCCTGATCCAGCTAATGATTTCTAGCAGTTACTGATGATCACTGTTTAGAATCTTTACTTCATTAGGGGTTGCAAAATGGTGATATTGGTGGTATCCCAATTGTAAGATTTGTTCTTCATGTATTAGCTGCAGTTCTTCCTCAAAGAACTTGCTCTGTTCAACTATTTAGTACTCTTTGCACAGAAGAAACGGGATAAGTAAATTCTCTCTCTACTGGTTTTTAGAATAACAAATTGATGCCCTTAGCAACCTCTAAAGGTTACGAAGATTTATTTTCAGTATCATCATAAACTCCAGTATGTTTAACGTCTTGATGTTTATCAATTTTTTTTAAAGATTTTATTTATTTATTTGAGAGTGAGTGAGAGCAAGTGAGAGAGAGCACAAGTAGGGGAAGGGGTACAGGGAGAAGCAGACTGCCCACTGAGCAGGGAGCCTGACGTGGGGCTCGGTGACCTGAGCCGAAGGTACACACTTAATCGCCTGAGCCATCCAGGCACTCCGATGTATATCAATTGATTGTGGTCATTGTAGCCTATCTTTAGGCTAGTGGGAATGATTTCAAGTTGGTTCATGTGTACATATGACATGAACCTAGTAGTCTTTCATAGCTTCTTTGTTTTCTGATATGACAAGAAGTCCAAAATCATCTTGTACGCACACCAGTTACTTTCAGCGAGACTCCTTTTAAGTGTAACAAAAGGTGTGGGATGAGTTTCTAAAAGGTTGAAAATCATTGCTTTTTTGTATATGTGCAAATCTGCATTCATTCTCTTCGAAGCTACAAAAGGTCTGACTCATTATTTCCAGTTCCTCTTTCATTTTCCCCTGAGCTTCTTGCACAGACATGGAGATTACAGATAGTATCAAAATATCTCCTATGATCATCCTTCCCTAACTATGATTCGTTCACTCCTTCAACCAATTTACTGAGCTTCCATTAGGCGAGTAGAAAGGATAGAACTGCTGCTAAGGATCTCATGGACTAGTAGAGGACATTAATGTGTTCACGAATAAAGATAACATAGAATGACAGGTGTTTTAGTAAGAATATGGATAAGGACTATGGGTGGAGGTCATCTGAAAAGACTTCAACTAAGGATATGGTACTTAAATACTAAGTCTTACAAATACTGAATGAACACAACTATTGCAGTGCTTTGAAAAGAAACGGCAAATTTTAAACTTATAAATTCAATTGTCATTATAAAAGAATTGAAAAATTCAGTTAAAAAAGGAAAAAATCAGAGTGTCAACTATGCAATATTTTTTAACTACTCCAAGATTAAATTATCAAATATAAATAAAATTTAAAGATATGAGTAACACCTGTTGATATTATTGCCATCTTAGAGACTCCTCAGCACAAGGAAATGATATGAGTAGTTCCAAACAGAGGAATCTGAGCAGTAAATAAAGTCAAGAAGAGAACAGAGGATAGATACTTCTGTTCTTCTCTTAAGAAGCAAGATATTTAAGAGCAAATATACAAAGTGGCAGCATAGCATGATCCTTTGATGACTAATTTCTTATATTTTCTTTACCATGTTTTTTTTTCATCTAGTAAAGTTCTGAACCCGTATTTATAGGGCGGCTCTCCCCAGAGAAAGGACAGAAGCCTATCCAATTGAGAAAGGGATAGCAGCTCCCAAAAGAAAAGGCTGTCACCAAATAAGAGATGTTTAGAAGTACATTTACAGGTAGTTAGTTAAATTTGCCTTTACTTTAAAAATATCTCCCCAAATTTAGAAGATGTACACCCTAGCCTAATACATTCTCAGAGGAGCCTTCCCCATTCCTTTCTTAAACGTTTCTTCTAATATCAGCTGAAATCCACATTGCTTGGATGCCCAGAATGATAATCAGCTCAATTTAAAAGAATGTGGTCTCACAGGTAATTTGCAAGCAAAACAGATTTCATTTTAGTTATCACTAGATGCTGGGAAGCATGCCCTAGGGAGGTTTGTCTTTGTAAAACCAGATAAACACGGTGAAAGTGCTATTACTGGGTGCCCAAAAGAAATTCAAAATCATTTCTTTTCTTTTTTGGTAGAATTGAATACATGCTTACTTATTACATTTAAAAAAACAGGTAATTCATTTATACAGATCAAAAACAAGAGAGAAAGATATATGTTGAGATGTCTCTTCTATCTCCATTCCCATCTGGCCTGTTCCCTCTTGCTCACGATGGGTGACTATCTTTTATTAATTTTGTTTTTAATACTTCTGGTATTTCAAACAAGGGCAAATATACATGTGTCTATTCTCCCATCCTCATTTATTTTTATTTTTAAAATATTTTATTTGAAAGAGAGAGAGAGCAAGCCCGTGTGTGTGTGCATACACGAAGGGGTGGACAGAGGGAGAGGGAGAAGCAGACTCCTCGCTGAGCAGGGAGCCCCTCGTGGGGCTTGATCCCAGGATCCTGAGATCAGGACCTGCACTGAAGGCAGATCCTTAACCGACTGAGCCACCCAGGCGCACCGCCATCCTCCTTTATACATCCTACCCCGCGTTCTGTTTTAATTTAATATGCCCTGAAAACCATACTGCGGCATTATTTTTTTGAAAATATTTTCAATAATTCTACAGAATGCTCCCAGTTAAGGTTCTTCAAAATCTCTACAGCTGTGCTACTGGAAAAGTGTTCTGGACAGTTCTATACCCTTTATGGAAGAACCTATATTATTTTTCTATTTTTCGATGACTCGCTGAACTCTCTCAGTATAATGTTATTTTATTATAACATTAACAGTTAGAAAAGTTAGAAAGAGGTACCTGAGTTCTGGGGGGAAACACCTCCCCCGCCCCGCCCGCACCATCTCTGCTCTTCCGCATACTTTAACTTCTGACTCTACTCTTACTACTTTTTTCCAACTTTTCATTTTTTCTTTTACATACTATATCAACTAATGTGGACTACTGATTCATTCACCAAATATTTACTATAGTCTTCTACTATTATTATCGTTATTAGTAATGGCTGCTAACATTTATTGAGCATTCATTACGAATCAGGTATCCTACCAGTTGTTTTACCTGCATCATCATATTTAATTCACTGTGAAGCTTTTTATTCCCAGTACACATCTAGATGAGGAATATGAGGGTAGAGAGGTTAATTAAATTACTGTTAGTAACTGTTAAAACTTGAACTCAAGTCTATTTATCACCAAGACATATGCTATTTATTTACTATTTACTTTTAAATTTTATTTTTACTTATTTATTTCTCCCCAACTTTACTAAGGTATGATTGAGAAATAAAAATGGTATATATTTAGGCTGTACAATGTGAATTTTTTACAAGTAAATACAATGTTATGACTTAATATATTTATACATTGTGAAATGATCACCACAATCAAGTTAATCGATGCATCCAGCACTTCACAGTCTTCCCCTACCCCCATGTGTTTTTTCAGTGGTGGTGAGAACACTTAAGATCAACTTTTTGCGAATTTCAAGGACACAATACAGATTATTAAGTCAAAACATATGCTCTTTTTCTATTCTATAGAAAAAGCCAGGCATGTTCAGAGAATTCCAATCAGTTGGAGACGTCTGCAGCATAGGGTGTGAAGAGAAAGGACTAGGCAAGAGAGCAGGCTGCAGAAAAAGGCAGGATTCCAGATTGCAGACCTAGTATGCCCTAGTCACGACAGATGAACTTCATTCTGAAGGATATGGAAAACAATCAACAAAACAAACAAATGAGGTTTTGAAGCAGGTAAATACATGACAAAATCTGCATTTAGAAAGACACTGGCAGAAGTGAGGTGGATAGACTGGAGAGACTGAAATTGGATTAGACTAAAGGCAAGTAATTAAATGTACAGATAAAAGCTGACAAGGGTATGAACAAAACACAGTCACTTGGTATCAAGTACAGATGTTAAGCCTTCAAAAATTTCATGTAATTTCAAACTTTAAAAAATAATTTGTTGAGTAAATATATCTGAGCCAAAATTATTTTTTATAGCTCTATTTTTAAGAAGCTGAAAGATTTCTAGTTTATCAAATGAGAAGACACAACTATCACTAAATATTTAGAATTATGGATTTCTAAAATTGTACATACAAGAAAAATGTAAAAATTTATTAGATGGTTAGTGATGTTAATTGGAAAACCTACAGATTAAATTAAAAAAATATAAAAACAAACTTTTTCTTTCTTTAAAAAAAAAAATTTTTTTTTTAAAAGATTTTATTTGTTTATTTGACAGAGAGGAGAAAGATCACAAGTAGGCAGAGAGGCAGGCAGAGAGAGAGGGGGAAGCAGGCTCCGTGCTGAGCAGAGAGCCCGACGCGGGGCTCGATCCCAGGACCCTGAGATCATGACCTGAGCCGAAGGCAGAGGCTTTAACCCACTGAGCCACCCAGGTGCCCCAAAAACAAACTTTTTCTTTAGAATTAGGACCTGAGGCATTGTTGAAGTAAAATTCCTTTGTTTTACAGACAAGCAAACTAGAGGATAAAGAAGGCATATTACTGGGGCGCCTGGGCGGCTCGGTGGGTTAGGCCTCTGCCTTCGGCTCGGGTCGTGGTCTCGGGGTCCTGGGATCAGGCCCCGCGTCCGGCTCTCTGCTCAGCGGGGAGCCTGCTTCCCCCTCTCTCTCTGCCTGCCTCTCTGCCTACTTGTGATCTCTCTCTCTCTCTGTCAAATAGATAAATAAAATCTTAAAAAAAAAAAAAAAAAAAAAAAAGAAGGCATATTACTTGCCAAATCGGCTTTGGGTACTTATTTGGGATTCGAACCCATGTTTCCTGACTCCTTATTTAAATTATTTTCTCACTTTCATATGAAGATGTGGAATTTAAAAACATTCTGGCAAAACAGGCGGGGGGGAAAAGTGAAACAAACTCACAGTTGAGTATGGACCACGTACCAACGCTTTCTATCGGGCTCCCGTTTAGTCCTCACACCTACTTTACAAGGTAGGTATCATCTGTATGCCAGAAGCCGAAATACCTTGCTAAAGGCCACCTGACGATCAGACACCAAAGTTCATTTCTTTTCATCAGAGCACACTAATGCCAACGAGAAGATAAGAGCTTTCTTCCAATGTGAAAAAAACCAGCACCCAGGTTTGTAGGAATGAGTTCAGAAATCAATGCACACTGACCTGTAACATGCACCTGGATACAACAACTTCAGGTACTTCAGGGAATTTTTGTCGCAGGTCATTTAAAACCTGAAAATCAATTTGGTGGCTTCCTTGGGCCATTCGTATATTGCCTGATCAGGACTATTTGTACAGTAGGCAATTCTAGGCCTTAGTGGAAATAGTACTCATCTCTTCTCTCCAAGCATTTTCTGTGAAAGAAAGAAAAAAAATTTTAATGAAAACTGATTAGAGAATGAATATTGTTGTGGATTTAAAATTTCGATACATAGGGTACGTGCTTTAGTACCTAACATTTAATATAAGTTATCAAAATATTGAGTCCTATCATGCTTTCCATATAGTTGTACTGTCTTTTCGATTTATAACTCCTGCTGGCAAACTTTTAGACTAATTCATATCTATTTGTATGCTTTTTGATGGCTGTTCCAAAAGGCTTTTAAGAAACTACTGTCAAGGATGTCTTCCCTCATTCTTCTAAAAGGGGAAAATGAATAACTTTCCTGACATTTTTCTTGATAATCCGAGGACAGCCTGAGGTGCGTAATCTTATTTACTCTACCTATCATTTTTAAAGTTTGCATCCTGATAAAGTCTGGTTCTACAAATGACTTTGGATGCTTTGTCTAAAAATGATCTATAACCCAGTATGTTTGATATCTTAGTTTTCAGATATACTTAATCCTTAAGTGTGCAACAAATTCATCCCCAGGGGATTAGTAGCATTTTACTCCTTGTTTTTAATAAAATTAGTATTTAAAAAATACTAATGCTTGAGCCTCAACCCCAAAGGTCCTGATTTAACTGGCTGGGGAGTAGCCTGGGCATATGGATTTTTAAGACTTCCCCAAGTAATTCTCACGTGTGGCGAAAGCTGAGATCTACCTACCTTGTTTTTATTCTTGATGCAAACCATGTTTAATCTTGACAGCCTCTTTGGGATATAAATAATATGTAAGTATATTTAACCTAAGTAACATACTAAAATATTTAAATATCATGCTATTTTCTTAATCATTTCAGTTTATGATAAACTTAACAAAAAGACAATCTCTAAAATAGATTTCTTATCTGCAGTATTTCTCTTCTAATTTTGTTAACATAACCTTAAAAAAATATAGACCTGTAAACTCCACGAATACAGGAATCAGGTCTCTTTTGTCCCTTTTTGCATAGCTAGCACTGTGTAGGCAGTGTTCAGTGGAACAGTAGATATTAAAATATTTTTTATTAAATTTAGTTATGGAAGAACTCCTGAGTCCTCAACAGAATATAAGCTCATTTAGATATACATAGTAAAAGCCTTTCAGCATTTTACTACTTAATGAAATTCCTTAATTCTTTTGTCTATGTGACTTCTCATAGGTAAAAGCTATAATGGGTTATAGGATAAAAGAGAAATACTGAAAATTAGTAAATGATACTTAAAAATAACTTAAGGCGAGATTAACAGTACTGCTCAACTTGAGAAGGCCACCCTTGACTTCACTTCAGCTATCAGCTCATTTCTCTGCCCCTTCCTTCTTCTGGGTGAAAACTACTTGAAAGGGTTGTTTATATGTATCTTCTTTTCCTCCGTTCTAATCTCCTTTAAACCTACCCCAATCAGCTTTCCCAGTTTTTCTCCACTGAAACTATACTTATCAAGGTTGTTGGAGAACTTCAGGTTGTCAGACCTAATGAGCAGTCCTCAGTCCTCATCCAACGATAGCTGAGGACTCAGTCAACCAATCCCTCTTTAAACAAGTGCTCACCTGGCTTCCGAGATTTATACTCTTCTGGTGTTTCCCCCACCCACTGGCAGCTCCCTCTCAGTTTTGTCAGATATTCTTCCTTTTCTGGACATCTGACTGTTGGCGGACAATGGAGTTCAGACCTAGGGTTTCTTTTCAACGACATAGATATTCCTCTGCAGGGAATCTCACCCAAATATACTGCTTTACACAGAGGCTTTGCAAATTTATTTCTGCAAGGCCAAGGGAGTGCTCTCCCTTGAGTTCCACACTAATATAGCCAGTTACCTGCCTGACGTCTCCTTCCGGACATCCAAAACTCATTTCAAACTGAGTTTGTCCAAAATTAAACTCTTAACTCCCCCCATCCAAACCAATCCTTCCGCAGTTTTTTTCATCCCAGTAAATGGTGCCATCATTTATCCAGGTGATCCTTCTTTCATATCCCATATCTAATCCAGCATCAAGTCTCGCTGTCTGTATCTGTAAACAATATTCCGAATCTGACCACTTTCCCTGACCTGTTACTGCTCTTGTCCAAGCCACCCCTGTAAGTCACTGTAAGCTGCAAAGGTCTCTTAACTGGTTTCCTCCCTGCCTTCACTTTCTGCTCCACCCCTGCCCCTCACTCTATTGAGCCAAGTGATTTCTGTGAAAAGTAAATCAGGGCAAAATCCCTTGCTTGAGATCCTCCAACACAAGGACCCTGGCTAACTCCCACTGCCCAGACTTCACTTCTGGTTAGTTCTCAATTCTGGTTAGTTCTCAAAAAAGCCACTCTTTCTTCCCTTTGGGTTTTTGTACTTGCTGCTCCTTCTGCCTGGAACATTTTACCCTCAGATGTTAGCATGGCCCCTCTCCTACTTCATTACCACCTTTGATCAAATGTCACTTCCTCAGAAACAGCTTCTTTGACCCATCTCTCCAAAATAATGCCACAATTGCCTCCCCCAGCACATCCTCACACCCTGCTTTTCTTCATAGCATTTGTCAATACCTGATATGTATTTATTCATTACCTATCTACCTGTTCCCACAACACTAACTCCACAGGATCAAGAACTTTGAAGTTCACTGCTACATCCCCAGGACGCAGACCAAAGATGCAACATTTGTTGGATGACAAGAAGGATTTACTGTATGGTTTCTTTGTATTATTTTGCTTCAAAACACATTTAAAATGATCTAGATTTGGAAATTTTTACACAATTTGAGGGAGAGGCAAATAAATAAATTTTTAGTCTAACTGAGTTAGACAACCTTTATTAGAGGAGGATGAATCATAAATATAAATCTTGATTGATTCCATTACTAAAACATAAATTTCCAAGATTCTTTGAAAAACTCTTATCACACCTGCTTTTCTTATAAAACCCATCAAGTGCACAAACAAGAAAATTGTTCAAATGTACAACTGTATTTTAGGGATTCCACTTCCTGTAATGGCTGAGCAGCTCCTACTAGATCAACTCTCTCATAAACAACTACAAACACTAAACAAAGTATAACTACTTGAAGACAGAAAACATAAGTAGCAATAGATGGACAGTGGGGAGAAGGGAGCCAGTACTTAGAAGGTAACAGCATGGGGTGATTTTCCCTTTTTTAAAAGGCATTTAGCCAGAGAACAGGTCCCAGCTGGTTTGGGTAGCTGAAACCTAGACAGAAAACCTGCCCTACTTGCTGAATGAACCAAAGGATAGACTGGCATAACCATAACAGCTGAAAACCTAGTAAGTAAATCACAGAAAGAGAGGAGCACCAAACCCTATGTATAAATTCTGCACACATCTCTGAGCCCCAAACTACACACATGTGAGATTCCAAGCAGCCCGGCCAAAGCTAAAATAAATGAGATTTCAGAGTTTGTAGCTGGGATTTCAGCCAAGTTAACTGCCTACTAATGCAAGCAAGCAAGCAAGGAAACCAACCAAACATCAATACTCACTATTGAACGAAAACAATAGAATCTAGAGTCTCTATATGTCATTTTCATAAGAAACACATAAGGAACAGGAAAAACTGACCCATACTTAAGAGAGAAGGCAACCAAGGGAGACCAAGCCCAAGATGACCCAGATGCTAGAATTATCAGCGCATAAGGATCCTAAAGCAGCTACTTTAACTATGTTTAAAGATGTGAGGGCAAATATGCTTGGATCTCAGTTAAAGAAAAAAAAAAACAAACCCAAAAAACAGAAACTATATTTTTAAAAAAGAGAGAGAACCAAACGCAAATTCAAAAAGTGAAAAATAAAATGTCTGAGATAAAAAATTCACTGGATGGATTTAACGGCATACCGGAATCGACAGAATAGTCAGTGAACTTGAAGACAAAAGCAAAAGAAATGGTTCCAACCTGAAGGATGGAGAAAAAAGAAAAATGACTGGGGGTGGAGTGGTGAGGGGAAGAAGAGAATCTCAGGGGCCTATGGGAAAATATCACAAAGTCTAAGGTACTTGTGGAGATCCAGGATAGGGTAGAGATAATGGGGTAGAAAAGAACTATTTGAAGAAATACTGGCTAAAAATGTCCCCGAGTTAGTAAAAGATACAAATTTACAGATCAGGAAGATCTTAATCACCTCCCCAGACATCTTGGGGGCTGCTTTTGGTTGGGGGGGGTGTCATCCCACACATAAGACAGAAGATGGTGGCTACAAAGACAACAAAAAAGTTGCTGGAGTCAATCAATTCTAGGCTCCCGATCAACGCTAGGCTCTAACTCCTCATGAAAAGTGGAGAGTGCTTGCTGGGGCAGGAGCAGACTCTAAAGATATCAGACAAGGCAAAGCAAAACTGGTCACCCTCTCTAATAACTGGCCAGCCTTGAGGAAATCTGAAACAGTACTGTGCCACACAGGCCAAAAATGGTGTTCGTCACTACAGTGGCAATGCGACTGGATTGGGTGTAGCATGTGGAAAAGTTTGCGGAGTATGCGCTGGCTACCAGTGATCCAGGTGATTCTGATATCACTAGAAGCATGTTAGAACACACTGGTGAAAAGTAAATCATGCAAACTGTTTAATAAAACCGGCCAGAGCCTGTTTGAATCAACAACAACAACACAAAAACAAACAAAAAGAAGATCCTATTCAAGTATATCGAAGCCTAAACAGGTTAGACTCAAACCTTAAACAGGAAAAGCCCAGGAAAACCACACATAGGCATAACTGTCCAACTGCTGAAAATCAAAGGAAATGTTGAAAGCAGCAAAAGAAATGACAGAGGGGAACAACAATTCCAATGATGTCGACTTGTCATCAGAAACTGTGGAGGCCAGGAGACAGTCAAATGACGTCATGTAAGTGCTGAAAGACAAAACATCAACCCATATTCTATATCCAGCAAGAGTAAACTTTAAGGACAAGGCAAGATAACTGTTTTTAATGTAGCCTTTGTGGTGAGTAAATAAATTTTACAACTAAATTCATTATTGAAACAAACAAACAAACAACAGGTGGTATTTAATTTTAAAAGGAAAACCATGCAATATAACTTAATCTGGAAAATTATTTCTAATAATAAATGGAAACATATTTTCTATGGTTAAGATGCTACATGACTGCTCTTTCGAGAAAATAAATCAGTATTTTCTAGAAATGTTTCTAGCATCAGGTGCAAAGTTTTGGCACCTAAAACTGTCACCACCTCAAATCATCTTAAGGATTCTAAATAGTAGCAGAATACATACAATACTACAAAATCTAACAGTAAATATACTAGAAAGCCTTATAAAATGTGCCTTATTCTTTCCTTTCTTAAAGAATATGTAAACAATTTATTTCTGACCTCTCAATTCATGAGAGTGCAGAGGACCAAGCATGGGAACATGGCTCACTGACATCTCAAGCCATGATAGTTAGCAAGTGTTCGCATTCACCATCACTTGTCACGGTGATTTTTTCCAGGACCGTAAGAGTACGTAGCACAGCTAACTGTTTAACTGTGCCCACAAGAAGAGACCATGGTCCTCAAAAAAGCAACAAAGAGAAAAGCAACAGGACTTATAGGTCTGATCAAAATTTGGGCATTTATGAGGCAATGAGATACAAAGAGTATTTAAAACCGGACAATCATCCTCTAATTATCCACAACCCATACACTTAAAAGGAGTGCGCAGAATGCAGCAGATACTGTGCTGAAGATACAAACAGTAGTCTGTGCCCTTGCTCTCCAGGTCAAAGAAATTCCTGGATTAGAGGCACACAGACACAGGTTTATAATTCAGATAGTTATTTGAACTGGTGCACTATTTTACCTTCTGCCTGCCTCTGGCTGCCAGTTCAGTCTAGCTTGTTGCTACCGTATTTGTTCCGTCTCTTTCATATTCAGAAAGAGATTGGAAGGGAGCATGGTACGTGAGGAAAAACCGTAGAGAACAGAGAGCAAGAAAAATGTGGGCCCCAAGTCATGATGTGCCTTAGAGGCCATTAAAATTTGGAAGTTTTATCTTCAGAGTAATGGGAAGCCACTGAAGATTTAAGCTCAGAGGCTGGGAAGGAGACCTGATCAAGAAATCATGTATGTATGAAGAATGGCTACGGTATGGAGAAAAGGGCAAAGTATATGAGAAGCCTGTGGGAAAACCACTGCTGGATACTAGCTAGGAAATGCTAATAGCTTGTCCCTGTAGAAAGAGCAGTGGAGGATGAGAAGGAAAATCTGAAGGGACATTTAGGAAGTAAAAACTAATAGAACTTGTTGATGAATTAAATATTGGGGTGAAGAAGTAGGTGTCAAGGTCGGTTTCTGATCTATGAATGATAGAACAGGACCAAGAAAACAAAGCGGTAGATTATAGGTTTGGTTTTGAACACATTAAGTCTCGGGCACCTTTAAAATATCCAAACAGATATATCACAGAAGGAGTAGAGATTGATGGGTCTAGGGCTCAGAGAGCAGGTCTGGGCTGCAGAGAAACATTTGAGAGGCATCTCTGGTGCTGGCATTAATTAAAACCCGAGTGTAGATAATCCTAACATATAATTTAGGAACACTTGAAGGAAAATATTCTTGGTTATATCATTATATAATCATTATTGATTTTTCCTTAAAGGCCAACACTCTTTCCAGCCTAAACAACTAAACAGTATATACAAAAAAATGATTTTAAAAAATCTTACTATTTGTCCAGAAAATATTTTAACATGACATATCCTATAATGAAAAATTTAAATAAAATTGTAAAGACAAAAACACGTACACAGTTTAAAAGCCAAAGAGTACTACAAAATTTATCAGGGAAATCAGCAACTTCCTTACCTCATGCCTTCCTACTCTTATTCTATTCTATGGAGTAACCACTGTCAACACTGGGCTGTTTCTCCACATTCCTACACAAGATGATTATGGGGTTATTTCTTGATTTTCCAATTTCACACATTATCTATGGATTTCCTACTGTGGAAAATGAAGATTTAGCATTGTAATTCAGTTCCCATATGTATACACACACCATGCTTCTCGACTCCTATGCCCATCGGCCCAATTACTTATTTCACAATTTTTGCTTAAATCCGTATTCAGTGTTTATATCACATTTTTGGTAAATACTGTTAGCCTAGCCACTTGGTCTGTTATGGGGGATGAGCTCTATCTCCAAGGTGCTTTTCCATACTAGCATTTGGGGAAGAAAAGTTTGAGTGTTCTTAATGAAAATACTGTAGAATATTAATCATATGTGACCAAAAGCTAGTTTTCCATCAAGTACAATAAACAAAGCTTTTGCAATTCTCACCCCACGGGAAATGAGGAAAGGGGGCGTGAAATGGGGTGAGTTGGGGTGAAGGGGAGACACAACCATTCTACTGAAGTTATAGATTTAGATGAGATATGTTACTTTTGCAAGCAAACTGCCTTGATAAGATAAACAAAAACCCTAAAACAATGACCATGGAGATATGTAAAAGTATATCAAAGACTCAATTGACTGCTGCTGACCAGGAGGTAGCATACAAAATAAGTGATAGAGCAAACTTTTAAAATGAAAGGAACAAATGATGAGTTCCAATTTTTAAAATAAAAGGAGTAACTGGTCATGTACCTTGTATAATTTAAGCTTGATAATCAAAGTATTGGCTTTTACTATTAAAGTCTTACCAAAAAAAGAAATCAGTGAATGAATTAAATGTCACTCTGAGATAGGCTTAAAATTTTCCCAAAGAACAGAATTTCAAGAAACAGTATTCTACACTTTAGCCATTTGTTTCTAAAGTTGTCTGGTGAAAGAGCATGTTAATGGTTAAAAGCAGAGATAACATTGCTAAATATTTCAACCTCAGTTCTGTATTAGTGAGCATTGTCTCATTTAATGAGATAAATAAATGAGATAATGTATATAATGTGTATAGTATTTGACAAATCGTGATGGCTGTTTAAGTATAAATTCCAGGATTCCGTAATTTTGCTCACTTACTTATGAAATTGACTCTGCCTCTTACTTGCGGTATCTTCCTGGGCAAATCATTTAACTTCTCTGTGCTTCAGTCTCCTCATCTATAAAATGGTGATGATGGAGTAGCTATCTCATATTATTATGAAATTAAATGAGTAATACATATAAAATAATTAAAAAGAGCACAGAGTAAGTGCACAAGTAAATAAGGTAGCTTATGTAAGTGCTAGTCACTAATACTATCATTCTTCTTTGTAAAATGGAGAAAACAGCTCAAGGAATTTCAAGGATTAGTGATAACATAGTAAAAGTAAATTGCATTGCACCTGTCTGGCCTGTAGCAAAAAATACACACTGGTAGTAATTATTATTTATTCTAAATACCATGAATTCCCACGAAGTACAAAGGAACAAAACTTTAGCAGAAAACAGGGCTGCATGCTACCCTGGCTGTAGAATATTGAGAAAGCTGACTGAAACTCTGTAGCCTTCCCCTCCCATGTATATGGACAAATAACCCGTGTGACAAGGAAACTCAGGCAAACCTCCCTGCGAAAGCAAACAGTACTAGGCCGCCCACGAGTGCCAGATAAGTAGTATAAACTGTGCTGTATGTGTTTAAAGGGCTCTCTGGGCTGAGGGAGAGAGTCGGAGGCTCTGAATCATGGGCACTTAACAAGTTCAAAAATATAAAAAAGAATGAAATCTTGCCATTTGCAACAACATGGACGGATCTGGAGGGTATAATACTAAGTGAAATAAGTCAGTCAGAGAAAGACAAACAACAAATGATTTCACTCCTGTGTGTAAATTAAAGAAACAAAAGAACAAAGGAAAAAGGAGAGAAACCAAAAAACAGACTCTTAACGATATAGAACAAACTGGTAATTACCAGAAGGGCAGTGGGTAGGGGGTGGGGTAAAATAGGTGAAGGGGATCAAGAGTACACTTACTGCGAGGAGCACTGAGTAATGTACAGAACTGTTCAATCACTAGCTTGTACACCTGAAACCAATGCAACTGTATGTTAACTAAACTTAGATTAACATTAAAAAAAAAGGTTAAAGTATGAGGCAAGACAACCAAATAGGAGGCAGATTCTGGAGATAGTGAATCAGTCATCTATCTGGCTAGAAGAAAGGAGGGACAGAAGGGAAGAAGGGGATTGCGAAGCAGGAGTTTGGGGTGGAGAGTAGTTACAGGAGAAGATGAGAAAGGCCATTATTATAGAAGACCTTCCTTGAGATACAATAACACTAAAGTTTTAATATTATTATGTAAAACCATATACATATTTTATCTTTGCCCCATTCTTACATGATTTTTATTGGAATAAATGTAATTATTCTAACAAAGGAAAATACAGTTTAAGTTGAATATCAAAAAGAAATAGAATGAAATATATGCAACTATAATTCACTTCTCAACTGCATTAGGATTCTCCTTTAGCTTATGGACCAGAAGGTAAAGTCTTCCCATTTTAACATATATACCATCTCAAAATTTTATTTTATTTTATTCTATTTTATTTTATTTCTGAGAGAGAGAGAGATAGAGCACAAGCAGGGGGAGCGGCAGGTAGAGGGAGAAGCAGGCTCCCCGCTGAGCAGAGAGCCCAACGTGGGACTCGATCCCAGGACTCTGGGATCATGACCTGAGCTAAAGGGAGACGCTTAACTGACTGAGCCGCCCAGGCATCCCACCATCCCAAAATTTAATTCTGGCTAATAACCTCGAGAGATGATAATTTTTTTCTGTAAACAATGGAATCTTGAGTGGGACAGGATCCTAGGAAATTATCTTGTAAAAGTATATAATTTAAAAGGTTAGAGAAAAGCCTGTTGCCCAGTATACTCCTTTGTTAGACTTCTCTTCCATCTATCTAATTTTATTTCGTAAAACCAACTCTTGATGACAAACAAAATTCTTCACACAAGCCCTCTTAGTCCCAAAGTAGAAAGACTATCTTGTTCACTGCTGTATCCTAAATACTTAAACAGGGTATGCCAGATATTAGACGCTCAATAAATATTTGCTGTGATAAATCTCTATGCATCAGAAAATGCCTAGATTTTGAAGACTACGATAAAGAGTGGCATCTATCTATCCAAACAGGTGTTTCCCCTACCCTCAGCTGTTAAATCAGTGCTGCTATTGTACTTGTTTTGAAACTCTAAGTTTGTTCTAATGCAACTGACACAACAGGGAACAATTTGAACATTAAGTGAATTTTGCTGTGATTTTGCCAGCAAGAAACACTAGCTGAACACAGAAAACCACACTCAACTGAAATAAGCTGTGTGTGAATACACAAAATGTAAATATGAACACACCTCAAACATCAGCCACCTCAGTTCACCATACGTGCGCGTGGTCCCACCTCTCCACGTCTTATGTTACAACTTTCCTTCTGATTTCAGAAAACCCTTCTTTGACCAATTCATATTAACAAGCTGCCGCATCTATGTTCATTTCCATAAGCAAACTTCAGAACTTTTTTAAAGTACAATATTTGCTTGTATATTGTGTATGAGTACATATTTCTTAATCATTTAACATGTGTAAAACTACACTGTCATTTTTTTAAGGTTCCTATCTTTTTTTACTGTTCTCTGATAAAGTTTTTGAGTCTTTCTTCCCAAATTCTGCTTTTTCCATAAGCCCTGTGGCTTTTTTTTTTTAATGATTTGCATAACATGGTGATTTTTAGAAACATTTATGTTATACTTTAACGGAACTGTCTGTACTGCAAAGCCCCTCTGACCTCAACAACTGTGAATACTAACCTTCCCAGGACGTCTACTCGGAAGACAGAATGTTTCAACTTTTCTCTTTGTTGTCAAAATGATGTTAATAGTTTCTCATAACTAATTACAATTTGTGTGTCTTCTGTGAATTGGCTGACATTATCAGACTGTGCAGTGAGTATTCTTAAAGAGTATCTTCATTAGGGAAAGCAGCGTTGATATGCAGTAAGAACAGCTGAAAGGTGCTATAATTTTTAAAATTAAAGTAAAGCAAACTTTGAAACCTTTTAGCCTCAGTATGATTTCAGAATTAAACCTTAAAAAATATATATATATTCCCGCCCTAATTACATACACTATTTTAAATACCTTTTACTTTACTGATACATTATCTAAGCATCTCATCAAATGCTAGTTAGGTAATAGTTGGTACACTTCACATCTGATTAACCTCAAAAGAATTTGCAAATGCCACTAATTGAATATGAAAAATTAGGAAAAAAAAGTTAACGGCAAATTATTAGAATTCTATTTCTTGGAACATGATGTTATAACTTTACTAAGGCAAAGCAAACCCAACCCCCACCCAATCTACAATATCAAGTTATTTTCCTAAGAGTTAAAATGCGGTAACTATAGCTATGTAATTAAAAATCTAAAATTCAAATATTATCACCAGTTAAACCTCAAAACAAGATAATTATAATCCATCTTTAGTATAAATTTTAGCATGAAACAGTTGTAATATTGAATCACTTTACACGGCCAGTTATTTACAAGAATAAAGTAACAGAAACCTACCAAATCAGTCATCTAAATGCTGCTACTTTAAATTAACTATCGTGTTCAAGCTTTTGTGTTATTTAAAAGCTTGAAAGGAGCAAAGGATTATGTTAGCAGAAAATCAATTCCTCAACTTTATAACCCTGCAATAATTTACTTTGTAAAGGAAAAAATAAACATCGAAGTCTGAAGTACGTAACGATCCATACTACCTCCTCCTAAAAAGAAAACTTCCCAATTTTTTCATTTAATACATTGCCTCAAGTCCATGGATGTTGGCCATTTCTTATGGTTAAAAGGCTTACCAGTTACAAGTTCTTCTAAAGGAATGTGCAAGTCAGCCACACTTGGCAATTTATGTATTGTGGTTTTGTGGTAAGTGCTACCATTTTCTAAGGATCAAGAAAAGCGCAATAAATCTAAGACAGAATGGTTATAATTCATCAAAACATATTATATAACTAACTACCTTGGGTGTATTTTCCAATTCATATCTCACTATTTTTTTTCCAATACATTAGGGCTTTACGATGTGACACACAAAGCCATTTTTCAGTGCCCCCTTTTTACTGTAATTTTTGGATAATCCATCCTGTGCATAAATATCTTTAAAAGAAAACATGATATAAATAAATGATTAGACAGTAAGTTCCTATTATGGGTAAGAGGGAAAGAGGATAAAAGAAAATGAAAGCACTTGGAAGGATCAGGTAGCATCTTATATCAACCGTAAACATTTGTAATGAACCAATGAACTCAACGGCATGGGAAGATTATAATAATCTGGTTAAAATATTAATCTAAAATGGCATCTTAACATGAAGTTTCAGAGAAAGTTATGAGAAGTATCATCAACTAATCCCCATGCAGTTCCAAACACTTACTTGGCCCCATTTTTTTTGGTACATCTCATATAACTTTGCCCATCTTCCTTCAAATATCATGGCCCTCAACTGACTTTTCCCCAGAGTGGACTTCTGGCCAGGTGCTAGATAGATAGATAGATAGATAGATAGATAGATAGATAGATAGGGTGTGTGTGTGTGTGTGTGTGTGTGTGTGCGCGCGCGCGCGTGTGTGTGTGTGTTATAGCACTGGGTGTGTGTCGATTGTGTTCATGAATTACACATAGCGTAAATAGATGGGTATTAGTGCTCTCTTAATAACAAAAAGTATTAATAACTAACAAAAAGTTAAATTGGCAATTTTAAAATTATACACATACACTTGATTGGTAATACAACTGCGGTGAATGGAGACTGCTAAGCCTGCTAATGGAGAAAATATATAACAATTTATTCATAAAGAACAATATTTAAATAAAATGTCATTACTATAATAGCACTCAGAACCTTAAAAAGAAATGACAGAAAATTCAAAATGAGCAAAGGTGAAATTGGTAAAACAGTATTAAATTCAATTAAGCCTCTAATATACAACACAATGCAATAATTTTGTTTAGTACGTGCCCATCTTTCAAATAGTACACTGTGAAACTGTTGTAGTTGGCTATTAGTCTGTTATAGTTATGGCAGATGAATTTTTTTATTAGATGATCAAGAATAATCTCAGGGGGTGCCTGCATGGCTTAGTCGGTTAAGCGTCTGCACTTGGCTGAGGTCATGATCCCAGGGTCCTGGGATCAAGTCCTGCATCGGGCTTCCTGTTCAGTGGGAAGTCTGCTTCTCCCTGTCGTCTGCCCCTCCCCCCAGCTCATGCTCTCTGTAATAAATAAAATCTTTTTTTAAAAAAAAGAATAATCTCAGAACTGTATAGAAACTTTTTCCCCCCCAAAGATTCTTATCTATTTATTTGACAGAGAAAGATCACAAGTGGGCAGAGAGGCAGGCAGAGAGAGGAGGAAGCAGGCTCCCCGCTGAGCAGAGAGCCCGATGCGGGGCTTGATCCCAGGACCCTGAGATCATGATCTGAGCCGAAGGCAGAGGATTTAACCCAGTGAGCCACCCAGGCGCCCTGTATAGAAACTTTTATCAGCAAATTTATTATATATAAATCTATTTCACAATTCTCCAATTTAGATACTCTTAGAGAATATTCAATATTTTTAATTGTATAATGTAATCAAAGAACCAGAAATCTCATCCTACAAATACTTATCCATAAATCTATAAAGACTTTCTTAATAGAAAATTTGAACTGTAAAAATATATAAAAGTGATGATCTACTTAACATTTTTATTTGATAACCCATTTTCTAATTTATCATTTTTATATTTTTTCATGTGTACTCTATATATTGCTTACTCAGACTTTGATGAGTGTCTGCTACTACTCTACACTATAGTGGGTGCTAAAAATATTAAAATTAATAAGAGCACATTTGCCTATGTTCAAGAAATTTACATTTTAGTAGGGGAAGATAAACAGTCAATAAATAAATGTAATAACTGAGTTGTTTCAGATATAATGTGCAGTAAACAGGGGAGACAAAGGAGGGGCCAGTCAATTTTGAGGGAAGGGGAGGATTTAAGGAAAGGATTCATTCAACAAGGGGATACCTAAGCCGGGCCTTGGAAGATAAAATGTGTTCACTAGGTAGACGAATGAGAGGGAAGGAGTATTTCAGGCATAGGTAGTTGCCTGGGGAAAGATTTGAAGGAGTGAAACAGTGTGGCAAGTTCCGGAAGCCAAAGCAGCCGGCTAACACTGAAGTGCAGGAAGAAAGACTCCCCGGGAGACCATGTGAGGAAAGATGAGGCTGAAGAAGTAGGGTAAGGAGGCGCATATCACACAAGATTTAAAGGGCCCTCCTCCGCATCATACGTGCTGCATCCCACAAGTCAGCAAAAACGACATGCCTTTCATTTTCTTGATGCAGGCGATTTATCTCTGAAGGTCCAGGCCCTGCCATGCCCCAGGGGCGGGCACATCTTCAGACAGCAGCGAACACTGTGCCATTTACAGGTGTATAAGCTGCAGTGAAGGTTAAGAGGAAAAAGTGCCTAAAACTTAGAAACTAAGGAAAAGGCAGGAGAAACATCACGAAGAGTGTTGTGCTTCCGTTTAGTCCTTAAGAATAATAAAGGTCTTACAGGCTATCCCTGACAACTGTTTGTGTTGGGGGAAAGGCCATGAAAGAACATGATAAATTTGAAGAATTACAGCTGAGTGGAGCAGAGAAATAAGGTTGAAAAGGTGGCAGTGCAAACTGTACAGATTCCTTATAATGTAGAAAACACATTTAAGAAAATTCTACCGGCCTGAACCACTTTCTGGTCACCTTCCTGTGCGAGATCCACTCTACAAATACTGCCCACTATATGCCAGGCAACGTGCTCTAACTATGCAAGGATGAATAAAATACAGCCCCTGATTTGCCCCTAATTAAAAAAGAAAAAGAACACACATTAATTATTTTGGAGAGGGGGCTAGGTAAAGGGACACATGGATGGAAGATGATCCACCAGAACACATTCTGATACATGGGTAGGAGAGTAAGAGTAGAATAATTTGAAAGTACCTGTACTTAGCCAACTATATATACTTCCAAATAACTTAAAGCCAATGCTCTCTATGCTAACACTGTTACTGTTACAGTTAACAGCTGCAACAATTATCACTTTTCCAGATGCCTGACAGATGAGATCTACAGTTACATTCTGATTTAAATCTTATATATGGGCTTTATGTTTAGGTGCATGACTATCTCTATGCTCAGTCCTGTTAAAACAAAAAAGCCAGGTCCCCCCCTCCCCTTTTTTTTCAACCAAAGGCTAACTCAGTATGAACTAATGCACAGCTCTCCAACTAAATATTCATTCACCAATGGGATAGTTTAATTTAAAAGAAAGAGGTAGGGGGTAGTAGAAAAAGAGGTTTATTTTACTTTTTTAAAACTCCCTCAATAAACACAATATTCTTATAGAAAGCTATCACACATAAAGGTGGACAAGAACACTTTCCTCTTAGTTTATAGTATAATCACTATGGTTTAGCATTACTGATTCACAATTACTTTGGGCCAGGTCCTTTGCTAAATGCCTAGTATGTATTATTTCAGTTTCTTTTCACATTCCCGTAACGAGGATTAAATGAGAAATTGCAGGTAAAATTCTTCACATATAGCGTCTGGTACCTATAACAATAAATGCTGTCTTTAATTAGGTATTACTACTGCCTAATCTGACTTCTTCAAGTCAACCTTTACTCTACCACAATCAGCTTTTCAAAAGACTCACCTGCTTAAGTACGCCAATGCTAAGAAATCTTCAATAATACCCATTACCTACTACTGAAGTCCCAACTCTTTCACCTGACATTTGAAAGCATGCATGACATAGATCCATCCTCTATCATATCCCGTACAACACTGTTGTCTAGGCACACTGGACTGCTCACAATTTCTAGAACATGTTATATACTTTCATTTCCATAACTTAGAAATATTCTTGCCATTCTCTTGAAAGAACTCTATCTATTCCTCAAGGCTTGGTAAAAATGTTACCTTCCCCACAAAGCTGATTCTTTTTGGTACTCTCCAGTACATGGGTCACACCCCTATTACAGTACTTTTTTGGTATTACTTGTCTATAAGGTCACTGAAAGCAAGGTTTATTCCTTTCCACACACCTATGGTGCCTAGTACAGTGTTTTATACAAAAATTGCATTAGGGAATGTAGAAAATTTCATCATTACTAATAGCCCCAGTGATAACTAATAAGACTTGAAATTCAAATGCAGTTGTCTCCTTAATTTCCCCTCCAATTCCCCTGACAGCAGTAATGATCCTATAGTAACTCTGGCAGCAGCTCCCTTCCCAGTCCTAAGTCAACAGTCCATGAGATACAACCCTTTCAATACCAAACAAATCATGTGGGACATAATCGGTGACCCAATGCAGAATACACCGGTTGACATTAAATTCATTATACATTAACAATGGAGGAGAGAATTTTTAAAGCACAAGTTAGGATATTAGAATCATCTTTCAAAATCACAGTTGGGATATAAAATTCTCTGTTCAATTCTTCTGAATTGAACTTTAAAAACAAAAGATATGGGGGGTCGCCTGGGTGGCTCAGTTGGTTAAGCGTCCCACTCTTGGTTTTGGCTAGGTCATGATCTCATGGGTCCTAGGACTGAGCCCCTGTTGGGCTCCATGCGTGGTGGGGAGTCCGCTTGGAGATTCTCTCCCTCAGCTCCCCACCTCAAATAAATGTTTAGAAAAAATAAAGAAATAAAAACAAAAGATATCTATGGCTATCTACCCATTTAGTAAATAAAGTCACCTTTTATGGATTAATCTTGTTTCTAAATCTATACAAATGGGTAAAAGCAATAAAAGTCCCTAAAAGCTAACTGCCCTCTGCCCTCTAACCATCCGTAAGTAGTTTTTACTCCATTAAAATCTAAGGCAACAGGAAATCTGTTTTTGGTTCTATTGTTATATTCCAGGACAATTTCAACTACTATGACTTTCTTATCTGATTTATTTTGAACAATTAAATAAAAATATAGCAAATATTATATACTTACATTTAAAATCCTTCAGGTAAAAAGTACTATATAATACATTATCTGGTTCTATCCAGAAATCCTATGATTTCCAATTACTGAAGAATATATTAACTCTTTGTGAAGGCATCTGTAGTGTAGAATAGTTGAGAGAGCTAGGATCATTTACTTAATTCCCTGTACTACTTATACTATATATGAACCTCTTAAAGGAAGACAGTTTTGTTGTCATTAGTGTTTACTTTTCAGTGAAGACCAGAGTATTTTTGTACATTTACAGGGCCTGACTCAATAACATTTCAAATTTATTTTTCTTAAATCGTTTTTGCATTAGTTTGCTACTACTAGCAAACAAGTTAAATTAGAAATATTCAGGCAAAAGGTGTATGTTAAAGTCAAGAGTAGCTGCATGTTACCTAGATGTTAGGAATGTTACTAAACTTGAAAGCAAGAGGACCACAGATGTTGAAAGTAAAGTTCTGGTTATTATAGATGTCACAGTAAGGCAGTTATGCAGGCTAAGCTTGACTGGTGCCATGGACTTTAGCATACCTGGAAATAGAAAAATTCAAATTGTAGCTGTTCTTGGTTGGCCCATTGCCATTTTTGTAGCTTACAAATTTTTAATTAAGTAACTGCAGTGAGCTCATCTCTACTGGATACTTCTTTTCCAGGGCAGGTCCAGGAACTGGGTCTGGAGCCTTGAAAGCAGAAGAGAAACTAGAGTAAACTAGAGGTAGGCAGAATAAGAAACGTGACCAGATAACATTATGAGATCTAAAAGCAGTGAGACAGTCCCCAGTGTATCTCACATAAAATGTTCTGAGATGGAAAAAGGATCTCTTAAGTTCCAAGTTACCAGAAGATGCTATTTACATTAGTTAAGTCATTGTCTTACTTCGCCCAATTCTACTCTAGACTCTCAGTTCCAGATACTCAAAACAGTGACCTATATGAAATCTATAATGGCTTTTTGCAACAGACTGTCCAATATGGGATCACAGAGTACAGCAGAAAGAGAAAAACAACAAACCTACTTTCACTGGTAAAATTAAAATTGTAAAGTCCTCATCTTCAGGTCATTTTGCTCTTCTCTATCTCATTTCCAATCATCTTCTAACTGCTCCCCTAATTTCCTACAATCAATTCGCAGAGGTTTCTTAAGAAATGCATCCAAGCAATGAACTGAATTCACGTTCCAATTTTTAAAAATACTTGGTAATTCTTAAAGTGGGAAGCAAAGAACAGCTCATAAGATGTGGTTCATAACCACACTGGAAATTCTTTTTTCCATTACCAAAATAGATTCAATTTTTTTTTTTTTGGTATGAATTTGTTAGGGCCATATTAAAAAAAACAACCAACCCTGTAACTACAAAGGTTACAGAAATGTAGGATATTAAAAATGGAAGACTGTTGTACGAGGGCCTGGAAATGATGTCCTTATGCTTGGTGAATTGGCACACGTAGGAGTTTCTCTAAGAAACAAATGTCATAGCAGTCAAAATAAATTGAATGCTCTGCTACTGTCAAATGACGGCAGACTGGGAGAACTGTAACAGGACAAAAAAAACAGTGAAAAGGAGGATTCAAAGAACTTAACTCCCTGCATTTCTTGTGACTAGCAACACAGCAAAGCGAAACAGAATCGAAGCAGTTTTTAAGAAAATGTAAATTTCCCATCTTTTGTGATGGCATATTGTCGGTGAAAAAATTCTGGTAGGGAGAGATCCAGGTTTAAATCTAGTTTCAGGATGGCCTTGGACTAAAATTCTGAATGAACAAGTTTCTTTTCCTTTAAGTGGGATACCACACCCTACCTTACTGGACTTTCAAGAGAATTAGCTGAAGTATAGAAGAACCTAACAACCTGGCATACAGTGGGTATTCAATACATTTTTCTATATTACTACAGAATGAAACACATATTTTTATTCTTAACATATGGGTATACTTAAGTTTTCATTTTTATATATGTTAAAGCAGCAGCTATGTAATAAGCTTTAGGTTTAAATAACTCAACCTCATCACATTCAAAGAGATACACCTGATTTATCAACACTGATTTCAGAACAGCTAGCTATAAAGGAAATGTGTGAGAGAGCTCAAGTCAAGAGCTAATGGTGAATAAAAATAAAACAATTTACTTTTAGGATATAAACAGAATCAGTGATAAAGAAGGAGACATGTAATTCCTTTCCCTACAAGTAAAGTAGAAAATACCTTTGTCCACACACTCTTGTTAAAAAAGTTATAGATCTGGAAGATGCTACACCTTAAAAAATAAAACCATTTCCATGCATTATATAACTTGGTCTTTAAGTCAGGAAATGCTTTAAGGGCAAAGAAAAGCCTTACATTTGGGCAATAATTTTCCTCTTACTGATAGAACTGTGGGTTCCATACAAAATTATTATTTACCAAATACGGCTCAAAGATCAGATTACACCTTCCCTAGCATTACCAAGTAATACAGCAAGTATCAAAAGTAGCAAGAACTTAAAGATCTCCTTAAAAATCATTCTATTCACTGCTACAACTTTATTTCAAACGTTTTTAAAAGTTAACACAGAGGGGTGCCTGGGTGGCCCGGCTGGTTAAGCATCTGCCTTCGGCTCAGGTCATGATCCTGGGGTCCTGGGACTGAGCCCCACACTGGGCTCCCTGCTCAGTGGGAAGTCTGCTTCTCTTTCTCTCTCTCTCCCTCTGTCCCTCCTCCTTGCTCATTCTGTCTCTTTCTCTCTCAAATAAAATCTTAAAAAAAAAGTTAACATGGAAAGTGTCTCATTCAAAACACACTGCAATTTACTCAGAGATGATAAAATTAAATTCAGTCTGTGTATTCCCTAGAAGGCAAAAAAAAAAAAAAAAATTATTTAAGAATGAGGATTCCCATTCATTAATCCATATAGATGGACTTTCAAAGATCAAGAAAAATACTTTAAAGACACTTTATTTTATAACCAGCTATCATAATGAAATCTCGTTACTCACATTAATGTAAGTAGATTACACAGTAGTGTAAGTAGATTCTTTTTGCCTTTTCTAGACAATGTCATCTATAGATAAATTTGCTTCCTCCTTTTCAATAATTATTTTGTTTTTTAGTCTGATTACATTGGGAAGTATTCCAAAGACAATATTACAGAATAGTTAATGCCGGCCAGACTTTCCTTGATTCATAACTTTTAAAAAGGAATTTAGTATTTCATCATTTCTAATAACGAAATGCAGACTTCTGGTCTGAGATATGTAAAATCTTAGATCTAGTCATTTATTCCTGTTTCAAGAAGGATTATTAGAAATAAATGTTGATCTCCCTCTTTTTGTTACCCCTCAAGATATTCATAAACCTCTCTCACCTACTAACATATGAATGAATTTATCATTACAGTTCTACATTCTACATTGAATTCTATTTCATTACAGTATTATTCTGTTAATGTAATGGTAGTTTCCATTTAATAGTTTTATTAAGCATTTTCTGCACCAACTTTTGTGAGATTGGTGTGTAATCTTTTATGCTCATATTTTATTATCATGTTACGCTGGCTTTGTAAAAAGAACTGGGAAGTTTACCTTTTTTTCCTCTAAGCTCTGAAATAGTTATCAAGGGCTTGAAGTTTTAAGAATTCAATAGTACAACCTCCTGGGTCTGGTGCTTTTTGCAGCGAATAGTCTCTTACTAGTAAGACCAGCATTTTCATGTATGGCTCCAGACGCTATCCCCCAACGTCTTGTGGAAAACCAGCCACCTTTCTTTTCAATCTCTCCCTTCAACCTATGAACATGTTTAAGTCTTAACCATCTTAAACATACATCCATGTATATACTCATACCACAAAGTATTTCCTTACCAGTTAAGTCTTGTCCAGCAAGTATTTATTCACAAAGCTATTTACGAAAATAACTATTTTATTCAAGGCACCAAGGAAAGAGAATGAGCTGTAGTTCCTGACCTCTGCCTCTTCCTTATCAAGTGAGAAACATAAACATAAAAAAAAAAACTGCCACAGCAATGTAAGGAACGGGTATGCTATGCTAGGCCATCTGTCTCTTACCATTCATGCCTCACCAAACTTCTCTATTGAGTAGTTATACTGTGGCTTCAATTTTGTTTTAACTGGTCTCCAAATTTCCTCCCTTGATAAGAGTTTTATTCAGATCATCAAACACAATAACCTTTTCAGGATCCTCATCCACCATTTTGCAATAACTTAACTTCTTAGAATATTTTAAGTTTTACTGGGTACTTTCTAATTCATCATATCATTTGATCTTCATGAAAAACCACTGAGAAGTCTTGGTAGTCATTACTCTCATTTTGCAAGGTTCAGAAAATTAAGTAATATACTAATTATCAAAAACTTCAATCTGTGGCAGATTGAGGGCCAGAAAAGTATTTGTGGCTTTCTAACTCCTGGTCCAGAGTTCCCTCCTCTATCTTGTATTAACTTGATTGATTAATTACTAACTTCAATGATTACTGATCATTCTTTTCTTGAAAATTTTTCTGGTCAACAGTGTACACGTTCCAGTTTCCTAGGATTGTTATTTCTATGCTTCTTAACGTTTGTCAAAAGGATGCAGGTGCAATGGGATACTCATCCTTGCTTGTCTTCCTCAGGCATCTCATCTGCACTTATAGCATAATCGAAAGAGAATCTCCTTTAAGTTGTGGTTCACTCTTTCTCTTCTACTTGATGAAACCTAAACATTCAGAATCGCAGAGACTCATGCTGAAAGGAGCCTTATGTATTATCTAGACCCATGTCCTTATTTAATAAAAACATGAAGTTCGAATTATATGTCAGTAGTAGAATCTGAATAAAAATTTAAGACCAAATTTGCCTTTTAAAACTATGAATCATAAAGTAAATGCATACATTTATATACAATAGATATAAAGTAATTAAACTAATTTTAAGAGTAATTATTGAACCTTATTTTTTTTTTTAAGATTTTATTTATTTATTTGACAGAGAGGAGAGAGATCACAAGGAGGCAGAGAGGCAGGCAGAGAGAGAGGGGGAAGCAGGCTCCCCACCGAGCAGAGAGCCCGATGCAGGGCTCGATCCCAGGACCCTGAGATCATGACCTGAGCCGAAGGCAGAGGCTTTAACCCACTGAGTCACCCAGGCGCCTCTTATTTCATTTTTGTTACAGACTTATCTGTCCCTATCTCTAAGAGATTTTACTTACATAACAATAATAATATGAGTCCATTTATCAAAGTAGTTTTTTAGAAAAAAAAAAATCACAGAATGGCAATAGTTAAAACCTACTCAATTCTATATATTCATGAATTATCTATATTCCAGATTTTTAAAGCGAACTGGGAATCAAAATCACACCTATACCTATGCTAATGCTTCCCACCTTGTTGCTGCCATGACCCAGTCTACGAGGAAGAAAGGTACCTCTGGGCTGCTTGCTGTAAAGCACTTAGAACAGTGCCAGGCACGCGGAAAGCATTCAAACAAAACATGTCCGTTACCACCGCTGCTGAAACAGTTACTACTACTGTCTTCATTCTCATCATTATATATATGGCCATATCTATGATTTAACCACGTGGAAAAGAATACTGTTGGGGTACAAATACCTCATTCTACTTCTTTTGGTCTATTTTCCAGGTTTTGTTTTGGTGAGCGAGGCCGCAACACTTAATTATCTAGGAATACCTCTCCCAACTACTCTCAGCCTTGAAGTATTTTCATGTCAACATCGGGAGTCATAGGTTCTGAAAATTAAGAGATCATTTTAAAAGGAATTGCATTTGCAAACTTTTAAGCTCATTCTACCAACATGGAATACTTGAAAAATAAATGGAAAGTTTAAACTTAAACTCTTCACCAAAATAGTTTCCCTCCTTAACTTGCTGTTTTTATCAGAAATAGTAATTCCCTTTTTAGCCTGAAAACTGAAGTAATCTGAACTCTTCTCTTGCCTTTCTACCCTCTCTTTCTTTCAAATCTTATCCATTTCATAATCGACATTCCTCATAACACAACTCCTAAGACTCTCCTCACTGTATGTAATAGTCAATACAATCTACAATCACTTCCATAGTTCTGAAATCTAAAAAGTTCTTAAAAGATTTATTTCATGAAACTTCATGTCAAAATTCATCTGGACAGGGTGGCTGGCGTTAGAGGAACACGTGACCCTTGATCTCGGGGTTTTAAGTTTGAGCCCCATGTTGGGTGTAGAGATTACTTAAAATCTTAAAAAAAAACCCAACGAAACCTCATCTAGTAGTGGCAAAAACCTGCTTTGAACTGACTTGAGACTACTTATAGGTTTTAGTTAGCCTACTGACTGACTACTTCTATGTTTCACTGCAGAAATATTAGTGTTTATTTACTAGGCGATGCCTCAGACCTTATGGGGGTGTTACATAACATACAATATAAATGCCATGTTTCCTTTCTAAAATTCAAAAAAATTTGAATTCCATAACGGTTGGCCTCGGGTTACAGATAAAGTACTGTGAACCTGTATAGTATTATTCCAGGAATCCTAAT
This sequence comes from Potos flavus, assembly GCA_028534135.1. NCBI lineage: Eukaryota > Metazoa > Chordata > Mammalia > Carnivora > Procyonidae > Potos > Potos flavus. Next base: position 14,279,978 of record CM052886.1, read on the forward strand.
TTAGGAACTCTATTCTTAACTTTCTGTTACTTTCCCTTACGCCACTCCATGCATTTCAGCTCCCATGTTTACCACCAAACCCTTTAAGTTCTTAATACCTCTTGGAATGGCCAATTCTACTCCACCCCTACTGCTACCACACTACCCCAGTCATCCCACATCTAAATGACCAGACCTATAGCTTACCTCCCTGCCACCAAAGTCTTCCTACTTGACCTATCAAGTATAGTACAGCAGATGAAAAATGCTCCTATATAACCACTTTAATAAATATTTCACTCGTTTGCATAAGAACTTAATAAACTGGAACAGATACATGAAGAATATAAGGATAATGAAAGTGGGATTATAGAAAAGTTTCTGTTACCTTGTAAACTTTACCTATAGCTGTGAAGTAAAGAACTCCCTCTTTTTTAAACTTAATGAAATTATAAAATATGAACAGTTTAAATGCATAAATGATTACAAAGAAAACCAATTATACTGAAAGTTACCGAGTTTCTTTTAAAACCTGTATTTGTGATGTTAATATATATGCTTCTTTACTAATACTCAACAAAATAAAATCTAGCAGAAGTCTAATAACCATAATTTTGCAGTAATAATCTGCATAAATTATATTCAGAAATATCAATAATTATTAAGTAGTATGAAAATGTCTGTGCTTTACCATTAGGAATAAAGTCACAGGCATCGCTATTACTACTGTGCTTTACAGCTTAAAATCCTCATACAGATCTTCCTTGAGTTATAATGGGGTTCCATCCCAATCCATTGTAAATTGAAAACACTGTAAGTCAAAAATGCATCGACTACACCTAACCTACGGAACATCACAGGTTAGCTTCACCTACCTTGAATGTGCTCAGAACACCTACATAAGGGCAAAATCATCTACCACAAAGCCTATTTTATAATAAAGTGTTAAATATCTCATGTAATTTATTGAATGGTGTACTGAATACAAGAAACAGAATGGCTGTTTGGGAGCGGAATGGTTCTGTAAGCTCACATTGGGTGTTCACCCTCACAGTTTTATGGCTGACCGGGGTCTGTGGGTTGCTGCTGCTGCCCAGCACGCAGAAGATCCGGCACTGCATATTGCTAGCCAAGGAAAAGATCAAAATTCAAAATTGGAAGTATCATTTCTGTCGAATGCGTATCTCATTTGCACCATCAGAAAGTTGAAAATTATAAGTTTAACCATTGTAAATATGGATTGTCAGTAGAAGGAAATGCTAAATTTCAGTTATAGGTTCCTGTTAGTGAAAACATAAAGATGTGGGTTTTTTTTCTCATCTAAGCACAGGGATCCTCTAAATTCTATCCTCAGACCCCTTCAGTTTCATGGAGCTAGAGTAAAACTCATGTTAAGTCCACCTACTTTCATTTCCCACTAGTCCTTATACCCATAGGAATCCAGTCAGGCTTGTCTGAACACGTTTAACCCAGCTTTCTTTCCTGGTTATGCTATTGCCCTGACTTAGAATGTCATTTCTCCATCTTGATGCTTATCAAAATCTTAACTACTCTCCAAAACCAAGTCAAGTTTCATCTCTTTGAATTCTTTTGCTACTGCTTTAGCCCACATGGATCTATTCCTGGAACTCCCACTGTACCTGTGGGTCAATGCTTCACGATCCAACATTTAATTTTTCTCTTCTAGTTCCACTTTTGTGTCTCTTCATCTAGGTTATAAGATCCCTGAGGACATGGGCTGCATCCTTGTAAATAAGACACTGTTTACATATAATAAAGGCACACAGAATGTACTCACAGTAAGCAAACTACTCTCAATAGATTATTAGAAGATCATTTTTTTGACAACTTTAAGTATACAAGAAAACATCAAGGCAGCCAAAAATTCCACTAAGCAGCTAAAAGATAACATATATTAAGTTTAATAGTTTACTTCAATCAAAACCTAGATACTATTATATTAAAAACTCAGAAGCTTATTTACTAGGTAATAATGAAGTCCAAGTAATAAATCAGGAAAGGAGTGGTAAAGCAGACATAATGATTTATGATTTGCTAAGCACCTACTACATGCCAGGCACTAGTCTAGATTCCATGGGTTCAATGGTAAAAAACCAAAATATCTCACATAGGAATTTACTGTTAGACCTTGGACTAGAACCTAGGGCTCCTGACGCTCATTCTGAAGCTCTGAAACAAAAAGCTATTTCTATCTTTTAGAACAGGTTAAGTGTGGAGCAAAGGGAATGTTCCCTATTTCAGAAGGTAGTAAATCATATAAAACATTATAAAGAAACATATTTGGAGCTATTAAATGTATATATACACACACATACACAAGTAAAACCTACGTAGTGTATAAAAATAATATAAAAATCTCTATACATAAAATCTATTAAAAAACATTTTGGGATAAGTTTCAATTATTTTATGTAGCATATTTATTACCTAATGAAACCAGATGAATGAGGTGTTACTCTACTCACTGATTGATGTTTTAATCACAAACACTTCATAAAGTTTTGTTTTTCTTCAAAGATCTCTACCAAGTTGACTCGATTTATTTCAAAAAATATAAAAAACTTATGTACCAATATCCCAGAGGTTGGGTGGGTGTGGGGTGAGGTGGTAGTAGTGATGGTGGTAAACATCATTCTAAGTAATCTTTTTCATCAGAGGGAAGGGTCAAAAGATGAGCATAATGGGAAAGTGGGTAGGAAACAAGGAATTGCTTTCCACATTATTACAATTTCTACTGTTGATTATAACAAAAAAGAAATTACTTTTCCTGGGGCCCCTGGGTGGCTCAGTGGGTTAAAGCCTCTGCCTTCGGCTCGGGTCGTGATCTCAGGGTAATGCGATCTAGCCCTGCATCGGGCTCTCCGCTCGGCAGGGAGCCTGCTTCCTCCTCTCTCTCTGCCTGCCTCTCTGCCTACTTGTGATCTCTCTCTGTCAAATAAATAATAAAATCTTTAAAAAAGAAAAAATTACTTTTCCTAAAGGGAAGACCTTAAACCAATAGTAATGGAATACAGAGTGAGAGAGGGGGAAGGCTAGCAAGGGCTGCGTGTGGAGGGACTGGAACAAGTAAAACTAATAGCTTGACAATGCCATGCTAGGGACCCAAAGTTACCCTGTCCAAAACTTATCTCACGACCTCCCACCCAATAATGTACCTCTATGTCAATTATTAACAATAGAGCATGATTCTGAAGCTGGCAATTTCAGGGTCTTTAATTGTTTTCCTCCCTATATACAATCAATAGCAAAGTTCCACTGATCACTGCCACAAATATTTCTTGCATTCATCCCCCTCTCTATATCCACGATGTCCTTGTTCAGGTATCTGATACCTGGACAAACACAGTAACACAAGTCTCTCATCTGATGGCTTATTCTAATCTTAGACTTTGCTAAGCTGTATTTCATAGTGGTAACAAACTTTCTAGCTCTTAAAACATAACTGGATCACTCATATTCCTCCCCAAAAGAGGTTAACAGGTTTTGTAGAATTATACAGTACTGAGTTTCAGTAGAAGGCGGTGACACTGACCTAGGGAATTATGGAAAAGGTGCTAAGCAGGAAAAGAGACTTGAAGACCAAGAACTTACAACAAAAGAGAAGAGTTAGATAAAATTCAGGAAGGAGTGGGGTCAAGAAAGCCAAACAAAAATAAGCATAACAATAATTATTATAGAGTTTTAAGTTTGTTATTTTGGTAATAATTTTATAGCTAATTTATAACATAAAAACTTTCTATAAACAGCTAACATTTATTAAGCATTTATCACTGCATCAACGATATCAGAGAAAGCTTCTTCTAATAAACTATTAATTTGTTATGGACTACCATGACATATATATATGTATATATATATACATACACACATATATACACACATACACATACAAACACACTATAGATCTGGAAATAAAATACATGGCTTCAAAAATAAATGTTCTCAGGGTACTCAAATTTGCATTGGAACAATAAAGGCTCAGGGTATTTTTGTCTTGTAAAGCTCAAAGGAATAAAGGTATATGAAAATGCTTTTGAAAGTATAATTATTACTGAAGAGAAAGTTGGCCTATAAGTCTACAATCTACCTGGATATGGGGAGAAGGACTAGTAAAAGATTTTTTAAATGTGCGCAGGGAATTTCCTATGAGACATGCTACTATGGACTAAATTCTAAGCTCAGCATACTATTTGCAATATGTGCCCCACTCAATACAAGAAGTCTGGGCCAAAGTTGAGATGATTTTGCATAAATCCATTACCACAAGGAAAAAAAAGATAACAAATAGGCAAAATGTGTGCCTCATTAACTTTGGTTAGTATTGTTGCTATGTGCAATCTGTGGGAGTATAATGTTTGTTTGAAAGGATCAACTCAAAATGTGGAACTCAGAAGAGACATATGACCATAACCCATACTCTAGAAATTAAAAAACTCATTTACTTTCAAAACCAAGCAAGGTTACTAGCTTTAAACTTTAGTAGTGCATATGTGTGTTCACTCATTCATTCACAAGTACTTACACAGAGCTAAGTGTCAAGGCATTGTACTAATGCTGTGAAAACTTATATTTAGTGGAAGAAACTGAAAAGTAAACAGACTATTATAACAATATGGTGAATCCTACAATAGAAGAACTAAATCAAAGTGCGAGAAATATATAAATTATCGATAAGAAAATATTACTAGAGTTAATAAGTTACAACAGAAAAGACTGTGGCATTTAAAAAGTGTTTCCTGAAATATCTTTATATGAAGTAAACATATCTCAATGGAACTCAGAAGATCTTTTTACCAATTCTGTAAATTGAGGCTCACCCTCTCCCTTTACCAATTTATTTTGGGATCTAAGTCAGAAATCGAAGTCTCTTCCTTGCTAGCTATTTTGCATACCTATTTTCAATTTTTGTTTTTGATCTGTCTCTTTGGCTGTTCTGTTTTTACCTACAAGAGAAATATTGCCAGAGAAAGCCTAAAAGGCATTTAAATAATAGTGTCAAATCTTTTTCACAATACACATAGAAGTATTTTCTTTTACAGAGGTTCAGGACAAACCTCTGAAAATAAGTAAGACACATGTGTCTATACTACTAGTATAGTCATCTTCCTGTCAAATAAGCACAGTTAAACATTATTACAGGAAATATATATCCCCCAATCACATAATTTCCGGTGCACTTAATGGCTGTTACACAACAGTAGGCTGATAAATAGAACCAATCCAGACTGAAACTTGGTAAAAGTTCTTTATGTGGTAGGAAAATATGGCATTTTGCTAATAAACCTTAGATAAGAGACAGTAAAAAGAAAAAGGTTACAGGTATAGTTTTTAATAAATATCATTATATCATAAATTTCTCATATATCAACTCAATTGATAACTCTCAAATTTCTATTTCTAGCCTGGATCTCTTGCTGGAATTCTATTTTGTATACCAAATCACCTACTTGATATTTACAAGTCTAATAGGCCTTTCAAAGTTAACATGTCCAAAAACAAAATCTTGACTGACCAGCCGAAACCTGCTACTTCACTGTCTCCTCCAATTCAGTAAACAGCGACTCCACAGTTCCAATTGCTTGGGCCAAAAATCTTAGGAGTCATCCATGACTTCTCTTTTATGCTTCAGATCCAATTCATCAGCAATTCCTGCCCACACAAGGTTTGAAACATATCCAAAATCTGACCTCTCCTCACCCTTTCCTGTTACTACGCTGGTCCAAGCCACTATCATCTTTCATTCGACCTACTGTAATAATTTCCAATATGGTTTCCCTGCTTATAACTTTGTCCCACTCCCATAGTTTATTCCACATAGCAGCCTCAGTGAATCTTAGAAAGAAAAGTTATCATAAATTTAACAGTTTAATGAAGAAAAATATGATCCTATTAATTGATGTAGAAAGAGCACGTTACAAAATTCAATACCCAGTCATGATAAAACTTCTTGAAATAGAAAAGGAACTTTCTCAATCTGATAAACAGCATCTACAAAAAAACCTACAGCTAACATATACTTAATGGTGAAAGACTGAATGCATTACTCCTAAGATCAGGCACAAGACAAGCTTGTTTGATCTCACCACTCCTATTAAACACAGTATTGGAAGTACTAGCCAGAGCAGTAAGACAAGAAAAACAAATAAAAGGCACACAGATTGGAAAGAAGAAACAAAACTCTCTCTATTCACAGACATATTAGAAAACCCATGGAATCTACAAAAATACTCCTAAAATTGTTTAGCTTACCAAGGTCTAAGGAAACAAGATCAGCTAACAGAAATCAATCATACTGTTATAAACTAGCAATGAACAACTAGAAACCAAAATTAAAAACACAGTATCATTTATAAGTGCTCAGTATAAGTCTAACAAAACATATACAAGGTTTGTATGCTGGAAACTAAACAATGCTGATGAAAGAAATCAAAGACCACCTAGATGTAAGGAGAGATACACAGTGTTCACAGATCTAAAGACTCAACAAACTAAAAATACAGATTTTTTTCAAATTGATCTGTAGATTTAATGGAGTTCCTACCAAAATCCAGGATTTTTGGCAGGATTTTTGTAAAATTTTATAAATTTTACATGGAAAAGAACTGGAAGAGCTAAGAAAAAATGGGAAAAAAGAATAATTAAACTGGAGGAATTTTACCATATGATTTTAAGACTTACTATACATAGTGACAGTAATCAAGATAGCTACTAATGGAGGGACAGACACAAAGATCAATGGAACGGAACACAGAACCCAGAAATAGACCCTTACAAATACAACCATTTGATTTTTGACACAGGTACAAAAGCAATTCAATGGAGGAAGGATATAATTTTTCAGCAAACAGTGTTCAAATAATCTGGACGTTCACAGACAAAAATGAACCTGAATCTAAACTTTACATCTTAGGGGTGCCTAGGTGGCTCAGTTGGTTAAGAGTCTGCCTTCGGCTCAGGTCACGATCCTGGGGTTCTGGGGTCCTGGGATCAAGCCCCACATTGGGCTCCCTGCTCAGCAGAGAGTCTGCCTCTCCCTCTGTCCTTTCTTCTCCCCCTGCTTGTGTGTTCTCTCTCTCTCTCTCAAATAAAATCTTCTTTTAAATAAAATCTCAAAGAAAAAAACTACATCCTATATAAAAATTAAGTCAAAAGGGTCATAGCTCTATATATCCAAAAGGTAAAGGTTTCAGAAAACTTACAGAAGAAAATTTGGGATCTAAAGTTAAACAACGAGTTCTTAGACTTGACAACAAAGGCACAATCCACAAAAGGAAAAATAGGTAAGTTCAACTTCATCGAGATTAAATTTTTTTGCTCGGCAAAGGCCAATCAAGAAAATAGGTAAGCCACAGACCAGGAGAAAATACTTACAAATCACATACTTGACAAAGCATTTGTATCCAGTATATTTAAAGAACTCACTAGACTAAACAAGAAGAAAAATAATCCCATTAAAATATGAGCAAAAGACTTAAGAGACACTTTACCACAGAGGATATACAGAGAGCAAAGCACATGAAAATATGTTCAAAATCATTAACCATTAAGTAGATGCAAATGGATGCTTTGATGAGATGCCACTACAAACCTAGTAGAATTTCTTAAATAAATACTGACAATACCAAATGCTGGTAAGGGTATGGAGAAACTGGATCTTTCATATATTGCTGGTGGGAATGTAAAATGGTATAGCCACTGTGGAAAAGAGGCAATTTCTTACAGAGGTAAACATGTATTTATCATACAAAGCAGTGAATGCACTCCTGGGGACTTACTCTAGAAATGAAAATGTATTTTCGCAAAAACCTGTAGAGTTTTATTTTTATAAACTAGAAACTCAAAAGTCCTTCTATCAGACAATGGTTAAACAAGTTGTGGTAGATCCATACAATGGTACACTTCTTTGGCATTAAAATAGAATCAACTACTGATACATGCATTAACTTGGATGAATCAAGAGCATAATGCTGAGTAAAATAAACCAATCTCAAAAGGTAACATAATGGATGTTTCCATTTATACAACACTCTTGAAGCACCAAAATTATAGTGATAGAGAACAGATCGGTGGTTGCCAGGGGTTAAGGTTGGGGAAAAGGTATAACTATATAAGGGTAACACAAAGGAATTTCTTTGTGATGATGGAACAGTTCTAGTTCTGTCTCGACTGTGATGGTTACACGAATCTTATATATGATAAATGATATACAGCCATACATATACAAAATGAACAAATAAAGATGTTCTAAAAAATGAGGGAAAAAAGGCAAATAGATCATGTCTTAAAACCCTTCAGGGCTTCCTATCACATCCTGAATAAAATCTAAACTCTTTACTCTAATCTAAAGACATTACATGAAATACATCCTTGGATCTCATCTACCCTTTTCCTGCCTCTCAACTCCACAACTACAGCGGCCTTCTTGCTCTTGGAACATGGCAGGCTTGCCCCCACCTAAAGGCCTCTGCACTTGTTATTGCCTCTATTTGGAAAGCTCTTTCCCTTTATCACTTCATCAGGTACCTACTCAAATGTCATCTAATCAGTGAAGGCTTCCCAGTCTTTCCCCAATAAAGTGATATCTTCCTTCTCTCTCTGTAGGAACCTTGAAACGAACAAAAAGAACTCAAATATATTCCTCATCCGTTATTGCCCTGGTATGTTCTTATGCTGGCAAATGGCAGGCATTACACTAGGCACTCAGGTACTCAAGCTAGGGCATGTTTTACTTCACACTCAGTATTCTCTTCTCAAATTCATTACCTACTCTTCTCTTTAATCATTGCCTTAATTCATTAATCCAGTTCCTTATCCAAATACATGGCTGTAAGACCTGTCCCTCCCTTCTAAGCCTGGCTCTTTTCTAAATATTCTGTGCACCGCAGCCAGAAATATCTTTTTAGAATGTTAATTTAAGCACTTGCCTTCCATCATTTATAGACTAAGGCAAATCTACCTTACAGAGCATACAGGTATTTTCAGTCTCTGTTTTCTAATTTTCCACCTCATTTCCTACTAACCCCTCACTAATGCCTGCATGGTGAAATTAGTTACTGAAGGTGTGTGGACTTTCCTCCCTCCATCCTTCGCACAAGTTGTTTTCTTGGACAGAAATGGCCTCTCTTCTCCCAGCTTGTACTCCTTGTCTGACACAGGCTCAGATTAAGCATCATCTTTCCTATGAAGATTTCGCTGTTGTATCCCTTCATCCCTCACCGAGTCAGACACTCTTCCTATAAATTCCTTAAGGGTTTCATGTTTAAGACTACCACTGCATTTGTTACAGAATAGCATACTAGTTTGTACACATGTCTGTTGAAGGCAAGACCTAGATCTTACTCAACTTTCCATCTCTGTCACCTAGCAAAGTACCTAGCACACAGCAAAAACTCAAAACCAACTCAAAACTATTAGATAAGTGAATTAGGTTGACTAATAAAGAATGTAGAGACACATTGGAAGAATGAGTCAGGCAAGATTCCAAGGGTTAGTCAACTATTTTGCACAGGTGTGTCACAGAAGTCATCTGAAACAAATTCTGTGGAGTTTCTTTCTATTCTTTTGATCACGTGACAGCCTATAAAAGTTGAGGTACTGGGGCGTCTGGGTGGCTCAGTCGTTAAGCGTCTGCCTTAGGCTCAGGTCATGATCCCAGGGTCCTGGGACGGAGCCCCGCATGGGGCTCTCCGCTCAGTGGGAAGATTGCTTCTCCTTCTCCCATTCCCCCTACTTGTGTACCCTCTCTCGCTGTGTCTCTCTCTGTCAAATAAATAAACAAAATCTTAAAAAAAAAAAAAAAAAAAGTTGAGGTACTAATCCTGTAGCTTGGTTTGGCTAAGATCACCAGTTCAATTTTCCTATGAACCAGCTACCTTCCCCAAGAGTAATTCTTGTTCCACTTGCTGACGTACAGGAATGGCTCTGAACAGTAATCCTGTAAATTCATGCCATTGTTCACGAGGGGAAAATCTCCTGAAGAGAATGAGGACGTCTCACTCAGGCCGACCAATTACTTCACCTACAAAAACCCTGAAAAAGAAAAAAACAAAAACAAAAACCAAACCTCAAAGAAAGAAAGAAAGAAAGAAAGAAAGAAAGAAAGAAGGAAAGAAAGAAGAAAAAGGCAAGCTGGCAAGCTCAACCGTATATGTCAATACATTTTCCTATGTAAAAAAAGCAGAACTGTCCATGTGGAAATGGAAGTTTATTTTTCCAGTTCCTTAGAAAATCATCATTAAGTGGCAAACAGTACTTAGTCAAGTACCATTCAGGTAAATGCTAGTTACAAGGTAAACAACAAGTTGCTCTCAATGCAAATACACAGTACCTGTATTTCTATCAACTTCTGTTTGACAATGATATCTTAGATATTTCCTTAAGTACTTTTTCTTCTCAATTCTAACAGCTACTTAACTGTGATGCCTACATACATCTGCTTCAATTCCAAAGAGTAAATGTTCATGTTTATCAGGTCACTAATTGCAACTATACAATCTGTGCTCAATGGATTAAAATGGAACACACATTGTGTGTCGAATTCCTTCCAAAAAACAAGTGGGTTTTTTTTGCCTATATTACTGTCTTCTCTAGAATTATTTTCTAGGGATGACTTAGTACTAAAAACCTATGATCTGGAAATGCTAGTATAAAAGACACGACAGCCTACAGAAAGTCAAGAATATGGAAGCAAGAATCTATCTTTATCTTATCTTTACACCATAGATTTGAACATAATTAATTTTTAAAGGCAGACTTCTTCAATTTAAATTCTTATGTAATTGATTATTGATCTGCTACATGTAAGATGAACTCTGTTGCAAAGGGCAAAGAAGCAAAAATTTACTGACCTAATTATTACTGGCATTAAGTGACCCATCTCAAAGGTTCTGAAAATACGTTAAGTTTTTAAAATAACGGTATTTGAGGAAAACAAAAATTATATAAATAATCCTACACACTACATATTGACTTTGCTAAAAGAAAAACTAGTTAGCTGTAGAAACAATACTGAAAAGACCAATATATACTTCATAATCCTCTCTGCAATAATGTTATTTATCTAATGATTGATGGCTAGATTTCCCATGGCTTCTGGCTTTATTTTACAGACTGCACAAAAACTGTACATGTGTAAGAGTAAAGTGTATTTATTACCTTTAGGGCTAGAGATTTCATATACATGCTACAAAATGTTCTAAACATACTTTTTATTTTATTCATTCATTCATTCATACTGTTTAGCAGTAACCACAGCAACTGGATTTATATTTTAGTAATAAGTTACTTATATTACTTACAATGCCAAGAAAAGTTCTGAAGTTTACTGGGTGATTGATAAACAAATGGTATTTGTTACTATGTTAAAATACTATTTATGCAGCTAGCACTTAATACTAATTAGTAGAGCAAAATATTCTACAACAATCACATTAATTCACTCAATAGATTAAGATAAAAAAACTTTTAGGAAAAATCAAAGTAAAAATCACAGTTAATCGAGCAATAAACATCAGGAAAATTAGCAATATATTCCTTTTGAATGTGAAATAGACACAGAAGAGTGTTACTGAAATAACTAAAAAAATATTAACTAGGAACTTAGAAAAGGTACAAAGATCATTTTATATAAAGTAGCACAAGTTTTAAGGTATTATATTTAACCTCATATTTAAGGTGTTTTCAAATATGATCCATGCCAATTTTCTAATTAGAAAGAACTTAATCATGAGCATGGACTACTTTCAAATTGAAAATGCAGGCTTTTTCACTGGCAAGGGTAAGGAAAATACAAAGAAGTCACACGTTTATTTTGTGATTAAAAAATAATGATGATGCTTTGTTTATTTCACTTTGGCCCAAAGAGCAACAGTAAATTAAACAGTAGAGAAATTATTTCCTTTTCATTCTATTTGTTGAGGAAAAATAAAGTAAGTACCCCAAAGGAAAAACCTACCAAAGCAAAATTCCAAATGTAAAATTACTTAATTATTTAAGCTATATGTCTAATGTAACTACAACAAGAATTTGCCTTATTCTATTTGAAAGATTAATACTTTAAAAAATTAAACTTGACTAAATAGAAGGTGCTCAATATGAAGCAAATATGAAAAAGTTACAGGGAAGAAAAGCTGCCTTGAAAAGCACAGGATTATCATAGATATATTCCGCATTTCGACTATTTATTGATGCCTATTAGGTTCAAGGTCAGTATAGTACTAAGTAACATAAGAAATAAAGATAATGTAGTTAAAACTACCATTCAAGATAAATATGAGTATACATTATTTTTCTAAAGAAAAGTCCTAGGCTCAAAGAGTTTGAGTGATTTATCTAAGGCCACATACTTATAGCCAGTAATACAACCCGGGAATTGAACTTGGGCTCATCTGACTTTAAAGCCCAGATCTTTTCTTATTAAACCTGAGTCAACCTCACCAAGGTAAACTTAAGATATTTAGTTAAAGGGGTAGAGATTGACAAGTTGACAAATTAAGAGAGACCAACTCAAAATCAAAAGTAATACTCTCTTCAGTGGCTGACAGAATTAAAACTAAGTAAACTCCCCTCATCTCCTATCTCTCCAGTTCATATCAGAATTACTGTTTTTGTTGATTTGTCTAAGCAAAACTCGCCTGGTGTGAGAACCATCTTCTGCAAGGTCAAGTTACTGATTTCAAGTTTTCGTTTGTATTGGCAAGTATTTTCTGTCATTGATAGGGAACAGAAAATCATTCCACTGAACAGCCATTGACTCTATACAGATGAAACAAGCAATATCTTTGGCCTGCCCAGCTGGCAAAATGACAAGAAGCAAACCTGTGACGTGCGCAGTTTTGCTAACACCGAAAAGGTTAACATTAAGATAGGCCAAAAGAAATTTTCCTTAATGTAAATGTTAGAGTAAAACGTTAAGCTAAAACACAAAATAATAGTATTATCTATTAATTCAAATAGAAGTATGGTTAATAAACCAGGGAATAAGTAGAATTTAGTAATTGAAAGGATACTTTCACATACTTTTTTGGGGGAGGGGGCAATAATTTGCTGTCATTCTCCCAGAACCTGTCTTCTGCACCAGCCAAACAGGCAAGTTAAACAGTCAGAATTACCCCCCAAGAAATGTTCAAGACTTTGTTGGTAGCACTAATCTCTCTAATATATCTAGGAATGTGGCATTGCTCTGACTTACTGTTTTGGCAAGATTGGGTGGAGGGACCGGATGCAGGGATCACACACTTTGATGGATTAATTCTTTTGAATAATTTTTTAGTAACAACCAGCATTCATGTATTTCCACCAAAATCTTCGTTAAATTCTACATTACTCTTGCTTCTCTCCTGTCTCTTTCTCTGCAGGACCTTCCCAACCTCTATCATTTGACTTCTGTGACTTTTACTAGGACTGTTTTTATTTTTCTTCAGTGAAACAAGAATGCCATTTTCTTTAACAACGCAATTAAAATACTACAACGCAATTAAAATACTACAAATTCTTACAATGCCCTCATCTATGTTCTACCTGTTTGTGGATAAATCAGACTTTCTTTCTGAAGCCACTCCAACTGACTGATATTCCCTGTAGGAATATTCCTTCTAAGTGGCAGGTTGTTACAGTTCAAAACAAGCCAACAAAAAAACCACAAGAATATCGAAATATTATATTCCAATCTCATTTTTAAAACAGTACTGTAACACATCAAATTTTAATATAAAGCAATTTGCTCCTATATACCTTTGAAGAATATTTTTTAACAGCCAAGAAATATTTTGTATAAATGACTAAATGTCTTAGAACTTGAGGAAATCTTAGGTTTTAAGAAAGCTAAAATTACTATTCATTAGGCAGAGGATAACTTGCCACAGAACAGGAAAAAGCTGGCTGATGCTAAGATTTAAACACATGAAAAATGGTTACTGTTAAAGTAGGGTGGGGTGGGATGTTTTTTCTGTGAAAACACCAATATTCCCCACATCATAAGAATGTAACAACGTGACTAGCCCATTTAACTCATAAAGCCAGTATAAATCTATAGTTTCATTAAAAATGCCTTAAGGAGAAAGATAAACTTGTCTTTTAACAGTTAAGAGCATATAATTATGTGTGAATTATTTTTTCTATTCTTCTTATAAACACTGCTATTCATTTTTTCACTTGAATGTCAACAACTTCATAGGAATAGGTTAATAAATGCCAATCTAGCTGCAAATAAGTGATTTCTTCCTTTCAATTTCTGTGGTATTTTTCAAATTTTTGGCTAGATTAAAAAAAAAATGACTTTCAGGAGACCTTGTCTGACACCTCAGTCTGTGCTTAAACTAGAGATTCAAAGCCCAGTAGTCAGTTTTCAAACTCAGAAGTGGCTTACCACCAAAATGAGTTGTAATACGCAGAAAAACTAAGAACCATTCAACATTTAACACACAATATTTCTTGAGCTCTTAAGTACAGGCCAACCACTGAAGATATGGTGAAGTCAAAACTGAAATGAAAATAAACCATGGTCTGTCCCTGAGAAGCTCAGTTAGTGATCTTCCAGAATAAAAATGAAAAACAAATACTTCATTTGACTGGCTATTCCACTCTCCCCTCAAAAAAACTCATCAACAATTTGTAATCTTTTATCTTTGTAAAAGTTTTCCTTAATACTTTGTGAATTCTTTGGATTAACCCCTTCACACAATAAAAGAGTAATAAATAATGAAAAGAACAAACATTTATTGAATGCTTTACAATATGCCATGCTGTACTAAATGGTTCACAACTATTTGCATAAATTGGAATCTTAACACATTATTTGTATTTGTCAAAATGCTGAGATCCAGCTTGTCAATCTTAAGCTATGTCACAATGTGCTGTCACCAGAAAAACACTGTAGGTTTACACCTGCTATCACATTGCCTAGGTAACTGTACCAATTTCCCAGACAGTACTAGGGACTGTAAGTTACAGGTGCATTTTAATTAACTTTATGCCATCAGACAAGAATTCTTTAGTTGTTCAAATGAAATATATATTAAAAAACGCCCCACAGTGTTATGAGAGCTTCTTGGAAGGGTCACCAACTTCAACTATGTTTGACAGAACCTTCTGGTAAGCAGTAAACAAAAATATTACAACTTACCGAGCCCCTTCTATATATCAGATACTTGACACAAAACGTATAACTTATAATCACTTCCTTACTGATATTACACTCCTTTTAGACAGAAGAGAACAAGTTCGGAGAGGCTACAAAATTGTAATCCTCTCCGAATCACAAAGCTAGTCAGTAGCAAAATGAGGATAGCAGACTCTAGATTTTCTATTGAGCGACAAAGCAGTTTTCTGAAGTACGAACAATAGGAAATTGCTATCAATGGAAACTATAACTCTAAAGTACAAACATAATTGTGTTTCAAAAGTTATAAAGCATATTCTTAAAGAAAAAATTTATGTAAGATTTTGTTTTTGAAGTCATGGATAATATTGATCATACAGTTCTGAAAACAGCAAATAAACAATGCCCATTCTCCAACCCATTTTTCTGTTTTATTTTTCTCCACAGTACTTTTTCATCCCAGACATATTAATTTTACTCATTTGTTTTTCACTACCAAAATGTAAACTATGTAAGGACAGAAATTTTGTCTGTCAGTCACTGCTGCTACCTCCAACATCGCAAAGGTCCCTGGCACACGGTAAGTGCTCAATAAATATTTGTGAAGCGAATGAAAGCTTGGCACCCAGCAGGCATTTAGTAAATGTTAGTGTTTTTTTCTTTCCTTTACTATGAAGAAACACTAAAAAGATATTAAGTTATTAAAGGTCAAAAAAATTCATTGCTCCCTTGATAACTAAATTTTGAACTGGAACAGATTAGAAATGCAATAGATTTATTAAAATTTTACATGAAAAATATTATGATGCAAATCAAAAAGACATTCAGCTATTTATCAAGCATCAAGAGAGAAGGGGGGTCTACATAAATTATATTTTGAAAAAATGCTATTTTAAGTGCCTACACTTTAATTGATTTTCATAGGTATGTTTTGTTGAGATTAATATCTATGATTTTAGTTTGTGGCAATTCTGACCTGGATCTCCTAAAATATCAACTTGTCAGCTGACACTTTTTACTGTACTTTTAACAGTAGCTCATTCCTTTTCTGAGGATTAAGAAATTAGAAACTAAGCATATTCTGTAAAATGACTCAATAAAAATCAGAGTGAAAGTCTAAATGAAATGCTTAACTTTAATGCTAGAAGGTTACTTGGTACTAAACATTGTGTTTTCAGGGATGGAATATTTAGAAAACAAAGAAAAAGAAAGCCATTCTTAATCTATGACTCTATCAAGATCACAGTCAGGTTTAGTGGTCAAGAAAGGAGGATGCTGAAAGTACAATACTAGCTACCCCTAAGAGTACTTCCTCAGGTTTTTTAGCTTTCAGATTAAGCAAGTGTCCTTGATTTTATAGGACCAGAATCATAAGAAATGAAATGTCAAACTACTATAAGTGTTTTCGAAATATGAGCCAGAGGTAAATAATATGAACAATTCCACATAATTTAAATGTCTCCAAATCCTTACCACTTTGATACAGATTTATTTCATTTTTTAATAAAGATTTTATTTCTTTATTTGTCAGAGAAAGAGAGAGAGTACAAGCAGGGGGAGTGGCAGGCAGAGGGAGAAGCAGGCTCCATGCTGAGCAAGGAGTCCAAGGTGGATTAGAAACCAGGACCCTGGGATTGAGACCTGAACTGAAGGCATAAGCTTAACCGACTGAAGGTTTAAATAAGATGACATACATATAGTCAGAGTCTATCAAAAGATTCAGAGCAAATCTCCTTAGTACAGTTCAGCATGATCATTTTCCTATGCTTGGAAGTCACCACTACCCACATCTACATATTTCTAGCTACCCAAAACTGTTCATCTAATAATCCCTTATCTTCTCCTCATTACTATTTTGCCCCAGTTCTCACATTTGCCTCTGTAATTACCTCATAAGCCTTCTATTACAGACAGTCCCAATCTCAGATGGATCAAATAAAGATGACATAAGTGAAACAAAGGAAAAGTGCTCCTACTGTTCTCTGGGACATGGGAGCCTGGCCAGGTAGAAATATAATGGAATTGAAGCCTTTCTGAATTACAGTTCAACTTACAAACTTTACATATTGGAAAGATTATCAGATACTTTTGTCTAAACGATCTATAAAAGACAAAAATTCCCTCTTTAAATATGTTGATGATTGTTAAAAAAATAAACTTTTAGTCTTCATCAGTTTGTTTCTTAAAAAATGTTCAGAAAATTCAGACGTCCCTCAAGGAATTTGTGGCATGAAATGTATAGTTTCATGTAAATGACCTACATTACACCTACTTCTCAAAATGCAGTGTGTTCAAAGATACATGTGTACATTTCATCCGGAACAGTATTTTGAGAAAAGAATTTTCCTTACAGAGAAAAATGATAGAAATAAACTTTTATTTGTATCATGTTAAGACAATTACCCATGTTACTAATACTAATGAAGGAATATTCATTAACATAATCGGGGATCTGGGTAGTGTCTACCTAACTGCAGAGTTTAAAAACCTCATTTCATTTGATGTAATAATTGTATGCAAGTCTTAACACAATCCTTAGTTGAAGGCAAGTACTTCTTTCCACTAAAGAGAGGACCAAATATAGATGTTATTTCAATCAAACGAGATTGATTTAAGTCAAAATATATTTTTCAGGAAACTGGTATCAGATGAGATGCCCATCATTTACCCACTTCTTAATGAGTTACAAAAGCACAGGCTCTATTCTTTAATCAGTTCACTAAAGAGGAGTGAATAACTACAGTTCATCAGTGTCCTATGAGAATACTTTTAAACTCAGAAAGTCATTCCACGTACTCAAGAGAAAAAAATGAAATAATGGAGTATATTCAGTGGATGACTTACTCATCTAATTAACACATTCAACTTTCAGTTGATCCTTTAAAGATTTAAATCATAAGACCCTATATTAGAAACTGATTACATTAAAAGGAGGGGGGGGGAATACATAAAAAAAAAACCCCAACAGAAGTTCTGAATCACTGGAATTTTTGTTCTATTTCCTGTTAACACACTGATGGTACCATCACTCAATATATCTGTTCCATACATGTTTTTAAATGCTTCAGGATCCCTTTTAAACTAACTTGGCCCTAATTTAATTTGTAGCTCATTTATCTGACAATTCCTTCCATTGTTTCTAATTTAACTGCTCAGCCAAAACATACAATAAGATGAAAAGCATGTCTTCCTTTATTAGAAAATGCAATGGTTTCAAAGCTAAAGTTTCAAACTGCAGGGTTTATTAAAACCAATCACGACTTCACTGTCACAAAAAAGGGTGCCAATACTCTGCTACTGTAAGAAGAAAAGTGTGGCAACCAGTTAACAGTGTAAAAACTGAAAGCAAAAATTCTATTCCATGCCCACCAAAATTCCCAGCCAAATCTGATATTGCATAATTAGCAAGATTCTCCTGAGTGAGCTAAAGCACAGACGTTGCTTTTATAAAAAGCGAATCAACCCGACCCTAAAATTTGACACTTTACAATCTTACCTAAAACAGACAAAATGGATGCAAAATTATACTGCCTCACTGTTGCCTCGAATACGACCTTAGCGTTCAAGAACTTTCCAGTGAATAAAAAGCTCTTGAAAACAGCCTCACACTGGGGACCAGAATTTCATGAACTACTGAGAAACCCCTGTGAAGCTGCAAATTCCCTCTGCTCTCCTGGAAACCCCTCTTATCAGAAACATTTGAAGAATTTCTCCACAACAATTAAGCGGACTTGAAGAATGGAAACCTAACATCTCGAATACACTATATATGGAATGAAACGTGGCCAAACACGTAAATACAAACTCACACGTTCTCTGAAACCTTGGTATACAACTCTGCCTGAGCAATCCGACAGCATCAGCAACAGAAAGATACACCTGTCACCTGTTCAGCAATATCCAGGCCCTTTTAGCCTCCCAGCTACAACCACAATCTTAGGGTTGGAGGTCGTATGGACAGAACACTAGAATTACCCAGTGAAATCGAGGGGGCCACATATTCACAGCGGGGCTTGCTCCCCATTTCAAGAAGGCTGCAGAAAACCAACACTGCAAAGGAAGCGAAGTTCTCCCCCCGTCCCCACACATCTCTTTCAGTCTCTCCCCCCAGCACCCTCGCTAAGTCATCTTTATCCAGACCACGGCTCCCCAAAAAGGAGTTTTCCTTTCCCCCACCCCCATCTCACACATGCCTGAGGGGCGGGCCGGGGGCACCGGTGCAGGCAGGGGCCCTCCCCACCCCCTGGCACCCTTCCCTACCCGGGGCTCTCCCCGGCTCCCGACTCCAATGAATGCCCCCCTCCCCCTACACACAAACTCCCCGGAGCCCAGGCCCAGCCCGAGGCTCCCCACCCCCACCCGGTCGGGAGGACTTGGGGGGCCTCCCCCTCTGCCTCGCCACTGGGGGAGGAAGGAGGCGGAGGGAGGAAGAGTGAGAGGAAGAAGTGGGCGCCCCGCAAGGGCCCTGCGAGTCAGCAGAGCCCCCTCCAGACGAAGGAGGGGTGCGGGGAGCTGAGGGGAGAGCCGGGACTGGGGATCCCGCCGAGGCCCGGCAGTGCTGTCCGTTTACCCTTCGCCGCCGCCGCTTCCCCCTCCTCCTCCTCGGCCGCCGCCGCCGCCTCTCCCACTAGGGCAGCCGTCTCCACCGTCGCCGCTGCCGCCTCCACCACCACGGCTGCCGCCAGCGCCGCCGCCGCCTCCGATTCCACCCGGCAGGGGGGACACCTCAGCCCTCCCTCCCTCCCCGCTCAGCCCCTCCGATCGGCCGCCGCCGCCAACTCCCTCCGGCCGCTGCCGCCGCCGCTCGTGGCTGAGGGGGAGGGGAGGAGAGGGGGTCGGGCTGGGTCGCCCCGCCGGCGGCTGCTGCAGATCAAAAACGCTGGCTGGGTGGCGTCGCCGCTCCCCGCTCCTCGGCTCCGGCTCGCTCGGCCTCCCTACCTCCCTCTGCCCCCACCCCCCTCGCGCTCGCCTGCCCTCCCCCCACCCCCCCAGCTCTCGCTCGCTCTCGCCGCGGCTCCGCCAGCCCAGTGCAAATCAAAATACTGTCACACAATATGGCGGCGCAGCCGCCGGCAAACACCGCGAGATCTGCGGCCGCTGCTGAGGCGGCGGCCGTGACTAGGCCTCCCCCAGCCGGCCGGCGGTGGCGGCGGCGGCAGCGGCGGCGCGGGGATGCTCTTTCTCCGCCCTGTACCCCCTCCCCCGACACTCGCAGACTCCACGCTCGCCTAGCGAAGGCCGGAGGGAGAACCCTGCTCCGCGACGCGAACTGGTGCTGGCCGCCGCCGGGGCAGTGCCAGGGGGGCCGCCGGCGCAAAGAGCTCGGGGAGGGCCCGGGAGCCTACATTTTCAAATCCCGACCTCCCAAACTTTGGAGGGCTGTGTGTGTGTGTGCGCGCGAAGAAAGTGCAAGTTCCCCCACCCCACGGGGGCCGGTAGCAGCTCGCGCTGAAAGGCGAAAGGAGCTCCAGCTCCATCTGCTCTGCCAGTCCGGAAGCGGGCGGCGGGAGCTGTCCCGGGTCGGCTGCGCCCGCGGGTGGGGGCCTCGTGCTCGGGGCTGGGGGCGGCCCCGGCGCCGCGGTCGCTCCGCGCCTCCCGCGGGCCCGGGCCGCCGGGGGCAGCAGGTGGGCCCGCGGCGGAGGCGGCGTCCGGCCGCAGTGGGGCCCGGACACACCCCCTTGGAGCCCGGCGGCGACCGAGGCCGGAGCCCTGAGTCTCAAGAGTGTGTGTGGGAGAAATCCTGGAAGCCTCAGCACTCCCACCGTCGAGACTTGAAAAGAGTCGGACTTCGAGTTTTCTGGAGCGCTTGGGGGAAAAAAAAAAAAATCTAAATGCTGCAAGGGTTTTGTTGTTTCGATTTTATTTTAATTGCACGTTCCTAGAAGTCCTAGAAGCAGAGCCAAAGACACTTTAACTTGGGGGGGGGAGGAGAAGGGGAGACTTGTTTCTATCATCTTAAAGAAATATTTGTTTAATTTCCCTGGGGGGGGGGGAACGTGTTTAACACTCAGACATTTCTCACAATGTAAAATATTTATTTAAAGATTCTAGTGCTTTCATGGTGTCCAAAACACTACGGCATTTTTCTGTCCCTGTCCAAAATGTCCACATCCCTGCCAGTTTCTTCCTTGAAACAGTTCTTACTTATTCCCCAGAAAAATCCTGAAAGACCATTTTTATTTTTGTTTCCAGAATGAGCGCTATAGCTATAGTGAAAAATTTTTTTAAATATCTTTTAAGAATTACAGGTTTCTATACAGTTAAGGGACTTTCCCCAGTTCCTTTTTCCACACTCATCATTTAAAAATACCTGTAATCTTGGAATAAAGAACCAACTCAAAACCTTTACTATTTCAAAAGCCAAAAGTACTTGTTATTTACAATATCAGAATTTAAGTATTTTCTCTCCTGTTGATATCATTAAGAGATATAGACATAAATTAAAAAATGGAAATGTTATAGTTTTAATTTATTTACTGGTGGATAATAAAAAATCACTAAACCTTGATATTTTTAGTAGTCCTGTTTGATGAATTATTTCCATACTTAAAGTAATTGAATAAGTGAGTTTAGAGAAATTGGATCTATTATTAAGTAAATTGCACTGGTTTCAAAGACCAGCACAAAAAAGCACAAAGCCAACAACGTCTTGAAATGGTAGAAGTGTGTATTTTATACAAAAATATTTTTAGAAACTTATTTAATGAAATAAATGTGTATTTTAATAGAAACAGAAGGCTTTATAAACTTATGAGTATGATAGGTGCAAACATACTTTGAAGAGCTTTATTTAACCTGGGATCTGATTATGAGGAATAATTAGACAAACCCAAAAAGAAGAAAGTTTTATAAAACAACTGGCCTATATTCTTAAAACAAACCGTCAGTGTCATAAAAGACAAAACAAAGTCGCAGATTAAATGAAACTAACGAAACCTGACAATTAAATGCAAAATGTGACCCTGAACTTGATCCTTTACTGGAGCAGACAATTGCTATCAAGGACATTATTGGGATAATTGATGCAATTGGAATATGGACTGCTGAGTAGATAAAACTACTGTATCAATGTTAAATTTCCTGAATATGATATGTCCAAGAATATCCTTATTCGTAAGAAAACAACACTGAAATATTAAAGGGTAAATGGACATTAAGTATGGGATTTTCTCCCAGATGGTTCAGAAAAAATAAATTACATACACACGCACAAACATATAGATGCACATATATCCATCTCTCATGTCTCCCATACACATATAGACAGTGATTGATAAAATTTAAAAATTGGTGAATCTAGGTTATTATTTTTATTAAAGAACCAATTTTATTTCTATTGAGGGTGGAATATGATGAGAAAGGGGTTCCCTTCTAAAATAAGGAATTTAAAATTAGCCATAGGGAAGGACTTTTAAAAAGTGAGGATTTGAAAATACAAGAACAGATTGATTTCTGGAAGAATAACTCAGAGGATAAAAGAAAGGATATTTTCTTTTTTGGAGTCTATAATAGAATTATAACTTATTTTTCAAAGGTGGTTTAACTGTTCTCTCATGCTTGAAGGTGGGA
This sequence comes from Potos flavus, assembly GCA_028534135.1. Lineage (NCBI taxonomy): Eukaryota > Metazoa > Chordata > Mammalia > Carnivora > Procyonidae > Potos > Potos flavus. The sequence goes on from CM052886.1 coordinate 14,302,644, forward strand.
GAGTGTCTTTTGTGTGTGTGTTAAAAAAAAACGTATAAAACTTACCATCTTAACCATTTTTAAGTGTGCAGTTCAATAGTGTTAAGTATATTCACATTATTGTAAAACAGAGTTGTAAAACTTTTTTGCCTTGCAACATTGAAACTCTATACCCAACTCAACACTAATTCCCTCTCTCCTCACCCAGCCCTTGGCAACTACAGGATTATTTTTAAATTCCAAGAAATGTTTAAATATTTTAAAAACCTGATAAATATGGAAATTTCTGTGCTGTTCTTGCAATTTCTCAGTAAGTTTGAAATTATTGCAAAATTAGAAGTTTTAAAAAACAAAGAGCTTTAAACTGCAGAGTTCTGCTTGACTAAGGGTAAAGTTGTAAGGTAGATCAATAGAAAGGTCCTTTTAGTATGGACTCACCATTGTTTCTCAGTAACAGGGGAGAGTTTTGTCCATTTAGCTTACCCTTCTCCCCTATTTAATCTACTTGAATTTGGAACAAAAATAGTTCTGAACTCTTACTTATATACTGTATTTGGTAAATGTGATTTCCAAATTTAACGATCTAATAAATATTCAGTGTCTATTGGCCACAGGCTCTGTGGAGAAAATAACAGAGAATAAAACACACTGTGCCTTCCCAGTGCTCTTTGCAGTGATTACAAAGATAAAAGAGATACAATCCATGTGCTATGTTCAAGAGCCTTTTAGTCTAGGACTATGCTGTCTGACGTGGCGGCCACTACCTATTTGTAGCTATTTATACTCAAATTAATTAACTGAAACAAAATGAAAAATTCAGGCCACCAGTTGCACTAACCACATTTCAAGCGCTCATTAACTATCTTCACAGAAAATTCCATGGAATAGCACTGGTGGTAGAAGAGATCCTGCTATATAAATAATATATTTTACTATTACTATTTATTATTATTTATTCAAGGTAGTAATATAGACCATAGACGTTTAGGGGAAGAGGAGATTACTTTGCAGGGTGTGGCAGTAGGGAAGGGATAGCTTCAAGAGGAATTGTATATGGAGAAGAGTAGGTAGGACAAGAGTATTCTAGGGAGAGAAAACATGAAAAAATCAGGAAAGGGAGAGGTACATTTGAGGATTGCACTTAATTCTGTCTATCTGTTACATGAGGTATGTAAAGCATAAAACCACAAATGCTGAGCTGCTGAGTCTGAACTGTTCTCTAGGCAATAGGAAGTTCCCAAAGGTCTTTGGATGAAACCAGAGACATGATCAAATAGTTCATTAGGAAGGATAATCTGGCAGCAAGTGTGTGAAATAGATTAGGTTTGAAGGCATAAAGATCACATAGCACTGCAATAGCCCAAATGAGAGATCATGAAGAGTTGATATGAAGTAGTCTATCGGTAAGGATGTTCTCACAGGCATGTAACAAATCTCAATTTAAAATGGATTAAGCAAAAAAAAAAAAAAAAAAAAAAAAAATGGATTAAGCAAAAATAAAATAAAATAAAATAAAATGGATAAAGCAATAAGGCAATTTAGATCTCATAAATTTGGATATTGTAAACTAGAGTAGCCTTCAGACTTAAAAGATCCAGAAGCTTGATAGTATCATCAAAGACCAATTCTTTCTTTCTCTGTTCTGATGTCTTGGGTGTAGGCATCATTGTCTGGCTAATGGCAAGATGGTAATGGTGGTCCCAATGATCATATCTTGAAATCATAATGTCCAGAGGAAGAAGAGAGGTCTTCTTAAAAGAGGGAAAATCTTTTCCAGAACCACTACCCCACCTTCTAGGCCCCACCTAAGACACCCCATCTTCTAGGCCAAAATTGAATCGCATGCCCATTCATGAAACAGTTCCTGATTTACATGTTGGAACAAGTATTGAGGAGTCAAAGACAGAGAAATGAGAGTCAAAGATGACTCAAGGTTTAAGCCTAAATGACTACGGTACATAGGAAGAGGAAAAGTTGTGGAAGGAAAGATGATGATCTTTGTGATAGTCCTTCTAATTTGAGATGCCAAAGAGATATCTAGATGGAGATGATCAGCATCTGAAAACATGAGACTGGAGTTCAGAAAGATCAAAGTTGGGGATATACACTGGATATCATCTGCAGAGAGAGAATAAATGAAGCCATGAGATTGTCAGAGGAGAGGAGGAGTGGAGAGGATACACGACACAACCCTGGAGGATGACGTAGAAACAGGGAAAATAAGAGAAGTAGGCAAAGTTGGGCTATATATAGGACAGAAATGAAGGAGAATGGATGGAGTTTCAAAAAGGCAAACAGTGTTTAGTGCTATAAAGAGATTGAAGATGATGTAGACTTAGAGACATTGGGTTGCTGGCTGGAAGGTCATGTGATCTTTAAGAGAGTTTTTTTTTTTTTATAGTAATATAGGAGCAGGTAGATTTCAAGAGTTAAAGAATGAGCAGATAGGTAGGTAGGAAGAAGTACGAAATACAGACTATTTTTTCCAAAGATTTGGTAGTCATGAAAGGGAAAGCTACATGAATGAGGATGTTTATAGCAATATTTACTTACATGACTAAAAATTGGAAGGAACAAAGATTTCTGAATACACTATTATTTTAAGAATTGGGATTTGTATAATCAATTGTGTGTGATGCAGTTATTTAAAATAATGATTAAGATTATGGAGCAGTATGGAAAAATTTTTATAATATTAAGTGAAGGAAGAAGACAGAAAACTTTTAAAAAACACACATAGATTACAACACCAAAAAGTACACATGCATGTGTATACACAGATACTATGAAATAATTATAATTGTCTTGGAGTGGCTGAACAATGAGTTTTCCAAATTTTGTGTAATGTTATAGCAATTTTATAATTAAAAATGTATATGCATATATTTAAAAAATATAGATGGCAAAGACAGAGTACAGTAACTGGGGGAAAGATAAGGCTGCAAAACATTTGTTTTTGCTTGTTTGTTTGTTTTGGCAGGAAATACGAGACAATTAACTGTGTTTATCTGCTGAGGGGAACAATTCAAAGGACAGTAAAAGAGTAAAGGTGCAAGAATGAGGTGATGATGCTTGAGCATGCAAGAGGGGATTAGCACTGAAGGCACAAAAGGAGAGTTTGAACTTTTTAGGAGAAGGGATATTTTCTGAGACAAAAATAAATAAGAAAGGAAGAAAATTTCCCCCAAAGCGTGTGCGTATGTGCGTGTGCATGCAAATTGAAAGTTGATTCTAGGGGCACCTGGGTGGTTCAGTTGGTTAAGCGACTGCCTTCAGCTCGGGTCATGATCCCAGAGTCCCGGGATCGAGTCCCATATCGGGCTTCTAGCTCCATGGGGAGTCTGCTTCTCCCTCTGACCTCCCATCTCACGCTCTCTCTCACTCTCTCTCTCTCAAGTAAAATAAATAAAACCTCTAAAAAAAAAAAAAGAAAGTTGATTCTAATATTTATATGGAAATATAAGGGCCTAGAATAACCAAGATAAATTTCAAAGAAGAACAAAGTTGAAAGACTTATACTACCAAATTTAAAGACTTATTAAAAGACTCAGTAATTAAGACAGTGTGGTATGGGCACCAGCATACATGAATACACCAAAGGAACATAATAGAGAATCCAGAAATAGAACTTGATTTATGACAAAGGCCCTGCTGCAATTCAGTGAGGAAAGGATAATATTTTCAACATAGTGCTGGGGCAATTGGCTACTCATATGGGAAAAAAAGATACTTGATTCCTACCACACACTGTATATAAAAATTAATTCAAGATGGATCATAGACCTAAATGGGAAATTTAAAAAAGCTTCTATTAATCAAAGGACACTATCGAGAGAGTCGTAAGGAAGAGAGAATATATTTCAGTTCATATATTGACAATGGACTCACATTTAGACTATGTAAAAGAAAAACAAAAAACTTCTGTGAATCAACAAGAAAAACCAAACAATGCTATTTTTTAAATAGCATTTAAAAAAAACTCTTGAAGAAGTATACTACAGAAAAGACCTCCAAATGGCCAATAGGTTCATGGGAAAGTGTTAAACCTAATGTCTTATTGGGGAAATGCAAATTACAAACACAATGACAAATCACTACCTACCAGAATGGCTAAAATCTAAAAGACTGACAGTGCCCAAGTGTTGACCAAGAAAGATAGAGAGCAGCCTGAACTCTCGTGCGCTACAGATGGGAGTGTAAATTGGTTTATCCATGTCAGAAAACTCTTTGGCAGGATCTGCTAAAGCTACGCATATGTCCACTCTATGACCCAATTGTGTTAGTGTACTTTATGTGTCAACTTGTCCAGGTCAAACATTATTCTGAGTGTTTCTCAGATTGCCCTCCATTACGTGAATGGGCCTCAACCAATCACTGAACTCTTCAATAGAATAAAAGACCAACTCTCCCCCAAGTGGGAGAAATTCTCCAGCAGATGACTTTCTGACTTGAACTGGAACATCAGCTCTTTCCCGTTCTCCAGCCTAATGGCTTTTGAACTGAAACTGTGACATTGGCTCTTCCTGGGTCCTCAGCCTGCCAGCTCATCCTATAGATTTTGAACTTGACAGCCTCCATAATCCCTATTATTTCTTTTGTCACTTATAAAAAACAGGTAAATTGGGCTTCATAAAAAATAGAAACTTAAGAATATATTCAAGAGAAATGAGAACTTATGTCCACACAAAAACATGTACGTAAATATTTATAGCAGCATTATTCATAACAGCCAAAAAGTAAGAACTACTCCAAAGCCCATAAATGGATAAACAAAATGTGATATTTCCATCAATGGAATAGCATTTGGCAATAAAAAGGAATGAAGTACTGGTATATGCTACTGCATGGATTAACCTTGAACGTGTTATGCTAACCGACAGAAGCCACTCACAAAAGATTATGTACTGTATGATCCTGTTTATATGAATGGTCCACTATAGGCAAATCCACAGACAGAACGTAGATTAATGGTTGCCAGGGGCTAGAGAAAGGGGAGGAATTTGGAGTGACTTAACTGTTTAAGATTTCTTTTGGGGATGATAAAGATGTTCTAAAATTATATATTGTGATGGTCTTGTAACTCTGAATATACCAAAACCCACTGAATTTTGTACTTTGAAAGGATGAATTTTATGGCTCATGAATTATATTTCATATAGCTGTGACATATGTAAAAAGAATGAATTACTGATTAAGAAAATTGATGAATAGCATAGGTATTTTGAGAAAAGAGCTAGACACAAGAGCACACATTGTATGATTCTGTACATGTGAAGTTTAAGAACAGGCAAAACCAATTGATGGTGATATAAGTCAGAACAGTGGTTACCTCCAGAGGATATTGGGTAAGGAGTTTGATTATGGGGAGTCATGAAGAAGCCTACTGGAGTACAAGAAATGTTCCACTTCTTGATCTGGGTAGTGGTTGTTTGGATTCAAACATATGCAGAAATCTATTGAGCTATACAACTAAAATTGAGTGTGAGTTTGTCACTTTACTGAATATGTTTTTTACTTCAATAAAAAGATTTACAAAAATGAAGAAATACGGATGACAAGGTAGAGAACTTAAGCTCAGAAAGAGAGAGACCGAGGCACCTGGTTGGTGTAGTTGGTTAACTGTCCGACTCTTGGTTTCTGCTCAGGTCATGCTCTCAGGGTCGTGAGATCGAGCCCTGCATTGGCCTCTGTGCTCAGTGTGAAGTTCACTTCGGATTCTCTCTCCCTCTACCCCTCCTGTTCGTGTTCTCTCTCTTTCTAAAATAAATAAATAAATTAAAAAAAAAAAAGAGCGAGAGGGACAGTAGAAAGGTTCATATATTGAACCTTCATATATTGAACCTCCAACCTTTCAGGTATGCAGAAAGCAAGGTCTTTTGCTCAGAGTAAGAGTGTTGGATAAGGGATTACACATTCATTGAAAGAAGATAGTGATATGAAGGAAGGGAGTCACTCATCCATTTTTGTCTTGTCTCTTTTAGGATGGGTAAGGTGGCTTGTGTGCACATGCTCTTATGTGTAGGAAATACGGTATGTATGCGTTGTGTGATGCCACTGTGAGGAGAAGCACCAGACATTGTTACTATGAATAATTTAAAAACTTACTTTAGGATAATAATAACAATGAAGTTCATGGGAAATCAACAGTCTTCTTCATTTACTCAGCTGCCATTTGCCTCAGGACTAGACCTGAAAACAGGAGTTAGAACAGCTAATCTCATCTTTATCTCTCCCTGTCACTGTACATCATAGACTCTTCAATAGAAATGTGTTTCATTCAGAAAGATTTCTGTCAGCATGATTAGCAACTGTCTACAATCTGTAACAATGTCACCTATCTTTAACGTGGGCATGGGTGTTTAGTATTTTTAAGGCTCTTCTTTACCTTTAATAAAACAAGTGTTTAAAAAGTCTGTTCTTTTCTCAACCAACTAATAATGACAGTTTCCATTTTTGAGACTAGATTGTGATGCAAAATCTTATTTTTTAAAAAAGATTTTATTTATTTATTTGACAGAGAGAGACACAGAGAGAGAGGGAACACAAGCAGGGGGAGTGGGAGAGGGAGAAGCTGGTTTCCGGCTGAGCAGGGAGCCCAATGTGGGGCTCTGTCCCAAGGTCCTGGAATCATGACCTGAGCTGAAGGCAGACGCTTGACGACTGAGCCACTCAGGAGCCCAGTGATGCAAAATCTTATTTTAAATGGTTGCTACTGTCCTATATGGAATATGGCAGCTTGATACAATGGTGTGATGTGCAAACGGGTAGGAACTCAAGGCACACTAAATGTATCAATTCTAAGCCAATATTTATTATACAGTGCTTTACAATTTACAGTTTTTTTCACATACATTATCTTCTTTGTTCTCCAAAGCTTCTTTTGTTATACACATTATTACTACCACCACCAATTCACGACTAAAGATCTTAAGGTAAGAGGTTAAATGACGTACCCAGTCTAAAACAATTAGTAACTGAACAGTGGGGCTTTCAACAGATCCTCTGACCACATATCCCAGAATTTTTTTCATCATACCATCATATAAGGCATATTCTCTTTGCTTAAACAATTTATAGTGGTGATAATAACAGGGTAAGAGGTTTAAGAGAAACAAAGTTACTCTGGGAGTTCAGAAGAGTTGGAGATCACAGGAAAGGTTTCTTGGAGATGATGTTTCAGATGAGCCTTGAGCAAACCATAGGTTTGCAAAAGGAAATAAATAAATAAATAAATAAATAAATAAACAAACAAATAAATAAAAGGAGAGCATTCTAGGTGCATATGATGGCAGAAGAAAAAGTATAGTCAGATAATCATAGAGAATATTTTGGGAATATTATCGAGTTTGGTTTTGCTGAACTGTAGGAAAAAAGTAGGATAGTGGTAGGAGACAAACTTAGGAGGCAGTGGTGTACCATTCAAGTTTTACGAACAGTGGAATATGATTGGGTCTGCCCTTCGTCTATCCTCTCTCAGGTGCAGAAGGAAGAGAGGGAGGTGGGGAGACCAGAAAGCTGACTATTTCTGGGCAAAGGGATAGAAAGCCTGAACAAACTTGTGATGAAAAGGAAGAGTCAGAAGCAAGAGAAATTGTAATAGTAGATTTTTAAAAATTACTTCAGGCAAATGAGATAAAGGAACAGCTGAAGGGAATGAAGTTATCAAAGAAGGCGATGTGATTCTGAGCCTGAATAATGGGGAATTGTTATCCCCATTAACAGAATTGTTATCCCCATATTAACAGAAACAGAGTAATAAGGTGGAGAAATTGCTCTTGTGGGAATGGTGAATTAGATTTTTAATGTGTTGAACAATGATTTTAGTTGTTTAGTTGAGGACCCTCTCAAGCCTTCTCCACCATTCAGATGGATAAGGATGAGATGTTCAACTTACTGAGACTATAATGATCAATAAATGTATGCAAATGTATTACCTCATTGGTAATACTGTAAACACAAGTTAAAGAAACAAAGGAAACTTTTTTCCCAGCCTATCAGATAAAGATTGATAAGACCAACTCTTCAGAAACAAACTTAAGAAATATATAGGATTTATACGAAGAAAATTAAAAATTACTGAAGGACACAAAAGAAAGTCAGAAAAAACCAGAAGTAATATATTCTTGAGGGGGAAGACAATATTTTAAAGATGAAAATCATCCCTAAGCTTATAAATTTAACTCAATGACAATCAAAAGTTGACAAAGTAATTTTATTTTATTTTTTTTGTGTCTTTATTATTTTTAGTGATCTCTATACCCAACACGGGGCTCAGACTCATGACCCTGAGATCAAGAGTTGCATGTTCTTCCGATAGAGCCAGTCAGGTGCCCTGACAAAGTGATTTTAAAGAACATTTCGATATTTTATTAATGAATTTGAATAAATTAATGAATTAATTTATTAATGGCTAAAATAACCAGGATGCGAATAGTGTGTGTATCATGCTATGATTTGTGTAAAGGAAAGGGAAAATCCCACATACATTGGGGAGGAAGATGAGGGCAGCTGAGGTAAAGGGGAGAGAATAAGAAATCTCGTTTTGTCCCTCCTTCTCCTTCTGATTTAGAAAATGTGAAAGCATTGTTTATTCAAATTAACAAGATCAGTTGAGAAGAATAGCTAGAATAGTTTTTGAAAGGACGAGTCATTAGGTGGGGGGCAGACTGGGACATACTCTCCTGGAAAAAGACTTGTTCCAAGGATTAAATGAGTGAGCATATGTAAAGTGTTTGCAACAGTTGTTGCCATCTGTAGTGTGTATATAAATGTTTGTTGTTATTTTTATAATCTTCTTATGAGAAATATAGGATTTGAATGTTCATCTATCATAATATATCAGTAGATTTTTGCTATATGAAGCTTAAAGACTTTTGGATAGAAGACACATTTTTAAAAAATATGATGAGAAACATAAACTGGGAGAATTTACTTATAACATATATGATGGGCAGGGTCTGCCCTGTGTCAGGTGTCACAGTACAGGCTGGCTGTATGGTACTGAAGAAGATGGTCTTGGCCCTCAGAGTTCAGAGTCTCTACAGACTAATGTTACTAATCCTAACATGCAGAAGATTATTAAAAATCGTAAGGTTAAAACCCCACATGGGTGCCTGGGTGGCTCAGTCGGTTAAGTGTCTGCCTTTGGCTCAGGTCATGATCCCGGGGTCCTGGGATCAAGTGCCACATCGGGCTCTCTGCTCAGCAGGGAGCGTGCTTCTCCCACTCCTACTCCCCCTGCTTGTGTTCCCTCTCTCTCTGTCTCTCTGTCAAATAAATAAATAAAATCTTAAAAAAAAAAAAACCCCACAAGCCAGCAGGAAATGGACAAAGGTCATAAATAGATTCCTTTTCCAAGTATTGCTAATGGTCAATAAATGTAAGGAAATAAATTCATTCTCAAGAGTCGATTTCAATCAAAAACAATGAGATTTATTTCCTTTTTTGTGGATTAATGCTAAAGTTTTAAAAAAGAGAAATCCCAGCTTTGGCACAGTGGAGACAGAGGCATTCTTATATCCTAGGAGTACGAGTAAAATCGGTGTAAGCATCCCACAAGGCTGTTTAACAATGCGTATTGGAATTGTAAATATGCAAACTGTTTGCCCTAGCAATTCTGCTCCGAGGAAGAAATAATTGGACATATATTTGAAGGTGTATGTTCAAGGATATTTACTTCAACCTTCCTTATGATAATAAAAAAATAGAAAACAACCCAAGTCTACGTTAATAAGTAAGGAGCCAAATTATGGTGCTTTGATACAATAGAATATAATGCGATGATTAAAAAGGATAATGTAGATCTATATACATTGAAACCCAAAGATGCCACAATGGTATAAATAGTGAAAAAGGTAGATAGATTGCATGCCAGATTATGGAAAACACTCTGATCACATTTAAAACTGTGGGAGTATGCCTGGATGTGGTATGTATAGGAAAAAATCTGGAAAGACAGACTTCAAAATGTAACATTAGGTGGTGACATTAGACATAATCTTCATTTTATTCTTTATACTTTTTTGGTGGTATTTTTCTGAATTTTTAACAATGAATATATTATTTATATACATACAAACAAAATAAAACTCTTCAATAAAAACAAACAAGTTAAACTATGTTTCTTAAATATTTTCCTTCAAAAGTCCTTCAGGAATAATCTTTGTTTAACTAAAGCCGTGACAATGGAAGTTTTTATGACGGGACTCAGGGTTTGCACATTCATATTTTTTTCTGTCCTAAGTCAGTAGGGAAATCTTTTGTAAATAATAAAATATTTCAAGAATTTGGAACGAAATGACAATCACAGAGTACTGACCTCATTCCACGATGGTGAAAAAGAATTGAAGAAAAAGGAACCTTGACCGGGCATCAGACAAAAAGTCTGAGTGGCAATGGCCTGACATTTCCAGTAGGTTCTGTGGCAGGCCTGGGGGTGTAGTGGAATGGGAGAGAGATGGGGAGTTTGCCTCTTCCTTGGTTTGCCCTCCTGCCTCAATCTTGCCCAACGTGTGTAAATTTCCACGTAAATCAGGCTTTAGGGTGCCATAGAATTCCTCCCCTTGCCCCTGTCACTCTTCTCCCATCTTTGCTGAACCTGATCTTATTTGCCCTAATATCTGGACACGAAGTCCTCTCTGCTTTGCCACCATTATTGCAATAAGGTGACCGAAAATCCTTAATTCAACCCACTCTTTTGTGAGACTCAGGGCCCTAATGCTTACCGTATTTGCAACAGAATTGCTCTGTGACTCACAAAGCTTTTCATCAAGGAACAGAAAAGAACTCTGTCTCAGCCTCAGAGCTTGGGGCAGGAGGAGGGGACTGCCTCTGGGGACTGTGGGGAGATTGTAAAGAGTCAGTGATTTCACACAGGTCCCAAGTATGGTCTGAAAACGAAACAGACGAAACTGTAATTGCTATTGTGTAGGGGGCCACTTTTTAAGACACTTGGATTAAAAAGAGGGTTGGGTAAGGGGAGGCACTAGAGGGGTACTCTGCCAGTTCCTAGACCTAAGGGTTGGTTTACTTACTAGAAAAATTCATGACATTTTCTAAGCATTTTTTCCAAAATAAATGTTGAAATACTTGCTATTATAAAACGGAAAACCTTATGGATGCCGAAGAACTTCATAATAATAAGTCTATGTATCAGAATTGGAGGAAAAAATGACATGTTAAGGAAATACTTGTAGACTCCAGTTTCAGCTACTATAGCAGTTCTTTAAATAAAATCTAAAAGAATGTTACCTCGGGTTTATGAATAACTGCTTTGTCTATGTTACACTCAAAGTCAGCATTTCACGGAAGAACTTTGTGTTCTATTGTTTTTTCTTAGAACTACTTTCCTTTCCACGTGATGGTGTCAAGATTCTTCGTTTCTAACAGCTCATTTATTAACAATAGAGAACAGGCAGGACGTTGGAGATAAGGAAGTGATTAGGAGGTGCTTTTATAGGATTTACTGGTTTGAACAGTCTGGTGAGATTTGGATAGAACCCTTAGAGAAAGGAGATGCATTCAAGGCGACAAGCGATTGCACTACGTGAATTGCAAACTTGCAGTGAGCCAAAGGGACGTTACGGGCTCAGGTAGTAAACTTGACGTTCCATGATGTTAGTAATGCATATTCCTGCCCAAACTCCACCCCACTTACACTAATCATCCACATTTGAGAACTATATTTGAACAGGAAGAAAGATGTTCTGTTCATGACAAAATTATTTTGAACATTTTCAAGGCGAGTCTCCGAATCTGGAAAGACCACCGTCCTGAGCCACTTTTAAACAAATGAGTCTAGGCCTTTAGGTGAAATGCTGAGACATCTGGGGAGCTCCCGATCATATTAAAGCTGTCCTGTTTTCCATAGAGAAACCAGATGTGTGTTATTAATTTGTAAAGTCGACTGCTTCCATGAACTGAAGCTAGAGCATCGGGACCTAGCCTTTTCTGTTGTGCCTACCATTTCCCCCCCAGCTTTACTTATCAGAATGTGGCCTGTCTTACACCATCTGCCTCTGGTGTGCTGGGACATTACCAACTTTGGAAGTTCCAAAAAGAGAGTTGATCCAACTGAAACAGACACTTGAAGATTGGATGTCCAGACTTCTGTTACTGAAGGAATAGGAGAAACCGGCGAGAAACTGGGCTGTCTGGTAAAACTCACTGGGCCCATTGGTACAAATGGAGAGGCGATCCCTTTTTTTTATAAAAACCAAAAGCATCTTTAGGATTAATGAGATCTTGGAGCACCTGGATGGCTCAGTGGGTGAAGAAGCATCTGACTCTTGATCTCAGCTCAGGTGTTATCTCAGGGTCTTGAGTTCAAGCCCCATGTTTCACTCTACCCTGGGCATGGAGCCTACTTAAAAAATTAAATTAATTTAGATTAAATTAATGAGATCTTTAAGCTGAGAGAAGAATTTGAAGAAACCACACTAACTGGCCAGGAAACCAAGAGTACAATAACCTTAGATAATGAGTCTTTGATTCAGGGGCAGGCCTGGGCTGGCGAGGAGACCCCCAGAAGGAGAAAGTTGGTGGATGAGAAAATGGGGATGGGAAGTACCATGAACAATGTTACCCGCACCAGGATATATGAGAGAGCCTAAACCACTAGGGCTCAAACTCTGAAGCACTCCCGAAGCATGATCCAAACGATTGAGGCTGTTTTAATAAAATTCCAAAGTAAAAGAAAAAAAAAAGTTACCTATTCCTTCAGGGTCTAGATGAAATACCACCTCTGCACCAATCTGGTCCTCCAGACAGGTGTCCTTTTTTCACCTTCCTAACACTTGCTTTGTGTCCCTCTTCCCAAGATGCACTCGTCTCCATTCAGATTCCCGCTTCCTTCACTTCATGATGCCTCTTTACCTTTGTACCTGCCATGGACCCTAGCACAGGCTCGCACAGAGCAGGCCTAGCAAATGTTTCTGTGAAGAAATGAACAAACGGATAGATTCTTTCTTTTTTTTTTTAAGGATTTTATTTATTACGAATGGACAGATTCTTTAACCAATCTGGTAAAGGGTAAAATTAGGTGTAAATAACTCTGTTACAGATTCAACTAAATTACTAACATGTAAAAGTTGATTTTTTTATATTACACAGTAATACCTACTTATTGTAGTAATTTAAGAAAATACAACAAGCCAGAAATGACCTATATATTATACCCTTTCTATCCCGAGAGAGCCACTTGTCCTTCTTTTCTCTATTCGTAAATACTCCTAGATATTTGTGTATATACGTAGTGTATACACACTTGCATGCACACACACATATATATGCACGCATGTATTTTTTTCTCCAACCGAAATATAATAATGTGTTATATTGCTTCATAGCCTGTGTTATTTCAGGTTCTGCTAGAAGTAGACACCGAGATAGGATTTTTTTTAAAAAAGATTTTATTTATTTATTTGAGATCGAGAGAGAGTGAGCACAAGTAAGGTGGAGGGGTAGAGGGAGAAGCAGACTCCCTGCTGAGCAGGGAGCCCAACGCAGGGCTCCATCCCAGGACCCTGAGATCATGACCTGAGCTGAAGGCAGACGCTTAACCCATTGAGTCACTCCGGCACCCCAGACACCAAAATAGGATTAAATACACATGAATTTCACTGGAAAATACCTCTGAGGGAAAATGGGGAGGGAGCTGGGAGGAGCTGGGCAAGGCATCCGACCATGATCGGAGTCTGACCCCAGTGGAGGAGAGAGGGACGGTGTCATGTAGACTGTCCTGTAGTCTAGGGAAAGTTAAGCAAGTGTCTGGGGGAGTCCTTGTATAAAAATTGGCCATTGGAGGAGTCCCATATTGCTCAGGAGGGGGCCGGTCTTAGTCTCCCTGTCAGGTTGTCATTGGCTGGGAACAGACATGGGGAGAGTGGCCTTGGCACAAATGTTACGATATTTCAGAGCACAGGTGGTGAGACCCTTCATCAATTATACTTGCCGAAGTTGAAAGTTGGCTGTCAGAATAATCACCCTTTATTATGAACCTGTTTCCAAACCACAAAATATTCATCTAGAGTGCTTTAATAAGTATTTCTATTTCACAAGTAGTACCTGGCTATTTTGGAAAACTGGAAAATAAGCTGAAAGAACATAAAATTTACTAAATAATTCTAAACCTAGAATTAGCCACTTTGAACATTTTGATATATGCCTTTTCAGATTAAAAAATGTGTGTTCACGTTTATGTGTATATATATAATATAGGCTTATATGTTTGTGTGTATGATATATACATACACACACACACACACACACACACACAATACGCATTTATACATATGATCATAATTTTCTAGCACTTGTAAGAATGACGGTATCTGCTCCTGAGCCTGTCTTGGGCAGATCTTTGAGTGGCTGTACAAAATAGAATAGGCTGCAAATTCAGAGAAACTGATCGAGGGGTTAGCAACGCACACAACTTTAAGACATGGTATGTGCCAAAATGATTTCCTTCTTGGATTTGAAAATAAATTTCCTTTTACACCTCTTAGTCAGAACTGTTTTACAAATGGGCACCTACAGTTTCGTATTAAATTACATGTGAATATAATGGGAAAATACACCTTAATCCTTGAAAGTTTCTTTCCGTTTTTCCAGAGTGGCTCAGTGACTACTTCATATAATAGCTTTATAAAAGTGATTTGGTTTGAAATTGTAAAAATAAGATTTTAAAGAACATTAACATATTCAGTATAGTGTTTGCTGACAAATATTCCTTGAATACGTAACACTCTTTTTAGTCACAATGTGCATGACTGAAGATGGACTATTATATGGAAACATTCAGGTAAAGGTATAGTTCTTATGACACAGAATAACTTTTGGGTGATAAAGCAAATAAATAAAAGGAGATTTTAAAATGTGGGACTGGCATTCACTGAGTTAGGATTCTTGTAAGAACATGGGTTCTTATTTCTCCTGGCTATGTTTTCTTAATGAAAATTTCAGGGTAATATGCAGAAATGACCATTTCATCTACTTATTAACTTCCTGCTGGCCTTCATTATAAGAAATTTCAAAAGTTGAAAACGTAATCTTTATAGAGCAGCCTTCAATGACCTCAATGTATAAATAAGATTACAATTGCCTTAATACTCTAAATTATAATGGTCCTGAGAGCCTGTAATTTCATTAGCAGCCTTCCCCCACTGCCTACCCCCTACCCCCAGATTACTGTAGTTTCCCCGTTACTGTCCACTAGAGGAGAGAAAACTCAAATGCCCTTTGGGGTTAAGCTGTAACTATTGGCTTCTTGACATGTCTTCTGGTTTTGGTTGTCTCAAGTGCCAGAGATTTTTTTTTCACTGGTATCTTTGGTAATTTTCTTTTTTTTTTTTTTTTTCCTTTGGTAATTTTCTATGGCTGGTAACTACCCTGTCAAGAGCCCCCACTGTCCCACAGAGATGTGGCTCTGGCCAACCCACTGTGGACCTTTGCCAATTAACCCTATTCATGATGAGTTCGGGAGTGAGGGGAGGGTGGTGTCTTGTCCTCAGTCTCTACCCTGATTAGCTCGTAGCAAAACTCCCCAAGCATGGGTTCATTTTTGCCAAGGTGCATCAAGTGTACTTGGGTGACTAAATCAGGATCTTTCCTTTTCATGCAGAAGGATGCGAAGTCTGGAACATTCCACCCCAAATGACTTAGACCTTGAAGCTAAGAATCCTGGGTCTTGACTCTTCCCACCCTCTTTCTCCCTGTCATTGTCTCCTTAATTCCTTGCCAGACACCCTGGCAAGGGGCTGACATTGGGTCTGACTTTTAACCATGGTGGATTGTGACTGGGGTGTGGAGTGGAGGGGGTGAGGTGGGGTGGATGTGGTAGTTGGGGGAGACATGGTTTCAGACCTGAGACTGACAAACGGTTTTGTTGCATAACATGAAACGATTCTCAAAGACTAACATTCAGTCAGGAAAAGGTTGAAGGAAAAAGAAGGACCCTAAAAAAAGTCACTTTCAGCCCTGTATTGAATTTTAGAATAATCCACAGAACTGCAAAATTTTATAACTGGAAGGGATTCTAAAAACCATTTCATACAACTTCCTCATTTTACCTGTGTGGAAACTAAGCAATTCGCTCAAGGTCAAAGTTATTGGTAAAACCAGCTCTACAGTCAAGATTATCTGACTCTAGGCAATCTTGTGTCCATGATTCAATTCAGCCAACATGGCTTACTGATCAAAGCCATTCTGTCTGATTTTTCCTAACATGTGAGGAAAATAGGATACTTTAGTTCTCTCAAGTCAAACATATATTAACACATAGACATTTTAGAATGGATTTCTCTTTCTTGATTCACTCACAAATTATCACGATTACAGGATCTATCCTTAGTTTATTCTCTTCCTATTTCTGCACAAGATAGTATTCCTATAATGTTAATACTTAGAGACCAAAATTCTTCAGCAGTAAAAAAAAAAAAAAAATCCTTCTGTCTTCCTCCAGAAGCTTCATCTTTATCTAGCAAAGACATCATCTAGTTTATCCAGCTTCATTTTTATCTAGCAAAAACCTGGGTATAGGAGAAATAATTTCCCCTTAATTTGCACTGCATCATCAGGCTTATTAACTTCCTTTCTGATGTGAATTATAATGGCAGCTGACAATAGATACTAATGTGATTACTATAGTCTCTTGACCAGAATTAAATATTTCAAACCAATGCTATATTCATAGATGAGAATTTCCACTAAAATCAGACCGTCTTAACATAGATTCTTCTTTCCATTGTGATACTTTTCATTTTCTGTTTTGTGTGAAGTACATAAAAATGTTTAGTTTGCTGTCCGGTCAAGGAAAAAAAAATCCCTATATTCATTTAGCATGAAAAAAGATTCTTTTCTTTAGGCAAATCCCTAAGGAGAAGTTAAGATTGATAGTAATACCGGAGCTAAGCATTTTTTAAAAATTCAAAACAGCATAAGTAGAAAGAATGTACTTAGGCAGTTATGGAATTAATCCCTCTAGCTGAGATTATCTTCAAAATTTTCAAACAGTTTCTGTCAGGTGGGAGAATATAATATCATTGTATGGGATTTGCTCCTGAAATGAGAAAAATTAGTGCTTTCCTGTATGTTTGTGTGTGTCCTAGACTTTGTAAAATGTCTTCCACATTTGAATTCTTCCCTAAAAT
This sequence comes from Potos flavus, assembly GCA_028534135.1. Lineage (NCBI taxonomy): Eukaryota > Metazoa > Chordata > Mammalia > Carnivora > Procyonidae > Potos > Potos flavus. Next base: position 14,319,770 of record CM052886.1, read on the forward strand.
AACACTGAAGAGTAAATACCATAATCTCCAATTGATAAATGAGAAAAATGAAGTTTGAAGAGCTTAAATGACTGTTTCAAGGTTGTACATGTAGTAAATAGTAGAATCTTGATTTAAAATGATGTCTTTTGATTATAAAACTACATGTCTTACCCCTAAAGGAAATGCATTTCCAAGGAATAATACGCATATTCTCAGAGATATCTAGAACAGTAGCTACTTTAGTACCAAATATTAGAGTAGCTATGAACATAATCCCCTAAGACCCCTCTAAAATTGTTTAATTTTGTCTTTCACCTAAATTGTGATTTAGTACCAATGGTTTCTTTGGGTGCTTTAAGATGGTGGTCCTAGTTTTTAGGCAAAACAAAGTAAACTGATAATCATATTGTGAAAGATAAAATAATTGTTTTCAGAATTTCCATAGTCCAGTGTATTGCCACAAAAAGCCACATATTTTTAACTAAATAGGGAATATGTAGTATAGTAAGAAAAAATATTAAGCAGAAATACATGAATTTCATGAACATCATTAATTAGTTAAAAGTGTAGTCCTTCATTAAAAAATATCTTGGTTTAAAAATTATGTAAGTTGTACATGCTCATTGAAAAAAATTAAAACAATGCAGCAGAATATAAACTGAAAAGTTTATGTTCCTATTCACACTCCAAATAATTATTTCTATGTCTGTGTCTGGTCAGATCTTTCCCAGTCATTCATTTTTAAAATAAAAAAGAACAGACATAACAACCAAACATAATGCATGATCCTTGATTACACTCCGGATAAGAGAAAAGAATAACAAGTTTATAAAAAAAAGCTGTAAAGGATATTATTGGGATGATTAGGAATTTAAAATTGATTCTATATTGATAATGGTATTATATCAATATTAACTTTCTTCGGAGTGATAATTGTATTGGATGTGGAAGAAAGTCCCTCCACCACCAAGACACATGGTGAAGTGTTAGGCATGAACTGTCAAGATGTCTACCGTCAACCTCCCAGCTGAAAACAATTAAAAGGGGATACGATAATTTAAAAATCCACTTGAAACACTGACGAGATGACAGGACAGTAAGAACCGGTCAGGTCAAACATGGAAGGACAATGAAAAGGAAGGAAGAAATATGTCAGTTTTGCCTGAGGTCACTTTGTGATTCTGGAAAATTAGAACAGACTCATTTTAACAGACTTGAGGACCTGAAGGACAAATGTCAAAGTCCAGAGCTTGCTCAAGATGGGGAGCCAGACCAGTGATGGTCCCCACAAGAAGCTGAGATCTCAAACTTGGAGCAAACCCCAAGGGAGACGACCGGCTCTGTTGAAATCTTCTAGTCAGCTTGAATTCCATTTGATCTTTAGGAATGTTAAAACTTGAATTTGGCATAAGGGAGTCTTTGGGTTGGTAGCATGTCATTCTTAGTAGAAGCAAGCACAAATCCTCCCTGGAGAAAAGTGCCTTCTCTTTAAGCTTCAATTATTTCTATAAATACAAATGCAGTGCATGGTCAAAGATAACCAGCCACAGAGATAACTGAGAAGAGCGATCATGGCAAATGTGAAACTATCAAATATAATTACCAGAAGTAGATGAATTACATAAGTGAAAATTTAAACAGTGGATGGTTTTAACACTTGATCAAAAGCAGCTGAATATAGAATTGGTAGACTATATAATAGGTCAAAAGCATTTATCCTGAGACCAACATGGAGAAATAAGCAGAAAGAGAACTAGAACACAGAGGATATTGAGAGAAGATCAAACTTGTATTTAATTAGATTTCTGGAAAGAGAGGAGAAAGACAACGGGAAAGAGTAATATTTAAAGAAATAATGGTTAGAAGTTCCCAGAGCTGATGAAAGATACAATCCACAGATTATAGATTCCTTAGCCAGGTAAACCAAACCAAACCAAACCTTCACTTAAAGTCATTATACTGAAATAGCAAGAAACCAGTGACATAAACAAAGTCTTAAAGGCAAGCACAGAAAAAAAAAAAAGACAGATGATCTTCAAAGGAAAAACAGTTGTTTATGAAAGGCATAAATCAGATCTTTCATAAATTCATCTGGAGAATCTTGCATCTATTTTAAGAGTCTGCCATAACACTCAATCATGATGAAAATTCTACTCAACATTGTACTGGAGGTTTTGGTAGCACAATAAAGTGAGAAGGAAAAATCAAAGTCTAATGACTAGAAAGGAAGAAACTAAACTGAAATTTGGATAATATGGTTATGTGCTGTACTGTATCTGTGTTACAGTTTAATCTAAAAAGGTTAAAAATATCATATACAGTATTTGAATAGCACTTTATGATTTTCAGTGCTGGCTTACATTATGGTCATATTTGATCATCCTAATTCTGTGAGGAAGCTAAGGTTCAGAGAGGTCCGGTCACAAAGCTGGTTGGTAATAGAACCTGAGTGAGAACTCAGGTCTATCCACCCTTTAAGAGCCTTTCCGGTTTGTAGGCAATTTTACTATGGTATACATTTTATTAACAATTGTATATAAAGCAATCTACTCAGTCTCACGAACCCAAGATCATGACCTGAGCCAAAACCAAGAGTCAGATGCTTAACTGACTGAGCCACCCAGGCTCCCCTACAGTAGCATACTTTTATGATGACTTTTTATATTATCAGATGATATAAATGAAGTCATATTGTCTGTGAAATGATCTGATAGCATTTTGAAATATATTATAAATTTTTCTTTAAAAGAACATGTGAAACTTATATTTAGAGGATGATAATTTTGAAGAGTTGACACGAATACTAATTTATTAACTATCCGAAAAGGTATTGGATTGGGGCCCTGCCACAATGCCCTTCTCAACTCAGGCTGAATGTACCTGGAACATCTGGTCTTTCATTCATTAAATTCAACATTCCAGTGGAAAATGCTATTGGAATGTGCAAAGATTCAAACAACAAGCCAGGACAGCTGCATCTGAGACAAGTTTTATTTTGAAACCAGAAAACCCATGCAAATAAACAACGGCAACACACATAAGAAGTGAATTAATAATAGCTTGCTGGAGATGACTCAAAAAGAAAAAAATCCAATTCCATTTTCCAGACTTCTTCTAGAATTAAAAGAGGTGGGTTAACTCATCATCCTGAATGAGATGGTAGATTTATACAAAACAAATTTATACTACATTACATATGAGAAAATGTTTCAGAATATTTTATAGTCAATGATTTTTTCTAAATAAAACAATTCCATTTACTTTACACCACCAATTTCTCCTCCCCATCCCCCATCCTCTCTGTCTCCAATTCTAAATTAAGAGAAAGAAGGACAATTCAGAAGTTTTCCAATGCTGTATTGTCATTAGTAAGCCCCCAGAAGGAGGCCCCGCAGTCAGGAAGCCTAGCCTGAGAAGGCAATTTCTGGAGTTCACATGGTTGTTTTCATTGGGAAGCACAACTCAGTTGGAAACTCCCAACCTGCCAACTTTTCAATCAGGGAAACTAATAAAGATATGTGCCTGGAAAAATTAATTTATTCACTGCTCAAAAAATTACAATTTAATTCCCATATATTGAGTAACAATGAAAACTTTTGTAATTAGCTCGAGTTATATGATATTTTTATTAAAGAAAAACAAAGGAATTTAATTAAGGTTAAGAATGTTAAGGAAATAGGTCATATGATTAGCTCTGAAATAACTTTAACTTTTGAATAAGCTCATTGTTGCTTAATTAAGGTATATTGATTTGTAGAAACTTCAGAGGTGTTCTCGTTCCAAATCAGAAATATGCTGGATTTCTTACTATGTAACTTTTGTGCTTCTTAATTTACTTGTTGGAACACTGTCAGTAACAGAGTTTAGTGTTCTTTCAAAAATAAATTTAATAATTGGTTCTTCCTCTATTTAAAAGAAACTCACTTGTTTATTTTATGTATTTTCTTAAAGTAAGCAAAAATTCTAGAAATGCTACTGGGCATAGTCTCATTGCTTAAACTTGCTACTTTATAGCCAAACCCTTAATAACTTTAATTGCATCAATCACTGGTTCTAAAATTTTGCTCTTTATCTTTACTTGTCCAGTACTCATGGACTCCTGATTAAGAAAGCTTTCTGATGCCAACGTTGATAGAGTTTAATCTATGGTATAAGGTACTAGGAAATGAGCTTTATTTGTCCGTGCTGTCAAAAACTTATTAAAACCCTCACTCTTTACAGGATATTGTTTTAATCAGAAGCACCACGTTCCTATCTAGTGAATAAATCGGTTTGCCATGTCTACTCTTTTTTTTAAGATTTTATTTATGTCTTTGAGAGGGAGAGAGAAAGAGCACATGTGTGTGCACATGAGCTGGGGGAGGGGCAGTAAGCTAAGGAGACTCCCCACTAAGCAGGGAGCCTGATGCGGGGCTTGATCCTAAGACTCTGAGATCACGACCTGAGCCGAAGGCAGATGCCCAACAGACTGAGCCACTCAGGTACCCGTCCATCTCTACTCTTAAATCTGAAAAATCTAATTGCCAATCACTTCCTCTGGGAATCCTGCTGAGATTACCCATTTATGTTCTGAATTTATGTGATTTTAAGGAACATTTATTGGTATGTTGCCTTATAACTTGTTTTCTGATGATTTAGTTCTTATAATCTATCTTCACAGACTGTAGACCCTTGATGACACTGTCTTCATTTGCTCATATAATTAGAAAATCTCCGAGACTAGCACTCATTCACCTAGAAAGCTCAAATAATATTCCTAATGATGATTTTAAGTCACACTAAAATTCCGAAGTGGTCTCTGAATTATCAAAGAAAGTTTAAACTGAGTTTCACACTGTACTCTGATATTTTGAAATTTGAGCGTCTGAATGATGAATGTATGCAGTCACATTCAGCGGATAGAGCACGCTATCCCCAATCATTCTGACAAATGGAAGTTTACTATGTGGTATTTTGCATAGAGCAGGAATTTAGGGATTGTGTTTGATTTTAACAAAATGGAATGAAACCCCTCAAAAGAAGAACATCTTTTAAATTTGGTTCTCATTATTTTAGATTTTGTGATAAATTGTCAAACAAGGCCCAGGCTGAACCTATGAAAATGGGGTTTACCTACTAAATTATTTGCATAAAGTAGGTTTACTTAGCACCTACTGTGTACCATATACTCTTCTAGGATCTTGGGATATATAAGAAAGCAAAACATGCAAGTATTCCTGCCCATATGGAGTTCACATTCTAGTGGAGAGGAGTACAGCAGAAACACAATTAGAAGTTAGTAAACCCAGGGGGTGCCTGGATGGCTAAGTTAGTTCCGTGTCCGACGCTTGGTTTCGGCTCAGGTCACGATTTCAGGGCTGTAGGATTGAGCCCCACATTAGGCTCTGTGCTCTGCAAGGAGTCTGCCTGAAGATTCTTTCCCTCTGCCCCTCTCCACACTCTCTTTCTCTCAAATAAATAAATAAATCTTTAAATGAATTAGTAAACATATTGGATACTGCCAGTTGCTATACAGGAAAATCCAGCCAGGAGGGAGGATAGAGAAGATGAGAGGGAACCATATAGAGGGTGGCTAGGTAAGGGTGCTCTGCGAAGGTGATGTTTGAACAATGACCTCCAGCAGTGATGGCCGAGCCATGGATGGGCAAACCAGCAAGTGTAAAAAGCAGGGAAGTGGGCACCTGCCAGGCACAGGAACCAGCAAGCAGCCCCGTGGTCTGAAGTGGGTTGGGTGAGGAGGTGAGTGGTGGAACACGAGGTCAGATCCTGTAGGACTATGCTTCTCCACACTGGCTACTCTAAGAAATCCCAGATTTGCAGTGTGCATATGAATCAGGATTTGAAGGACTCAAGTTTAGGCCCCAACCCGGAGACTCTGGTTTTCTAAGGCTGCCCAGGTGATCCACTGAAGACCATGGTGAGGATTTTGGCTTTTTTTTTTTTTTTTTTTTAATTTTTTCCAGTCTTATTGAGATATAATTGACATGCAATATCTCATTGGTTTAAGATGTGCAGCATAATGATTTGATACATGTACATACTGTGAAATGATCACAGAAAGTTTACTTAACATCCATTAACTCGTATAGTTACACATTATTTTCTTGTGATGAGAACTTTTAAGATCTACTGTCTTACCAACTTTGAAATCTACAAAACAGTATTGTTAACTATACTTACTGTGCTGTATATTAACATCCCCAGATCTTATCTTATAACTGGAAGTTTGTACTTTGTGGCCGCCTTCACCCATTGCCCTTCCCGCCCACCCCCACCTCTGGCAATACCAATCTGTTCTGTTCCTATGAGTTCAGTTTTCTAAAGTTCCATATACAAATGAGATCGTACAGTATTTGTCTTTGTCTGACTCATTTCACCTAGCACATTGCTCTCAAGGTCCATTCATGCTGTCACAAATGGTGGGGTTTCCTTCTTTCCTGTGGCCGAATAATATTTCTATATATCACACACACTGTATTTTCTTTATCCATTCATTTCTGGAGAGATACTTATTTCCATCTTTGGCTTTTATTTAGACTGAGATGGCATGACCTCTCTTCTATAAAGAATCATTTTGGTTCCTGTGTTGAGGTGCAAGGGCAGTAACAGGGAAACAACTGACTTAAGGAAAGTTATTTGGCATGCAGTCTTACAAAGAACTGTGGTGAGTTCAAGAAACTCTAATGGAACATTATCAGGCATCGTATTAGTATTGCTTAGTACAAATAAACAACGTATATGGCAGGTCCCTTCATGCATAATACAATTGCATCATTCTAAAAGGATGCTGGAAATCGTGTGTGATTAGCTTTTTCTGCAATGGTTTGGGCTAGAGAGGTTTTGATGGGCTCAGAGGAGAAGGCCCTTTTCTCTCTCTGGTTATGGTGTCACGTCCCTCTCCCTCATGATTCATGTCTCAGGGGCTCTACAGAGGAGCAGAACCAGAGGAAAGGCGCTAGTGGGCTGTGATAGTCAGGGAGGTGGCTTGTGTTTGTTTGTTGGTTTAGCCTTGAGGTGTGCAGAGCCTGGGCTCTGGCAGAGGAGCCCATAGTAGTCTGTGTTTGCAATGGTCCCTTCTCTGCTATTTTGCTGAGAAGTGGGACAAAAAGAAGAGGGAACCAGAAAAATATTCACTCTACTGAGCGGCCAGTGGTGTGAGATGGAAATGACACAGAGACCACTTCGTTGTAATCTTTATCCCTCAGGTTCCTCATCTGGAGATAAAGGTACCCGCCGTATAAAGTGAGTTTGAGACAAGTGAGATAATCCACATAAGGTGCTTTGCACAGCACCAGGCCCACAGTAAGGACTTAAAAAAATTTATTGTTATACTCTTGGTTTGTTGATTATATGTTCAAATACTGAAATGTTTAATGTAATTCATCATAACCATATTTTTTTCTTTGGCTTAACATAATTTGATGATTGGTCTTAAATGTGGTACACACTTTTATGACTGCATCAAGGTTCCAAACGTTATCTAGTAAGGAACTAATTTGTGGAGATTTGTTCAATTGCGATTAGTGCTTATGACCTCCCTGTAAATAATATACCAAATACATAGGTTTTTGGGTCTTTTATTTACTATTCTACGTCAGAAAGTGTTCAGGACTAACCCATCTTTACCTGAATTTCTGTCTACAGGGAACAGTGTTACCTGGCAGTTCAAGTGAGCACAATATTTTATTTTAACACATATAGAAAATAAAACCAGGCATATTACCACAATGAAAACAAATTCAGTAACAGGCTGAGTGGCCCTGTGCTTGGTGGGTTGGCAATATGTTTTAACAAGTTCTCCGGATGATTTTCATACATTCCCAAGTTTGAGAGTCACCGATTTAGGGTTTAAAAGCAGATCAGTTTGCCCACCTCCCCAACCACATCCATGTGAGGCTGTATAGCAACGAGTTAGACATGTATAAGGGACATTTCTGCCTTACGTGTTGTGTTTATCTACACGCGTTTGAAGAAGTCACTCAGTGTGTTTATTACTCGAGGTATGTGATTAAGAGGGTATTTAAGTATATGAAAATACTGGTTTTAGAACCTTTTCCCTATTTCTTACCTTATGGAAGGAAAGATTCTTTGTTCCTTCTGGATTTCATTCAGTTAATAGGAATAATAGGCGGAAATGCAGAAAAAGTTGAGAAAAGGAGGTGGAAGGGCACCTGGGTGGCCCAATCAGTCAAGCATCTGCCTTCAGCTCAGGTCATGATCCCAAATCCCAGAATCAAGCCCCACGTCGGGCTCCCTGCTCAGCAGGAGCCTGCTTCTCCCTCTCCCTCTGCTCCTCCCCCACTTATTCTCTCTCTCTCTCTCTCTCACTCACTCTCTCTTTCAAATAAATAAACAACATCTAAAAAAAAAAAAAGAAAAGAAAAAAAGTGGATCACTTTGTTCGACATAGGCTAGGGCTACCCCTGGAAAGTGTGGGCAGCTAGTCCTCTGTAAAGAGATTCTGGGAGCTGTAAAGATAAGGCTCCAGGCATAATTGAGAAATATTTGAGAGTTATCTTCAATGTCTTCCGGCTTTCTCTCCCAGGGGGCTTGTGCTCTTGGTTTACCCACTGTGGTTGTGTGAGTGATAACTCACATTGGCTGAGAGCCTATTTTGCACCTTCTTGAAGAGCTCAATGAGAATTTTACCCTTTAATTCCACAACTGACCCAGGAGAATGTGGTCTCTTAAAAACAACGAGACTCACAGAGGTAAAATAATCTGTCCAAATTAGAGATGAAAGAATCAGAGACAACTCAAACTAGACTTGCCTGTTTCCAAAGGTCATGCTCTTTATCTCTGTGCAACAGTGTCTCTGAGCAGTGCCCCAGCTTCCAGAACAGTGCCTTCTTCCTCCCTTCAGTCACCTCCCACTCAAATTGCGATCTTGGATGCTCCTGGCTCTGTGGGGGCAGTGGGAGTGGGGACTATCTAAATGGGGTAGCAGTCGTAATTCAGCAATCTCTTTCAGGATTGTTTGTGTCCAAAAAACAGAATGCTCAAAGAGGTAGCTTTTTAGATGTTAACGGTTTGGGGTGGCCATCTCTAGCAGTATAGAAGCTGTTGGGGAAAAAAATGTATTCTACTCTTTAAGGTTCTTCTGGCTGGTCTAAAAATTAAATTGACATGAGACAAATTAACAGGAGAAAATATAATTTAATTACATACATATGGGGAATCCAGATAAATATGAAAGATTCCAAAGACAATTAGGCAAAATGAGGCATATGTATCATTCTGGACTAAAGAGAAGGGGATAGAGGTTTGGGGCTTCAAAGGGAAGGAAGGTAACTTACAGAAAGAGTAGAAAGAGGAAAGGTTTAGTAAACAAACCTTTCCAGGGAGGAATCTTAACAGACAGACTTTGCTAAGTTCCTCCTTGTCTACCACTCCTAGTTCATATCATAATGTAGTTATCTATGGTGATAACTCTCTTGCAGGAGTAGGTCCTCTATCTAAATTCTTTAAGGCAGTTAGGGAAAAGGTCAAAGTTTCTTCTCAGCCTTCCGTTTCTTAAAAATAATCAGCCTAAAGTAATCTACATGCCTGAGACACATTTTAGAGTGGTAAATTTTGCTCCCACACATAGCTAATGGATAAGGTACTTTGGAGTAGGTTAAGGGGAACTTTCCAAATCAAGCTCTTCAGCCAACTGTCTACCCTGACCATGAATAAGGAGAGATGTATATATGCTTTGGTGTGTGTGTGTGTAAAGGGATCATTCTGTGGCAGATGCAGATTAATCTAGAATGAAAATTGGACCTAATTTTTTGTTCAGTGGTTCCTTTTCTTAGTCTTAGTGAGATTAGCATTCTCAGAACTAATTTAAAAAATACTTGTTGAACATTTCCTATGTACTCAGTGATAGACATTGGGGTATAAAAACTGAGTTCAAGAAACAGTCTAGTGGGGGAACTAGAGATAGAACATTATAAAACATCATTGATGGAAGAGTGATGGATATGTTCCCAAAGAACTGTGGAACAGAATTATGGAAAAGAGACACCCAAGTCAGCTTGGGGGAAGTCAGAGAAGTGTTCCAGCTGGTGTAAGTAACCCATTGCTTATTCTTAAAGAAGGGATACAAGTCAGAGCGGAGGACATGGCTAGAGGCACCCAACCTGGGTTTGTGGGGAGATATAGCATTTTGGTACTATTTCAGCATGAAGCAATTGGTAACTGGCGATTCAGCAAGTGGTAAAAAGACTACATAGGAGAGGTATGAATTTCTTAAACACTGTTTAGGAGCCTTGCCTTGCTGCTGTATACCATAGGAGGCTATTAAATGCTCTAAGATGAGAAATGACATAGGTCAATTTGCATTTTAGGTGTATAATCTGGCAAATGAGGGTTACGTTTGAGGAAACCAAATGAGAGGGAGAGAAGTTGCAGTTAATCGTTGGTAGATCCTAGTGACCACACACCTACAAGATTGTCATTATTTGTGTTCTGAAATCTGGAACTCTTTGCCCCATTAATTTTAAGGATTTTTGTTGTACTTTAAACATATTTTTAAAAATCGAAGATACACACAGTTATTAGCTAGCCACCTGCTGTCCCTTATTCAACTCTAGTCCTCTTGTGTAAAATTCACCACTTGTCTTCTAATTATTTCTTCTTATAGTTACTTGTATACCACAGAATGATGGTCTTCTGCCCCTACGTTGTGATTTATCAACTCCAGATATTATCAGTAAACTTCTCGTCATGTTACACAATGATATAACATGCTGTCTCCCCTTCTCCCAGTTCACATTATACTTGTATCACATTTTTAGTTCCTCTATTGGTTACCAATCCGTTTACATAGGTCATGACCTGAAATCCATGGCTTCTACTACCTACACCCACTTAGCATCAACTGAGTGGAGTAATCAGATCCCAGTGGGAGAGGAGAGGGGAGCTGGTAAAACAACCCAGCCAGGAGGCCTCCCACAATACAGCCACTCAAGACTGTTCACTGGAGAAGTGTTTAATTTATCAACATGTTTAATTTATTAAGGGCTGGATCACTCTTTCTATGTGGCCACTTGTCAGCCTCTTGTTTATTAAGGTAGAAAATAAAATCTTCACATTACTTTTTTTTTCTCTTTTGCCTCTCCACCCGCAAGATCCCCTAAGCCGTCCTAGTCAGTTATAACTTACTATGAACCAGCAGTCAAGAATGCCTTTTTTTTGTGATGTATTATGGCCTTATGTGGGTGGGAAGAGATTTTTTAATGCAAGCAGCAATTTTTTTTTTTTTTTTTTTGGTCTGTGCATGGCAAAAGCTGCTTCCTCTAAGAGCAGTGGCAACCAGAGCTCCTTCAGTGTGTGACTAATTCACGTGACTCAGCCACAGTCTTGGGCTTTGTTGTGGAAAGAGAGTCAATTCCTGCTGAATATGTATCTGTTTTGATGGTTGTTCTAAATTTCGAGCCGAAAATGCAGTGAGTAACATTTTAAATCTCATATTTAATAATGACACTTTTTTGTGCCCCATTTCCTTAGTTTCTAACTTAATTCGTGCAGTCAGAGACTAGACCTGTATGACTTGAGCCCTTTAAAATTTTTTTGAGATTTGCTTAATGGCTCAGATTTAATCTAACTTGGTAGATGTTCCATATGTGCCTCAAAAGAATGTTATTTTGTTGTTAGAGAGACTGCTATAAATGTCAATTAGGTCAAGTTAGTGGATAGTTTTGTTTGAGTGTTCTGTATTCTTACTGATTTTCTATTTGTTATATCACTCATCGAGAGGGGTTATTGAATTCTTCAAATATAATTATGAATTTGTCTATTTCTCCTTGGATTTCTGTCAGTTTTTGCTTCATATATTTTGAAGCATTGTTAAAAGCTATATAAACATTTAGGATTATTATGTTCTCCTGATGAACTGATACCTTTATCATTATGAAATGACTTTTTAAAAAGTCTCCGGTAAAATTCTTTAGCAGTGGAATCCCTTAGTTAAGTCACTTATTCCATAAGACCTTTGGATGACTGAAGGCAAGACCACCCACCCATAGCAACTGAAGTGAACTGCTATTTATGCCAGATGGAAAATGGTTGGTTTGGGGTCCTGGGTGCAAGATTCCGCCACAGTATTGAGTTTTAGACTGAGTTCCTTTTTACATTTTGAACAATGGTAATGGCCAATGGAAACATTATACTTAGAAGACACGAAACTAGTTTGTTAAAGGAGATAGAACTTTGTGAGGTTCAAGCGTAAAATTTTATTTTCTCCAACCACGGCCTTTGATTCCCTTCTGTCCATTCTTCTTGTTCTACTAGGCAGCAGGTTTTTAAGAGCCCTGGTACTGGTCCACTTACTTTCTAATCACTTCCAATTTATTGAACTTTGTCCACTGTCACTTCTAATCACAGGTCTCATTCAAAACGTTCCCTCTCCCCCATCACAGGTCAGACTTCTGGCTTACAAGACCTTCCGCAAGGAAGCTATGTGCTTTGCCTTTCTGTTCCCTTTCCTCGTTTCGTTTTGAAGGATCAGGGACAAAGAGGGAGGGTGGGCGCACGACTAGCATCTCCTCGTGTTGATTGCTGTTGCCTTTTCGCTAAGACGGGGGGACTGTGGATGCTGTCTTTGTGCCAGGTGCCAAGAGGCTGATTCTCTCAGGGACTATATAATCAGTTCTTAAGAGACCCCGTGAGGCTTCTCCACCATACGATTCCCTTTTTGAGGGCTGGCCCTGACCCGACCTCTTCCAGCCTCCCTCAGTACCCGCCCCCAGCAGTCCGCCCTCGTTGGTGGAGCTCACCCACCGGGCAGACAGATCTTCAGAGTGTGGCTCTGCGGGGCAGATTCCTCTCAGCACCTTCTGCAAGCGCCACTCACCCAAAGGACACTCGAGTGTCCATTCCGTGCCAAGAGGAGACACTCATGCCGCTCCCTGCCACCTCTTCTCTAAGACCTACCATTCCCCTCCGTTTTCCTTCCCCTGCTCAGGGAGGTGGAGAGAAAATCATCAATTTCATTCAATTTCCCTTAAGACGCCATTCTTGACTTTTTAAGGTATCTCTAATCCAGACTTTCTAAACCTTGGCACTGTTGACATTTTGGGGTGGAGAATTCTTTGTGGTGAGGGACTGTCTGTCCCATGTTTTATAGGATGTTTAGCAGCATCCCTAGCCTGTATCCACTAGATGACAGTTGTGACAACAACAACAAAAATGTCCCCAGATATTATCATATGTCTCCTGGTGATAGGGTGACCAACTTTCCTGGTGCTAGGGCTGAAAGTCCCATGTCTTGGTATAATACACAGAATACTGTCTCCCAAAGCAGTCCACAGCCAAATCCCCCAAACCTGTGAATGGATTACCTTCCGTGGCAAAAGGGTCTTTGCAGATGTGACTAGTTAAGTATCTTGAAATGAGAAGATTATCTTAGGTGATTTGGATGAGGCCATTGTAATTGCAAGGGTCCTTGTAAGAGGGTGACAGGAATTCCAGAGTCAGAGACACGACAACAAGAGGTGAGATAAGAGCAATGCAGTTGCTGGCTTTGAAGGTGGAAGGGCTTGGAGTCAAGTAATGCAGTCAGCAGCTAGTAGTTGGGAAAGGCAAGAGATAGATTCTCCCCAAGAGCCTCCAGAAGGAACGCAATCCTGTCAACCCCTTGACTTTATCCTAAGGAGACTTCTAACCTCCAGAACTGTAAGATAATAAGTTTGCATCATTTAAGCCACTATATTTACGCTTATTTGTTTTAGCAGCAATAGTAAACTAAGATGCTTGAAAATTCCTCTGTCCCAACCCAAACCAGGAATGTTGGTCATCCTATATGGGGGACAAAATTACCCCTGGATGAGACACACTGCTCTAAGTTTTAGGCATGCTTTTTCTTGAGCCTTGCTCACTTAGCTTTGAGAAGGGACGTCTCCTTTTCCTTTCTCATAGGTTGAGGAAGGAATTATCTCTTACCACAGAATATTACATTCCCCACAGGGCAATTGCGCAACAACTTCCTCTTACCTCTCTACTAACTCAGTCTTTTGGTGGTGGGGTGTGGGGCTGGACGTGTGTGGTGTTGGTTTTGTGGGAGTATCTGACACAACTGATGCTTGTTTTTTTCCCCCCAGCTTTTTTTTTTTTTAAAGATTTTATTTATTTATTTGACAAAGAGAGAGAGATCACAAGTAGGCAAAGAGGCAGGCAGAGAGAGAGGGGGGAAGCAGGCTCCCTTCTGAGCAGAGAGCCCGATTTGGGGCTCGATCCCAGGACCCCGAGATCATGACCCGAGCCGAAGGCAGAGGCTTTAACCCACTGAGCCACCCCGGCGCCCCTGTCCCCAGCTTTTGCCAAAACTTTTGCTAATTCCAAGGCAAAAGAAAACTCCATTCAGCTTTCTATTAGCCTCAAAAGTTGCTTTGGGCAAAGTCTTTTGTAGCTTATAAAAAGCAACTTCTGCTTTCTGGTTGTCTAGAGTATGAGTAAGATCTGATTTCAGGTACAACAGTTCCATTTTCTACCGCTGGTGGGCTACTTAGTCAGCTCCCAATTTATGCTCCTCCATAGTAATATAGTTTTAAGGAAAGCACTTGGCTGCTCGGCTAAGAAGTATACTTTCAAGCCTTCCTATCAGCTAGCTGTGGATAAGGACTAAGATCTGGCCAAAAGGATGTTAGTAACTTCTGGGTCATGTCCTAAAAAGGAAGTAGCTTGCCCTCTGCTTCCTCTTTTCCCTAGGGTAGGAATGCAGATAAAATGATGGTGAATTAGCTTCAACCAACCAGATAACGACAATATGCCAGAAGATAATGGAGCCACAAGATAGAAAGAACCTGGGTCCCTGGATGATCCCATGGAGTAGAGCCACCTACCTATCCTTAATTAAGTAAATTGTGTATGTACAAGCCTATCAATAAAATTATTCACATTCTTGTCCACTTCTGTGTTCTACATAGTAGGGATTCCCAAACACTGTCATACTGATGATGTTCCTTACAATATTTTCAACTGTCCAAGTCTAAATGAAAAAAATGGGAATAATGCAGTGGTTAAGAGAATGAAAAGAAAAGCCACAGACTGGGAGATGATATTTGCATATATCTGATAAGGGACTTGTTTCCACAATATATTAAGAACTCTCAAGAATGAATAGTAGGAAAACCAAATAGACCAATTAAAAAATGGGCAAAAAAATTAAGCTGACATTTCACTGAACAGGATATATGGATGGCAAATAAGCACATAAAAAGAGGTTTAACATCATTAATCATTAGGGAAATGCAAATCAAATCTGCAAATACCACCAAACATTAGAATAGTTAAATAAAAATCAACATTGTCAGGCATAGGCTAGGAAAGGAACGTCGAAACTCTCACCTATTTCTGGTGTGAATTGAAATGGGGTGGCCATTTGGGAAAATAGTTTGGCAGTTTCTTGTAAGTTAAATACACATTTACTATATGATCTAGAAGTTCCTTTCCTAGGTATTTACCCAAGTGAAATGAAAACCTATGTTCACACAAAAATCTGTATTTGAATATTTATAGTGGCTTTATTCATTATCACCCCAAACTGGAAACAAACCACTGTGTTAGGGTTGGAGAAGCTTCAGTCTATATTTGAAGTTCTCCTTAGTTGTTTTTTGGGGGGAAGAAAGGGTAGAGGGTGAGGGAGAGAGAATCTCAAGCAGGCTCCACACCCAGCACAGAGCCTGACACGCAGGGTTTGATCCAAACTAGAAACAAATCAAATGTTTCTCAACTGGGTCACAGGTAAACAGTATGTGATACATTCGTGTAATGGAATACTACCAGCAATAAAAGGAATGAACTACTGATGCATGCAACAACATGGCTAAATCTCAAATACATTAGGCTAAGTGAAAGAAGTCAACTCAATAGTCTACCCACTGCATGATTTCACTCATATGATAATCTTGCAAAGGCCAAACTGCAATGGCAGAAAACAGGTCAGTGGTTGCCAGGGGCTGGCGGTGGTGATGGGGTGAATTGCAAAGGAGCACAAAGGCATTTTTTAGGATAATGCAGCTATTCTATTGAACTGTTTTGTTGTGGTGCAGCTACACAACTCTATCCATTTGTCAAAACTTGAGGAACCGTAAACTAAAAAGGGTGAAATTTACTATATGTAAGCTACAATGAAAAATGGAAAAAAGAATAATGCAATGAATTTTTAATCAAACTAAAGATGTTACATGCATTATAATTTGTAGCACTGTGTTGATGATAGTACAGTATGACATTTCTTATTTTTTGTTTGGCAGAATAAGAGTTGGCAACTTTATACTGGAATCCCAGATTTTTGGTGGACATCTTCTTGGTGGATGTAATCTCAGCCTGGGAGCCACTGCCTTAGAAGTCCAAACTCTGTAGATTGAATCAGGGATCATTGGTGCAATAAAATAAAACCACTCAAATCATATCGAGAAAGGTGTTTACTAGGGAGATATAGAGGACTTCTGTGAAACCCAAGTGCAAGGGCTCTTCCTGGCCTGTGGAAACAAGAAAGCCTTGGGCAGCTTCCTCCCTACCCCACCCCTCTCTCCTTGGTTACAGGTTCTCTCCTCTGCTGTTCTCTCCATCATACTCTGCTACCCTGGCTGTACCCGGGATTCTTCTGCTTGTTCATGGTCCAATATGGCAGCCACCCCAAGTTATAAGTGATCCCTGACGTAGTCCCGGTTCACAAGAAACAGAACCTGACCAGCTCAGCTAATCATGGGTCAACTCTTCACTTCAGAGCAGGCAGCTGTGGACAGAGAGCGTTGGGTTATGAAGAACTGAGAGGCTGGGGCTGTGGGCATACATCAGATTTTTTTTTTTTTTTAGATTTTATTTATTTATTTGTCAGAGAGAGAGCACAAGCAGGCAGAGAGGCAGGCAGAGGCAGAGGGAGAAGCAGGCTCCCTGCCGAGCAAGGAGCCCGATGCGGGACTCGATCCCAGGACCCTGGGATCACGACCTGAGCCGAAGGCAGCTGCTTAACCAACTGAGCCACCCAGGCGTCCCCATACATCAGATTATTAAAGAGCATGTGTGGGAGGCAATGACTCGTACCTTTACTATAAATGAGTTGTGTTCATAGACTGCTCTTAGTAAATGCTTGGCAAATGAGTAAAGTAAACCAAGGAATGTTTCCAATCTTCTTTCTCTGTGTCAATGAAAACAGGTCCTGAACTGTGAGACTTTGGCCTATTGAAACTCTGATGTTTACAATATACTCAAAGGATGTACCATTTTTCATAGCACAGAGACTAATGAAAGCAGCTTTTATTTAGGTGTTATGCCTCTGACTCAATTCTTGACCTATCTTAAATAAAAATAATGTGTTATGTCTTCGTAGATCTAGTGAATGCTAACAAATCAAACTTTCCAATGTTCCCGAGTATCCTTATTTATTACACTAGGAACCTAGGATTCAGAGAGGTTAAAGAAACTGCAAAGGCTACACAGCAAGGGACTCTCAGTGCTTTGATAAGGACTTGGAAGTTTCTAGCTCCCAGACTCATGCTCCGTCTACTAGGTCACTCTCTGAAAAAAATTTTGACATTAAAAAGATTGACTCATTCTCTAACCATGAGAATTGGAAACAACTACTGTACTGTGCTTTTTTTTTTTAAAGTTTTTATTACACAAGCAATACATGTTCATTATAAAGAAATTAGAAATTGTGGCAAGTCAGGCAGAAAAAATTGCAGACTGAGATATTTTACTTTAAATACAAAAGGGAAGATTTGTTTTTTTTTAATCACTGTGGCAGGTCAGCCTCTCCATATTCAGAACAGCACCAGCGACTTCTTTTTTCGGAGTTGAAGAAATGAACATTTTCCTCCTCTTCCCACATTACAGCTTCCCTGTTGGCCCTTCCGAGAGGGAGAATCACTCCTTTGCTAGTTGCTGCCAATATGCTTCCGGTCTAAGAGCTTTCCAATGTCTTCATGGAGATAAAGCAAAACCACGGCTCAAGTCCAGAGGAGGCCTGGAGCAAGTACCATGAAAAATGTACTCTACGTTTGAAAACAAAAACAAAAACAAAAAAACCAAAAGCCAGCTCAGTTCAACACATGTAGTCAAGATTCAATGTACCGTATGCTAGGGAAAAATAATAACAGCCTCCCCCTATGCCAGATACTTGCTATAACAATACTAAGTGGAAGGACAATTCTGTTTTATTTATGAGGACTCCGAGGATTTTGAGAGGTTATGTAACTTGCCTAAGGAACCACAGGCTAGTGAATTATATGGACAGAATTTGAACCCAGACAGTCAGACTCCAGAGCCTGCTACCTTAACCAGTACTATCTGAAAAGACAAAATTCTTGGATTCATTAAACAAGAATTTGGGGTGTGGGAGCAGGAACTTAAAAACCACAAAAAGTACAAAGAGAGGTTAAGAATCATTCGTATTTCTACCACTCAGAATTAATCATGTACTGTGTTTTTTTTTTTTTTTTTTTTTTTTAGGATTTAAAAAAAAAATCACATGCTTTCAATAAGATAACCCAAATAATGCAGAGGTAGACTAAGTAGAAAGTAAAAAAGTATCACGCAAAGTTGCCACCATATTCGATAAACATCACCACAGATATCTTTCTATCTACCTATTCAGATGGGGGGCAGGCACTTTATTTCGTGCCTCTAAATTCATTTCGAAGTCCTGTTCAGTGATAAGGCATCATGGGAGATGTTTTTTCTCTCTCTTTTCCCATTCCTCTTCTTAAATGCATGTTGGGCCCTTTTAGGGTAGAGTCATCTTCCATCCATCCATCCTTCCATCCATCCCCCTCTCTATCCATCTATCCATCATCCATGCATCTGTTCAGTGGTTATTGTGTCCCAGCCATTGTACTAGGTGCTTGGGATAAAAAGTTTCTGGTAAATGGTAAAAGAAAGCCTGGTGCAAAAAACAGACAGTTGAAAACAATTATAGAAATTTAATAGCAAATTATAAGGTACTCTGTAAACATGGAGGAAAAATGGCAGTAACAGCAGTTTACACCAATTGAGAAGTTACCACGTCGGGCGCATTCCAAGCTCATAAAGCATATTAATTCATTTGTGCCTGGGGAGGTCAAGGAAGGTTTCCTGGAGAAAGCGACATTTGAGTTGAATCGTGAAAAGGCGAGGAGTCACTTGACGGAGATTAAGGTAAAGAAAATGTATCCCCGGCAGATGGAACAACCAGAAAGAGTGGCCCTGAGAACTGTGAGTACTTTCTTGGGAGATTAGGGAGCTTTCTCAGTGGGGGAAGTAACAACAGCTGAGACCGGAAAGGTCAGGTCATGAAGGGGCATCACGAAGAATTTTAAGGAACTGAATGGCATAATTTGATAAGTATATTATAAAGATCTTTCTGGCTTTATGTGGAGGGTAGATTGTAAGAGAATAAATATGAAGGCAGAGGGACCAGTAAGACCTATGAGAATTGGTCCAGTTGAAAACTGATAAGGACCTGAATGAAAGGTGTGCATCTGGGAGTGAAGAGGAGGAAGGAGAGATGCCCGGGGGTTAGAATGGCCAGGGAATAATTATAATAACGATAGGAAACATTTATTGAGCGCTTAGCAGTGCTCAGACATCTCCCGCATAGCCTTATAGGATAGACCCTGTCATTAGTCCCATTTTACAGATGAGGAAACTTTCTTTCTCTTTTTCCCTTTGCTCATTTGTTTTGTTTCTTAAATACCACATATGAGCAAAATTATATGGTATTTGTCTTTCTCTGACTGACTTATTTCACTTACCATTATATTCTCTAGTGCCATCCACATCGTTGCAAATGGCAAGATTTCATTCTTCTGATGGCTGAGTAATACTCCGCTATACACATATTCCACATCTTTTTTATCCATTCATCAGTCGATGGACACGTGGGCTGTTCTGAGAATTTGGCTATTGTAGATAATGCTGCTATAAACTTCGGGATACACATATCCCTTTGAAGGGTTCTTGTATCCTTTGGGTAAATACCTAGTAGTGCAATTGCTGGATCATAGGGTAGTTCTATTTTTACTGTTTTTTTTTTTTTAAGATTTAATTTATTTAGACAGAGAGAGAGATCATAAGTGGGCAGAGAGGCAGGCAGAGAGAGAGGGAAGCAGGCACCCCGCTGAGCAGAGAGCCCGATTCGGGGCTCGATCCCAGGACCCTGAGATCATGACCTGAGCCGAAGGCAGAGGCTTCAACCCACTGAGCCACCCAGGTGCCCCTATTTTTACGTTTTTGAGGAAGCTTATACTGTTTTCCACAGAGGCTGTACCAGTTTGCATTGCCATCAACAGTGTAAAAGGGTTCCCCTTTCTCCACATTCTCACCAAGGAACAGACTCTTAACTATAGAGAACAAACTGGTGGTTACCAGAGGGGAGGTGGGTGGGTGGGGGATGGGTGAAACAGGTGACGGGGATTGAGAGTACTCTTATGAGGAGCACTGAGTCATGTATAGTATTGTTGAATCATGATATTGTACCCCTGAAACTAATATTACACTCTATCTTAACTAACTAGAATTTAAATAACAATTTAAGAAACCCAAATGAAGAAGCAGAGCTTTAAGTAACTTGCTCAAGGTTATAGAGTTAGCAAGTGCTGGGGACTAGTGGTGAGCCCAGGTTTTCTGACTTCTGACCCCGTGCTATGCAAACTCCTAGCATTTTTTTTTTTTTTTTTTTAGCATTTTCAACATCTCTATTTACAGGGGGAAATCAAGACAGAGACTCAAAGAAAAACCGGATGTGGAAGTAAGAGGGTGATGTCTATGATGATTCCCAGATTCCTGTATTGGGCAAATCCTGGGAGCAACTGGAATTGCTGTAACATTCTAAAATAAGAACAGGAAGGTGTCATAGCATGAAGGGAGAACTGCTGCTTAGCAAATCAGATTTACTTTTCTCCTTTTAATGTGTGATAGAGAGAATTTCTCAGTGTCATTGTGGTAGAGAATGACAGTTATCTTCCATATCCATTCTCATCTTCTTTAGTAAATAGAAGACATGATTTTTGGGTGGGCTCATGGCCACCATATTATTTTCCCCAGCTATACGTGGCGACATAATTAAATGTAAGAGGCCGCCAGATGAGCAGCTTCTGAGAAGTGCCCTTAAAGGAGAAAGGCTAGCACTTCCTGCCTTTCTTCTTTCTGGCTGGAATACTGACATGATGGGTGGAGCTGGAGCAGCCATCTTGAACCATGACATGGACCTGGGGATGGCAGAACAATAACAAAGAGGGAGCCTGAGTCCTTAACACTATGGAGGGCTGCATCAGCCCTGGACTGATGACCTTTTTGTGAGTGAATGCCTTCTTATTTAAGCCACTGCCATTTTGATTTTTCTGGTAGTTAAAGCCAGCTTAGTTTGAATACATTGATTATGATGTACTTCGTAGAGCATATTTCTTTATAGCCTTTGTTTTCACCTTTCATTTTGGGTGATGATACCAACTTATGCATTCTTTCAACATAAGTTTGCTGAGCTCTTAGTATTCATCACAGAATATTCTAGACATTGATGGCATAGCAGTGAACAAAACAAAATCCCTGCGCTCTTGGAACTTACTTTTGAGTGGAGGAGAGACATAATGAATGAATATCTATACACACAACATGACACGAGTTATTAAGCTAGTACTGTTCTGAACTATCCTTCTTTTGCTTTCCAGCGCTGGAGCGGAGACTCAGTGAACCATGCTACTGCTTTGCCTGTTGGATCCTTGTGGGGTTCTACTGACAGGGGGCATCAGAGAGCGTCTGGACCGCCGGGAGAGGCAGAAGGGACATATGCATGTTTCTTGTTCGCCGTGCAGTGCCAGCCCCATTGCTTTCCTCCAGAAGCATCAGCACCACCGGCACGTGCTTCCTTCCTAGTCGTCTGTGCTCTGGCTTTGCACGAATCCCCTCTTCCCTACTTAGGTTAATTTGCTAGGGCTGCCGTCTCAAAGGACTGGAGACTGGGTGGTAGAAATAATAGAAATCTATTGTCTCACAGTCGTGGAGGCTAGAAGTCTGAGGCTCCGGTGTTTGTCGGGGTTGGTTTCTTCTGAGGCTTCTCGGTTTGGCTTGCGGATGGCCTGTCTTCTCTCGATCTTCACATGGTCTTCCTTCCCTACTCATTTGTACCCTCTGTACCCAGATCTCCTCTTCTTAAACAGATAGCACCATATTGGACTAGGGCCCTTTGAACTCTACTTCCTTAAAGGCCCTGGTTACAAATACAGTCACATTCTGAGGTGCAGGGAGTTACGACTTCAACTTGTGAATTTTGGCAGGGACCCAACTTAGACCACAATGCTAGTCCAACCTTCTGAATTTTAATCATTCCAACCTCTTTCCTTTGCTTCCCTAGTCCCAGGGGTGGGAGCTACTTTCTTCAATTGTTAAAGCCATGAAACCTTGTGTTTTTGCATTTTTGGTTCTTCGGTACCTGGTGCTCAGTTCTTTACATTAGGTTTTCTCCATTAGAATAACTGGGTTCTCCCTCTTCCACAGGCCTGACTAGTGTGAGGCGAAACTGGGTTGCAATTATAGAGATAGTAGGGCGATGTCCCAGGGAATTGGGCTGGCCTCCCACACAGACTTTCAAGAGGCGTTGCCTCCAAGAATTACCACATTCGTGCTCCGGCTCTTAACTTGTGACGTTCACAAACTCTGAGTTGGCCAGGTTCCTGGTGGTGGGCCTTTGCAAAGCAAATTCACAGGAGATCAAGGTGCAGAGTAAGAACCTAATGACTCTTAGCTTCTTATTAAAACCAAGCGTATTACGGGATATTTGTGTCCTGTGGTTAGCCCTTCTCTTTCGTGAGGAAACCTACATAGGCATCCAAATGTGACCGAAGGATCCTCGGTGAGCGTGAAATGTGAGCGAAGGTAAAGAGCAGGGTGGTCTGAGCAGTGAGGTGACCGATTATGATATTCTACTGTATTCGTCTCTGCTAAGGGACAGTCTGCCAGGTGGATGAGAACCCTTGTGTTCACCGGCAAGGATGCCCTCTTGAGTGACACAGATATGTGGACAGTCTGTGGCTCCGTGGGTGATGTCTGGCTCCCTTTTTCTAGGTTTCACACAGGTCAGTGTGTTCTTCTGTTCACATATCCTTCCTGCACGTGGCTCTCGATGCTTCTCTCTTTTACATCCATTAACACCAGGTGATATTTTCGGTTCCTTTTATTCTTTTGACTTTTCTTTTAAGGTGACTTTCACCAAAAGCTAGTATCATGGAATACATCCCACTTTTAACTGAAGGCATAACTTTATTGCAGTGTTTGAGTGTGGTAACCCATGGTAAGGCCCACCAGTGTGCTTAGGATCAATGGGACCTCTGCCGGGAAGGACATGGCTGGTGTTGTCACCAAGTAGAGTGTCGGGCAGAGTGCAGAGAGCGGGGACGAGCATGCCGTCCTCAGGGTTGACTTCCTATCTGGCTGGTGAAGAGAATTTATGTGGGTTCTGTGCTAGGAGACTGATGCGGGTCAGTGTCGGATTGGGGAAGTCTTCGAATTTCAGACCAAGGAGTTTGTACTTTTTATAGATATTAAGGAACCATCGAAGACTTTCGTGTGGGGATGGGGGGTTCACATTGAACCCTGGCCTTCCACCCCCAACTCCGGGGGCCTGGAGGTGACAGCCTTGAGGTATAAGCCCTTGTTATATTCCCTTTATCTCACTCTTCATAAAACCTCATGTTCAGTAAAGATGCTGGGTGGAGCAGGGCTCGAAGGGTAAGTAGTTGGGGAGGAGGGGCGCTGAGGAAGCTCAGGGAAGCAGGAGCAAAAACACAAACACAAACCACAGAAGAGGAAAGTGAGCTATTGGTTATTATTTCCATTCCTGTGGATATGAAATATTATCCCAATTGCGGGAAGCCGAGAAAGGCCAGAGCAAAATAAAGAGAAGCGGTTGCATGAACAGTGATGTTCAGAGGTTGGAAAACATCTAAGGTGTAGACTTACGTTATGGAAATATCCTTAACCTCAACCGAATTCCAAGAACGTTCTAACAGAGAATGCTGGCAACGCTGGATTTGCTTTGTAGGGTCTTCGCCATCAGAGACCCACAAAATTGTAAACCTTGGAAACTGCTGTGTTTTAAAAGAAAGGATTCTGAACCCTTTTTATTTAAAATGCAATTTTCAGGCATCATTTCAAATGAGTCAACCCTCCACCCCCTGCCCCTTTTCAGGCTCCGACTCACTTTGTCTAACTTGAATTTAGAAATCATACAGTTCTAAAGATAAGTATATCCCAAATGCCTAAGCCACTCTAGCTCCCATGGGTGCAAAATGTTCGGATAAAGACAACAAAATATAACCAACTGGGCTTTCTGACTCTTCCGCTACCATGGAAGTCACTGGAAAACACGGCCACATCGTGGCTTTTTGGCAGTGGCTCACACTTCACCTTTGGTCACTAAATTCTTCTCTGAGGCCAGTGCCCTCACACCTGGAGCACTTGTCTTGGCCTCTGCAGATTTTGGCTGTGGCTCACCTTGCCTTGTCCTGGGGACGTGACCGCCATTGCAAGCGTGCTTCTTGTTACCGTCTCTGCAAGGTCACTGACGTGCATGTCCTTCCTTACTCTCCTGCTCCGTTCCCGGGTCCCTGTGTCTTCAGCTCTGAGGGCACTGGGTTGGATAAGAACTCCCTCGCGCCCCCCCCACCCCCGCCCTCCCCAGGCATACAGTTTTTTATTAGCCCCTGAGGAAGAAGGCCTTGCTTCTTCCATTAGTCACAACTATTAGTCACTAAGCATTAGCCATTAACATCAGAACTCTCATTTGACTTAGTCTTCGCTTGCATACAATCCCTCTGTTGGTCCAAGACCCTGGCAAGCCCGCCCTCGGGGATTGAGCAGAGTCGCTCTTCACTGTAGAGCTCGTCTGCGCTTGCCCAGATCACCAAGACTTCCAGCACCGAGCCTGGGCAATTTGATCCCCACCTCACTGGGAGGCCAGGGAATTCCCAGGCCTCCGGGCCCTGCCCAGGAGGCTCACACGTGGCCTTTGTCCCTCTTCTTTGTTCAAGAGGCTCGGACGAGGTGCTCTCTGCCAGCTCCACTGGGCCCTCGAGACGACACGACCCCCAGCCGCCCGCCTCCACATTTCTGAATCCCGGTGATGGGCAAGCAGAATAGGCATCACCTTCAGCATAAACTGAAAAACATTCACTTGATCCTCCTCTGAAGCTGGCAGGAGGCAGGCTGGGAATACGCCATGGAAAGAAGAACACGACCTTGCCAGATTCTCCAGTTTCCAAAGTCAAGAAGAGATGTTGGTGCCCCAGAACGGCCTGCCCACCGAACAGCCCGCAGAGAGCGCTCCGCGGCAGGGGCGCGTCCACGAAGGCATGTTTGGGAGAGCTCGTGGGTATGAATACCACCGGCCCGTCCCATAATAGCCTTTAGAAATTCCTTTTAGGGAAATTGTATGCCCGGGGCTGCAGAAGTGAAGAAGCCTATTAAGTTACTCTGCATTTTCGGGGCGGAGGAGGGACTATTTTTCACCATTTAGGGTAAACTTGGCTCTTGCCATTCATTTGGAACATTCTGTCAATCTCCCTATGATGATATCCTACCAATACTTTGGTTTGGCTAACATGGCACGTCTTCCCTGTACCGGTTCCTGCAGAGCCTACCGCCTGCACACAGCTTTCATACTGTAAATTCCTGCAGCGTGGTGACTGGTAAATTTTGGCTCCGACGCAGTATCAACATAATATTTTGTGCATAGTAGGTGGCCAAATTAAATTGAGGTTTTTGTGTCTGGATAGTAATAGGAATTTGTTAAATTTACGTAAAAAAAAAATCTGTTTTGATATAGATAACTATCCATTTATTTCTAATTAAAAACATCTGTTTTTTTTTCTGTAACAACTATAACATGACTCCTTTTTCCTAATAAGAATATTTTAACAGCTCTGAAAATTGGACATCATCATTAAAGCTTCTCAACATTTGTACTTGGTCTAAATCCTGGAGAAAAAAAATACGTAATTAAAATTCGATCAGTTGAATATTTCTTTCACAAAAGAATATTTAAGTCTTAAAAAGAGTTGAGAGAATAAGCATTAAATATTTAATGCCGCTTTTTTCCCCTCTCTTGGATTTAATTTTTACATATGGGACGAATTCGCTGTGGGAGCTACTGATTGAAGACGGATGATGGTTAGTGACGTGGATTTGCTTCTTCCTGCTGTCCTGTTGTTTTCCCTAAATGGCAGAGATTTTTATTCAGCCAAGGAACACAGTCCTCTCAAGTTCCTTCCATTAGCTTCGGAATTTATTTTGCCAGGTGACAACTTTAGCATTTGAAATTTTTACCTAGAAAAACAGACCTTATAATGGCTGACTTTGATGCTTGGCACGTCAATGCGGCCATCAGTTGAGTCTAATAATTTTTGTTTATACACATATTACATTTCTCTGTTCAAGGTTTAGACACTCTTAAATATCCATGCCCTTCCACCAGACTTCATTTAGCTCACGATTTCCTGGTAAATCTTCCATTTCTTCAAGGAATGGGAATTTCACTGAGCTTCAACTGATAATCCACATTTAAATTGCCTTTGACAAGCGAAGTTCCACCTGCATAGAGTCAAGAGTCCTGCCCTAAGTGGTGTCCACTCTGAAATCTGGATCCAGAGGTACTGTCCAGGTGCTAAATTGATTCCCCATGGACTGATAAAGTAGTCTGGAGTAGCCTTGAGTTGAACTGGATCGGTGGAACTTAGCTGTTCTCTGGAGGAGACACAATCCCTCATTTCTCTTTTTCCTTTTTTCGTCAACAGTTAGACATCCGTAGACTCTTGTACCCCCAGACATTAGTTAGCTATCATTAAGTGTAATTTGGAGCTTTAACAATGCTGTTGATATGCTGCGGTATTTTGTCATCACTTTACTCTTGGTTACAATCCCTTTTACTTATAGAGACTTCTCCCCCTTTCATCTTTGTGGTTGCCAGACTTGTAATTTGTTTTTCTGTTTAATAGAAACCTTAGAATCATTGGTATAAAGTATGCTATGAAAAACACATGCTTTCTAAAATAGCTCTTTTCGTCTTTAAAAATTAAAATATTGTGTTTTCATCTGCTCTAGGACCGTACATGCATATTGTATAGCATCCCCTCTAAACTTTTCAACAAGATAATGAACACATTTTTGTATGCTTTTATCTTCCTCTTCTTTTCCCTTTATGTAGAAGAGATGAAGGATAACATTTGTGTGGCAAAGGAGACTCTGTGAAAAATCTCAAATCCTGGCAAAGATTTTGATTTTCTATGGACAAAAGTATGGAAGAACCAAACTGGTAATTCTTGAAATGTCTAATTCTTGCCTTGCCTTTCCTCAAACGAACAGATGAACAAAAAAGGTTTTTTTTTGGAGAAAGTAGATGATATAAGGGCCTCTCTATCGATTCTTCTAATTAGAAAGACAATTTATGTTGAGACCTGTTATTAACCATGACTTAAACTACTTTTCAACCTAATCAAGAGTAAACATAGCTTCTAAAGTTTTAATTTTAAGAATTTCAAAGCTTTTTCTTTTACCGAACTATTTGGAAATTCACATTTCATGTGAGAATCAAGGATTTTGTCTTAAATGAGTTTACAACTCTTAGCCACGGATCAACAAATGTCTTTCATATGTATGCACCTGTGTGACTACCATTCCGATGGGGACAGAACACGTTTGCAGTGCCCTGGAAGGCCCCCTTGAGTCCCTCTTTTTTTAGATTTTATTTATTTATTTATTTATTTAATTTATTTATTTATGAGAGCAGGGGGAGGAGTCGAGGGAGGGGAGAGAGAATCTCAAGTAGACTCCATGGTGAGTGCAGAGCATAGATACCAGCTCATTGTGGGGTGGGGGATTGACCCCACAATCCTGAAATCACGAACTGAGCTGAAACCAAGAGTCGGAGGCTTAATGGGCTGAGCCACCCAGGCTTGCCTCCTTTGAGCGAGTCCCTTCTTGGTCAATAGCACTCCACTCCCTCCACTCTTCCTTGGTTAACCACCACACTGCATCAAACACAGTGGATTATTTCTGTCTGTTCTTGATCTTCATATGCATTAAAACATACCACATGTACTCCTTTGTGTCTGACTTCTTTCTGTCAACAGAAGGTCTGTAGGATGACTTGTCTATGTTGGGTGTAGCAGAAGTTCATTCTTTTTTTCCTCCACATTCTTCACAGAATCCAAGTCATGGGCAGTAGTAGAGAAACCCAGGGCTGAAGGGAGGGACCGGGTTCTGAGTATTGGTTCTGACGCCAATGAACTCAAGGGGTGACTTTGGGTCACTTGCTTCATCGCTTATGGTTTATCTGCAAAGTGTGAACGTTTACCTAATGGGCCTCTTAGCACCATGGAGAAGTTTTAAAGGCAGCAAATTAGAGACTTCAAGAGAGAGTATATTTTACACCTCAAGGCTCTCCCACCCTTGTATGAATAAGCATCTGTAAAACTGCCTGATTCCTCTGGAGACTTCGGAATGTCTTGCCTTTGGCCAGGAAGGGCAGTGCTAACAGCCAATTCTGACTATTGGTGTAGGTGTTAATTTCAGGCTAAGGATCTTGTTTTAAGGTGTCCAAATGATGTAATGTCGAGATGAAACACTCTTAGAGAAGAGTTGAGAGAAAGTGGCAGGCTTAAGCTCCCCAGCAACTTACATATTCCTCAGAGAGTCCAACAGCATCCTCAGGCTTAGCAGAGACCCCATGTCTGTGCGTGCGTGCGGGTAAGCGTGCGTGCGTGTGTGCGTGCGGGTATAGGGCGAGTGCGATAAACTGGCTTCCCCTGTCTGCACTATGACCCAATGTGGTCAGCACTTCTAGGCCATTTATGGCTTTTTAGTTATACATTTTTCTTCCTCTTTTGCCTCTTTCCTGAAAAACGGCTGTATTAGTTTCCTATTACTGCTGTCAAGAATTACCACAAATTAAGATATATTATTTATTTATTATATTAAATAATAGATTCTGGAGGTCTGACGTCCAAAATGGGTCCCCTGGGCTAACGTCAAGATGTCAACAGCTTTGTATTCCTCTTTGGAGGCTCAGGGAGCGTCTGTGGTCTCGTCTTTCCAGCTTCCACAGAGGCCCATGTTCTTGGGCTCGTGGCTTTTTCCTCCATCTTCAGAACCAGCAATGGCCTGTTGAGTCTTTCTTACGTCCTGTCGCTCTGGTATCGAGTCTTCTGACTCCTCCTTCCACACTGACAGACATTTGTGATAACACTGGGCCCATCCAGATAATCCAGGATAATCTCTTTTTAAAATCAGATAATTAGCAAAGTCCATTCCATCCTCCACCTTAATTCCCCGTTGCCACGTAATTGGACACACTCACAGTTCTCAGGATTAGGATGTGGGCATTTTAGGCAGGGATCACGATTTTGCCTACAGCACAGGCACATGGTAATTTCTCTATCTGATTAAAGAGAGATCAGTTAACTGCAATGACCATTTTCTGGATTCAAACTTGAATTTATTTAATTAGGAAAAAAATCATCTTTCCTATAAAAATCGATACCTTCTTCAATGCATTATTAGCAAAGAAGAGATATGTGTTCAGTGACGGGATAGGAGGCATCCTTAGATATAGGAGTGTGAGAAATGATATAAAGTGACAAAATGTTATAAAGGTGCAGAGTGTCTTTATGTGAGGTTGTGTGTGTGTGTGTGTGTGTGTGTGTGTGTGTGTGTGTGTGTGTGTTGAGCCAGCTGTGTGTAGAGCTGGCTCCCACTGGCTTCTGAGATCCATCGTGTGCTGATTTTCCTAAGTTTACATTCAGGAAAATCACGTTAAATGGCTTGAAATTAGCCCCCGTGGGAGAATTTACACCATGGAAATAGGCGAATGTGGCAAGTCAGGGTTTCTCCCTGGAGAGCCTGTTGTTCAACATGGATCCGCAGACCCACTGTTTTCGGTTTGTGCACACAGCAACAGGGTTGGGCAGTGCTGCACCTGTGGGTCCCGCAGCCTGGCAGCCGGGGAAGCGGCAGATCCCCAGACCGTCAGGATGAGCCGGCAGTGTTCCCAACGCAGTCTAGACATCTCTAGTTGCCATCAGAGCTGTAGGCTGCACTGGGGGCTAAGCTCTCTCAGGAGATTCTGACACAGAAGGTCTGGGGTGAAACCCAAGGATCTGCATTACCGACAAGCGCCAGGTGATTTCGGAGGCTGGGGGTCCATATTCGGGCCACACTGCCCAGCCTGGAAGCTCCTGGAAGGCTGGACGGCCAGATATCTTGGCCTGCACTGTATCCACACACTGTGAGTCCTCAGCAGGGAATGAGCACAGTCATTTAAAAGAAACATAGTGTCTAGTCCCTAGGAAGATTTTTTCCCCCCTTCTGGCCTCCCAAGTTTATGATCATTACGCAGGCATGTGGGTGCCGAATATCACGTTCCCAAGTTCCCAGAGAGGACGACACTTTTTTAACTAGGTGGAAATGTGAAAAGTTCACGCATCTGCCGAGATGCGTACTTGTGAGCCCAAATATTCTGAGTATTTGAAACTGCCTGAATAGTTTATTGAACTTTTCACTTTCCGTGGATGCGTTTCCTGTTTGTTGTGCAGACACACACCTCCCAGCCACCAAAAGTGTCTGCAGATGGAAGGATTCAGTCTTCACCCAACTTAACCTTTTTTTGTTTGTTTTTTTAATTAGCCAACCACTCTGACTGGGGCAATTTTCCTAGCAAGAAAAAGCTTGGTTGGTTGTGTGGTTGTTAACTTCACTCTTTTTAATTTCACACGTGAATGGGATCAGATGGGTTTTCTTTAAAAATATGGCCCAAATGAATTTATAGTGAGTTGACTGAAAAATAGAGAGAGAATGAAAAATTACTACCTTAGGAGACTTGGGCCTCAAGCCCTTTGATATTGGATACAAACTTTTACCCCCCAGGATGCGATCTTTCAGTAGTAGCATGTAGGCAAGTTTCAAGGAAGGGAAAGAGTAATGAAAAATCTAATATAAAGGCTATAATTTTCTAAAGAAGTCTGTTCCTTATTAAGATCAAGCGCACGTCAGTCATCTTATATTTTTGGAACATCCAGTGAATGTGAGGACTGTATTGGGCACTTCCATGTGTGGAAAATTTTATCCAGTGTATTTGATTTCTCTAGTTCAATAAATATATGAAAAAGGGAGCAAATGAGGATGTTTTCTATATCTTATCAGCAGAATAGATACACTGGAGTTATTTAGTGGAAAAGAACCCCTGACCATGTATGACTTGGGCTTGAATTCTGGCCCTGTCTCTATGGCTGTCCTTTACAGGAAGACTATAAAGAAGGGGGAGAAGAATATTTGTCTTAGGTCTCACATAGGGAGGTTGTGAGAATCAATTGCAGTGACTTAGGTGAACATTTTATAAATACATTATAAATATATATATTATAAATAATATAGTTTATGATGGTATAATCTAGCTTTTGGATATAATTTACAAATATTAAATTCTATGTGCACATAGAGCATTCCAGGCTTAATAATTTCAATTTCTTGGCCTTTATTCCAATTCCCTCTAGGAGTACAATGGAATGATTGTATTATCATTTTGAGATGAAATCATAAAAATGCTTCATCTTCTTTTGCTTCTTTTACCTTTTTTTTTTTTTTAAAGATTTATTTATTTTAGAGAGAGAGAGAAAGAGAGCATGAGAGTGGGATTGAGGGGAGCAGCAGAAGGAGAGGGAAAGAGAGACTCTCAAGCTGATTCCCTGCTGAGCGCAGAGCCTGATGCAGGGCTTCATCTCACAACCCTGAGATCATGACCTGAGCCAAACCCAAGAGCCGAACACTCAGCAGACTGAGCCACCCAGGCGCCCCTGCTTCTTTTTCTTTTAAAAAATGTCTTTCTTTTACATAGTAAGCACTGTGCCCCTGGAAGTGTCTCAGCATAGTGCGGGTTTTCCCCACGTTAGTCTGTTAGAGTTAGAAGTCCATCAGCTGCTTCCTGCTAGCTGGGATGGAAGGAGTTTGTTGCTCACTCTTTAGCCCCCTGATTGCTGAGTCTCATGACACTCTCTCTATTTCTCCTTTTTCTTGTCCCCCTTAGACACGTACTCAGGCTTTTGAGGAGGCTTGAGCAGTAAACACAGCCTGTAGTTCCCGTAGTTCTTCCCTTTTTCAAATCTGACATGAAAAGAGAGGCACTTCTAAATGTAAATATGACTTTTTGATCACTTCATGATAACCCTTTCCTTTGTCTGTCTCAAGTTCATACACACAGCAACCTTGTGTGAATATATATGAAACATCAAGGTACAGTGAAAGAAGAAAGAAATGTTAGCGAATCAAGATAATGAACACTTCAAGATTCCTTAAATTTGTCAAGGGTACTCACATAATTTCTTTCCTTGGATATTTTTCTTATTCATAGAAGGAATAGCAATTAATCATAGGAAATGTGATAAATATGGAAAAGCACAAAGAAGAAATCAATTGTCCATTATTTCACTCTTTGGAGATAATCCTTATTAATAGTTATAGAGTATCTTTTCAGTCTTACAGTTTTATTTTCTTTGTAGGGATGTGGATATATGTATAGACACTCCTTTTTCACATACTTAAAATCATACTTTAAGTATGTTTGATAGCTTGATTTTCTAAAATAGTCTATGTTTAACCTTTCCCCATGTTAGCAAGTATTTTTCCGTAGTATAGTCCCTGGAACAGAGAGGTGTTGAGTAAATATTTGCTCAATTAATAAAGAAGTTATTTTTACTGGATGCATAATATTCTAGCATATGAAAATACCATAATTAATTTCATCCATTCCCTGTTTTTCCATTTTGAAGTAGAAATAACATGTGGTAAGGTGAAAAGTTATTTGTGTAATTACAGCCACGATGAGGGAGGGAGAGACGATCTGCAATGAAGATAGGTGAGCCATATGAAGCTCTTGATGGAGGAAGGCCTGGGGGAAGAGGGTAAGACCTCCAAATGGTAACTGTGAACCTTATGGACTTTGTTTCAGATCACTCAAAGACTTCATCTAACAAACATGAAATGATGTGAAGGGAGGGGTCTTAAAATGAGTTCAGAAACAGTCATGTGGTCTGAATCAGCACCCAAGAATGCTTTCAGATGTGAGAAACAGAAGCCCCACTCAAACTGGCTTACATAAGAAGGACATGTACTGAATCATGTGTGAATGGATTTCGACTGAATGAAAATCGAGAGGAATCAGATTCAGGCATGGCTTGATCAAGCTTTTTTACTTTATTTTTATGTGAGTGTCACAAGTCTCTATTCCTCTATTGATGAACTCCTCCCCACCGCCCCCCCTCCGGCTAATTCCTCTGGAATCTTTGGATGGCTGCAGTTGGCTACCAAAACTACCTTGTTTTCTTGTTACAAAGAAGTAAGGAAGATAACAAGAGAGGGACCTGGTATATCTCATAAAAGAAAGTAATAATTTCCCCTGAAGACTCTAGCAAATCTTTCTTATGTTACGGTGGCTGCAATGAGCCTAGACATCTCTATTCTGAAGTCCATGACTCAGGAGGGTTAATAGGATTAACTCAAAATTAGCAACCAGAGTGAAATAACTGATAGGATGTGTGATGTATTTCGGTGTAACAAAAACCACAAAGTCTTGACAATAAACATTTATTTACCTCCTGTGTCTGTGTGTGTGGGCTGGTGGCTGTCTGATCTGGGATGGGCCCAGCTGTTTTAACTTGGCTGGGTTGCCCTTGCTCACATCTCTCTCCTTCTCTGTTCCATATAGCTTCTCCTGGGACTGCAGGCAGGCTCTTTTCATGGTGATGGTAGCAGTGAACGATGGCATGTAGAAGCAAAGCCTCTTAAGGCTTAGATCTGAAAGTGACACACCATCACTTCTGTCTCATTTCATTGTCCATTATCACATTAATGTGATAATATATGTCCAAATCACATTAATTAAAGAGGAGGAGAAATATGCTCTATCTGGTTAGTGGAGGAAATTGAAAATCATATGGCGGACGCCGTGGGCAGAGCTAAGGGTAGGGTGAGGTGAGTGAGCACTTGTTTTCCATGAAAAGTTTAAGGGGGTGCCAAGATATTTAATAAGGCTAAATTAGATATTTTTTAAAACTGATCAACTTTATTAGTGCTAAGAAGAAAACCAAATAAAGCACACATAATAAGGTTCCCGCTAGACCACCATTTGAATGATTAATACAAGAGTGACTACCTCAGGTGATATAATCACTTTGGGAAAAGGTTGTCAGTTCCTTATAAAATTGTACATATCTACTTCTATTTTTCACATCTGTAATGAAAACATATACCCATAAAAAACTTTTACAAAAATAATTGCAACAACTTTACTTTTAATACTCAAAAGTTGAAAACAATCCTAATGGCCATTAATGGAATAAGATAAACAATGCATTGGTACATTCATTCAGTGGATTATTACTCAGCAATACAGTGAAACTAACTATTGAGACACGTACATCATGGATTTGCCTCACAGATATTATGCTGAGTGAAAAAGGGCAGACTCAAAAGAGTATTGCTTTATTTAAAAAAAAAGTGTTATTCCATATATGTGAAGTTTTAGAACATTGAGAAATCAGCTATAGTGAAAAAGTCATAAAAGTGGTTATCTTTAGGGAGGCTTGACTGAGTGGGGCCATATGGGAACTTCCTGGGGTGATTAAATATTTAAATGATATTTTAATGAAATATTTAAAAAAAATCAAAATCGATGCAAAAAAATCCATCAGGAGGATAATACCAAATTTTTAAAAAAGACAGGATCAGTATGGGGAAAGATAAAGAATTAGGGCCAATAACTCCATCTACCATAGACCACCAACCACACTGGTTCCTTTATAGACTTCTCATGCCTCAGCCTAAGGAGCCTTCAAAATGACTCTGCCCTCTTGAGGTTTGTTGCTTTTTTTTTATAGGTCTGTAGCTCAAGTATCTGGTTATTTTGGAAGTCTTTAAGAAATTTAATAGGAATAATTTTCAGAAAAATATCCCAAAGAATGAACTGTTTCTTGAGACTTCTTTGGTTAAAAAAATAATAATAAAATAAAAAAGACAACAAAACAAGAAAAGAAAATCATGTTCCATTCAATGGTTCTTATACGTTAATCCATTCCTTGTTTATAGTTTAAGAATTGGTATACCTGTAAAATTTAAAATTAGCAGGGTAGTACAAGGATTCTCTAGTGACTGAGTTTCATAATTGTTTTTACATTTTTAAATACAGTTCAGTATGCGTCTTAAAGTATAGTGAAAGTGTCCTTGGATCAGAGGCAAGTTATGCCATGGATGCTTAACTTTTTATAAATGGGGTTGCCTTAGGAATTCAAGAGCATGTGTTCGTGTGGGGAGACCTTTCTCCTGTCTTGGGTGGTGGCTGATGTGCTGATCCCAGCACTAAGGATGTTGGCGGGAAGAAAAGAATTCTTAAGTTCACAGGACTTGCTGTGTATGGAACTGCCTTGGGGCCATGGGCTGCCACAGAATTATGTGGGAAATAATTTTCAAACAACCGGAAGAAAAAAAAATTGGATCTAAAATTCTATCATTGTTTTATTTACAAAAACAAATCTCTTCTCTAGCTTGAAAGGCTAGAGCTACAATTCATCCCAGTGGGAATCACAGGCGACCATCACCTTTCCACCATCGGACACTTCCCCCAATCCCGCGACCCCCAGAGACTCATGGGAAGGAGGGGTGGGTGGGGGCTGGCACCAAACCCAGGAGAAATAGGAATCTTGCTTTGTGGCGGGAACTGACCGATCCTAAGTGAGCTGTTAGCCTCAGACTATTTCCTCTGATGGCCTGACATGGAGCCTGAAATCGTCACCCCTATAATCACTTAGGTAAGTAATTAAGGCTCCGCATCTTCTGGAGGCGCATCAAAAAGCTGACATGTCAACTGAGAAAGTTAACTCAGATAGTGACTGACTCATTGTGGCAGAGCTGTGCCATCAGGGGGATTTAAAACGGAGACAGAGAAAGAGGGAGTATAAAACCTTGAAATGCTGGTGAAAGTGGGACAGTATGAAGGAACAGCCATATTTGGAAATAAGTGTGAAAAGGAGGAGATCTTTGGAGAAAGCTATCAGGAGGCACAGGACCAAAGTTGGTGGCTTCAGGGGGCTCTATGGTGACATATTAAGGATCAGTATGAAGTGAATTTTTAATATAGGGTGGCAAATATAATTTTGAAGAAAAACCAGGATTTGGAGCAAATACAGAGAATGGGATAAACCTAATCAAAAACAATATACCCTTTTATTTTTCTTTTTTAAGATTTTATTTATTTATTTGACACAGAGAGAGAGAGATCACAAGTAGGCAGAGAGGCAGGCAGAGAGAGAAGGGGAAGCAGGCTCCCTGCTGAGCAGAGAGCCTGATGCGGGGTTCGATCCCAGGACCCTGAGATCATGACCTGAGCCGAGGGCAGAGTCTTTAACCCACTGAGCCACCCAGGCGCCCCACAATATACCCTTTTAAAAATGGCTAGCACAATGCTGTATTTCCCTTCTAAATTTCCCCTTTGAAATCTGTTTTATGCTGCCTTTTTTTTTTTAAAGATGTATTTATTTATTTGAGAGAGCGAGCAGAGAGTGCGGGGAGGCTGACACAGGACTCAATCACACAACCCTGAGATGATGACCTGGGCTGAAATCAAGAGTTGGATGCTTAACCGACTGGCCCACCCAGGCTCCCCTGTTTTATGCAGTCTTCAGGGTCATACCTTAATAAAAAAAATAAAAAAAAAATCCCAGATGTAAAAACGGCATTTTTTTGATTAAAAAAGTTTGGTGCCTTCTCACTGTTTACAAACTAAAACGTGGACTTCCTCGCATGGCATCCAATGCTATTTAAATTCAGACTTTATCCTGCTTCATATAAAATCCAAGATAAATATTTACTGCCATGTGCTGTTTCAGAATCTGGACGCACTTATGAACAAAAGCCACTCCCGACTCCGGCTTCCCATAACGTGGCCCCCGGTGGTTCCAATGCTCAGCCCTGCTCATGCTCTTCTGGTCCATTTCCAGGAGCTCCTACTGATCTTTTGAGACCCAAATCACAGAGAGCTCTCCTCTGCAGCCTTCCCTCCCAGGTTAAGCGGAAATAATGGCCCCTTCTCTGTTTTCACATAGCTCATTATTTGTCCTTTACGTACAGGACCTAGAATTGTATTATTAGTTGATTGCCTATCTCTTGAATTGGTTTGCAAAACCGATGATAAGCATGGGCCTGAAAGAGTCGGCAGAAACTGACTATAAGTGGACAAGGAAAGAGATGGGTGGAGTCACCCAGGTCACAGGAAGGCACATCCTGA
Source organism: Potos flavus (assembly GCA_028534135.1). NCBI lineage: Eukaryota > Metazoa > Chordata > Mammalia > Carnivora > Procyonidae > Potos > Potos flavus. The sequence continues at coordinate 14,357,031 of CM052886.1, forward strand.
AATGAGGGACCAGGGGGATATGGCCTTGAGGAGCAATGGAGGGAGAGAAACCTTTGCCTGGAGTCATCCAGAAGGGCAGGTCTCAGATTTGTAGGTCCTGATGGGATGTTTTGGAGGGCCCAGTGCTGAAGAGGAAGTAGGGGACCAAAGTTAGGAGGTGACACTGAACCTTTGGGAGCAGAGTTCCGTCTGCTTTGTAGGACAAGCGTGCTCCAGGCACTGGGCCATGCTCTGGGGAGATGTGACCCAGAATTGCTTCTAGTAGAGTAAGTGACTCTGTGTGTGTGTGTGTGTGTGTGTGTGTGTGTGTGTGTGTGTAGGGGAGCAGGGAGCAGGGACCAGGGAGAAGAGATTGTAGCAAAGCTTGAAATTAGATGAGCAAAGAGAAAATTAAAGAAAACGTAGGAGGGAATCTCATAAATATGGCTGGGTCCACCTGGCATCCCTCTGCTGTGTAATTTAGCCTCTGTGTGTGTATGTGTGTGTGTGTGTGTGTGCGCGCGCGCGCATGCATGTGCTGATGGGATGATCCGGTGAGGAGCCAGAGAGGGTTGCCACATGTCCTTAAACAGGTAGAGCTATGGCAGAAAATGAACAGACGTGATAGTAGCTGGGGGTGGGGGCATTACGGCTCCCGGGACAAGATAGAAAAAATGGCAGATGTCCCTGGACGCAGGTCAGGACACAGGCGGAGGAGGAGCAGTAAGGGGACATTCCCCTGGACCCTTCCCCGGACACTTGTTCCTCTTAAAACAGACCTCCAGGCGAATTCCTGACTTAGCTCGTTGCTAATTTCACTTCCGAGAAGGTACGGAAGGAACCAGGGAAATGGCTCTCTTGGATAAATTTTAATGAACAAAGCAGAATCCGAGTTCTCACAGTACTTCTTATGGGCACCTTGGGAGAAAGTTTGCAATAGCTGGTCAGGGAAACACGGACATGTACAATTTTTATGAACTCTAAATTTGTGGAATTCTGATTTCTTAAAATTTAAGGAAAAGATGGATATGATTCCATGGCCCAGGATTTTAGAAGAGAGGGAGGAGGTTGAAGAAATCCTAATGAGCTCACAGCTGGGACTCTGATTATGTATTTACAACTGATCTTATTGAAAATAAAAGGAACCCCCCTTTTAACCAGAGTGGCTGCTCCAGGTGCTATCTAATGAACTTTAAATCTAAAGGGACAGACACAAGAGCTGGTAAGGAAAGCACGTGATCAAGTTAAAAACCAAGTAAAGAACATGGTAAACATAAGTAAGAAATGTGTCAGGAATCCTGACACCCCGATGAGCTGAGGGTCATAAAAGGAGATGAAGACTTTATAGTCCTATTAGGTCAGAAGATCAAGGGTATAGTTTGGGTGACGGGAAAGCCCAATGGTTAAGAGAATGGGCTCCTACCTCTCAGCTGCTACATCTATTATGGGGACACTGAGATTACCCACTCCGTAAGGTTGTTTTAAGAATGAAGCAAAATAGCATGTGTGAAATACCGGGCAGAGGGGCTGGCCCACAGCTGGAGTATATGACATGCCTGAGGCCACCTGTGCCTCTATAGACATATGAAGTAGGGCCCGTGCCAGGCCCCGGGATATGGTGGTGAACCAGACAGGCGAGGTCCTCACCTTCACTGAGCTTACATTTATGAGGGAGAAGTAAAAGTTACCATGAGGAGGAATAACCATGTGGGAAGGAGTCTAGGGAGAGGGGAGCGCTTCTCTGAGGAAGAGATATTTGAGCTGAGACTGAAGAGGTTGGGGGGTGGAGGGCAGAGGTACAGCAGGAGCTGGGAGCCGCCAAGTTAAGGAACCGAAATGGCCGCCGTGACTGTGGGACAGGGATTGCTGAACGAGTAGCTCAGAGAAAACAGAACACTTGCACTTCCTGTTTTGTTTTAGTCTTTTTGGTCAATAGGAATAACTTTCAGATTACGAAGGTCTAAATATTGGAGAGGGGAAATCAAAAGAGCACCTAGTTCTTCAAAACAAGAGCAAGACCCGTCACCTGAGGTATGGGCTATTGACTCCCTCACCTTGGGTGGTCCCGTGCCCAACGGTCCGTGCTTTAGGGCATGTCCAGGCCTGTTCACCACAGCAGGTGAACTTGGGATTTCTTGGACCTTTCAATTTTTTATGTTAGAAAGTTGTTGTCCAACAAAAAACATAAGAACTTCCAATGAATGGTTTTACAAAATGCTTTTTCTCAATGATGCAACTTAAGTAGATGGAGGAAATCATCCAGGAAGACTTGAGTATACATTTGCCAAAAACTTTCAGGCAGCCTGTGAGAGAAGCAGTGTCCTGTAAGAAGTCCACAACGGAACATAACTGAATTTTTAGTCCTGAACAGGTCATTTGTTTTTAGGAGCAAATTCTAGGCAGCCATTTCCCTGTGAAGTAGGGGTCCCTCTGTGGTAAAAAGTTAAAGCCTAAAGGCACAGGAAGGAGGGGTGGATAGACACTGATACTTGGTTCAGCATAGCTTAGAAAAACGGACCTGGAAACCATCCATCCGTCGGGGAATGGTGGAAGGTTGATGGTGTGGAGTACTGCGTGGCTAGCGACAGGAGGAGCTAGATGATTGTCAGTGATATATACTTTAGCGAACAAAGTAGGCTGTGGGATCAAGTGTGCAATGCTTCCATGTTCGTAAAAAGAAACAACAGAATGCCCTAATTTTGTGCATATGTGTTATTATCTATTTGTATAAACTCAGAGAGAGGTATGATTACCTCAGGAAAGTGAGCATGGAAAGACATTAGGAGGAGAAATAGCTTTTAGTTTATACAGCTATGGGCTACTTTATTTAGTTAAATAAGTACAAATTACTTATTTGTAATTTGATTTTTAAACACATTAAAGAAATAATTTGAATCAGATGTCAAGAGGAAGAAGAAACAAGGAAAAAGTTCATGGTGATTTCACATCCTCTTCTATAATATAAACCTTTAAAGGGATGTGCTGTGAGATGGAAGCCTCCTCTTGGAGAATGAAATCACGTGCCATGTGGATCCGGTGGCCGCCAGTCTTCTGGTCACCACTGCACGCGCGTAAGGGTGCTCCCAGCCCACAATGAGAGGTCAAGGGCTTACTCAATCCAGATCACTCTCCTCTCTCCAAAAGTTGGATCTTTAAGCTCCACGGACACCTAATGTCAAGCTCTTCTTCTGCTTCTTCACACAATCTATGACTCTGATCCTCTTCAAAAAATGTCCCATCATGCCTGCACATCATGCAAACTCTTAGCATCTTGGTTAAGAGTGTGGACCCTGATGGGGTCGCTGGGAGATCCAGGTAGCTGGATGCCTGAGGTCAAAGCTCAGCATTGTCATATGGTAGCTGCTTGATTCATTTCTCTGTCTCATGAAAGAAGGATACTTCTGAGAATGGAACCAGCTAAGACATCACAAAATGCTTGGAACAGTGTCTGCCCTATAGTGTTATATGGCTTGCTGTGATTGTCACTCATCTCTCCAGATTCCTCTAGGACACGGCTTTTTGACCATTCTCCTCACTTGTTTAATTGTCTCCTCCTACTCATCCCTCTTGGGCTTCGAGCAGTCTGAGGGCAAGAACGAAGTCTCCTTCATCTTTGGCTAGGGTTGGGCGCAGTACCTAGCGCGGAGTGGAGGGTAAATTAATGTTGGGGGAATGAATGGGATGATGGATGGATAAAGCCATTCTTGAGATACTTCCTGATGTAGGCTGTTTCCAAACACCCCAGCTAGGCTCAGTGTTTGTGTTTGCATTTTGGTACGCTTATTAGTACTTACATCTTATTGGTGTGTGGGGTCTAATTTATCTTTCTTTGTATCATTTATATTCCAACTTAAAATTATGTGCTTCTTGGTTCATGGGGTGGGTTCTTTCTTTGGTATCTCTTTCGGTTGCCCACTAGAAGAGTCCAAGCCTGACTATTTTTTGCCAAATGGGATGGGAAAATCTTGGAGGGGGGAAGTATGAAGAGGACTTCTCTTGGGGTGTCCTAAAGATGGTGACCAGAATTTCAAGGGGTATTTTCAGATTCCAAAGTATAATAAGAGAAAAAGGAACCAACCCCTTAAATGAAGAACCTTCAGTCACCTCTACCCAGGTCCACATTTCAGTTTCATTTCATTTCATCAACTCCTCCCCTTTGATGGTGCACTGAAGTGAAAACAATCAAGAAAGGTAGGATTTAAAAGTGACGCCCTCAGGGGACAGTGTTAGGAAGAGTTCCATTTCAAAGAATGGCCCTTCACTCTTGGGGGTGGGGCGGGGGGTGGGGTGGGGATTCTTTCAGTGAAACAAAAAGCTTGGGGAAAGCCAATAAGGTGGAAACATGGACCATCCATCTCCTGTTTAAAGAGAAAACATTATCTAGTAAGAGGGCTCAGATGACGTGTCTCCTGTTTTTTAAGTTTGGGGGGTGGGGAAAGGTTTGGACAAAACTATTTCCGTTTCCTAGTACACAGAAACTAGATATAATATCAATCTGTTATAAATAAACATGATGTCTCCTCCAACATTCGTCATTGTTTCTGACTAGTCTACTTGATCTGTGAAAATGAGATTACTTGAAAACCTGTCCTAGATTTTAAAGCTGAACAAGATATATTGATTATACAAATATTTTTATGTCACCATATATCTTAATAAAATAACATTCATGTCTGGAGTGTATGTCAGTCTGGAAAGCCTGTCCAAAGCCAGGTCTATTTATTTAAATCGGGAAAGGCAAAGGGCCGGGCTGGCAGCCTCAGCTTGTCACGCTCTAATGGTTGAACACAGATAATAATAATTTTGGGTGCACACGGGCAGTTTTCTGAAAGGAGGAAATTAACCCCTATGTTTACATTATGAATCAGCAGGGAACTATTTCAGATGTTGAGACCAACAGCAGGCAGAGCCAACTTTTTCTGTCTTTTTAGATTTTGAGCCCACGTGGAGATCCTACTGGAATTCCAGGTTCAGATTCTAATTTCTGGGAATTCTAGTTTCTAATGAAGTGATGAAAGGACTGTGTACTCGGGGTCCCCCTTTATGAAGTGCATTCTGGCACGATGTAGTTGGTCATTCCCCGGGGACGCAGGGACTTACACAGCCTGCCATTCTTGGATGTTTTGTCCATGGGCCAGGCACTGGTGGGGGCGGGGGGGCGGATTTGATGGCCACCTGTGGGGGTGAGTCTGACCATGCCATGGAGAGGAGAGATGGGCTCTCCTTATGTCACATCCTTTTCTCTGTGGCAAAACAGCCAGGAACCAGAAGCTGCCTTGGGGTTCACCAGGGGACAACCCAGAAGGAAGACTGACACACTTCTCAAGAACAGTCCTGTGTGTTTCACATTGGAAATTCTCTTAAACCATCCATTCTGGGACCCTCCAATTTTGTTGGCTGCTCAATACCAGAGGAAATGTCTCCCTTTGGGCATCGTGAGTTCATTATGAAATTTTCAATTTCCTTTCACTGGGAGACATTTATTTCTTCTTTTACTCAAGGACAACTTTATGTACCTTGTAATTACACATACTGACAGTTACAGACTAAATGTTTATGTGTATCCCATCCTCCCTCCCTACGTTGAAGGTGATGTTATTTGGAAGGGGGGCCTTTGGGAAGTGATTAGGTTAAGACGAGATCGTGAGGGTGGAGCCCCGACGATGGGATTAGTGCATTTATAAGGAGAGGAAGAGACTAGGTCCACCCCTCACCCCTTCAAATAAGGACACAGTGAGGAGGCTGTGTCCACAAGCCAGGAAGCCGATCTCATTAGACACTGAACCTGCTGAGTCCTCGATCTTGGACTTCCCAGTCTCCAGAACTTGGGGAGAAATAAATGTCTATGGTAACACCTTCTAGTCTATGGTATTTTGTTATAGCAGCCCAAACTGGCAACAAGACACTAACAATAAATAGAGAATAGTTTCGTTTAGATTTCACGGTGCTAATAGGTTTTGATTTGTATTTAAAAATTACTTTTTGTTGATATTAGTATTAATGGGACCAAGGGTGATAGCTGAGTTATCCCAAATCTCCAGGGACTCTTGTGATATTGTATTCCTGTGGAAAAAATCAATTAATCAAATTTGATGAAAATGAATATCGGGTCCATGAAACCAGTACAGCTAGAGACCAAAGATTAGAACGGGGATCATCACAGTGATTGTGTAGTTCAAGCATGATCTCTCCAAGAACGTTGTTTCCATATAAATATGTTTAACTAGCAGGAAGGAGGGACATACCAAGCGGCGACTTCCGCTTTCTATAGAGATTAGTTTATCAGTTTCCTGACAGAAAGTGGAGCCCAATGGCACGCGGCAGATAAGGTTTGAGGGCGAGGGTGTTTGAGGAAAGGTCAGGATGCCCGGGGAAGGCAGTGGAGGATGTGGTACCCGAGGAAGACCGCAGGGCCCCGGGGAGCCCCCCTGCTGGGCAGCAGAGGCAGGAGGCACCAGCGACAAGGCAGAAGGTCAGCCTTGGGTCAAGTGTCCCTCCTTCCCGATTCTTCTTGCTTCTCATGGGCGTCTGTAAGTTCAGGGAAGCCATCCTGCAGGCTGATGTAGAGACGCATCTACGTAGAGATGCAATCAAAGTCTAATCCCTTGGCTTGGGCTATATGAGAAATCACAACTTGGTTTATAAATCACCCTAGATAGCGTAGTGTGGTATTAATTTCAGGTACTATAGACCTGGGAGTCTCATGTGTTCTCTGAAAGACTGCAGTCAGTCTGACCTTCTTTTTTGACTTACCTCATTTGCATTGTATCTTATAATTCATGGTATTGACAGTTGCTTGTGAATAGAATTAATTTGCAAGCAGATTTTATTTATTTTTGTTTTATTATTTATTTATTTATTTTATTTTGTTTATTTGACAGAGCGAGAGAAGGAGAGAGAGTGAGGACAAGCAGGCAGAGTGGCAGGCAGAGGGAGAGGGAGAAGCAGGCTCCCCACCGAGCAGGGAGCCCGACGTGGGGCTCGATCCCAGGACCCCAGGATCATGACCTGAGCAGAAGGCAGAAGCTTAACCGATTGAGCTACCCAGGTGCCCTGCAAGCAGATTTTAAAGGAATGCATGTTCAAACTAAAATACATTTGCCGGTATTCAGCCTTTTCAGACATTTATTGGATTGGCCTCTGACAAAACAAATGTAGCAAATAAATTATTATTACTTGTAATGGCAATTTAAAAACATTAAAATCATTTACAGCACACAGAATCAACAGCCTATTAATTAAAAGAGTTTAGGCAAAACATCACCGTTTGAAAACATACAAAAAAAAAAAAAAAAAGGAAGAGTGGTTTGCCTATGTATTATCAAGTGTAAGCATTAAACTTAGCCAAAAACGTATCATTTTAGTCTGCTCGGATGGCCATAACTAACTACTCTAGACTGGGTAGCTTACCCGACAGAAATGTATTTCTCACAGTGCTGGAGGCTAGGAGTCCAAGGTGAAGACGCTGGCAGGGCTGGTTTATTCTGAGGCCTCTCCTCTTGGTGTGTAAGTGGCTGCCTGGTCGCCATGTGCTCACAGGACCTCTTGTTCCTGCACGGGAGGAGAGATCCCTAGTGTCTCTTCTTCCCAGCGCACCTGCCTCAGGTGCCTGCACCTGTCATCCCCTCAGAAGCCTTATCTTCTGATACAGTCCCAGTGGGAGTTGGGACTTCAACATTAGAATTTTGGTGGGGACCCAAACATTCAGCCCGTAACAAGAATCATAATCAAATGTGCACCTCTGCATAGTTATATTCATTGAAATAGAACTCACTGACTTTGCGTGATGTGTTTAAATCTAACTATTTGACTTTATGTTGGTCAAAAAGTAATGACCAAAAGGAATGGATAGGAAATTAAAATCTGTTCATTGTATTGTGTATAGGATATACCTAAATCAGGAAAGAATAAAAACATAATAGAAAAGAGTGGATAAAGATAAAGCCTCTTGATTTGATCCTGTCTTGTCTATGGGTTTATAATGATGATGATGGTGATGGTATCCTAGAGTTTTATAGCATTTTACAGTTTACAAAACACTTTGACCTACTTGACCTCATTTACACTGGAATTCCAGAAGCTCCAAATGCCTATGTCTATTGAGTGGTGAAAGGGTTCTGGCAGGGAGGGGCAGTCTCCCTGTGGAGGTGGGGGGGGCTGTCCCTGCTGTTTCATAGCAGGAGAAATCCTGCCAGCACCGCGGGAGGCCCCAAGCTAGATGCACCTTCTGGCCAAAGGGGAAGTTAAGACTGAACTCCAGGATTCCTCCTCCCCTCCTCCCCAGCTAAGGAGACAAGGAAGACCCCCGCCGCAGCCAGGTGACATGGGTCAGGCCCTTAGCCCAGGGCCTAGTCTCTAGAGAACCTTCAAGAAAAATATAGTTACTAGAATTAATAATAATAAAAATAGCACAGCCAGTGACCTTGGCATGGCCATGAGCAGGGTCAACTTGGCCATTCCAGGCCTGAAATTCCTGCTGCTTTCCACCACTTTCCACCGAGGCATGTCGATAGCTGGGCTGTCAGTTGTGGTCACCGGAACCCATTTTTCATTCTGGGGCTGCTGCTAGCCCTGCGGTTTAGGATTTGAATAGACTGGCCTTGCTCTTGTGCAGAAAGGCCTGACAACAGGCCGAGCTTACCTCTAGAACATGCTGTCACTGGACTATCACCCTGTGAGGACAGGAGATACTTCTGCCCTGTTCAGCATTTACCCCTCAGGACTAGCTCAGTGCCTGGCTTGGAATAGCTTCTCAAGACGCATTTGTTGAATAAGGACTCACACGTCTGCATTCGGAGCCTCACGGGGGTAACCAAGTGCCAAGCTCAGGACAAAATGCACCCCTTGTCAACATTCTGGAAAACAAGCACGCAAGGGGACAGAATAAGGAAGCCCGGGGAAGCAGCTTGAACAAAATGCAGTCTCATTTTTCTTGCCAGTACCTAAGCTCACTATATTTAAGTGAAACGTCCTAACACCCTGTCAAAACATTTACATATGCCTTTCTAATTGAAAGCCTAGGACTGCGGCAAGGCCCTCGCCTGCTCAGAGCACCTTTTGATCACCACAAATTCTAGGCTTGTCCCTGACATTGTTTTGATGGAGATGTTGTGGCTGGAGCCGTGGTCTGCCCGTCACAGGGCTTAGCCTCTGCTTCCTGGCTAGGTTCCTGGCTCAGGTGACCTCACCACAGAATCCCAGTCAGTGCTGGCCATGGCGACTCTGGGCAAGATTTAAAGTCGACCAAGAGGCGAGGCCTGGTGTTGTTTTGGATCCCGTGACAGTGGTGTTCGTAATGGTGAGGCACGCCCGGCTTGCTGGACACACCCAGGCCCCGCGTGTGCGATGCCTGCAGCCATCCCTTTCTGAGAGTCACTTGAGTTTTAGATGGAGAAGTGCGTTCGCGGCCGGCTCGCGGTTGGTGAGGCACTGGCACTCCACAGTCGGCTGAGGGACTCCCTCGTGGAGGTCCCAGAGATGGTTGCAGGCCACGGTCCTCTTTTCCAAACCGCTCCTCTGAACGGGATAAATGTGAGTTTTATGGTGAAGATCAGATAGGCCCGCAGCCCTAGCTCTGTGAAGCCGGGTCGTTTTGAGTGTGAACCTCAGACAAGTGACAGGAGAGTCCTGGCCATGCCGCCTGAGGAGGGACAGGCTCTGCGGGGCCTGTGGGAGCTCCCTGTGACCAGAAAAGCCCTCTGCGTTGACAGAACCTACCTGAGGGGCAAAGGCAAACCCGTGTTATAAGAGGACAGGAGAACAGGCCCTCGAAGCCTCAGACAGCTTCCAGAATGGGATGGGTTTGTGTCTTGCTGGGCCTTTTCTCAGCGGGGGATGACCTCAATCCCAGGGTGGGGTGGGAACTGGTGGGTAGTGGGGCTGGGCGTTGGTCAGGCCGGGGGCCGTCGCTAGGCACTGGGTCACTGGGCCAGGCCAGGTAGGGCTCACTGTTAATCGCGATCATTCTGAAGCTGGTCAATTAGCTGGCCTTGTGCACACGCACCAGGTCTGGAGTCTTGGAGAAGCACAGGCCAGAAACCAAACACACCTTGCGACGTCCTCACGGGTGGAGAAAAGGGGGACAGAGAGACCAGGCGCCCTCTAGCTTAAGAGAAAAGAAACATGGACCCTTACGGACCTTCAGAAATTCTGAAGCCTGGGTCAAATACCACAGAAATAAGGAGGAAAAAAGGAGCCCTGAGGGCTGTGAGGACATTGAGCTCGGGGCAGACATACTGTGGGGGTGGGGGGCTGGGAGTACTCAGGCAAATGTCACAGGAAGAAACATCTGAGCTGAGTTTTGAAGAAGTGGACCCTTGTCAGGCTGATGGGTCTGGGGCAGAAGGACGGCAGGAGCTCCCTGCGAATGGGGATCATGGCTCATCCTGGAGCCCACCAGAGCCTGGCACACAGTCGGGCACCTGCAGGGCTGGGGGCGACGGGCTGTCACGTGGGAGGCCCTTTGCTGTTCCCAGAGAAGAGAGGGTGAGGTCCAGGACAGAGGCCCCGCCGGAAGCCGAGGCAGGGTCGCACAGGTTTGGCTAAGGGTTCTGGTTTCCCCCTGTAGGTCTCAGGAGACTCTGGAAGGCTTGGCAAGCAGGACAGGCCTGTCTTCTGGTGTGCGTCTGAGAAAGATCAGCCGAGGGCCTAGGGTAGGGTGGGTGGGAGGAGGGTACAGTGAATAGCTCAAGGGAAGGCAGGACTGACGGCCTCCCCACTCTAGCACAGCATGTGCCCCAGATTTGGTCCCTCGGTGGCTCCATTGTATCTAGGGTGTATGTGGTGGTCCCGGGAGGCCGCTGTCTGAGGAGCTTTGTGTTCCCGGAGAAGCAACAGGGGTGCTAGGTAGATGTGGTGCCTCTTGGTGGAAGGAGGCCGGAGCTGGAGAAGAGGGGGAGGGCGACGGGGACCACATGGCATCGCGGGGGACCAGCTCCCGAGCACGTGTGAGAGTCCTCCGAGGCCTCCGGAAAATCGTTACAAGAAGACTTTGCAAAAAGTGTGGTGGTACAGGATTGCCTGTGTGGCTCAGGCAGTTAAATGTCTGACTCTTGGTTTCTGCTCAGGTCATGATCTCGCTATTGTGGGATCGAGCCCCGTGCTGGGCTCCGTGCTCGGTGTGGAGTCGGCTTCAGATTCTCTGTCCCTCTCACTCCCTCTCTCTCTCTCTGAAATACATAAATAAAATCTTAAAAAAAAAAATTGTGGGGGTACAATAGCAAGTAAAGTCAAGTAAAACGGATGAGAAAAAATTTAATTTTTGTATAAATTTACTAAGAAATGAAATGAAGATCACACATTATATTTGGTTTTGTATCTTACTCTGTTTGCTTAGCATTATTTCAAGAGCATCTGCTTATGCCCTTAAATATATTGTTATTTCTTGCCGAATTCCAAGGAATTCTTTATGCTCAGGAATAATGCTTAATAGCGCCTAACACAGAAGGCATCTCCATGCAAATAAATTAAAATATTTTGCTTAGGTCAATTTAAAAAATAAAAAGAGTTGGAAAGATAAATTATTTGGCTCTGCAGTGGCATGTCGGACCAAGTATAATGTAGCAAAATATCAGTCTTACAAAAAAAGTCAAAGGAAAAGATTATGCTCCAAATTGCTCCTGGCTGACTGGCCTTCTGGTTATTAATTCAAATGTCCCTCCTATTGGTGCTGTTAATGGCTTCAAACAGATCTTGTCTCCTTTTATGCAAGGGGAAAATTGGACTCGTTCCAAACAAAATAGCAGTAGCAGAAGGAAGCCAACATTTGCAGCATTGTTAGATAACTCCAACTATTAATTTTCTTCAACCAAGTCCCTTTTCATTTTTCACAGATATTTCTTATGCGGCTTAAATCTGCAAGTTAGACGTTCCTAATGCATAAAAAATGTTAAATAAAAAAAGAATTTTCCCATTCGATGAGCATCCTGTCTGCCTTCCTGGGCTATTTCACCAAGGTCAGGTAGTGACACAATAGTAGAAACCTTAGACGTGTGGGTGTTTTTGTTTCTCCGCTAGAGATGGAGGATGGGGGATGGGACAGGGGCATTAGAATCGTTGGGGACAAGGAGAGGGTGAGGCAGAAATAATCTGAAAAACTCCTCACATGATTCTGACAAGTCCACGGATCGAAAACTACTTAGAGTTGTTGACTCTTAGAATTTAAGGGATCTTTGAGTTCAGCCAACAGTATCTTTTACGTCAGGCTGCAACCTCCCTTGCCTGATCCTATGATCTATGCTCAAATGCCTTGGATGACAGTGACCTTGTGGACATTGTGTTCCTGGACCACTTTAATACTTAGAATGTATTTCTCCATCTTGAGCTCTGGGTAGTGGTCATTTTTCATTTTTTGGATGTCTTAAATCCATTTCCCCTTCCTAAGAGCACTGTGATTTTCTTCTGGGCATAACCTACCTTCCACCGGAGCAGCCTGGGTTGGACAAATATAGATGTCTTCCCGATGTGGAAGTCAAAGACATCTCCGGAAATTTCATCTGCCAGACACTTCCTGTCACTTCCCTGGGACAGTCAAAAGGTAGGCATGTGACCCTGGAATTCCTTTTTTCTAGGGGTAGTGCCAGACAAGACGGTAAAGGAATTTCCGAAACCAGGATCTTTTATTATCACTTCTTGTTGGCCCCAAGTCTGCTTGGCCCCCAGTTGACTTCAGACTTCAGTAACTGGTGAACTCTATCCAAGTAAGGTGATTGCTGTCGCAAAGGAAAGCAGGAGTCATCAATTGAGGAAGGTCTTCCTGAGGGGTTCACATCTGAAGAATAGTTAAGATCCATAATTACCTAGTGCTTCCCTGTGTTGGGCCATGGTCAGTATTGGCGATTCAAGGACAAAACAGCAGTTCTGGCTTTTAAGAGGCTCATAGTACAACGGAGGAGATGGACAAATGACTCAACCATGACGCTTATGTGTGACAAATCTAACACAGAGATAAGAGCAGGTTGCTGGGCACTGGGCAGCTCTAGGCCAACGTAGGAAAGAGTGTTAGTTTGCTTCTCCCTGGAGGCAGAACTCCCAGGATAGGCTTCCTTGGCATACGGTAGGGGTCTCATGGTGGAGAAACAGAGCAGGAACATTGAGAGGAAGGAGATCTACTGTGGACACCCGAATGGCTCAGATTCTGTCACCGTGCTAAGTGGTCCCAGTTGTCATTTGTGCCAAAAAAGCCCCATTGCTCTCCCCTGGCCAGGTAATCACAGTAGCATTAGTTTCTTTATTGATTATTTTCCCTTATTACTTATCCTCACCTTCTTACCATCTCTGCCTCTGGGTTGGTAGATTTCCATCAGGATGACCCACTCCTAAGCAGGTGACCTCAGGATAAAGCTCATTATAAGCTACTTACTATGGACTGGCATGGGAGTGGATCGTCAGACTGGGATCTCGGCTGTGGCTCCCTATGAGACTTTGGCCCCAGTGTAGATCACAATGGGAGAAGCACGGCAGCACCCCTCACAAAGGAGGGTGGGTATGACAGGGATTCCGGGGTTCATTCTGTTCTGGGACTCTTTCTTAGAAGATAGTCTAGTACATGGCTAAAAGCAAAGGCTTTGGTTTAACAGCTTATATAACAGCTTTGCTTTAACAGCTCCCGAACCAACTGAATGATCCTGGGCCACTCCGCTTCTCTAAGCCTCAATTTTCTCATCTGTAAAATGGAACCCTTCTTCATAGAATTAAAGGAAATAATTAATAGAAGGCAATGAGCACAGTGCTTGCTACCTAGTGAGAGCTAAATTAATTAAATTCTTTTTTTATTCAAAATAGTGAGAACCTCTCACCACGTCTGTTGTTTGAACAAGGCAAACGCTCTCCCAACCATATTCTTGTCAGGGACCTAGTTTCCTATCTCCATGACTCTTGTGAGGTCACAATTCCACCTTGGTTTAAAATATCATGTTCCCTTTGCACCTGCTTGAACAATGGTCCTTGGAGGTGAGCCTTGTATACCACGCTCTTCCCTCTTGTTCCCTGCTGAACACGAATGGGCTCCTTCCGAACCAATGTTCCTTCTCCAGCTCGCTTCTTGTTCCCTGTCCTGTAAAGTTCACAGTTGTACTGGGGTGGTTTTCTCCCTTCCTCTTTGAATTTCTATTTCGGGTTCTTCTGTGTCGGTCAGTGAGTTTCCTCCCCAACATGTTCTTCTTGAGCTTGTGGATGCACTCGCTGACCCTTTGCCAATAACTGCTGTTCTCTGTGGCTAGCCCTAGTCCAGAAAACCAAACTCTGCTCTTTGACACCAATTTAAAGCCAACTGTTCATTCCTCATTTCTTCTTTTCTTTTCCAAAGTTGTGAAACTCCAACTGGAAGAAGAGATGTGAAGACCTCCGATGCCCTCAAACGATTGAGTATCCTTATCCAGGACTAGAGATCCATTCTAGAGTTCTACTCAAGTGTCAGCCTTCCAAAAGAGAATTCTACACTCATTTAAAAGAAATTTTGATGAATTTTAATTGTTTAAACACAGGAACTCTAACTTAGCTTAATTAACCTTTTTCTCTCAAGAGAAAGTAAACTCATTTATGTTTCATATATACAGTGATTATATATATTATTTTATGTGCTTTTTTTCAGATTACAAAGACTATATAGAAAAGATATTTAAAGCATATTAAGCTTATTTTGAGTATTATCCCCCGGTCAAGCTTAAAAATTTAATTTGTAGGAAAATTAGAAGAAAACACCACGAAAATCACTAAACAAACAATACCTACATGCTTTCAGTTTACAGAATGCAGTTAAGCCTCTAATTGTGTAAGTGTATAACCACAGATGCACGCCTTCTTTTCAGCTTTTTAGAAAATAAAGTCTGGCATTAATGTGGTGACAGTTCAAGTTTGCAAAGCACGTAGTAGTTAATCAGCGGCCCCATTGCCCTTTTCACATACGCGATAAAAGAGAATCATTGTCTACACTTCCATCTCTCCTTGATGCCCCCCAAATACTAGTGTAAAAGTTCCAAAGTACAAGGACTGAACCGTGACGTTAAGGCTCCATGGTTAGTGTGGCAGCCTGGGATCAGACCAGAAGTGTCCTGAAGGTAGAGGCACCTGACATCCGTCTCTTCTGGAAGAAATGGCCGACGTGCTCTGTCAGTGAGCTCGCCGGCCTCCTATTCCGTAGCTCTCTTCTCTCTCGCAGCAAAACCAGGGGCAGTGAAGACATAAAAAGCTCCGGGGAACTAAGTGGGCTGTTTTCAGTTACCCGGAGATGCCAGAATATCAATCTGACCGTAGAAGAACATGTCATATAATTTCTTAACTTCTATTGTGAATGCCAGTGTGTCCAAAGTGGGATCGAATTCCTAGGACAAAAATAGACCTTCCAGTTTACTACAGCTTGTCCTTATGGCCTCGAAGACAATGAGGCTTCCCTTGAGGAAGCCTGATCGTGTACTGGTGAGAAGGCCCAGCCAATTCAGCTTGCAGATTTCCCTGCACTAGATGGATTATGACTGGTTAGAATAGTCTACTTGCTTACTATCACGGAAACAGAGTCAGCCATCCCATGGATCAGTGAGCTTTGCTCTGCTGCCTAGCTAAAGAACTTGATACATTTATTTTTAAACACCATTCTTTGCCCCAGGCACTTGACCCAGGAAATATCTGTTATTGATCTCAGTTGTACTAGAGACCACTTTATTAGTCTCTTTGGTAGAACAACTCAAGCCTCTAACACTTGAGGGAGTAGGAAACTGAGAAGCATGCCCTCGCTGTCTGCAGAGCAGAACAACTTCCTAGGCTTCTAGAACTTTAGGGGGTTCCACAAGGCAGTGCTCTGAAGATGAGGGCAGAGAGAAGGACATCACTGAAGAAGGGGTTCTTCACTCTCTCTGTCATGACTAGCATACGGGAGGGGCTTAATGTATCAAATACATAAGTAGATGAATTAGTGAATGATCGAACACGTTCATACAGGATGAAACCAAAGAGAGACCCATCGTTGTTCATTCCCAGCATGTTATAATCAATAATCCTCATTGATAGCATATTGCAATAAATGCACCTCTCCAATAGAATATTGCAATAAATACTCTGAAGCCTCTCGCTTTGCTTAATTTCATCAGTTTCATCGAGTATGTCTTTGGCCTGTAGGAGCACAGAGGGAAGCTGAGATTTCCTTATACAAAGTCCATTCAGCCAAACATAGGCTTTTTGACATTCCACTGAACTTGGAGCCAAGCCTTTCCCTTATTCTTTCTTACCCACTTCTGGGAGAGGAGTCCAAACATACTTCTAGCACTTGAAACTAGCCAATGTCCTGAGCAACTGCAACTAGGATTTCAGGAAATTTAAAACTGGGTCCAAATGATAATGTGACCCCTAAAAGAACAAATAAACGGACCCCACTGCCCTCTGCTCCATAGTTTGAAAACTTAACCTCCAAGGGCACTGTTGGAGGCGTGGATGACTTTGGAGGCCCCCAGTGGTGCACAGAAGAAACTGAAGATCAGAACTCACAAAGGTTCAGACCAGAGTTTTGCCCAGCCAGCCTCGCAGGAGAGGGCGGGTCAGATTGTCTGCAGCGCCCATAGTCCCCAGATCCTCGCTCCTTTGGCTAGCCACCCCGTGCCAGGCTCCTTGCCACGCCCGGCTGACTGTGCAGGCTCCAGTTTCCCTTATGGAACGAAGCCCGAGCAGCGCTGATGTATGTGGCTTCTGGCATTCCTAGCAACCAAACGACACCTCTGCGGACCCACGGCCAGCGTCGCGGTCCTGTGTCCCGGGAGGGTCTGCAGTTCTCAGGAGGGGAGCCCGTGCGCCAGTAGGGCAGGGAGGGGGGCGGAGACCGCCCGCTGTTGCCCCCACCCCCCTACCCCCCTTTAGGACATTTATATGCAAGGCTTTCTTCAGGTTCGCTGGGCTGTCTGCAAAAAGCACACGTTTTCTTTGTTAGCAAAACCACATCGCCCATTCGGGGTTTTACTTTGCACTGTTGACAATTTCATCCTTGCTCTTGTGTTTGGTTTCTGAAACCACACATTTTTTTTCTTCCCTCTTGGTTTTGGCATCTCACGTGTTTTCTTCTTCTATCTGCCTCTCCCTGTTCCCTCGTCCTTCACGATGCGTGCACTTGTGTTTTAGACCGCTGGCTTGCTTTACCTTCCTGGTGGATGACGTGAAGAACACTAGTTTTAGTTTCTCTCTTTTAGAGGTCCCCTGTGTGCTCACCTTTCCCCGTGTTTTTATTATGAGTGTCAGTCTTTCCTACCTACCCTCTTTCTCATTGTTCCTTTTGCTTTGTTTCAATCTCTGAAACAAGAACGGTCTAGTTCTGTTCTGGGGGGTCACTCTGCCCTCTCTCCAGGGGGCTCGTCTCAGCATCTGTGTAGATTCTCGGAACATATCCACACACGGACACGCACACACAGACACACACACACACGGACACACACTGCCCTCTTGCTCGACTAATTGGCCATGGCTATCCTGGGGGTTTCCGTGGTTCTTAGAGGCCAGTGTGATTGAATTGGCTCTTTGGGACGCTTCAACCCAGCACATTTAAAAGGTTGATTTAGAGGGAGCTTTGACAAAGGCTCTTTTAATTATTTTTTACTCTGCTTTGCCAGTGCACACTGCCGTAGCCCGTCAGAGGCCAGGCCCAGGATCGTTAGGGGGCCAAGCCATTAGGCCTCCTGCTTACTCTGCAAATACAGCAGGCTTATCACGTAGAACTCTGTCTCCAGCTGGTTTAAAATGTACGTGGTGCCAGTGGGAAGCAGCTCTTACAGGCCGGGGAGCCAGGAGACGATGGGGATGTTTTATGGCACAAGGAGGTCCGAGTTGACAACTCCGTACGGTGTAATGTACCCTTCCATTCTCCCCGGTGGTGGCGGAGGGCTCTGAAGGACGACTGCCTCCCAGGGTCCCCAGATGCCACCCTGCCCTTGCCAGCCAGGTCCCAGACAAGTTTAGCACTCGCTAAAGTCAACAAGTGGGACCAAAACACTAAGTGGCATCGCAGATAATGAATAATTCATACATTTGTAATTCAAATAGTCGTGGTGATGCATAATTCAAGTGAAAAGTTGTTATTGTAAATGGAGGGGAAATGGATTCATTTCAGGGATTTTTTTTAAAATTTCAAATTATTATTTTCCTTAGGTTTCAAGGTTGGAGCAGCCTCTATTTTTGCAGCTGTTTTATCCGAATTGGTGCTGGGCTTCTTGGCTTTGCCACAATGCTGATCAGAGAGGGCTGATCCCAGCTTCCGGCTGGGATACATCACCCAATAACGAGGACTTTCTGCTTTTTTCATCCCGAGAAATGAGGTTAGTATGGACATTCTATTTGTTCTCTCTCTCTCCACTTGCCTCTCGCCCCAGCTATGTTAGGGGATTTTTGTTGTTGTTGTTGTTGTTGTTAAAAACCATTATATTCTGAGACAATTATCTTATGATTTCACTCATATGTGGAATTTAAGAAACAAAACAGAGGAGCATTGGGGAAGGGAGGGAAAAATAAAACAAGATGAAATCAGAGAGGGAGACAAACCATAAGAGACTCTTAATCATAGGAAACAAACTGAGGGTTGCTGGGGGGTGTGGGGGGCTGGGGTAACTGGGGGATGGACATTAAGGAGGGCACGTGATGTAATGAGCACTGGGTGTTATATAAGACTGATGAATCACCTGCCGAACTCGGCCTCTGAAACCAGTAATACACTCTATGTTAATTAATTGAATTTAAATTTAAAAAAATAAATAAAAAGCTAAAAAAAAATCTGTTATATTCTGAAGAGTTTCAACCATACACAAAAAGTAAGCAGAATAGCGTAATGAACCCCCACATACCCATCATCCAGTAATAGGAATGATCAAGACATCTCCTTTCATTCCCACAGATCATTTATTTTTTATTTTTATTTTTTAAAGATTTTATTCATTTATTTGAGAGAGAGAGAGAGCAAGAGAGAGAGAGAGAGAGCATGAGCAGGGGGAGCAGCAGGCAGAGGGAGAAGCAGACTTTGCGCCTGAGCAGAGAGCCCGATGTGGGACTCGATTCCAGGACTCTGGGATCATGACCTGAGCCGAAGGCAGTTGCTTAACAGGCTGAGCCACTCAGGTGCCACCCCCCCCCCCCAACCGACAGATTACTTTCGAGCAAGTTCCACATCTTCAAAAAAAATAATTTCATCTGTTTCATTGAGTCTACTTCAGCATGTTAGCATCTCTTCTAGACTTTTAGGAAGGATGGCCCATATGGTGCACGTCGTAGCCCAGGTCAGAAAAGACTCCTACTCGGTGACGCGTTCCGGGGGCCATTGTGGCTTCATGGAAGTTGAGGGCAAGTAGCAACCTGGCCTCACCCCTAGTGACATCACACAGGAAACCAATCCCTTGAAGGAATGCCCTGCGTGCACCCCTCCCCTCCCCCTCTCGGGCAGTGGCCCGGCATCATGGGAATTTGCCTGGTCTGCTGGTTGGTGGTAACACGACTCTCTTTCTCTTTGAGCTCATATCAAGTTTTTAAAGCCTCTCCTACTGGCCTACGGTTGGGACATCAAGGAGCTAGATTTTTCACAAACAAGCTTCCCTCATTTTTCATACTTTCAACGCAAAGTAGGCTATAAGGTTTGTGGTTAGGATGATCAAAGTGTATGGGAGCAAAGATAAGAGAGTCATTTTAAGAAAATGACTCCGGACATAATACTACTTAGTCATGCACAGAAGGTGAAGAATTTGTTTACCGTTTCTAATTTCTGTAAGTCAGATAACCAAAAAACCCCTCTCTAATTCTAACATTAAACATCATTTACAAGAGATGAGCCTTGCTTTCCATAATATATATGTTCCTGAAAAAACTAGGGGTATATCGTTCTGTTTTATCTTGTTTTTTTGGAGGGGAAAGGAGCACTAAATAATTTCTGCTGAATCTGGAGCTCTGCACGTGGATTTTGAAATAAATCTATTTGAGAAGCAGAGAACTCTTCTTAAAAAGGAATAAATACCCCTTCCATTCTTTCCTTTATTCATCAAACCCTTTTGAGCTCTAAGTACTTCGTTAACTTAGTCCATGTTATAAATTTGGGTTTGGGTACCTCCAGCATTATCTAGTTGGTCTTTTGTTTTTCTAAACGGCGGCCTCACTGAATGCAGTAGCCGGCATTGATCACCCCGGGATGAAAGCCCATCGGTATTAGTAAAACACAAACGCCTTCCATTCAGGTTTACACTTACGGTCTTAAAAAACCGGTGTTAATGGAAAGGGCACTACTCGGTGGTGCTATTTGAGGAGTCAAAGACTTTCCTGTCTCCATCGCTTTCTGCTTTCTGACTTGCTGCCGATGAGGCTCAATTAGGAACACATTAAGATAAAATAGTTTTTACCTGGGAAAGGCGAGTTATAATCATTTGACCCTTGAGCGACTCAGGGGTTAGGGGCACGGACCCCGTCCCCCTTCAGTCAAAAATCTTCATATAACTTTGACTCTCCCAAAACTTAACTACTTTTTTTTTTTTTTTAAAGATTTTATTTACTTATCTGACAGAGAGAGAGAGAGAGAGAGAGAGAGTGTACAAGCAGAGGGAGCAGCAGGCAGAGGGAGAAGGAGAAGCAGGCTCCCTGCTGAGTAGGGAGCCCAATGCAGGACTGGATCCCAGTGCAGGACTGGATCCCAGGATCCATGACCTGAGCTGAAGGCAGACATTTAACTGACTGAGTCATCCAGGCTCCCCAGAACTTAACTACGAATAGCCAATTATTGTTCAGAAGCCTTAGTGATAACATAAACAGACGAGTAACACATAGATTATATATTTATTACACACTGTATTCTTACAATCGAATAAGCTAGAGAAAAGAAAATGTTATTAAGAAAATTATAAGGAGGAGAAAGTACATTTACGGCACTGTCTTGTGTTTATCAAAACAAGCCCCCTACAAGTCGACCTGTGCAGTTCAAACTTATGTTGCTCAAGAGTCAACTGTATTTCTAAAATAGAAAATTACCCTAGGTCCGTGAGTCGGATGTTTGGGCATCACCGAGCAGAGAGCTAAAGCAATGGGGGCCGGACTCAGACCCGCGGACTGGAGAGCATCATGGGAGTTCATCATGGCGCCTGCGCATGGAGGCGGACACGCTCCCCTGAGGACTAATCCCAGCGAGTTCTTCGGAGTCACAGAGGAACCGAGAAGTATTTTCTGTGTCCCCGGGGGCTGAAGGGCAGGGGTGTAGCTGGCTCCAAAGATAGGTAATCATCTCAGCCTCACATGGCTAGAGCTCAGGGTCCTCTCGACCTTCCTGCTGCATCTAAGCCCCGTTCCATTACAACCTTGTATGCCCCCGGTGGTTGCTCTTCTGTGCTTTTGTACTTTGTTAGCTTGACTCCCAGTTTTGCCTTTGGAGCTTCTGTGAGGAAGGGCTTCAACAGGACTGAAGTCGTACTCGCTGTAGCAGACACCCTGGACCTCGTATCCTCCTTGAACGGCCGATGCTTTGATCTTGGATTCTTAGCTCTTCATATTCCACTTCTCAAATTCTGCTTGTTTTTGGAATACTTGCAATCCTACGCTCTATTTTCTCCCAATTCTTAAGCAAGGGGACGACCTAACACCAAAACATATTTTTCGTTCATAGACTCCAGCAGGAAGCAGGTCCCCCTTTTCGCTGCCTGCCTGGTGACTTTCCTACAAGATGAAATTTACTAGGGGGAGGGGGGAACGGGTAGGGCCTTTCCAGTTTAAAAATTGTGCCCCTGTCCTTAGGATTGGGACGAATAAAATTCCTATTATTGTTCTAAAGGCTGATTGATCCGCAAGAGGGAGAAGAGCAGGGAGGGAGGCCCCCGGCTACCTTATATTATAGACCTGCTCCGAGCCTTCCTGTCACCTGCCGGAAGACGATGCCTCCATGCCTCGTTTCTTGCTCTGCCTGGGGCATTGTCGAAACACTTTAGACTACAACTGAAATCTGGCAATTTCTGAAAATTTTCCCTGAGACAATGAGTTCTACTTTTTCTTTTTATTAGTAGAGCCCTGTTCTTTTCCAGTTTTCTGATGTACAAATGGGATTTAGTTACGGTTAAGCTCTAAAACACAGATGGGCTTTGAAGGCCTGCAAGCTACTTCTCAAGTTGGTGTTTCTGATTGTTCAAAAGATCCATGTCCCTGTTGCCTACGCTGACAAATAAATTTACGAATCATTACCAATTCTCCATTTTCACTGTTTAGCACGTATACTCCTGAAGTGGGGACAGTCCTTCTGTTGTTGTTCTATTTGGCTGTAATATACATGGCACAATGAGAGTATATTTCAGCTGAAAATACCAGTTTTTAAAAAAAGTATTAATGGAAATTCTAAGCACTTGATCTAAACACAAATTCCAGAAAGAGACCAATTAACCCCAACATCTTGTATCAACACAGACCTGAAAAATGACCCACGAGCATCGTATGCTATCAATTACACTGACACGTTCTAGAAAAAAATACATCTGTAGGAGAAAATACCTTAATTCCTTTGTCAGTTCTCCTTTTACATTTTAAGAGTCTGCTTAACTCCCACATTGAGGTATGTAGGGCAGCATTAATCTCTGTATCAACCTGTCCATGATTTAAAAAGGCAAAGCAAAGAATACTCTTACCCTGCCATTTTAAGACTAGTTGCTTCCTGTTGCTCTTTTGTTCTTTGAGACATTTGTGTTCTCCCTCACCCCTTGTGGCACTGTGGGCTGGCATGCTTCCCTGGACGGGGCCCCAGATTCTAGCAGGATGAGTGCTTCCTTCATGTAATCTGAGTGAGAACCACAGTAAGTAGTACTGCGAGTTACACTGAACCAAGGATTACCAGCAGCAGAAGGAAAACAGGATCCATTATTTCAGAGTTCAGCCCACGAACCACTGATATGCTCGTTAGCATTTGACGGCACAGATAGGAAGATTTACAGGAAAAATCCAAGCCATTTGACTTGATCCAGGAAAGATTTTTTGGGAGTTTCAGAGGGCAACATTAATGAATGTTGACTCAAAATAGAGTAACTCTTCCAAAAAGGGAGACTTTGGTTATCTTCCAAAATGATTGGGTCACCATATTGTAAGATAATACTTAAATGCAATTAGCTCCTTGTACTATCCAAAGCGTGTGCCAGAAACACATGATTACATCTCATTCATTATCACCTTTCCCAGCTCATGGGCTGCTATAAACATCAATTTCTTCCAAGGTCGGCTGTAGTTACCTCACTGAAAACTGTCTAGGTATATTTAACTTTGGGGATGGGTCCAACATGCCACTTTAAAAGATGATCGTATTGTTTTTCCTGCTTTCCATTTCTGAAAAGGCGAGGCATTGGCCAGTGGGTATCTGGCTGCAAATAGGTTACTGGGAGCCAGGCAATGTGGTGCCTAATTTCAGCATTCACTTAAGTAAAATTATTTATGACAGTCCCTACGGTTTGTTTTTTTTTTCTTTTCCTAAAGGGAGAGATGTGTAGTCTCAGTCAGATTGAAGGAATATCTGCATTCGGTCTCAGCTACTGGTGCATTTGAAATACGGCCTGGAAGGTTTAAACCAGGTATGGTATATACAAAATTGGATTAAATGTCCAGAAAATGGAAAGCATTCATTTAAAACATCACTAAATCAAGTTTTCAAATAATCACATAGCTTACCATTTTTTACATAAGCAGCTGAAACAACATTCGAAGAACTCTCGAAAACAAGAGTCGATCTCTCCGTACCACGCATTTAGTCACCTAGGTCACAGAAACCCTGCACAATGGAGATCTGAATGGACAGAATTGTCATTTCTAACCATCCAAGTCTGCATTTCAAGTTGAAAGTATTTCCTAGTGGATTGGAGGGTGTGGAGAATCTGCACCATACTTTTTAAAATGGCAAGACAATGAACAGCAAGAAACACAGGCTCCAATCTGGAAATGAATGGGGATTCTAGAACCATTCCATGTCAGTGCTGGATGAGTGTTAGGGATCAGTTGTTTTAATTTCTCTTTAGTGGCACGGATTCTGTGTACTAGGGAACCAAAGCAAAGCTGGTGCAAGATAAGATTGTCTCACATGTTATCCTCGTTGATAGGTCAGAAGGTTCTGAGAATCGAATTCTGCAGCAGAAACACAGAATGGGCTCAGTTGTCCATACTGAAACAGAGCTGATGACTCCCCGTTTTCTTATCTAAAAGCTTTCTGTGATGAAATATCCCTTTTGATATTAATACGATTGTCTTTTTTTTTTTTTTTAAGATTTTATTTATTTATTTGACAGAGAGGGAGAGATCACAAGTAGGCAGAGAGGCAGGCAGAGAGAGAGGGGGAAGCAGACTCCCTGCTGAGCAGAGAGCCTGATGCGGGGCTCGATCCCAGGACCCTGGGATCATGACCTGAGCCGAAGGCAGAGGCTTTAACCCACTGAGCCACCCAGGCGCCCCCAAGATTGTCTTTTGAGTTTATAATTTATGTTGCATGGTTGTTGCTCTTTAGCAAAAAAATAATTTTTTTCTTATTAGACTTGATCTTGGTTCAGAAAATGAGACCGATGCAGACAATCATGAATAGAAGAGGGTAGAGGTCACAATCTAACAGAAGGATGGATTGATAATACTCTCAATCTTTTCATTGATTTTGCTTATTAGTTAGAAATTCTTAACAGAGGAGATATGAGTTCCTTAGGGAAAATCGTTCCAGGAAAATAGCTTTTCTAAATGTACAGAATCTGAGGGGGGTGTGTGTGTGTGTGAGAGAGAGAGAGAGAGAGAGAGAGGGAGGGAGACTGCAGTATTGTATCGTTGCCTGGGGCTAGGCAGCAGCAAGAAAAGCATGGAACCCACTTCTATTCATCCATGAGTTCCCTATTTCCAAAGGGAGTAACTGTTACATATAGTCATGGGTCAAGAGTGGGTGAATAAACTTCCCCATGTCTGGTAATAGGAATGGAAATCAGGAGTTGGAATACTCGCATCTCTGAATGTCAGACCAGGGCTCAGATACTCAAGAAGTCACTTCTGTCTTGCTTGCGTTCCAGGATCGATCATCCAGCAGAACCCATTCTACTTGAACTTTATAAAGACCGTTTTTCCTCTCTCCTCCCTACGATAAAAGAAGAGACTTTTATTCAGTAAGTTAAATGCTGTGATTAGAGAGTGTGTTGTCTCACTGTGGGAGGGACAGGGACAGAAAACCCTGGCTTCTGAGGGTGCTTCCTAGCTTGGCGGTAGCAGCGGTTCTCAAAGTGGGATCTGTGGAACCGTGGGGTTCCCCGAGCCCCGTAAGAGAGATTTATGAGATCGAAACTATTTTTAGAACACAGACATCATCTGCTTTTTTCACTGGGTTGACTTTGGCACTGTGGATGCAGTAAAGAGCGGTGGGTACCACTGCTGGGGCCTCGAGTCAAGTCAGCTGTGCAGCTGGCATTGTGTTCTGTACTGTCACAAGCTTGTTTGTAAAATACGCTAGGTTCACTGAAGAGTGGCTCACAAAGCGGTTACAAGTATTAATTGCATAAATTTTGATCCTCAGTTACAGGTCTTATTAATATACTTTTTAAAGGATTTTATATATTTATTTGAGAGAGAGTGAATGAGAGAGAGCACAAGCAGGGGGAGCGGCAGAGGCAGAGGGAGAAGCAGAGGCAGGGCTCCTCACAGAGCAGGGAGCCCGATGCGGGGCTTGATCCCAGGACCCCGGGATCATGACCTGAGCTGAAGGCAGATGCTTAACCCACTGAGCTACCCAGGCCCCAGGTCTTATTAATATTTTAACAAAATGGGACGTACACATAAAGCCCTTCCGCTATGTTCCTAAGCACCACGGGGGGTTTGAGAATAAAACATCTGTTTGAGTGTTTGAGTTGTTGAGCTTAACTAGCTGCTTGTTTGTTTGAGTTGTGAGCATAACTAGCTGCTTTTTTCAGGGAATTCCACTTTTCCTTGAAAGAATGACTGAAAGGCGAACTGGTTATTCTGACTTAGTTATATGGCAGAGGTTTTCTTGAAAATGAACAAGGCAAGCTTTCATTTCAAGGAAAATAACTGACCGTCTTTGTTGCCAAGATAAAATTCAAGCTTTCCAGTGAAAATCAGGTGTTTAAAAAAATTTGCATCTTCCACTGTGGGCTTGACAGCTTCCCCAAGCTCCAGCTTTTCCGATGAGTTTTGTAGTAATATTGACAAATTTGGGGATATTATATAGTGAAATGTGCCAACATTTGGAAGATCTGAATAACTTGGTGAGTTTTCAAATGACCAGTGCATAATGTTGTAAAATCATGTGCAGGTTCGTAGTGAAACAGAGTCCAGTGGAGTTCACAGTAACAGAATCTGAAAAGTTCTTCCATAACGGATTCCGATTCCATTTGCTAACCTTTTAAAAAGAAATTACCACTTGCTGAGCTTTGGTATGGTATCGGAAAAGAATAGCCACAGTTACTTTAAAAGGTTATGACAAGATTCCTATCTTTTCCAATTTCATATCTGTATAGAGCTCGATTTTCTTTACGTATTTCTGCCAAACAATATATCACGACAGATTGAATACAGAAGACATGAGGACCTGGATTGTCATAAAGAGATTTGCAAAAACGTTCATCTCACACTCATTTTTTAAAAATCGTGGTTACTCTGCGAAAGTGTTATTTATGTAAACATGCAAAGGGATTATTATTATTTTAAATGAATTTATCAATAGTCGAACAATTTCCCAGTTTTATTTTTATTTTATTTTTTAACAATTTCTCAGTTTTCAATGATAAAACGTCAAAGATTGATAGATATGACCTACATAAACAAAAGCTCTTTGGCAGCCTTAACAATTTTTGAATGTGAAGGGGTCCTGGAGAGTAAAAAAAAAATTGATAACTGCTGGTCTACAGTTACTATGGTAACTATGGGTTACCGTAAGGGGCTCTTGGGGCTCTTGGGGATAGTAGAAACACACTGGGAAGTTATCCAATGTAAGGGAAGACTTTGGGGACTGGGAAGATCAGGAAGAGATTCACTGAAACATGAGTTAATTATACGTAAACAACTAAGGTGCGGGGCTGAATCAGGTCCCTGAATAAAAAGGCTCTCTTCCCTTCATTGGACCTAAAAGCCTTTCCTCACTCTCCATTTTAAAAAAAGAACGGTGATTAAAAGAGCAGATCCTCAAAGAACAGATACTCAGTCGGAACCTCAGCAAGCCTACTTCATTAGCTGTGCAATCCAGTCAGATCTTCGTGGTCACCGCAGTTTCCGTCTGTAAAATGGGGTCATTAGGTGTAAAGTGTGGCATCGCATTCGCATTCTGTACCGGACCCGGTGCCTGGCACGCGGTAAGTGTTCAGTGGCTATTAGCAAGTCAATTAAACACACACACACACACACACACACACACACACACGGTACAGGAATATGAAACACCTAAAAAAACAAAAGTTAACGTGGTAAACGGAGTTGGCATAACGATGGCAAATAGTGGTCCTGCCTCACTGAGAACAAAGATTTTTAAACCGGGAAGCTTCTGGGCGCTAGTGGTTTTAGTTCTGGAAGGGGTTCTATGGGCCGCTTTGCCCTCCGGCTGTCACTGATGCACGCCCTCCCCAACCCTCCCCAGAGACTATTGTATTTAGTAACTGAGCGAGTGACAACAAAAGCAGGTTTATTAAAAAAAAAAAAAGCAAGCTAACCAAAAAGAAAGTTCACGAAGTTTCCTGGACACAGCTCTTTCTTTTCTCAATCTGGTTTCTGCTGGCTGTATGCTCTCGGTCTCTTTTCTTTGCAGTCAGGGATTTTAATGGCCTTTTAAAAAGTACTAGGTTTCCCTTCTCTACTCATTAGTGCGCATTTCCCAGGCCTCTCTGCTGAAGTTCACCAAACAGACACAGGACACAAGATCACAGAAGATTCTTTTCCCAGAAACACGGGCTGTTTCCTGCTTTCTGTGCATTTTTGGTCGGTTTGTTCCAGAGAAGCAAACTCAATCACGAACCCTCCTTGCTCCAGGAGAGGCTGGAGGCAAAGCCTGCTGCATCCAGAGCCAGCCAGGTGGGGCGGGGACCCTCACCGGCTGGGCCACCCTGGACAAGCTACCTTCTTTGAACTTGGCGCTTATCTGCAAGAACCGGAGAGCGGCGTCCTTCTATCCTTATTCCCCATCCTGCCAGCTCTGAGCACTTGCTTCTTTCTTTCTTTTTTTTTTTAATATTTATTTATTTTTTAGGGCACCTGGGTGGCTCATTTGGCTAAGCAACTGCCTTCCGCTCAGGTCATGATCCTGGAGTCCCAGGATCGAGTCCCACATTGGGCTCCCTGCTCGGCGGGGAGTCTGCTTCTCCCTCTGACCCTCTCCCCTCTCATGCTTTCTCTCACTCTCTCTCTCTCAAATAAATAAAATCTTTAAAAAAAAGGTGTATTTTTTAGAAAGAGAGAGAAAGAGTGTTGGGGGAGGGGCAGAAGGAGACGGAGAGACAACCTCAAGCAGACTCCATGCTGAGCGCGGAGCCCGACGCAGGGCTCAATCCCACGACCCTGAGGTCACCTAAGCCGAAACCAAGAGTGGGAGGCTTCACCGACTTCACCACCCAGGCACCCCTCAGAGCACTTGCTTCTAAGGGGACACCCCCCCTCTGAAAGTATGAGCCTGTTTTAGCCTCTTCGGCTGCAAGACCAGAAACCCAACTAGAACTAGGGTAGACACAAGACTTGGATGCTTTCTTCAGGCTTAACGTCCCTCTTTTTTTGTTTTCAAACTTCTTTTAAATCTCGATTCCAAATTAATCTTTTTTTCCTGAATACGCATTTTAATAAATCTTTTTTTCCCTGAATGAGCATTAATCTTTTTTCCTGAATAAGTATAAAACATGTGCAATGTTCTTTTGGCATTCTGCAAGAGTAAGTGTTCTGTGTGGCCAAGACCAATTTAGTCAAGTACCAAATTTACTACAAAGAGTTTTTTAGGCAGTGTATGAAACGGGAGATGTCGAAGGCAAACGATAAGCTTTCTGTTCTTCTAGAAGTGTTTGGCAAGTACATTTGCTAGGATCAGCTTCATCACTGGGTGCAGAAAATCCCAAATAAGTTCACTGGCAATGCATACCACCCCACTGGAAGAGGTCAAAGGACAGAGGATTCCAGAAGCAGAGAAGAGTCCTGGCTGAGTTGGATAGGGAGACAGAAATCTCAGTCTGCATCAGGTTTGCAGTGACAGGGATCAAGCTCCTTTTGTCTTGTAGCTTTACCATGAGTGGTGTCCACTCTCAAGGTCATGTCATGGTCTAGACCTAGCCTTAGCCTCTAGGCTTGCATTCTAGGCTTGCGGAAGAAGGAGAGGGAGGCCCTATAAATCACTTCAGATGGCATCCCTTTGGCTAGGACTCAGTCACATGGCTACATCTAGTAGCAAGAGAGTCTGGAAAATGCAGTTTTTATTCCAGGCAATTATGTGCAGGATAAAAATGCGAGAAGGTTCTATCACCATAGAGAAAGGAGAAGAAGGTAATGGTGTTGCAGGAATTCTCTGCCTGTCGCGCCTATGGTCCTTGGTCACGCCGCTGGGAAAAATGAAGAGGTGGACCAGATGAAGAGTGGTGGGCAGCAAAGTAAAGTTTATTGAGCACGAGCACAAAGCTCGCAGAATGGGAGGGAGGCCTGAGAGAGTTGATCCCCAGAGTTTCTAAGTTTAGGGGTTTTTATGAGCTCTTTCGTAGAACTATCTTTTCGTAGAACTATCTTAAGCGATCAGGGCTCTGGGCACGTTTCTGTCTACCTATTAGGTTAATGTCTATGAACTGATGGTCTTTTTTGCTGATATCTGGGGGTTTATGTCTTAACTGCTCTTTGCCCAGTATAGGGACAAATGCTCTGTGGTTAATTGTCTTATTTTAGGATGTTTTGCAGAAGTCATTTCTGCAAAGGCTGCAAAGCAGAGTGCTAATGGGTCCCATCTCAGCTGCAACACCGGATGTCAGTGCTGTCTGATCTTAGCTGTCCTGACTCCATATCTTCTTTTTTTTTTTTTT